>CM031969.1:2509386-3713865 GCA_018804465.1 Populus tomentosa | reverse complement strand
ATATTCAATATGTGTGAAAAACAAAATATCTTTCAACAAACCTTTATTTTGAAAATATCTATTAATAGATCAAGGAAAAATGTTTATTGCTGATAAGAAAAGGATGCTTCTAGATATGGGGTTGAATTTTCCATTCATTTCCTCCAGTTAGAGAGATTGATGATTATGGGTCCTTCAAGAAAAGTTTCTCCCATTTCCATCCTAACAATGTCATGTATTTATATCAATTTGGAAATTGAACTCCTATATAAATGAATTGGTCCTTAAAGAAATTGTTTTTTTTTTCTCACAAAATTAAAAGAAAAAACATATAAGAAATAAAAAAAATTAATGGCTGGGATTTTTTTATTTTTTTATTTCTATAAGCTTTTATTTTATTCAAAATGGTGGATGCAAAGACAAAAGTTTCCCAATTAAGCCAAGTCTCTATAATCAGGGATTTTATTGATGTCTTTCCCGATAACTTATCTAGATTGCCTCCATATAAATAGATTGAATTTTGCATTGATTTGATTATGGGTACCAAGCCAATATCAATGGCACCTTATATAATGATGCCAATAGAGTTGAGAAAACTAAAGGATCACTTGCAAGATTTATTAGACAAAGAGTTCATCCAACCAAGTGTGTTTTATTGAAGGGTCATGATGTTATTTGTCAAGAAGAAGGATAAGTCATTGAGATTGTGTATAAATTACATGCAACTGAATCATGTGGTAGTTCTAAATAGGTACCATTCCCTTACATAGATAATTTATTTGATCAATTGCATGGAGCTCAATTCTTTTATATGATCAATTTTTGATCTAGGTGTCATTAGTTGAAGATAAGAGAGGAGGACATTTCAAAAATAGCTTTTAAAACTTAGTATAATTATTATGAGTTTTTAGTGATATTTTTTAAATTAATGAATATGTCAGCGGCTTTCACAAACTTAATAAATAGAGTGTTCGGGTAGTTTATTAATTGATTTCTTATAGTTTTTATTGATAATATATTGATGTGTTTAAGGTCTAGAGAGAAATATGAGTAGCACTTAAGAATGATGTTTCAAACTCTACAAGATAAGTTCTTAAAGAGCAAGTTCTAGCTTGAAAGTATAGCTTTTCTTGGACATGTAATGTTATATATTGAGAATTTATTGATAGTTGGGACTAATTTGAGCAACGACCTTATTTTAAGATGGCAAGAAAATTGCAAACAATAAGACAAAGGGAGATTCTGAAATGTCAACACAGGCAATTTTCAATGGTTTTCAGTTTGACATGTCCGCAATGATTTTCTTCTCGTGTAAAATCAAAGCACCTAGAAATGTGAGAATATTATTTATATACTTTTCGTATAAAATCAAAGAACTTACGACGATTTTCACAATTAATTATCAATCTCTCCAAGTGGACGGAGAATTCATAAAATTGAAAATTCAACTCCACAGAAATGATTTTTCATCGTTGGTATTTAAAGATAGTGAGAGCCACGGAGTTTTTCGATAAGGTGAGCCATGATTTTTTTATAATTATTATTTTTATATAAAAGTGATTCTAATTGACCTTATTATTATTAAAATTGAATAATTTTAAATCATTCATTAATATCCATTACAAACTTCTGTTAAATTGATTAGGCACCATTAGTTAATTTAAATAAAGGGTATCAAATATATAGTTTAACTTAAAACATTAAACTCATTTATCATAAAATGAAACCCACACATTACCCTTCTTATTTTTTTAAATAAATTACAAGCTATTTTTTAACGATAATTATATTTATTGATTTTAATATTAATTTAATGATTAGTTTTTATCTTAATTTTATCTTTGATAATCTCCAGCTTCCAGAAACTTGAGATTAAACGATATCCTTGCAAATAATTAGAAGTTACTGATCAATTAAAATTGATTAGTTGAGATCAGTGCTCAAATATGGTACTGAGAATTTTCAAGTTTTCTAGTCACAATTTTTATCCGGATAATTCCTAGTAAACAACAGAGAATTAATGCACGTTATATTCATTTTTTAAGGAAAAAAAAAGGAATGTAATGCTCAGTTTACATTCAAAAATTTATATATTTATAAAGAAAATCTAATCCATAAAAAAGTAATTTTTAAAGGGTTTCGCATTGTTTTTTTCTTCTTATTTTCTTTCTTAGACTTCCATCAATCCACAATTTTTTTTATTCTCATGTCGAGAATATCGCCCTTTCATTTTCTATCTCCAATTAATCGATTTCGTGCTCTCCCCACCTTTGACCTCAAGCCATTAACATTAATTTCACGCATGGAGATTTTGAAAAGTAAAAAACGATCCCGTAGGTTTTAGATTTTGATGATTTTAGCCCGCAAACTACAATATTCGGCATATTAACCCCCATACTTTCAGTTTCTGGTCAATCATGATCTCTCCATCCACTTATGTGTGTATATGTAGCAATATATGAAAGATCCTTATGATTTTAAAAGGTTGTCTTGGAATTAGGTCCATGAGGCATATATTTTATTCTTATTTTCTTTTATGCCAAAAGTGCTGTAATATTTAGATTAAATTATTAATCTTAATTTTGTAGTATAAAATTTCACTTCAAAACTCTCTCATAAATATATATTTTATATTTATTTTTTAAAATAAATATATTTTTATCTTTTTTTATATTGGGACGCTAATCAAACACAACTCCAAGTTTTTATTTTTTTTTAATGCATTTGAGTTTTAATGGGTTTTATATCCTTTTTTTATATTTGGGACCTTTTTTTAATGAAAATATTATTCTAGGCCATTAGTGTTTTTCATAAATATACTTATGTGGTGGAGGATATTGCCTTATGGTCGTGGTGAATGGTGATGGGCGATGAGTGATTTTATGGTGAAATATTTTGGACTTTGAGAAATAAAACATGAAAAAGTTTCTAATTCTTTAATGTCAGAGATAAAATTGGGAAACTTGTTAGAAAACAGCAGCAATTATGAATAAATTATAATTACTAAATTAGTGATGATTAAGCATCTTACTAACTAAATAGATAGAGGAATTAAGTTACGAACGGATTTGAACTTACATGGATTAATATT
Source organism: Populus tomentosa (assembly GCA_018804465.1). Taxonomy (NCBI): domain Eukaryota; kingdom Viridiplantae; phylum Streptophyta; class Magnoliopsida; order Malpighiales; family Salicaceae; genus Populus; species Populus tomentosa. Next base: position 3,710,795 of record CM031969.1, on the reverse strand, counting down.
CATGTAGTTTTTGAAACCAGCAATCATAACTAATTAATTAATTTTGCTAAATCACAAGGATTAAGTTATAATAAACTCTTCCGAACTAAAAGTTATGTCAATATATTACCTACCGTTCTCTACTAAAAATTTGACTACTTTTTGGATGAAGATACTCTTCTTCCTCTTTTAAATTCAGCTTTTTTTTTTCGTTTCTTCTATTTTTTATTTCAATTACATTCTTTTTTATTTTTGATTTTATTGTTAAAAAAATTTCTAATAATCATTCAGATATCTTTGGACTAACAAAGTTAACTAAATAATATTGAGACAACTTCAACATGATTTAATTTTAAATTTAGGCTGGGTAAAGAGTCGGGTTGGAATATTTTTTTATATAAATTTCCATCTTTGTTTTTCTCAAATTCATCCCTATATTTTTTTATTGGTTAGTTGGATTGTTTTTTTATAGGCTAAGTTGATTAGGTCTCATTAAAACAACTTCTATATAGTTTAATTTTAAACCTAAGTTAGACAAGGAGTTGGATCATGAAATTTCTTTCTATCAATTTTATTTTTTAATTTCATCCTAGAACTTTTTTTATTGGTCAGGCAGGTTATCTTTAGACTAGCTAAGTTGATTGGTTCATGTCGAGACAACTCCCACATAACTTATTTTATATATTTTTTTTCATATTTTCTCTTCCTTCAAAGTCTATATCTATTCCTTTATTTCTTATGTGCACATGTCGCAAAGAGTGATCATTTATGTTTTAACTTTCTAAATAGATGGTAAAATATTAGTAGGTTAAATAAAAACTTTGAATCACAATTTATTACAATATATTTACTATTACTTAATTTTTATTGAATTGATTTTCTTTAAGATGTAAGAGCAAACAAAAGTAAGTAATTATTATATCTAATAGTAGATCAAGTTACATCAAAGTTCTTTAAATTATTATAAATATATAATTATATAAGGTTCAAATTATGTATCGTTTATAACTTTATTAATTTCCAATCAAGTCTTTTCATAAAACTAATGAAATCAAATGATATAATTTATGACATTGCTTTCAAAAGGATTAATTAAAATTTTATATTGAACATACATCAAGAAATTTTATTTCATTGTAGGATATGATTTTTAATATTCAATAGTTACTTGTATAAATATTTAATTTTGTTGAACAAATATGTTTAGATGGATATTTGTATTCAATATATTCGTCAATTGACATAATAAATAATGATAAGTGTTGAATTTCAAGACTGAGTATTGCATGCTTTATGACTACATTGATTTGGTGCAAAAGAGGTCTTCCTATTTTGGTATTGTAGGCTAAAATCATGTTTATCACTATAAAGATTTGTTGAAGGGTGAGGTACCTTAAGTATATGTTGATCATGACAAAGATCTCTAAGGCACCCTTTTATAGGTACTCTTGATCCTTTAGTTCCAATCAATAGGGTTTTCACAGGAGTCATTTTTTATGGATCTATTCTTATCTAGGATATTACATTTATGGAAAGAATGTTGACAAAACTATCATAATCCATCAATATCATGTGGACTTTATGGTTAGCCAAAACCATGGAAGTAACTAGTGTGTCTTTATGGGGATAAGTCACCCATTCTCCATTTTCTAGAATGAAAACAATAAGCTCGTGTTATGGGCTTTGTTGGCAAGCCATTGTAAGGCTCTATTTCTTATATTTCCTCTTGCCACTAAAGGTGTCTCCCCTACCCAAGTGCCTCTTAAAATCACATTAATCTCAAGTAGAGCTTGGATAGGTTGGCTAGGTTCTTCTTTATCCTAATTTATATGGGCATTCCCCTTAACAAACTACTTCAAGTATCCCTTAGATCTCAGTCTTTCGATTTCATTCCTCAACATGAAGTAATCTTCAGTATCATGCCTTTTTTCGTTGTGGAACATATTAAAAAAATTAGAAGAGCACGTGTGAAGGTGATGCCATGAAAGGTGGGTATTAAACATAGTCTTTTATTTTGATAGCCATCAAAAATATTGTGAGGGTGATGTTTAGGGGAATAGTGTTCCTTATCTCAAGGCATTGCACTCCCTTCCTCACGGGTCTTTTATGACATTTCTTTGAATTATTCTCTCTACTAGGAAAACAACTTCGCTTGAAGGGTTTTTTATCTTAAGCCTCTTAATAGAAACAAGGAGGTCCATGTCACAATATATTAGTTTTCTCTACCTGGATGTGATTTTTCATAACCTGTTTTACTTTTATAAAGCTTCTGTCTGGCAAGGCGTATAAGCCCTTCCACATGGAACATTCTCTTACCTCATTTATCAAAGCTTCTAAGGTCATTAACTCAATCAATTCTTCCATTTGGAGCATCTCTTCATTAAACCTTTTCAAATATGCTCAAGTGGACTCCCTTCATATCTGAGTAACTCCAAAGAGTTCAATGGAGCTTCTTTTGGCAAGTATGATGGTGTTAAACCTTGACACGAGTTTAGCACAGATATCATTGAAACTCGTTGTAGAGCTTGGCTCTATATTGTTATAATATGCTCTAGCTAACCCTCTGAAGGTTGTAGGCAGGATCTTGCACAAGCATCACCATCTTGGATGATCAGCTCACAATAGCTACACGTGATTTGGTCATGCTCTCTAGGAGCTTCCAAACCATCATAATTGTCTAAGGTCATCTTTATATAGATATACTCCTTGGGGATATGGGTATGTAAGACCCGTCTAGACAAAAAAAGATCCATTTATCATATAAGGACTATAAGTCTCATCTTAAAGGTATAGACTGACCATACTTCTTCTAGACTTTTTCTTGACAGGCTCTTAGAAGCCAAAGGATTCTAGCGTAGAACAACGTGATTGATGGTTAATTTCTTTCTTATAGTGGCCAAAGGGATTACATTTGGATTGATTGCTTATTGGGAGAGTTTCATGTTGGTAAGAATGATCCCTAGAGAGCTAGTGAATCATTCTAGTGGAAAGTTATCCATGTTATTTTTCCTTGTCTTTTCTGGTTAGGATAGTTGTCTCCTAGCAAAGGAGAAGGCTTGTGGTTGAAAGATTGGTAACGAAGAAGCTACATCATGTGTTGGAGCTTGCTGATATGGTGAGGTTTGACATTGTCCCTGGGATGCCAAAACAACTTGGATAAGAGCTTGCACTTAGTTAATGAGTTGTTGAAATTCTAAAGAGGATGTTAGAGTAAACGTATCAGTTGTTGCAGGGAGGTATATGACATGTCTCATCCTAGGGGTTTCTTAATTGTTTGTTATTAATAGCAATTAGGGGCGTCAAAAACCAACTCTAGAAAAATAGCTTATGATTTTTATTTTTTTTATTGGTTTCCCACAAATGACACAAATTGATGATCTCCCGGGATCCAATATGCTCAGTAATAGTGTTTGAGTATTAAGAAAATGGATTATCATACGTTCACGTCAATATTTCATTTCTAGGGACAAGAAGAGCAAATGATTGGTGGTAGAAGTCTTAGTTCCTGCAAAATAGTCTTTTTTGTTGGATTTAGGAACCCTCCGATACTTAAGTTAGTGACTTTATAGTAATGGTTGTGAAGAGAAGAACATTAAACTCTAAGAACAAGAACATTCGCTCTTAGTTTTGGTGCAATAAATTCTTTTAAAATGTATGATAAGAGAATAACGATCGTGAATCTTTTTTCCCGGGTCGTTCGACGAGTATTTTTGGTCCTTGTACTTTGAGCCTTTTTGTTTAAGAGGATGAAAGTCTTTTCCTCTTAAATATCTTAGTAAGGAAAAAGTCTTTTACTTCAACATTAATGTTGATAGAAACATCTTCTTACACAACATTAATATTGATGGGAATTACCCTTACATGCCATTAATATTGATGAACAAGTAGTAGAGCTATAGAAGACTTTTATACCTTATTTCGTACATAACATTTAACGTTGGTAGGAATAGCTTTATCATGACATTAATATTGATTAAAATATAATCGATTTTTAGAGGATTCTTATACACCCAAGGATGTAGAAAAATGATTATCCAAAGATTTGATGTTGTGTTAGATCCACGTGCACTTGGATTCGGTACCTTGCCAGACCTACAAGTGTTTGACCTCAATACATGGCTAAGCTCAAAAGATATTGGATCTAGCATCTTGCCAGACCCATAAGTATTTGGGTGGTGTACGTAATTGAGCATAGAATATAGCTAAATTTAGAGATGTTAAATCTAGTATCTTGTCAAATTAATACTCGGCAAATATTGTATATAAAAAAAGAACAAGACACAAGTCAATAACTTCATATATCAGTTGATATTGAGTGCCGAAGGCACAAATATACAAAGGGTCAGTTAAAGAAACCATACATGACTCCACCTATTTCCAAGGAACTCATTCACTACTACATATTGCGTTCTGCCCGTACGTCAAGTAATAATAATGGTAAGTTATACTTAAATCTGAGTATTAGTTAACGTATATAAAAAGACACCACGTCAAATGAGGGCCCCGTCGATATATGGTAGTTGAATAAGTTGTATAGAATTGTCACGAATTGTCTGTCAGTCAAAAGTCGTGAATCATTAAGTGAAATGACGTTTTACCTTTCTGTTTTTCTACCAGCATGGGGCACAGGTCATTCACGTTGACATGAAGAAGTTATGTCTATTATAGCATTTTAATGGGAGATGCTATTTTACAAAAATGAATTGATAAAATAATATTTTAAATAATATAAATATAGTTTTTTATTATATATATTCTAATAAAAAATTATTTAAAAAATCAATTGTATTAGAGTGAAATAAATAAGTATTTTATTTTTTAAAAATGATTTTGATATTATTTTTTTCACATGACTATATTTAATTAGTTTATTTTTTTATTAGCTTCATTTTATTAATATTTTAATATTTTATTTAATTTTCAAAAATAAATGAAGAAAAGTCAAAATATTACTTTTATTTATTTATTTACAGTGGCGTGCGTTGGAGTGGCTCGTTTCCACGGTTTTTTGGGTTTCAGAACCACAGCGATATAATTTTCCTTTGGCAGCGTCGACTGATTGGATTGTGTGACATCATTCATGATGATGCTTCTTGAATGTGTGTTTTTTTTTTTTTTTTCTAAGGATAATTTTAAAACATACATCCAAACTACTTGCTCATAAAAAAAAAAAAAGTGTCTGAACATGATTTTAACCATTGTCAAGATAAATTAGAAAGTCTATACATATATTTAAGTAAATAAATTAAAAATTATTTATGTTAATAAATATAAAAAATAAGTGTAAATATATTTATTCAACTTGTCTTGCTACAAATTGAATAATTTTTTTTTAATTAATATTTTTTTAACTTCACATAAAAAATATAACTATGAAACAAATATGATGTTTATATATTAAAAAATAATAATTTCAAGTTAATTTTTAATATAGTAAAAAAATAGAATAATATTATAATTATTATAGTGAAACATTATTATTTTTTAGTCTTTGTGTAATTTTTTCTCAAAAAATAAATATAAAAAAATAAAAATAAAAACAAGAAAAATGATATAAATAGTCAAAATATAAAGTGATAAATATTCTAAATATAAAAAATAATAATTTTCTCCAAAAAAAATTTGTAAAGGAAATTTTTTTCCGTGTGTCTATTTTGCTGGTTAACCTCATTTCTATTTCAAGACCAATCCAATCATCAAATCTAACAATTTCAACAAGGTTTCCTACTTAATTTGCTTGGAAAAATGATTAAAAAAAAAGATGGTTAAATGCTAATTAAAAGGTTTTGAAAAAACAAAAACAGGTCCCAAAACAGAGGATTATCCTAACTATCCACAATCTCGAAAGCATAACTGTATTGCTTTCCAGCAAACCAGTACCCGACGTACAAATCATGTACCGGTAGAAAGATAAATGTGTCTGGTTTCTAACGGAGATGGAAGCTAAGAGTTCTGATGGAGATGAAAGCTAAGGAGGAAAGAGACAATATAAAAATTACAAGAAAAACATGAACTCTCATGGTTTGCTCCTTCAATTTTCAGATTTTTCTTTTTTATTTTAATTTATATTTATTAATTATTGTTCAATTACTACAATACCTTTTATTTAATTATACTTACTTTTAAACTTTTAAAAACTTTATAGCCTTTTCCTACTCATTTACTTTCAAAACATGAACTTGTTGACTACTACAGCATTTTGTTTATACATCAATGGCGAGAATCAAGATGCCCATATCCACTATTTTTTTTTTTATGGTAATCCGGGGTGTCCGGGCCATCTTGCGCGCACCACAATTAATTCCTGGGCTTACTGAACATCCTGCAAGTCAAGTAAGCATGTAAGACACCATGAAGGTGACAGACATATACAATCATTTGTGGCTGTAAAATAAAAACATTGTTCCTTCGAGGCTTGATTGCAAAATGTGAATCACTAGAATTACAATAATATACTCTTCATACCTCTGGAAATGATGAATCCACCCAACGCAAAACGTGCAAAAAGTGCAAATGTCGCCAAGGTGTTAGCAATAATTATGTTTCTTCCAACTGCGGCAGTAAATCGAAGGAGTGCAGATTCCATGTGGTTAATTAGTATAAGCAGAAGGTATTTCTTAAAGAGCCTGCAGGAAGTAGATTGGCTTGTTATACCAGTTAGATCACAAAAAATCCCTTTCGCAAGTTTCCAATAAAGTAATTCAATATTCTTGTTTACCTTCCAACGTTTGGATCAAATCCAATTACATAATAGGTTAGGAACACCAATCCAAAAGTTAGCTTTAATCAGATCTAACATTCCAACCCCATACTGTTTGGTTGCCAAAGCAGCCCATGGCTTAAGATTTATTTTTCCTTGATTGTTAGAGCAAAGTTGACTTTTTATTGTATTTAAGAAAATGAAAAGGCCAAAATACTTTTTCTCAACTGATATAATTTTTTAAAAAAATAAAGATAATTAAATTATTTAACTATTTTAAAATTATGAAAAAGATATATATATATATATATATATATATATATAATCATTAAATGACTAATTAGTTGTGTAAAAAAGACTAAAATACCCTCAAAACCAAGGCTTGTGATTTTTTTCAAAGGTTAAAATCATTATTACGCTGTAACGGTGAATAAAAAATTATATCTATAGTTATAAAGAATTTTCTTTTTATTTTAGTTTTTTCTTTATATGTCATAATATTGTGGGGATCATAAAATGCTTATTTTCATTATTTCTGTATAATTAATTATTTAGTGATTTGACTAAATAATTAAAATTATGATTATAGTATATCTAAATGTTGAATCGGATTTAAATTTTTCTAAATGATTTTACAAATATCTTTCTAATGAGAAGTCTCTTTATCCTTTATTCGAGAGTTGTATCTCCTATAATTAAATCTAGAAATTGTTATTTAAGTTAATTTTATTATTTTATTTAGATTTTTTTTTATTTTTTTTATGATTTCTGACTTTAAGATATTTCTAAGTAGAAATAAGGTTTTTTAATTTATGTAAAGATTTTATAAATTTCTTGATGAGACAGTTACTTAATTTTTTATTTTTTAAAGAATAAAATTATAAAGTTAGAGTTAATACCTATCATTTTTTTTTTCTAATTGAAACTTCTATGCTATCTGTTTTATTATTCTCCTATTATATTACGCCAGCATCACTTTGCGATGGTCGTCGATAGCTCTTCCATACCATTAAAGGTCATCGTGGTCACAGGGAAGAAGAAGGCACCAGCATACAGTAAAATAAGAATCCTTGTTTACCTTTTCAAGTTCGGATCTTACCAATTTCATAGTAGGTTAGGAACACCCATGCAGCAATCAATTTTGATGGGGATTTTCAGCATACATGGAGGAATTGAATATGTCAATGCAGGAAAGAACAGTTCCGTTTGCCTGGAAAACACAGGAGGCTTTGTTTTGGTCGTAGGTAGCTCTGCTATACCATCAAACATGATCGTGGTCGCAGTGAAGAACAAAACACAAAAACCTTCGATCCTGTAATGACTGTTGATAATTGCTTGGGATATCCTGAAGATGTAGATAAATGAGTTCCTCTTCATGAGCAAGTATTCTCTTGAGAAGTTAGCTTTAAGCAGATCCATCTTTCCAGCTCCATACTTTTTGTCAAATGTGATTGAAAGCTCCTCTGTAACCCTTCTTCCCAAATTGAATGATTGAAATGCGAAATATTCCTTCATTATCGATCATGAAAATTGTGATACTCTTGTTATTGACCATAGGAAAAATCCTAATTAATCCTATTAATTATTAATATTCCGTTTTCTTATTTATTTATTTCAACTCAGACAAAAGACAAGTACACTCTCATCTAACCCACGGGCAACTGTGCTCCAAGGTTCATCAATGCTATCTCCAATGGAAGACCCACTATAGCCAATCGAGACAGATCCTTTGTCCTCACACAAACCAAACGCACAAGTAATTAGTCAACATGGTTGTGCAGTTTGATCGGGTTGGTATTTCTGAGGCAAGTTCTCAGCAAAACAAGGTCACGGTAGAGGCAAATGTGGCATCTCTAGGTTCCTCCGCACGCTGAGAACTTTGTTTGGAGAACCTGTAAGAGTTCTCTCCCTGCTAAACTTAATTTGTGGAAGAGGAATTAAGGTGCCCAACTAGATGAAAACTGCGATGATTTGTGTGTCGATCTTCTCTAAAATATTGTTCTCCTGAACGATTGTGATTTATTAGGCTGTTGGTGTTTGGTCTTTATGGAAGCACTGTACGTACTCTCACAATTTTTCCGATCTTGGACGGATGACCTGAGGTTTCTCTTTATTATCAAATGGAAAATAAGCATAAACTGCTCAGCAGATTCAAAAGCAGACATACAATAATTAAAACAAATTATGCCAAGAAGAAGGGGGGCATTAACTGCTTTAGGCAAGCTTTAAAGCAAGACCAAGAAATTCTTGCACTCGTATTAATATAGCTTTAAGCGCCTTGCGAAATTGACAATAAAACCTACATAGCCTATACAGAAAGTAAACGAATTAAAAATAAAGTAAAAGCATATATATGTGTGTGTGTAAATAAAATTTCTATCGCCTCTGGAAGTTGAAAGCCTTGATAGCAAAGGCGAATATGAAAGCAAAGAGGGCAGTCCACCCAACATGTGCCCCTGCGACTACTCCAAGAAAATCATGGTCGAAACCAAAATATTCCTTCACATATCCTTCCACTGTTTGTTGAGTTCCGGAAAGTGGTTCCTGTATATCTCCAAACTGTGATACAACCAATCCATACAAGGTCCATGCTACTGGACAAGCCCAGTAGTACCATCTCCACCATATAGGTATGCTCTGTTATAGACCAAAGCACATAAATGAATCACAAAATTATTCCACAAGGTAACCCAACACTATGGAAATTTGGAATTTGAAATGATAAGATAGTGAAACACTTACGGGCCGAGGAACTATAAACCCAGAGAATAGGTTCCATATTCCATAAAATGCAGAGGAAACTATGGCAGCAATGTGGTGGTTTGGAGTCATTGCAACAGCCATCATTCCATAGAAGGTGAAGTATAATAATGTGAAGTACATAAAGAACAGGTACCAGAAGAACTTCGCAACAGTCCATTCAAATCCAATCATCGCATAAACTATAATGCCATAGACTGCAGCTTGAACAAAAATATACGGAAGCTCGATCAGGACCTGCAACAAATGATAAAAGTTTGGTGAGGAAAACATGCATTGCATTCCTACTTGACAAGTGAAGTCTCTTAAAGCCTGATGAATTGTTACCTGTGCAAAGGCATATGGCAAAGCTGAATACATTCCAGCAGCTCTTTCTCTGTAGAAGACAGTTCTTTCAACAGCCACCACTGGCTGCACGGATGATGCGTTTTGGACACCAAGGAAAAGAACAGCTGCATACATCGAACCCATGGCATTGAAAAGATCTTGGGTACTATTCCTACAGTTTGTAAGAGAAATTAAATGAGCACGTTGAAGCAAACCAGCAAAGTCTGAACTTTTAAATTGTTTTAAAGAACCCCGTTGTGACTTACACTTTGGAGCCAAGGTCCCAGAACATTGTCCCAAACATCAAGGCTATAAAGGTTGTGAAAAGAAATCTCACGGCAGTGTATGGTGGATTCCTCCAATATGACCAATGTTGCTTCCATAAGCAAGCCATACATTGTGTGAGAAACGATGTTGAGTACTTCGTAGGGAAATAAAGGTCTGTCGAGCCAGGAGCAGGTGTGCTTAATTCCACAATGAGTGCTTTGTTTCTCCTGAATTATGTCACGCATCATCCACAAATTTTAGACAAAATTCGTCACTAAATACATAATTAAATGCTTTATTATACCAAGTCAAAACTTAAATGCATGGCTTTAGCATATTTTTTAGTTTGTAACACTTAGCCATGTACTTTATCTGACCTGTAGAGATCTGAATTCTTGTAAATGTTGGAAAAATCAACCCCCAAAGCCATTTCTTGTGCTGAACTAGAAATTTCCAGCATCCAAGTTGCTGGATTATAACCATCTTTAATTTTGCTGACTCCTTCAATTGCCTTCACAAATAGAAAGGTACATGACTTAGTCGATGGTTAGTCTGAGTATAGGTCTGAACATACAGCTGTTTGTGTTATTTGATAATTAATCACGTCAAACATACCTCAAAATATTTTATTAGATGGGTAGAATGGCGACCCAGAGGCCCCACATATATCTCTTGTCCTCCTCGCTTCATCAGGAATAGCTACATGCCATTTTAAATAATGCAGATTGTTATGGTGATAAAATCATGGCAAAGTTCTGATAGAGATAATTTGCTAACATTTCTTAATTACCTCATCAAAAGCTTCAAATATATCAATACTGGGCTGATGGATGGTGCATACAACTGTTCTTCCTGTGTCCACAGTGTTCCTAACTGTTCTCATCACAATTGCAGCAGCTCTAGCATCTAGCCCTGAAGTTGGCTCATCCATGAATATGATAGAAGGGTTTGCAACTAGCTCAACTGCAATGGTTAGCCGCTTGCGCTGCTCGGTGGACAAACCATTCACACCAGGCAACCCTACTAATGCATGGCGCAACGGATTCAACTCCACAAGATCCATGACTTCCTCAATGAACATCTGGAAGCAATTTTGGCAATGTATAGGTTAAATGGGTGTGTCTGGCTGAATTGAATTGAATTGAATTGAAGCTTTCTAGCACCATCACTACAACTATCAACTTCACCAGTACCCTTCTTAGCTATATAGAACAGGTTCAGTGATCTTGATCACAGGATAAAATATAAAATGGAAATGCCTGTTCAACTAGGGAATGCTGATTAAGTGATTGAACTTGATCAGATGACAAGCAAGCCAAAAAGGAAACAAGAACGATATAAAGAAAATTTCACAGAACCCCAACATGCACAACAATTCCCAGATGCCTAAAACATATTTAAGGCAGAGAGCACCTACCCTTCTGGTTTCAGAGTCAACTTCAGGTGGTAGACGAAGCCAAGCTGAGTAGAGTAAGGATTCATAAACAGTAACTTGTGGAGAGTGAATGTCATTTTGCTCACAGTATCCAGAAACTCTAGCAAAAGTTTCTTGCTTCTTGGGGTACCCTGAAATTTTGATTTCTCCGTCAATATATCCACCAGTTTTCCTACCAGCCAACACATCCATCAAAGTTGTTTTTCCAGCACCACTAACACCCATCAAAGCTGTAAGGACACCAGGCCTGAAAGCTCCATTCACGCCATTCAAAAGCACCAATCTATCTTCAACAACTCCTTGAACTTTCATTTCCTGAAAATTTCAATACCACTATGATCAGTTTTGTCAAGTTCTCAGAATCGTATCACATCAAAGTGAGATATAATCCTACTTTACTAAATCTCAATACCTGTGGCATGTCAACGGAGTAAATAACGTCATCAAATGTGATGGAATGTGGTTCAAATGGAAGAACCATTCCTTTCTTCCTGTTATTGCTGACCCCGCCAACAGCCTCTGAACTGGCTCTGCTAATTCCAACTCCACCCTCTGTTGGGAATTGAAATTATATTGGTGATGAGTACCCAATAGGATTAAGAAATGGAGGAAAAACACACTTCATTGATGGAGTTGTTTTACCTGTGTTTGTTCCGTGACTACTTCCATGGTTTGATAACTGAATAGCTCGTTTGGTTTTGCGACCAGATTCATCACTTTCAGGCTCTTCAGATATAATAGCCTGAGGCTTATCAAATGCTGCCACCATGATTTGCAATAATTTAAAATAAGCTCCAAATTTCAAGAGCTACGAATTTGAGAAGTTAATGACATTTACCATTGAGGAAAGTGAGAGCCAGTACGAAGAAGAGATTTAATAGTAATATGAACCCTATTGTTGCCCCTACTCCTATCCAATACCAATATGCTTCTGTGAAGAACCCGCGACTCTTCAAAACTTGTATTCCTAGTGGTTCTGTGGAGTTTTCAGGAACCTATGATTTGAAAAACTTCAGATATCAGTTGACTATTGAGAGCCAAAAGCACAAATATACAAATGACCAGTTCAAGAAACTATACATGACTCCAACTATTTCCAAGGAACTCATTCACTACTATTGCCGTCTGCCCATACATCAATGGTGAAATCCAGTAACCCCATATCCACCATTTCTTTATTTTCTCTGTGGCATGAAACAGAAAGTAAAAAAGAATTCTTTCATATTAAATTGCAAAATACAATTTCAAAGCCTAATCATAATACCTCGTGACAAGATGAAGCCACCCAATGCAAAAAGTGCAAGTAGCGCAAATGACCCAAAGGTGTTAGCAACAATCATGTTCCTTCCAGCTGCAGCGATAAATCGAAATAATGCAGATGCCATCTGGTTAATTAGCAAAAGCAGGAAGTACTGCTTAAAAAGCCTGGAGAAAAACATCACCTTGATATATCAGCTGGATCAGAATGGATTCTCGTACAAGTTTAAAAAAAAATAAGAATTTTTATTTACCTTTCAACATTAGGATCAAATCCAATCACATAATAGGTTAGGAACACCCATGCACCAACTTCAACAAAAGCGACGGGAATTTTCAGGATCCATTGAGGAATTGCATATGCCCATGAAGGAAAGAATCGGAGGTCTCTTTGCTTGTAAAACACAGGAAGCTTTGCGATGGTCATGGATAGCTCTGACATACCATTAAACATGATCATGATTGCAGTGAAGAACAGAGCACCAGTATAAATTCCACCATCTGTGACTGTATCTCGATGCATCTCAGTCCGAAAGAAGAGTGTCATTGAAATGAGTGCCATTATTGTAAGCTGATACGAAATGAAAAGGTGTCACACTGTATGCAAAATTCAAAAAAACAGAAATTTAGATAATGCAAGATCTGTCAGTAAGTACTTGGCAAATCTTGAAGATGTAGACAAATGAGTTCCTCTTCATGAGCAAGTATTCTCTAGAGAAGTTAGCTTTAAGCAGATCTTTCTTTCCAGCTCCATGAGTTTTGGTTACCAAAGCAGCTGGATGGTTCTTGGACTTGTCAAACGGTATTGAAAGCTCCTCTGCAGTCCTCCGTCCCACATTGAACGATTGAAAAGCCTCAGCAAATTCGTTGGCTGTGATAAACCTGTAAGGCTGATCTTTTCGTGCCCAGTACTGCTCTTGATCTTTCCTTGATGTCACCTGCAATGAATTCATTCATTATTGACAAAGATTATGATAACACATAAGGCTCTTCTTATAGACAATAGGAGATCCTATTGTAACAAAGGTGCTGAGCACAACTGCCTTCTTCATGCTTACTTCTTGCAAAAAGTCAGCCACGCCTTTTCTTTCAGGGCACTCGAAGCCCATATGTTCAAAAAATTCAAGCACACGTTCACGAGGCCCCTGGTACACAATTTGGCCATCTGAAAGGAGAATAATTTCATCAAAGAGATCATAAGTCTCAGGTGCTGGCTGGAGAAGTGAGATGACAGCGGTGCAATTGAGAATGTGAACGGTATGCTTTAATGAGTTCACAATTTGGTAAGTTGTTGAGCTGTCCAGGCCAGTAGAAATCTCATCCATAAACAATGCCCTTGATGGTCCAACCAGCATTTCACCTACGATCCATTGTTGTAGATTAGTAGAATCAAGAAAAATGATTGGTCCCTGATGCTAGGAATGGACTAACGGAGATTGTTACCAGTTGTAACACGCTTCCTTTGTCCTCCAGAGATACCCCTTATCATTTCATCACCTACCATAGTGTCTGCACAGACTTCCAATCCTAATATCTGTAATTTTAAGATAAGGCACAAAACATTTGACAGATATCATTTTCAAGGTTTCTGAATATTTTTATGATGCTAGAGTACTGCGTACTGATACTACCTTCAAGACATAGTCGGTGATGACATTGGCCTCCTCACCTTGTGATGCTACAGCCTGCAATACCGGAAACAGCAGAAATCGTAACTTATTTCACCAATTCTAGTCATCGATCAAGAGATTTGATAAATTGGCGTAGAATTTGTGAAGTAAAAAGAAGGGCCTTTTAATATGGTTTAAATATCAGATAATAAGAACATTGATGAACTGAATAATGATGTTGTTTTATAGAAATGTATATCCTTCTTTCCTTGTTATTTTTCAATCAATTAGTACACAGAATAATAATATATTTCCTCACCTTCATGAAGACATCAACATCAGGATCAGGCTTAATGTTGGCTTCTTTCTCTCTTCTGGACAACTCCGCCAACATGTCTGTCAAATGCCAAGATTTTCTCGAGTTATGGATCACCAGAGTAACTTATGATTCTGATGGAAAATGCAAAGAGAATTTAGTCCATTATTCTAACCATGCAAGTATCCAACCCCTTGGCACCTGGCAGAGAACGCCAAAGTTTCCCTTACGGTCATTTCTCCTATGTGGAGATCATGTTGACTGATATAGGCTGCTGTTCTTTGTGGTACAAACTCATTCATCTCATGACCATTATAAGTCACACGACCAGAAAACTGCATGAGAGAATTCAGCTTCTCAAATTAAAACAGACACTAAAAGCTAAAATCCTTATGGATTATACAAATTTACAAGAATATATCACCACCTTCAGATTAGGATCAAGTTTCCCAGCCAATGCCAACAGCAGTGTGGTCTTCCCAGAACTCGGAGGACCCAAAAGCAAAGTCAATCTATAACAAGTACAGAACACAAAAATTAAGAATTGGCAACTAACTATTGAAGGAATTTTTAAGAAAACAGATTTGAGACCATGATCATCTTACCTTGATGGCTTGATGATTCCGCTAACATCCTTAAGGATGGTGAATGGTTTCTTTCTATTTCGAAGGATATTAAGAGAAATCAATAAACCCTTCAAAATTGATAAAATGGTGATTAGTTAATAAGAAAAGCATGAGCAAAAGTATCATATTTCAGTAGCGATAATTGATGTTAAATGTTCGCTAAAGTCGTTACCTCTATTATATTAAAAGTGAACTTAGCAAATGAAGGCAAAGCACTACTCCCTACGTATGCTTCTGCTTCGATATTTAGATTATCGTACCGAACTTCAATTGTTGGAACATCAATGCCAACCCTGAAACGCCAAAGATTACAAAAAATCAAGAACTTCAACAACTTTTCCAATCAAAAAGAGGGAGAACAAAATCCATCTTTTCAGCTTTTTTTTTATTTTTCTGGATCAAAAACCTATTGAAGTTATGTCATGAATGAGAAATTAACAAATAGCCGATTGAGTATATAAGCATTTTTCTCTCCCTCTTAATAAATTAAAAGTCAGTTCTCTCTAAATGTTTAAACTCCATGAGGACATTTTCTCTATAATTAAACAGAGAAAATACACATGAAAAAAAAAAAAAAAAGGAGAAACAAAGGAGAACTTTTTACCTTTCAACACGGTGCTTGAGCTTCCACAGGAACTTCTCGTTATCCTCTTCTGCAACTTTGACCAACCTCTCAAGCAACTGTTTTCTCTCTTGGACTCCAAGCTTTTCAATATCTACTTCATTAGCTCCACCTTTCGATGCACTAGTTAATATACCTTTTCTTAATCGATCATAAGTGGGAAGTTTCTCAATTGCAGCCCATTTTAGAGCCTCTTCATCATCTTCTTCTCTTGAAGATCTTGAAAATGCTTCCACTGTAGTGTTTCTCCACGCTGAAGAACCTGCTCTGAAACTACCTCTTAAACTACTACTAGCTCTATAAATATCAGCACTCTCCATAGATTATGGATCAGTATACTTAAACAACAACTAAAACAAGCCAAAACCCAGATAATGTTTCCTCTTATTATCGTTGCTTCGTTTTGGATGTTGAATCAAGAGAAATCTTCAAAAACAGCTAGAACCAATCAATACCCAGATTTCGTTTTCTATGTTTTGAACTTGAACCAGGGAAATCCCAAATCTTTGGGGTTGATCTTGCTCCTAAGGTGAAGAAAATGGGGAGTGGGGTGTCCCCGAAAAAAGCAAGAACATGTTATATATGGATGCAGGAGTACAGGACTGGTATGTAGTGGTGGCCTACCATTTGAATTGTTCAACCTCTTTTTTTTATTATTAATAATTAAAATTTTAAAGAAAAAATAAAACAAAACGATGAAAGAGAAAACCGTTAGAAGATAACTCTGGTGAAAGAAATAGTAATAATAAATAAGTAATTGATAGTTGGGTTCCTATTATTTGACCAGAAAATAAATAAAATAATAGATGGTTCTATTTTAATATCATCTTCAATCTCCACCTTCTCCGGAGTTTCTTCCTTTTCACCACGATTTGCACGCACCACACCTCTCCTTTTCGTCAATGTATCTAGAAAATTGCTACAAAAAAGACATGGGGCGTCTGTCGAAAAATAATAACTCTATTAATTAATAAAATTATTTATAAGTCATAATAATAAAAAAAACATATAAGATATTCTTGAAACGTCAAAAATAAACAAGTAATAGAGCACTTTGCATTTTATATCTTAAAAGTGTTTCTAAAAATATTTTTTATTTAAAATTAATTTTTTCATATAATTAAATTGTATTAATATCAAAAATAAAATTTTAAATAAAATAAAATTTAATATACTTTTAAAATAAAACTATCAATACTACAATTCTAATCCCCTCCTAAAATAGAGTCAATTAATTATTGAGCTCTGACAAATAATATTCTACAATTTAGATGGGAATTTTCATTTATGCACTTTGAATTTTCCTTTTTCTTGACTTCCGACTTGTCTATGTTGAACAATACTGAAAGTATAGAAGAATTTGAATTTTAAGTATTTGATGAATTCCACACGGTTGATGTAAGAATATAAGGTTTTGGAAATTAAATTAATTAAGATATATATATATATATATATATATATATATATATATGGCTTTACAGTACTTTTCCTTTAGGTTAGGCACATTTTTATTATCTTGGTTATAGTCTGGTCCTGCCTCTGGATGTTGATGGTGTTGTATTGGATGTTGTTTGTTTTTGTATTTTAAAAATATTTTTGAAAAAAATAAAAAAAAAATATTTTTTTATTTTAAATTAATATTTTTTTGTTTTTAAATCAAAAGATTCTAGAATTATGATTTTTAATTACCAATTAAATGAATCACTTGAAAAGGTATTTTCGTGCAAGAACATCTTCAAATATTTTTAATGCGCACACAAAAAAAAAAAAACATATTATGTCAAGGAAAACATGAAAGTTAAAGGGGTAGAAGGAAGAAGAAAAATGATTCTAGAAGTATCATCGTGTGAAGGTCACCATCTGTGGGTGTGGCCGAGGAACCGGAGGAGAACTCTCCGTCTTCAAGTTCCCTGGTTATTAATTAATTTAATTGACTGTTGACGCGGGGCATTAAAGTTTCCAGCACGGTTTTGGTGGCTTTCTAGAACCACGTCCATACAATTGACCGTCACCGGTGATGCCACTCGGAAAGATATTAGATCACTGATGATGTCAAAATTGGTTTCTGCTGTTGATTTTATGCCCTTCCCCAAGTATTTCCAATTCGAACGGCCGCCGCCCCACCACCCCAACCATAAAAGAAAAAAACAGATCATGTGCTTCTAAGATATATATGAACAATATAATGTGAACAGGTTGACATGTACTCAAATAGATCGATTTTGTTGTTAGGATATTTGTTTTTTATTATTATTATTTAGGTTCAAATTTAGAATCAATGTTGAGAGGGATTTTTGTAAATGTACCCTAATTTTGATTCGAGAGGGATTTTTGTAAATGTACCCTAATTTTGATTCGAGAGCGTGTTAATTCATTAGGATAAAAACTCAGTTTCATCTATGCATGTGTAAGTTAGACCAAGAATATCCTTCAAATCAAATATAAAAATAAGTTACATGTATGAGGTAGCTTGCCCTAATAAAAAAATAAAAAGATAACATATAGATAATATATGACATTGTAACAATGATTGTTTTTTAAAGTATTTTTATTTGTAAATATATCAAAAAAAAATTTAAAAAAAAAATTAACATCAACATATTAAAATAATTTAAAAATATAAAAAACCTTAATATCCAACCACTTGTGACGTCATTGCACATCATAGTTTCATTGTCAAGCTTCTTTGATAGTTTTTTTGAGTATTTAGGGGGATGGTAGCTTCTATTCTTAAATGTTTTTAAAGTTATTATTTTATTTACTTGATTTATTTATATTATTTGTTGTTTTTTTTTAGGTTCCTCATATTAGCTTCAAGAGTAGAATACTTCCTGTTTTAATTCATGTAATATAATAATATTAGGGTTATTTTGTACTTATAAGATATATGTATGAATACTATATTATGAAGATGTAATTGGTATTGTTAATTTTTTTTATTGTAAATATATATGAATTAAATGTTTAGTACATTATTTTTTGTGTTATAATTGTAGGATTGATATATGATAACATTTTTTTCATGTATATGTGGTGTGGTTGGTTAATATTAAAAAAAAAATTGTAATGTTAACTTGTGGAGTAACGAATTTGTGGGAAATGTGCTGATGTGGAAATGATCCAGGAGATACTGGATAAAGAAAAAGAAAAAATTGGGTTGAGAATTTTATTTGTGAAATACGAAATTGTAAATAACCTACGCTGTATTTTAGAGGAAACTCTTCAGAAGTTTGGTTAAAAAAAAAAATCATGCTACTAGCAATTAAGAATAAAGTTGGTTAAAAGATGTGTGTATTTTTATGATTTAAAAGTATTTTTGAAAAAATTTGAAATTTTTTTATTTTTTATTAATTTTAAATTAATATGTTTTTAGTATTTTTAAATCATTTTAACATACTGATATTAAAAATAATTTTTAAAAAATAAAAAACTATCATTAACATATATTTTAATATAAAAAATTATTTATAAAATAACTATAATAATATTACCAAGCACGCTTTAAAAAACCAGAACTGACCTCTCCCTGGCTCGAGGAAGGGAGCTGAGAATTTATCATCAGGATGATCAGATAGAGGACTCATTGATAGAGATGACCTCTCGTATACATATTGCATTTTTTAATATATTTTTAAAATCTCTCTCTCTTTCTAATATAATATCTGAAACCCTATCCTTGACGGTCCACCGAAAAGATAAAATTAATTTCGATTTGTAAAAATTGGCCTAAAAATACCTAGCCATTAATTGGAGACATCAACAGGATCGTGATGCCTAGCTTTGTTTTTAGTGGATTTTAAGTGAGATTTAACATGTCTATTAATTCTGCTCATGTGTCGAGTTAGGGATTCGTCGATGTCAACAAGAGATTATTTAAGGCGATGATCAGCAATACCATCAATTTCTGATGCCATAGCCATATTTATTTCTTGGACAACATCATGTAACTCTTGTCCATATCGTCACAGGAAATTAAATATATAAAAATATAATATCTAGTTTATAATTATTAAAACATGAGAGATACACGAGAGATTGAAACTAATTCATGGTATACATATTAAAACATATATTAAAATGACAACATATAATTGTTGGAGCTCTTAGAGTTTAATAAAGTTAACAATTTTTGTTGTTATCAAGGGTCAATAATTTATTCTTAAAACATTATTGTTTCTCACTTGATGTAAGGAAATTTTTTTCAATAATTCATGAATGTTTTATTAATTATGATTAATATTCATAGTTTATGACTTACTCATAATTCATAAATATATATAATTCATGAAAGAATTTATAAATATTCATAATTCATGAATATCTAAAATATTAATGAATGTTTATGGTCAACATATTCCTCATAATTTATGAATGTTCATAATTTACGAAAAAATTCATGAACATTCATAGATCATGAATTATGTATAATAATATTTATTTCATTACATGATTAATATATTTGTTTATATATTAAGATATTTTAAGGATTAAAATAAATTATTGATCAAATAAAAATTTAATAATAAAATTTTTTTATTATCCAAACCCAAGCTTAAATTCATGAGCCCACATGCCCGCTATTCATTTTATAAAGTTATTTTGAGATTGAAATTTTTATTAAAAGCTTTTAAAATGATTTTTCATTCACCTTTAATTATTTTTTAAAACAAGTTATTATTTCATATTAAAATACTTATTTTGAATTATAAAATGCAACATACTTTTAACCCTAAATATGAACACAACTCGCTTATATAATCTAGCTTTTAAAAATCACCTATATGTTTTATAAAGCAATTCCAGCAGTAACATCAATCAATTTGTTGCTATATAGTCAGTGATATATCTTTATAACAATCGAATGAGAAAGGTCATGTGATAGAGCTTTTTTCACAAATCCAAAAGCAAAACCAGCCAATGAGCTATCAAATCCAAGTTATTTTTATAATACAACGACGTGACCCAATAGTGCAAAATGACCAATGTAATTTGTCTGTTTGGGAATATATTTATGACTATATTTTAAAGTATGTTTTATTTAGAAATATATTAAAATAATATATATTTTATTTTTTAAAAATTATTTTTGATATTAGTATCAAAATAATTTAAAATTACTAAAAAATTATTAATTTGAATTAAAAAATAAAAAAATTTAATTTTTTCTAAAAATATTTTTAAAATACAAAATTAACTAGTATTATTATACAGAAGATAATAGCCTTGGAGCATCCAATCTCCACTAAGGTATACCCCGTGAAATAAATAAATAAAAATTCACCTTTTTTAATGATTATATACTTCACCAGGTTGGAAAACTATGTGGTTCTTTTCAAGGTTAAATTGAGGTCATTGATGATGAAATAGTAGACTTTCCATAATTAAGTTAGCAGGACAGTGTCGGCAAGGGATGTGCATGAGGAAGTTGCGTTGCGATGGAATAAGGGATGAGATATCAAATATTATAAATATTAATAGATTGTTTGATATTATAATAATTATTTTTTTAAAAAAATATTTTTAATTTAAAAATATATTAAAATATTAACACATTAAAACTAACTGAAAATATAAAAAAAAAACTTCAATCAAAAGAAACAAACATCTTTAAAACACAAAAATAAATATAACTCCAAAACTTAATATATAACCATGATTATCTTTAACTTGCATAAAAACAAGATCGAGACGTTAAGTTCTTTGTCGATTATAATATCAGAGCATATGATTAAGGATGAATTTCTTGAAAATTAACAAATTAATGTGAGGTTAAAGTGATAGTGTTACGAGTGCTGTCCACTTGATAGAAATGGTCTCGGAAACATCAACTTGCATGTTTTTTAATGTAGGTATAGCTTGTCCTTATTGCCTCTGGTGTGCATGGGTCCATGTATACCTCTTGTATAGTTTAATGCCCATCCGTCCATGATATATTTTATTAAGGGAGTATTTGTTTATATAGTTTATGCTTTAAAACTTATTTTTTATTTAAAAAAATATTAAATTTATATTTTACATCTATTTTTTTAAAAAATTGACGTGTTAATATAAAAATATTATTTTAAAATATTTTTAATTAAAAAATATCTTTTAAAAAAATATGTATATTACACTACCAAGCATTCACTAAGTTCGACTGACATATAAAATTTCTTATATATTTCTTAATTTGGTGGGATTTTATAGAAAATAGACATACCTAAATACACCCATACCCGTGTTATTTTCCCAACTCAACAATCATTATCTGTAAATAAATTCCAATCAACGCAATTAATTCTAATTTAATTAAACTAGTCACTTTGTTTTTGGCTTTAATAAATGAAATATAAATAAAGAAATTTTTTTTTTCTGTACTACCATGTGAATGATGGGACTTTTAATAATCGAAAATAACTAAAGAATTTAAAGAATACACACAATTATTCAAGTGCGTTTCTACTGTTGGATATGTTTTCCTTCTAGTTACGATTTGGTTCTTTCAAGAGATCAGTTTTGAGTTTCAAATTAATCTAGAAAAAATAAAAAAAAATTATATTTAAGATTTTAATATTTTGTATAATTTTTTTTTGAAACAATATATATATATATATGTAAGCTATAAAAAAAAACATAAATGCACTATAATTATCTCACATTTACAAATTAAGAAGCAAGCTACATGGATATAGGCTATAAAAAAATATATAGTATACTTGTTTCATATCAAAAATTTAATAAACAATTCATGTAAATATAAATTATATATAATTGTAAAAATTAAGAAATAATATATATATATATATAAAGAGTATAGTAAGAAACAAAGTACGTGGATTTAGATTATATATAATTATTTCAAGTTGAAAAATTAAGAAATAATATATGTGGATATAGTCATATATAGTTATCCTATATTAAAAAATTAAAAAAAATAATATATGTAAATATAAGTTATAAAAAAATATATAAGACCTGAAATGTAGTATAATTATTCTATATTAAAAAATTAAAAAATAATCCATGTTTTAATTTTATTATTATTAAGGAAAATGATACAAGTCAATAAAAAGGCTGGAGATGGTGGGAGTGAATGATGATATTAAGGAAAATGAAAGGAAAGTTGGAGATAACTATAAAGTTTTTTTTTTTTTTTTCTAATGCTGGTGTGGTGGCAGTGTAGGAGGAGCACGCGATTTGTGGCTTTACCATTGAAACTAGTTGATTGGCTTGTCATCATGCGCGGTTCACATGAACAGTACGAAAAGAATAGGGCAAAAATGCATGAACATATTTTGTTTTTCTAAAAAAAACAAAACCTCGCACTGTTCACTTAGAGTGAACAGTAAAAGCAGCCAAATTTCTTAAATTTGGCTGTAGTTAATTAATAATAAGAGGATATATTCACGTGTTTATGATTTGGGGCTGAGAGGACGTCTGGGAACGCTGCGCTGTGTTCTATCAAAAAATATTTATTAAATATTTTTTTACTCATATATTTTAAATAATTTTGGTATATTGATTTTTAAAATATTTTTTAAAAAATAAAAAGATATTATTTTAATATATTTTATCTTAGACTGATATTTAAACCGGCCATGGAATGTAAAATATGTGTTTATCTTTTTATATATAATAATAATAATATTCGTGGCTTGTCTGTGGCTACCGACAGATCCAATAATTATTTTAGCAAGACGCTAATCAGGGCTCCGTTTATCTAAAAATAAAATCTCCGACCCTGTTTTAAAATATCACTATTTTAGATTCTGATTGTATTAGTAACAAATGCATGGACCTGGCTTGAGGAAAATAACACTTAATTAAAAAAAATTGCTAACCAAAATATTGTTGTTATCTCTGCTGTAAATTTTGGATTTATGTTTTTTAAATTATTCTTACTTGAAGAAATATGAAATTAAAACTTTTTAAATAATTTTGATGTAGCAAGATAAAAAATATTATTTTAATAGTAATATAAAACACATATTAATTGTCCTTCCTCCTATTGGGGGAAAACTCATTCACATCTAGATATTTTGTGACACATGTCGGTCCTTAATAAATTGGGTTCATGCATTTTTTTCTTGCACGAAATTGACATTCATTTAAGAATTCCGAGGGTACAAGCAAAGCAGGTGCCTGACACGTGGAGCTAATTTGTCGTGCCTAGCATTTTTCTCTAATTTGCCCATAACTATGATAGCAAGCTAATTTGTCACCAAACGAATGATGCAAGGCATCATCTCAACATTGAACGGTTATTATTTAGAGTGCGTAAAGTTTATGTTATTATGATTTTTAAAAAATAAATTTTAAAAAAAGTATAATTAGATATAGTTAATTCGATTTAGATACATATTTAATTAAAAAATATGATTGTAATTTATGTGCAGTAAAAATAATATATAAAATATTTGGTAATTATATAATTACAGTTGCTTTTCAAAATACTTTTTATTTAGAAATATATTAAAATATATATTTTTATTTTTTAAAAATTATTTTTAATACCAGTGCATCAAAATAACATGAAAACAAAAAAAAATATTAATTTGAAGTAAAAAAATTAAATTTTTTTAAAACCACTTTTAAAACACAAAAATAAACAGAGTTTTATAAAACTCAATTACAAAAATATATAAAAATTACTTTTCATAAACGACGTTTCAAACTCAATTTTTTAATTAACTTTAAAATAAAAAAACATAATTTAATATATTACTAAATACTTTACCATGTTTTTTGCATCACAAACATAAAAACTACAAGTAAACAAACACAATTAGTGGAAAAGGTCAGAGCACAATTATTAGAGCTTGTTCATTTATGAAAATTTCGACAAAAGTAATTAATGATATTGTATTCATTATTTTTTTAAAAATAAATATAGAAAATATAAATTTATGATACATAAAAAGTAATAAAAATATTGCAACTAATTTTTTTTATCCTAATTATATCTTTTTATTTTTTTAAATTGATTCAGTAAAGCTGTAAACCTAGATAGCCGTCCTAAATAACTAGACAAGAGAGTGGACAGAGATCGGAAATAAGTGGCTTTCTTGTTTTCTATTGTGAAGTTTGTGACTTTGCCGTAACACATTGATTGGATGAGCATCTAGTATCAGCCGCCATTGCCCTTTCATGAGAGGACTAGCAAGTCAAGCCGAGAAATCTGAAAGATTTCAATTTTTTTTTTTAACCGGGTATCCGGACCGCCTTGTATATATATCGTTTAAAATTCCGGGCTCTAATGCCGGTGCCCACAAAAATTTACCATACAAAAACAGGGTAAGTTATTAGTTTTTTATATCATATGCATGACCCAAAAAATGTAGCTAGTGGAATTCTAACCTGAGATAGTTTTGATTTATTTAAGCCCATCTTTGCGTTTCCAGAGACTTAAAGCCCATCTTGGCATGAGACAGAGAGTTCAGTTTTGAGCATCCTCTTAATTTAAGCTCATATTCGTATTTCCAGGAGACTTAAAGCCCATGGTGGCATGAGACAAAGAGTTCAGTTTTGAGCATCCACTTAATTTAAGCCCATATACGTATTTCCAGGAGACTTAAAGCCCATGGTGGCATGAGACAAAGAGTTCAGTTTTGAGCATCCACTTAATTTAAGCCCATCTTCGTATTTCCAGGAGACTTAAAGCCCATGTTGGCATGAGACAGGATATCCTCTCTTTCTTCTTTTTTTCCTGGCTCCGGCAGAATACTATAAAAGGATGGAACCCAATACATTAAAAGAAAAAACTCAAATATACCATAAAATTATTAATTTTGCATAAAAACTATTCTTTATATCAATTTTACTTTTAAATTATTTTAATTTCTTAATCAAGTACTTCCATAGAACACCAAATGAAGAATGTGAAGTCCCCCATTAAATAACTTTACTTTTAAAAAAACAAAGGTACAATTTAAATAAAAAGCTTTTAAAATAGAAAAGGTCCTTAATCAAGGAATTTTAAAAGTTGCATGGTAAAATCGATATAAAAAATAATTTGAATATAAAATTAAGATTATTTATGTTCTAGTGCAATATAGCATGCACCAAATGAGTGAACATGAAGAATCTTTGAAGTATAGGAGACGAAAAAATATGAATGAAACTTTTTTATTTTCCGAAAGCATTGTAGTGTATGAAACTTTAAGGAATTGGGCCTAAGTATACATAAAAAAGGTGATGGAAGGGCCCAATTCTATATATTACTTTTAAACCAGCTCAATTCCATTACATTTATTTTTCAAAGAAACCCACTATAGTTTTAAGAATAGAGGGACCTATATAAAAGAATCATAAACTTTGGGGTGCTATTAAATTTCTATATAAGAGGTCTTTAAAGTATTTTGTGTGGGGGGTTGAATTTTTTTTTAAAAGTGGTTTTTTATTTTGAAATATATTAAAATAATATATTTTTTTAATTTTTAAAAATTATTTTTTACATTATTATATCAAAATAATATAAAAATATCAAAAATTATTAATTTAAAATAAAAATAAATAAATTTTTAAAACAAAAAGACAATCTACGATCTTCATCATTATGAAACTTTTAGCTCCCTTGTCAACCTTAGGCACAACCTTTGCATTAAAGAGATCATTGCAATCGATAGATCTTTGTGCTTTCATGATTTATTACAATATTCTACACTCCACGAGATTAAAAATATAGTAATGGAAGAACAAGCTGAAAGACATACACATTACACCAAGATTAATGCTAACATTCAGTTCTTTAATGAAGGAGCAATCAGTGGTTGTGGAATCTGAAATGGGGAGCATTAATTTGCACTGGCTCATTTTATACAGCATCCGGTGCTGGTGGCACAGAAGAAAATGGTAGTTGCTCCCGTGGATTATCTGGTATTTCAGGCACTAAAGATGCAAAATAAAGGTCGGGTGCATTTGGGGTGGTTGATTCTAAAAGTGGTGGAAATTGTGGAGGCTGGTCATCAGGTACTGGTGGAGAAAATACGGGGACTAAAGGTGTTGATGGTGATCCTATATATGGTGGAAAATCTCCCCCCGGTGGTGGTGGTGATAATATTGGTAGAAAAGGTGTTGGTGTGAGCTCATCAACTGGTGGTACATCTTGTTGTGGTGGTGGATTAAATAAGGGAAATGGTGGTGATAGTGTAAATTTATCTGGTGGAAAATTTGGTTGATCAGTACTTGGTGGGGAAAATATTGGGGATGGTGTCAACTCATTATCTGGTGATGGGATATCTGGTTCTGTTGGTGGGTCAAATATTGAAACTAATGGTGGTGCTGGTGTAAACTTGTCATCTGGTGGTATGTCTGTTTAGTCTGTTGGTGGATCAAATATTGGGACTAGTGGTGGTGGAGGTGTGAATTCAGGTGGAGGTAATAGCCGTGGATTTATTGGCGATGGTGTCACTTCAGGTGGTGTTAGTGAAGGGACCAGGGGAGGTGGTAGGAATTCTAATGGTACTGAAGGAGGAGAGGGTGGTGGTGATGGAGGGGGAGGGGGAGGTAGAGGGGGAGATGAAGGAGGTGGTGGGGAAGAGAGCGGTGGTGACGATGGTGGCGGTGACAAGGGTGGTGGGGATGTAACAACTGGTTGTGGTGATGGTAGTAAAGGAGGTTGCACAGCTGGTGGTGGGGAAGAGAGCAGTGGTGACAATTGTGGCGGTGACGAGGGTGGTGGGGATGTAGCAACTGGTGGTGGTGGTGGTGGTGGGACTACAGCAGGTGGTGATGGTACAAAAAGAGGTTGCACAGCTGGTGGTGGAGATAGAACAAGTGGAGGAGGAGAAGGCACTTGAGGAGGCAATGATGGAGTTCTCCTTCTAGGAGGGGAGGGTCTTGGTGAGGGCTGAAATGGGTTGTCTGGTGAGGTGGAAGTTGGGAAAGGCCATTGGCCACAGCTTCTAAATAGGTACTGGAATAATGGGTCACAGTTGGATGATCTTCTTCCACTACTTCTGCTCTGTCTACCACTACCTCCCCTGCTTCTGCTTCTAGTACCGCCGCTGCTACTTCTAATTATCTTCTCTTCTTTTTCTTTGCCTCTGGTAATTTGTTTGTGTTTGAGGTGAGCTCTCGCTTCTGAGAGTGATTCTGTTATCAAAAGAAGTGCTAAGAGAATCGCAATCACTTTGTTTACTTTCATTTTTTCTTGCTCTCACTTCGTTTTGCTACTCCTGTTCATCTCTGTCTGCATGCAAATGGTAACGAGTGCGTGTGTATATATATATTGTGTCAAATATATGGGTTGAAAAGGAGCTTGCATGAGTAGCATTAATGCTCAAGATTCTACCTTAAGGCATTGATTAAACTTAATCTACATTCGATCCCTCTTAATCATCACTAGCCTGGTTCGTTTCAGGGCAAGTTTGTGGAGCATTAATGCCCTGTTGACGGTAATGCCACCGGTCATGTGAGCATCAGGAACCATTCAAAGGCTGGGCATGCCCTGAAGAGCAGCATCACCATCTCCATTAATGGGCAGTAAATAGCAAGAGATGAGACCTGAGTGAGGCCAGCTAGTGTTCCGAGTTCCGATGGACCATTAGAAATGGTCAGGGGAAAAGCCTTGCAAAGTCTAGGCTTTGGACAGTGAGTCATTGAGAGGTGGGTGAAATGGGATGCTGCTCACTGTAATGGCCGCCTAGTTTTTTGTGTTCCCCTTTTTTTTTAACGAGAAGAACCTTAAATGCATACCATATGCCCCATTTGAATGAATGTCAATCCTCTATTTATTTCTCTTTAACTCTTTAAGAATCATGCACAATTGTGTAAATTTTTTCTTATAAGATATAATAGTGCTACCATCCGTTAGTTCATATATTAATTAATTCTGTGGAATATAATTTTAAGGCTTGTTTGATAATAGATAGTATGATTATAGTTATTTTTTAAATAATTTTTATATTAAAATACATGTGAATGATTTTTTTTAAAAAAAATTATTTTTAAAATTAGCATATTAAAATGATTTGAAAATACTAAAAACATATTAATTTGAAATTAATAAAAAAATAAAAAAAATCAAATTAATTTAAAAAATTAATAATTTAGAGTTTAATTTGGTGCAAATTTTAAAATATCAATGTGTGTGAAATCAGATTAAAATAATAATAAAATTTTATTTTAATAAAAATAATTAAGTCAAATTAATCTAATAACTTGCAAATAAATTCAATAAATGAGACTATTCCAATTTTTTGTATTTAATTTCTAGTGTTTCCAGCTACTAATTTAATTCTTGTTCACAGTACAGTACACAGGAAAGGCATTGTTTTTTCTTTCTTTCTTTTTGCAAGAGTTTAAGTTTAATTCCTAGTCAAGTCATCTAAGAAGAGTTTAAAAAATAAAAATAATAGGCGACAATTCTTTGTGAATTGCTCTAGCAATAGAAAAGAAAAATAATAATAAAAAAAAGCTTTTTTTTTTATTCTCCTTGTTTTTTCCTACTGCAAGCAACTCATGGTCACTAGAGGCCCATAAACCAATTACAAAGTATTTTGAGTTTCAGCCCAGAAAAGAGGCTCTACCCAGCCCAGACACAACCAATTGACCCAAATCCATGGTCCGAACCCACCTAACCGAGAAGCTCAGAATCTCTGGATCTATTAGGACCGCCCAATCACAGCCGCGCCATCCTCATCCTAGCCCGCCGGCGAAGATATTAAAATTAATCATTTTAAAAATGTTAATTGAGCAGCTAGTTTAATTAGAGTAGTGTAAGGACAACAAAGAATAATTATCAAGGGAAAAATATCAATATATAATAATAGATTTTTAGTAGACTTGAAGCCGAACATCAACATATAATAATAGGATTTATTCTTGTTTTAATTGGATTTATATATTGCAGCTCGTACAGATGCAGGCTGTGTGGCAGTTCCGCTCCAAGACCACACCGGAGGATTGCAGGGCAAAGGACAACGGGGATTGGGTGGATGTTAAACCTTCCCCAGGAACTCTTGTTGTCATTCTTGGGAATTGATCACTGCAGGTTATTTTCTTGTCACTCCGAATTATTAGATTTAATACAGTGTTTCACAATAGAAAAGGAGATGTGCATGCTACTGAACTTTTTTTTTTTGCAGAGTTTGCTATTATTTTGTGCATGTGTTTTAAGTTTTGCAAATTCTAATAAAGATAAACTCAAACTATATTCTAATAAGAATTCTAAATATTAGTTCAATAAAAACAGAATAAAATAGACTCAAAACCCCCCAAATCACAAAAAATTTCTCCATAATAAATAAACTCAACATAAACATTTTTTAGGCTTGGGTTTGGATTCCAAACTCAAAGTACAATAAGGAGCCCAATAAAATTGAAATAGTCCAAGTCCACTACCCAAGAAATCTAGGCTTAAGCTACTGCCTAAGCCCAATTCCTTAAAGGGCAAGGGCTTGGAGAAGAAACTTATGTTTAGAAGCTCTGTCAACTTCTAAATATTGTTTTTCTTAATGTAATTAATTTTATTATTCATAATTTTTTGTTATTTTATTTTTTTAATGATATATTGAAAATGTATAAGATTACAATCTTAGAATATAATGAGCAAGTTGATTATAAGATTGATTGATTTCAATTACCTCACAATCATTATATGATAATGTTATAAGTGAGCTTTAATCATCTACTAGATTTGATGAATCTTCCATAGACTTCTCCTTTTTCTCATCACATTCACCATATAAATCCGGATGAATATTTTGCTTAATGCCACCATTGCACCATGTCCAAAATTTAGCTTCATCAAACATAACATCATGACTAATAACAATTTTCTTGATCCTGAATTATATAGTTTATAAGCTTTTAAATATTCACCAATATAAAAAGATACATATTTCTTTCTCGTCGTCAAGCTTTTTACTCTCTTAACATGGAATTTAAACATAGACAATACACCTAAAAATTCTGAAATGATGTATAGTTGTTCCTTTTCCATTACAAGCTTTCTCCGGAGTCATATTTCTAACAAGTGTAGGATTTATAATCAAAATATGAATATGCTCTAATTCATTTTTTGTTAGAACACTCCTCGTCAAAAGACTTCACACCATATCCATGTAATAAGTGTGATTTTTTACTTTGCAAACGCTATTTTATTGAAGTGTATAGACTCCATTAAATAATTGCTTCTTGATTTCATGAGTTTTATAAAATTGATTTTTTTATTTTAAATTAATATTTTCATATCATTTTAATATGTTGATATCAAAAATAATTTTTTAAAAATTAAAAAATATTATTTTAATATATTTT
Organism: Populus tomentosa; assembly: GCA_018804465.1. Lineage (NCBI taxonomy): Eukaryota > Viridiplantae > Streptophyta > Magnoliopsida > Malpighiales > Salicaceae > Populus > Populus tomentosa. The sequence continues at coordinate 3,679,656 of CM031969.1, read as the reverse complement.
CTAGTAAAAAATACTTTAAAAAATAACAACTATTATACTTTCAATTACCCCGAAAAAGGTGATTACCGCCGCATAACCTAATTATTAATAATCTGGATTCTAAAAGTATGCTTGACAATGTAATAGCAGTTACTTTTTAAATAATTTTTTATGTTGAAATGCATGTCAATGATATTTTTTGATTTTTTAAAAATTATTTTTAACATCAACATATCAACACAATTCAAAAGATACAAATCATATTAAATTTTTTTAAAATAAAGTTTGAAATTCTTGGAACTCTTCCTAAACTTTTGGTTTACGCAACCATAGAGCTCTTTTTTTTTTTTTCCCATCCTAGAAGAGAACTACATGTTTGTCCTTAGCTCGTAAAAGCGCTACCAATAAAAATAATGCTAGGTTCTTGACCTTTTCTTGTACGTCAATTCTTCAACTCTAAACAATAAGAAGCACATGGCTCTGTATTGTTGTCGCCCTTCAGGACAAAAAAAATCCTATAAAAAAACTTGGTGTACGTTCTAGAGAACATCAAGTCAAAATTATACTTTAATAAAGATTTAATTGATATTTTTAATTAACCCTCCCTCCCTTGCAATGGTTTGAAGAAGACTTGTCAGCGGTAGATCAATTTTTTCAACCATCTTGATTGTTTTCTGCTAATAAACGACACAGATAGTGAGATAGACACGTTGGTATGGATACAGTAACAAGCATCTCTCTGTTTTTCAGGAACTACCGTGAGAAGCAGCATTTAATTTTCCAACCTTTGTGCTTCCATTTTAAACTCCTCTTCGTTTGCTCTCAACAACCTAACATTGGCTGTACAACTCGGAGATAAAATGGCGCAGGGCCCCAGTTAACAAGGGAGTTTGATTATATAAGCCATGTACGTGCAGCTGGTGAATTTCTCATGGTTAACAAAAATAAAAAAAGAAGATGGATAATCAAGTGATGAACACATTTAATGCTCTGGTGCAGTCCTCGCTCAGCAACATAGAAGTCATAGATGCACTCCTGTCTTCCATGTTTCCATGTTGTTGGCAGGAAATTAATAAAAACTCACATGGGAGTTGTGAACGCTTTTTTTCTCCTCCTTTTTTTCTCGTTTCCTGCTGTAAAATTAACGTTGGTGGTTTCTGGGATGTGGCAGAGGTTGGAGGCTGCCTTAATGGGAGTCACACAGACACAGGTCATGTCCAGCTATTTCTCTCCTTTTGTCACACATTTGGAGCTCTTAATTACTTTTGCTTCGACTGCCAATTGTTCAACACGGAGTGGAAAGCCTGAGAGGAAGACAGATATGAGGGGAAGGGGGGAGACTGTTATCCGGATTGTCACCTCTTCTGTTACTGTCATTCGCTTCTTTTTTGGGTAGAAAAATAGGTTTGACTAAGTGGGCAAGGGAAGAGAGAGAGAGAGAGAGAGAGAGAGAGAGAGAGAGAGAGTTATGAAGGCAAGGCGTTTTAAGGAGGAAGATGAAAGTGATCGTCACGTTCATCCTGCTTGCCAGGAATATGAGGGGACCCTCTTCCATTATCATCATTGAAATCTAGGAAGAAGATATTTTAGCTGCTTGATTATAATCTTTCAATTTCTTAGACCTCTTAAATTGAATTTAAAAGAGAGTAGTCGAACATTTTTTTTTAAATTATTGAAGATATTCAGATCAATTTAAATATATTTTAATTAATTCTATGAGTCTTAAAATTAACCACTATAAAAACTTCTAATAATTATTTTATTAGTATTTACAAGGCTCAAACTTAAAATTATAGAAAAATAAACTTTTTAATTTTAAATTTTTATTATTATATCGCTTATTAAATGGTTAGGATTTAAGAATAGTTAAATATCTTGAAAATAAAAAAAAAATAGATGAAATTATTTTACATGAAAAAAAAAAAATTATTGATTTGATTATTCAAACTTTGACTCAATTTAAATTTTATTTTTAAATTGTTTTTTATATTAACATTGTTAAATATAAGTGATTCAACTCATTGATTCGTGAGTCTATTCAAATCTGGTGAGATTAACTAAAAATATATAAAAAAAACCATCATCCAGATAAAAATATAAAATTGATTTAACCTTATGAAACGTGAATGAATAAGAGCGTTTTAGCTCATGTTAACTTAGGGCTGGTACGATAACGGGAAAAAGAAAAGAAAAAAAAAAGAAGAAGAGTATTTTGAAATTGAAATTAGAGGGAGGCATGGACGCGAAACCAAACATAATTGATCCACGTCCCACACCTGAACCGCCCTTTCCAAAAGCTGGTTTGGGGAACTCCGCGGCCCCATCATTCAAATTTCAATTACTCCCACGTGATTTTCATGTCCAGTTTGGCCCCCCTCCTCCTGGCTTTTTTTTTTTTTTGAAACACAGTTTAATTAAAGTTTTTAAAAAATAACATATATTAAAAAATATTTTAAAAATAATATAATTTAAGAACGGTCAGAAACAATTATTATTGAAAATAACAATTGTATCGAAAATAATTTCTCAATTAAATTAATTAATAATTATAAAAATCAATTCTAATTTTTTATTAAAATCTAGATGATAAAAGAAATTTAAGATCTAATAACAAGGAAAAAATAGATCATCGAGGATATATCAAAACTCTATTTTCAATATATTCAATATCATTAAAAAGATCTTAACAAGAAAATTATTTTTTTTTTTTTAAATATCACTACACAACCACTATTCTCATTAGTGGTTGTTTATAAAAATAATATTAAAAAATCCAGTTGTGTTAATAGCGGTTTTGTATAAAATAGTGGTTTTGTATAAAATTGATATTGAAAAGTACAGTTGTTTTCAAACTATGCCGTTTCACAAATATTTTTTCTACCTATATCATTCTTATAAATTTTTTACCAAACTATTTCATTTTTTTAATAAAAAAATTCCCCTCCTCCCTCCCTTGTTTATTACTAGATAAAATCCTTTTTTATTCAATTAAATAAAAAAGGTGTTGTGTTTATTTGCTTGAAAGTAATTGTTTTTTAGAAAATAGTTTTCTTGAGAAGTGATTTCTTAGAAAGTAAATTATTTTTTGATGTAATAGAAAATGAGTTAAAACGAACTTTTTAATATCTAATAATGTCATAGAAAATGAGTTGAAAAATATTTTTTTAATATTTTAAAAGTTTATTAAAAAAATAAAGATTAAACCTTACAGATAAAAAAGTTGGGGGATGAAATTGAAAAAAAATATAATTTTATAAATTATTTTAAATAAAATAAATAATAATTAAAATAACAAAGACCAAATCTGACTGATAAAAAAGTTGAAAGATGATGAAATAAAAAATATATAATTTTATAAATTATTTTAAATAAAAAATAAATAGCAATAAAAAAAATATAGACCAAGTATAATATATAAAAATTTTCAATTAAAAAATAATAAAATAAAAACAAATAACAATAAAAAAAATAAGGATCAAAATTTAGATAAAAATCAAATTAAATCAAATTTTAAGAGATAAAATTAAAAAAATTAATTAAAAATAAAATATATAGCAATTAAAAATTAAGAACTAGATTTTATATACTTAATAAATAATAAGATATTTTTGAGTTTTCAACAGCTACTACAAAATATTTTACATTAATTAATTTTTTTAATTGTAAACAAATAAAAAAAATTGAAAAGCGTTTTTCACGATCCATAAAATAAATGAGCCTTAAAGAATAAATGAGCTTTAAAGAGTGTCCAAGAGTATGATATTATTAATTCAAATTTTTTTGTTTAAAAATATATTAAAATATATATTTTTTATTTTTTAAAAAATATTTTTGATATTACATATTATATATATATATATATATATATATATATATATATATATATTTAAAGAATTTGGAGAAACCGGAACAGCCCTTAGTTTTCCTCTGAAGGAAATGCTATCTACCATCGCTTTTAATCAGTCGTTTTATACACTTGTCGTATAAAATTGCCACGTTTGATATTTTTCCCTCGAAATAATGAAATGCAGATAAACGTGGGAAAGGTAAAATGCAGATAAATCTTGAAGGTACACGTGGCTTCCTGAGGGAGCGAGTGCTGAAAGGGGGAGACTGGTAATGGTGAGTGCCCCCAGCTTTCCTCATCCATGTAACAAGTCTTCGTTTTATCTTCCCTGCAAACAAATACACTTTAGATTTTCAAGTTAACAACACTACAAGGAACCTCCACACTCTATTACAGCAAAGGACAAAAATCCCTCTCTCTCTCTCTCGTCTGTTTAGAGAACAAGACATGAATGTTCTTGGTCTGTTATTGCCCATGTGGGCATTGTTAAATACATCTTTGTTTTTCTTGCTTGATGCCAGAGGTGAGTCATCTCCTTCCACCATTTCTGCCTCTCTTCTTCCTAAGAAACATAAACCCAAACCCATGTTTCTCTTCTCTTCAAAAATGCAAGCTCAATCTCCAGGTGTGTTAATAATGCTCCTTTCTTTGTTTCCAAGTTTGTGTTTTTATTTTCCATCTTGGTTCTTGAACAGTCATTGCCTTTATGCGTGTGTCTATGTACTTCATGTTCTTACATGGGGTAAAGGGGCTTGCTTTGTTTCACATCACACACTCAAAATTCAAACCCCTAGCACCATAACTTGATTTAGTTTGGGGAATGCAGGGGAAGAAAACTAGAAATTGGTGTACTGAAACTTGTGTCATTACAATTTCTCCTTTTTTCCCTCTTGGTTTCTCCCTGAACAAGAGGAGGATTTATCCTTCTTGTGGCTCTGTAGCTCAAGTGTGATTTTTTCCCCTTTCATAATTTGGCTTGGATATTTCTCTCCAAAACTTGTCATATCAGTTCCTCTTGTTTCATTTAATATATTTTTCTTTTCTCTGATGGATGTGTTTGAGCTTTTTTTTTTTTTTAAAAAAAAAAATTGTATCTAATTGTGTTGGACAAGTTGAGGCTTATATTTACTTAGGCTCCCTTACAGTTTATCCAGGAATGCCTTTGGTTCCTGTGGTTGAAGAAGTGCACCACCAAGATTTGAATAAGAAAATCCTGATAGCACTAGTTGTTGCTTCCACTCTCCTTGGTGGAATAGTGTTGTTTTTCTCATGTTTCTGGATCTACAGACTGAAAAAATCAAGGAAATGCAGGGCCAAAAGTAAAGGCGATGGTATCTTCTTTACACGAGTTAAATTTGCTTTTGCCGCTACATTTTTCCTTTTGAGGCATGTTACAAACAATTGTGCTTGTTATGCTCACTCAGTCTTGCTACTTTTTTGTTTAAATTTAACGTGTAGATGTAGCTAAAAGGCATTCGCCGAGTCCGATTGGGGATAAATTTAATCTCTTGAGGATGGTTGGGAAGAAGGGTTCAGTTGCAGTCATGGAATATCAGTTGTTGCAAGCAGCAACAAACAATTTCCGGGAAGATAATGTTCTAGGACAAGGTGGTCATGGATGTGTCTACAAAGCTCGTTTCAGTGAAAAACTCCTTGCAGCTGTGAAGAGATTTGAAGGTGAAGCACAGGACATTGGAAGAGAATTTGAGGTAATGTCTTTCATGAAATTGATTTGGATATTGTTTCAAAGCATCATGGCGTCTTTAATTTTTCTTTTCTTTTCATTTCAAATTTTGTTTGTAAATGCAGAACGAGCTGCATTGGTTAACGAAAATTCAGCACCAAAACATAATTTCTCTTTTAGGTTACTGCCTTCATGGTGAAACAAGGTTTCTTGTGTATGAAATGATGCAGAATGGGTCTTTGGAAAGTCAATTGCATGGTATAAGTCTTCTCCTTCTGAATTTTAAAATAAAAATTAGAAGATACCAATTTGTACCTTTTTTTCTTATATAATTTATGTTATTGATGAACATTTAGGACCAACACATGGATCAGCATTAACATGGCATCTGCGAATGAAAATTGCTGTTGACGTTGCAAGGTAATTCCAACTCTCAATTTTCTGTTTTGCAGTTTATTCTCTTTCATTCTCCTTTTATTTTCCAAAGGAAATCCATTTTTTTATATGCTAACTAGTTGCTGTCACCAAAAACTTTGATGACCAGAGGACTAGAGTATCTTCATGAGCATTGCAATCCTCCTGTTGTCCATAGAGATCTAAAGCCATCTAACATTCTTCTGGATTCGAGCTTCAATGCAAAGGTAAAAGCCATCCATGTATAACAAATTTATCAGTTCTGCACTCCTCATAAGTGCATGTTCAGCATCATTTTGTGATTTTAACTAGAATGTTTCCTTTGACGAGCCTTTACTTGATTCAGCTTTCAGACTTTGGCCTTGCTGTAACATCTGGGATCCAAAGCAAGAACATAGAGCTTTCAGGAACTTTAGGTTATGTAGCACCAGAGTACCTTTTGGATGGTATGTCAAATTCTGTTCAAATCTAAGAATGTTGCCACTTCCATTTTGTTGACTGTTGTTGGTAGATATCCTACTTTTTATATTTCAGCTCATCACAGAATTTTTTCTTTCTTTCTTTAATGATTTCTTAGTCTACATTTTCAGTCATAACAATTATGTTTTTGGATTCTCTGATGAACTCTTCACAGTTCAAACTTCTGTGACGTGAAATTTGATCATTTTCCAGCAAGCATCATTGCTTCTGCTAAATGCAATGTTGTTGGTGAGAGATTCTGATAATGGATGCTTAATGAAGATTTTTTATAAAATAGTTTTAAAACAATGCAGTGTCTTGTAGCATTTCCCCCTTAAGGCTTAATTATTTAATGAGTCTGAATAAACCCCGTGAAAAGAATTTTGTCAGATAATGAACAAGGCAGGTTTCGATATAGCCTCTAATCCTGAGACTTGCCTGGTGGTGATAGATTTTTGCAACACAAGATCCATGGAAAACTTTTCTATTTCATTTTCAAGAACTATATAATTCTACCAGCAAGTATTTTTTTCTACCTTTATGTTCTGGATAATAAATGGTATTAAACATCTCCTGCATCCAGTCTTTCTTTGATACAGAATGAGGCCTAATTGCTTGGAAAGAAACGTATGATCACTTAGTTTTCTCTTTCCAGGTAAACTAACTGATAAAAGTGATGTCTATGCTTTTGGAGTTGTCCTTCTGGAACTCCTGATAGGAAGAAAACCAGTGGAACAGATGTCTCCAGATCAATGTCAGTCTATAGTCTCATGGGTAATGTTTTTTGAACCCTAGTTTAGCATTCATGCCTTGAGGAATCGAGGTAATATCAATCAGGATTCCTTGAGGTTTGGGAACTTAACGGTCCATCATTGTTTACATGTAGGCCATGCCTCAGTTCACTGACAGATCGAAGCTTCCAAACATTGTGGATCCTGTTATCAAAGACACTATGGATTTAAAACACTTATACCAGGTACATTGAATAGGAATCTATATATCCGTGTGCCTACAAGTTTTCTGTTCTTGCTTTTAGTATACAAATTTAATCATCGTATTACCTTTGAGTAGGTAGCTGCGGTGGCAGTATTATGTGTGCAACAAGAACCAAGTTACAGGCCATTGATAACAGATGTCCTTCACTCCCTCATCCCTCTCGTACCTCTCGAGCTTGGAGGGTCACTAAGAGTTACAGAACCTGTTCCTCTTGCTCTGCCTTCGCACTGATGACTTGAGTATAACCCAAACTGACAGCTTCCTTTGTATATTAAGATGTGTGAAAGTCATTAGAAAAAAGATTTTTGTTTTTCATTGTTACAGTTGTAAATTGTATTGAAGTTTAAGATGAGTTTTTGGCAAGCAGCATCTTCAACTTTTGGATCTATCAGCAACACATTTTTCCAAGGTTTAGCAAGATGCCCTCGTATCAGATGAAATGGAGGGTTGTAGCCGTTAAAGGACAGTAATATAGGAGTGGTGAGATTATAATTTTTCCCAGACGAGCATGTTTCATTCGAACAAATCGTTATTGATCAGCAGACATTGTTCTATCCTTCTGTTATGCGATATTTAATGCAAGACATGACTTTTCCTCCCCTTATAGGTGCTGTAATCTGTTGACTTGTAGCTTTTGTTGACCCTTAGTTTTCTTGTAGTCACATGCAATGCCTGACTGGTTTATTAACATTTCCTGCCATACAGACATGAGTTTGGCTAGGTGAAAGATTTAATGTTCTTGAGTTTAGCTATTTGTAGAGCATGAATTTGATGAGCTGCTAGATATAATGCTATTGAACTCACCTACATGCCGAGCTTAAGTGGTCATAGGTCTAGCAAACTGATAGACTCACTATCTATGGGCTTGGTATCATGTCGAGCCCAAGTAGGTCTGGGTCTGGAAACTCACTAGACCCAGCACTTTTGGGCTTAGCTATGCGCCGAGTCCAATAGGGGTTAGGTCCAACGAACTATCAGATCTATTCTCTTAAGCTTGGTCGCGCACCAAGCCTATTTGGACATGGGTCTGGAAACCCACTCGACCTATTGACATTGGATTTGGCTGTGTGCTAAGCCCAATTGAGCATGAGCTTGGCTTGCTACAATACTCATTGACCGTGAGCTTGGCGGTAAGGTTATTAAAATTGCGTTTTGACTTATAAAATCATACGATTTTACGAGTCAAAACATGCTATACATGCTGAATCGTTTGACAAAATAAAAAATGGGTGAAATCAGGTAAAATCGGATGAAATTGCTCAAAATCATGATTTCAGGACCGATTTTACGATTGTAACAAAATGCATGCACTAAAACAAAATGCCCCCCCTTATGGTCCAGCTGTCAGGCACTTATTGGCTGTGGAAATGCACAGTCACGCCACGCAATCTTCACTCTTCAGCCTTCAGTCACAGAAGAGTCTTTAGTCTTCACTCCTTTTTTTTCACCAAACAAATCCCTAATCCCCTTCTTTAATTAACCTACCGGGCACCGATCACACCAGATAAACTGCTTCCAGGGGTTTCAAGTTATCTGGGCAAGCCGATCATTTATGAGGTTAAAGAGATCATGGAGGGAACGGTGGATCTAAATGAACATTATAAGATATGATCAGTATATACGACCAAAATCAATGGTCGGGTCTTGGCAGTGAAGAAAGCCAAGGATGATGTCACAGAAGAACTAAAGATTTTGCAGAAAGTCAGTCATGCAAATCTGGTTAAACTAATGGGGATGTCATCTAGATTTGCAGAAAATGGGTCGCTGGAAAAATGGTTACATCCCACCTCTGAATCTTCCTTAAGCTCTGCGGGTTTCCTCACTTGGAGTCAAAGGTTACATGTAGCACTAGATGTGGTCAATGGCCTGCAATACATGCATGAACACACTCAACCAAGCATCGTTTACAAGGATATTCGAACAACGAATATTCTTCTCGATTCCACATTTCGGGTGAAAATAGCAAATTTCTCAATGGCTAGACCTGCCAAATACTCATCGATGCCTAAAGTTGATGTATTTGATTATGGAGTTGTTTTGTTACAATTGATAATGAAAAGTTATTTAAATTATGTATGAATTTTTATTTGAATTATGTATTTTAAGATAATTGAATTATGTATGAATTTTTATTTGAAGCATGTATTTGAAGGTGCTTGAACTATGTATTAATTTTTATTTGAAGCATGAATTTTTAGGTGTTTGAATTATTTATGAATTCTTATTTGAAGTATGAATTTTTTGTTAATGTTTTTTAAAATTCCTTATGATTTTACGATTCATTTTTTCGATCCGAGTTTGTTTTGCATTTTCCGTGCCGTGTTAAAATCACGATTTTAACAACCTTGTTTGGCGGTGTGCCAAGTGCGAATGGCTAAAGGTTTAGAGATCATTATATGTATCATGTTGGGCCATAAAGTTCTGTTAGTTTATTCTTATGACTTTTAATATAAAATGTTAATGTCAAGAATATTCATTTTCCTATACCCCTGTATGTATAAAAAATCTTCTAATGACCTATCATGTTTTCATCTCATTAAATTGTGTAAGAGATATTTGTCTTTTATTAATATTGTGTAAGAGATAAATGTCTCTCATTAATGCTAACATGAGATAATGACTTTTCAATTTCTCTACTTCAACAAAACGATAAAGTTCAAGTGTTATAAATGCTCCTTGAACCGTCTAGATAAATGATTCATAATTTTTATTCTCTAGATATTAGTACTTTTAAATTTGGGAGCATTTATCATACAAAAACAAGAACAAATACTTTTATTTATTCGACTTTAGTTCTTATTTGTGTATGATCAATGGACTTCATGTGATTTTCTTAGTGCTTAATTTTTTTTTTAATAGATATCCATCATCGTAATTATAATAACTTATGTTTCGAGATTACGGACTAATTAATTAAATCAATCAAATTTATAATTTTCTAAAACCTCCGATGGTTGTTTTATGATTTTTTTTTAAAACATAAAATAAAAATAAAATCCTAAAACAACATCATAAAAAATCTATTTTTTTCATCAATTCAGACCTGTAAAACTTATAACATGTTTAATTGAGTATAGAATTAATGTTGCCTCCTAGTGAGATATTGTTTCACTTTCAATGGAAAATTCTGGTTGGTTTGGAGGATCACTACAGAAAAGACACAAGAAACTAAACCTTATTTATACTTGTTCTTTTCAAAGCATACATAAGCCATCGCTATATCAAAATAGCAGTGCTTAGCTGTGTGTTTATTTGTATTGTGAAATCAATTTCTTTATTTCCCTGCACAGCGACAAAATTGTTGAATAAGAATAATTCAAAAATCATGACAATGCAATCATTTATCCACATTTCTAATTTCATGAACAAAAGATACGCACCCACGTGGGAAATCCCAAAGACAATGACCTCAACAGGGGGGGGGGATCTTACTTGTCTCGTCTTCTCATCCTGAGGGAGTATGGGATTCTTTTTTAGAGTTTTTTTTTTAAATATATTTGGTATAAAAAAAATTAAATTAATATTTTTTTATGTCTTTTTTAATGGTTTTGATATACTTATTATTATATATCTTTGGACTCTACATGTAAAAAAGCAATAAAAATAAAAATAAAATATATGTATAAGTGGGAAGAACTAGAATAATGACCAAAAAATTACCAAAAACTAATTGAGAAGGATAAACATGTATACAATGATGGAGAATTGACAGTTCAATATTAGTTAATGAAAGCCTCTTATTGAAGAAGAACAAAAATAATTTGAAAAGAATAATTTAAAATTAAATATTTAAACAATCAATTAGAATAATGAAATTACAGAGTGATTAATTACCACAACAGCTCCGCATCAATCCCAAGCACCTTCCTCCTGTACATCCAGCCACCACCACCTGTCCCAGGGTATAACGAACAAAAAACCTCCCTCAATTCTTCTCTTTTTTAAATGGGTATTAAGCAATTTTTTTTGTTGCTGGGTTCTTGATTTATGTACTTGTGTTTATCTATATATATCTTCATAGTTAATCTTTTTTTTTTTTCGTTTTCTGTCATGTGGTTTTTCAGATTAATAAGAAAGAAAAGCCAAGTATGAAGTATGTTTCTAAAGGTGCAAGGGCAGGACCCAGAGAGGAGCTGAAACAGGTAAAAAATCTTGATGATGAAGCAAAACACAACAGCAGATTTATTGGCAGATATTGATCTATCACACAACATCAAGACTGAAGATGACTCCAACACCATTATCAAGAACACAACCAAAGTTGGTGAAATTAACAACGATTAAAGCCTCTAGTAATGACTCAGGTAATTTTTTTAATTAAAGACTAATAATTAGTTCCACCAAAAGTGTCCGGAAAATCTCTTGAAGGGGTGATTATAAAGTTGTCAATGGAAGTGATTCTTTCATTAAGATCCAATTTTTTTCTTAAGAAAAAAAAATGGAAGTGGAAATTCAAAGATTGACATTAATAATCTGTTACCAAAATGTTTAGCTGGGCAAAATATATCTGCCAAATCACAATTGCTGGAGACTATTTGAATATTCAAAGACCTGCCGGTAGTGCGGGCGTTTTTGCAGCCAAAACTGATAGATTCAAAGGAAAGCAGGCAAAGCAGCCTGGAATGGCCACCTCGCTTTCTTACGTGTAAGCCAAGGATAGGAGAAAAAGGTCTTATAAAACTATGGGGTTTTGGTAGAGATAAAATAAGTTCAACGGGACCCTTTATTGTTTTTAAGGGTTTTTAATGTTCTGTAAGCTTTGGAAGGCAAAGGTATAGTACTAAATTAAAATTAATAGTACGAAAAGAGCCGACTTTAATATAAAAATAAGTGATTTGTGGGGCTCTACAATAACTTGGAAAGTCTTATTTCCACTTAAATTTGTGTATATTTTCACGGAATTATGAAAGTCGATGGCCATAAAATAAAATTTCACTTAAAGCAACATGAACGAGGAGTATACTTGTTTTTGTGTTAAAAAGTAATTTTGAAAATTTTAATTTTTTAATTTTAAATTATTTTAATATGCTAATATTAAAAAAAATAAAAAATATTTTAAAATAAAAAAATATTTTAAAAAACAATCCTTACCTCAAACATTATTAAAATTAAAGGATAAAACCTCTTCTTTTTTGTTTTCAACTCTGCTTTTCTATTTTCTGGCTAATTGGGCATAATTTAACCTCATCTATGTATCCATAGATTATATTATTACTATACAATACTCAAAATCCAATTAGGAGATTCAGCTCCGCCACCAATTCGAAGAGAAACTCAAATCTCTCATGTGTTTTTCTCGAAAAGCATTTGGAGATTTTTGGCGAAATCTCTAATTCAATTGGGTTTTTAATATATTCATTTTATTGTAAAGCCTAAGGGAGTTTAGATTTGGCTTCATTTTCATATGACACCCACTTGATTTTATACAAGTAAAAGCAGAGTTGAGGATTGCATGTTTTTGGTGTGTGTGGGGGTGTTGTCTCTTCTTGCTGGTTCAGTTTGGCGTCATTGCGTGGTGGGGGACGACAAAAGCTGCTAGCATTTCTCGTAGTCTAGTAGTCGGAGACTGATAATAACTATTCATGAAAACTTACCCAAGTGGATAAGTCAGTATAATTTTGAAAAAATAAGCATGGTTATGTATGCGATCCAATACCCTGCCTGCATCCTCCCCCGTTTACCAAATTAACAATCTTAACTCTAGTCCTTTGCGAAGCCCACCTGCCCTAACGCCTAATGGCCTCACCTTCAAGCAAAACTTTTCAACGGTTTTTTAGAAATTGTTTTTTATTTATTTATAAAACTTAATTAAAAAAAATATTCTCTAATTAAAAAAATATTTTTTTTATTTTGGATGAAAAATATTTTCTAAAAATTATAAAAAAAATTCAAAAATATTTTATTATTTATTTATTATATTAAATTTGAATCTCAATCTTTTAATTATTATATATTTTGTTTTGAATTTATTTTTTCTTCAATTGCATCCTTTAAAATTTGATTTAATTTAATTTTTATATCAACTTTGATCCTCATATTTTTATTATTATTTTCTTTATTTTCTTATTATCTTCTTAATTAAAAATTTATATCCATCATATTTTGTCTCTATTCTTTTGATTGTTATTTATTTTTATTTAAAATAATTTATGAAATTTTAATTTCTTCTTTTTCTTCTTCATCATCATTTTTTTTATCTGTCAAATTTGATCTTCATTATTTTAATTGTTATTTATTTTATTTGATATATTTTATAAAATTAGATTTTTTTTCAATTATATTCTCTAACTTTTTTATCTATAAAATTCAATCCTTATTCTTTTAACAAACTTGAAATATAATTAAAATATTAATAAGTTATTTTTTAGTTTATTTTTCATAACATAATTAAATACTGAAAAATATTTTATAACTTATTTCTTATAACATTATAAAACATTGAAAAATATATAATTTTTTAAAATATTTTTCCGCAAACAAGAAGGTGTGAAGGAGTAGCATGCAAACGTGATCGAAAATTTTCCTGTTGCTAGAATGGTAGGTTTCCTTATTAGGAAAGAGTTGAAGAAAAATTTAGAAGACAATCGGAGTGTCTTCCTGTGCTTTCTTTCAAACGCTTTTGCCCTACTAAAAGCTCACCTTTTCTAATTCAAACGCTGTAGCGTTGTTGAACGGTTTCATTGTCAAGTCCCTTGAGTTTCACCAACAATTCCGCATGACCCTCGAGTGTGTGAATCTCCCTCAGCCTAGAACAGAAGAGATCACGAGTGGAATTAAGATATACAAATGCAGATAGGAAAGAGATTGTTGTTGGTGTACAGGAAAAGCTTTGTTGATCATTACCTGGCAGCTTCAGCACGCATCTTGGCCTGTTCAGCAATACCAGACAACTCCCTGTGGTTGCTCTTGTCACGGTAGAGTTCCGAGCCTTCAGGAGGATGCACTCCATCAATGGTACGTTGATCAGCAGACCATTTTGCCATCCTCTCTCCTTTTCCATAATCCTTCTTTGAGGTGAAAGCAGTCTGCATAACCAAGTATAACAAAGGTAAATATTTGACAGAGGGGAGAAGGTTTTGTAGATGAGACTCGACATCCTTGAACATATAAAGATTTATAGAAAAAAGAGACGATTCCACCGACCTTATTTTGGAGGAGATTATCCCAGGCTCTGCCACTCAAAGCGTAGCGGATTATGAATTTGAGGAAATCAAGAGGGATGTAGAAGATAATGCTGTAAAACCAGATAACAACTGCCCATCCCCATCCAATGCCATGGATTCTCGCAAATCCCCAGTTGCAATACACAGTGATGAGTGTTGCAATCTTAATGGCAAACCAGAAACGTACATCAGTGGGTTGTTCTTTCACAGATATGTAAAGAAAAAAACCCGGAATCAAAAGTTCTCAACAACTCACCAGTTGTGCTAGAACAAAGGCACCCGCAAGGTAACCACCAGGGCATTCGACAAAAGACCAGCTTCGGGACCTAGTAACAAAAATGAGTGCCTGACTGACGATGCTCACTTGCAGGTATACAGCTGATGCCAGCTCATCACGGTTGTTCCTGATGGACCTAACACCAAATTTATCCTGCAAATATTGACAGTGTGCAATCAATATCAGTACTACAGACAACTGCACAGCAGTAACGAGCTGGCGGCAAGGGACAAGCGTTACAAGTTCTTGAAACCACATATGCTTTATAGAAATATAAACAGCATGATAAAATCATGTGCCAGTTGCAAGGTTCGTGGTATTTCTTACAGAAAAGAAGTCGGTACTGTGAGCAACCCAGAAGAATAAAACAGTCATTAGAGCTAAGTAGGTGCCTAGAATGACACCAGTAGCAAATATCTCCTTAAGTTTCCAGGAATCAGGGATTGGAGATGGTTTCACTCTGTCTTTGGAGATAGTCATGATTGTTCCATCGTTGAGTACCGCAATGATCAGAACCATGAACGGGGAAAAATCAAATTTCCAAATTAGAGCAAGGAGCAGAAAACCCAGCACAATACGGATGGTTATAGATACTGCATAGATGGTGTAGTTCTTCATTCTCTGGAAAATGGCTCTGCTTGTTAACACAGCACTCACAATCACACTCAATCCTGGCTCTGTCAGGACTAGGTCAGAGGCACCGCGGGCTGCATCAGTAGCATCGGCCACTGCAATTCCGATGTCTGCTTTCTTCAATGCCGGCGCATCATTTACACCATCTCCAGTCATCCCGCAAATATGCTTCCTAGCTTGCAGCCTCCTTACAATCTCGAACTTGTGCTCTGAATGTTTGATCATTAATTAATTTCTTTGATATGTTGTTTATGCATGCAATGAAATAACTAGGAATATTTTTTTCCATGTCTCTTAATATATGTAGTTTATGCGAGCGAGATGAAAAAATCTCCACCTCTCTTAATATATTGTTTTATAAAATCATTCCATGTCTCACCAGCTAATTCCAAAATGCCGAATAGATCCTTGTAATGGATGCTCATAAAGGATTTAACTTGTAAGAGCTTCTATTTTTTGTTTATTATAAGAAAAAAACTTAGTGAAGCATCTAGATTGATGTAAACAACATAAGTCATGTTCAAAACTGTAGAATTTCGTAGAATTACCAGGGAAGACGCCAGCAAAGCCATCAGCCTTTTCGATAAGCTCATCAACAGGAAGGGCTGCCGTTGATTCATCCCGGTGCAGCCCAAGGAGGGCAGAAGAGGGATACATGTTGGTTCCCATTCCAAGCCTCCGACCAGTCTCCTTACCAATTGCTAGCTGATCACCAGTGATCATCTTAACATTGACACCTAGATTGAGGGCACGAGTAATGGTCTCTGCACTGTCATGCCTTGGAGGATCAAAGAGAGGCAACAGGCCAACAAATTCCCATGGCCCTCCAGGGCTTTCCTTGGTTTTCTCCGGAACAATCTGCAAAGAAAAGACAGCAAAATCATATAGAGTTCCTTGTATCTGTAATTACTTCAAAACACAATTCTGAGGAAAAGAGAATATGAACTCACTTGTCTACAAACAGCTAGAGAGCGGAGGCCTCGTTCAGCAAACTTATCAATGATGGCATTAGCTTTTCTTTCTACATCTTCCCGGAGGTTGCACAATGCAACGATCTGTTAGGAGATTTTAAATGCCGTAAATGATATAGTGCAATGCAAGGGAGGGAAGAAAAAAGCAATACAAGGCAATAGATGATCTATAACCTGCTCGGGGGCGCCCTTGCTAACTCGGTGCCAATTGCCATCCGAGTCGATATACGTTATAGCTGTACGCTTCTCCACTGGATTAAATGGCAAGAAATGCACCTCAGTGATGCTTTTTCTGGCCTGCAGAGTGAAATAAACTCACGGTCAGGCTTTCAGTTATATTCAAAGGTCATAATAACCTAACACTTGACATGGCGAATGAGGTAAACAATCAGGTGGACAGTAATGGTCTCCTGACAAGTTGCACACAAGGGAAATCAAGCTTGATTGAAGTAAGATGAAAGTGCAGCAAAATTAGCTCCAGTTAAATAAAAAATGCATATCAAGGATCAACATGTGATTTTAAGTCTGATTCCACTTCTTTCTTCTCTTGTATGATGCTACTAGTCATCATCTCATCCATTTTCTCTATTCAGCGAGATTATTTAGAAGAATGTGTTGCTATAGCTGTGCTGCACCTTAATAAAATGTCCGCAAAGGTAATCCTTCTCTTTCTTATTAGCCAAGCTTGTTAACAAATTTAAAGTTAAGGAAGCACAGCATGTTGGTGCCCTCATAATGCTTGTGCGAAACAGGCAAGAAATTTAAAGTGTTGACATATCTCTACTGTAACATTACCTCCCTGGGATCTGCCAACATCCCAACAATACATGCATCAATAGCATCCTGATTCTCAACCCTGGAGGCCCTAGCCCCTAGCAAAATTAACGTGTCCTTGTCAACATCGTTAACAAATACCTGAAAATTAAACAAATGTATCAATAATCAGTGAACCGACAAGGAACGAACAATTAGGAGGGATGACTCCCTAAAAATTAATCACACCACATAAATTTAATGACTGCCTTCCATCCTAAAACTGAAAGATTCCACACGTCAGTTAATAGTGATGCTCTAGCTTATGATATATTCGTAAACTGACCTCAACCAAGCTCTTGTCTACTGTAAGTATGTTAAGAGTGAGGGTACCGGTCTTGTCACTGCATAATACATCCATTCCAGCCATTTCTTCGATAGCCGTCATCCGCTTAGTGATAGCTCCTTGCTGCGAAAGCCAGTGCGATCCAATTGCCATTGTCACTGACAACACGGTAGGCATGGCAATGGGGATCCCTCCAATGAGAAGCACCAAAATATTGTCAATACCATCCCGGTACTTGCGCCTCTGAATAGGCCACATTACAAGTGCCTCTATGATTATTCCCACTACAATGGAGATTATGCAAAAGTTTCCAATGGATATCAACACCTGATCAAACCATATCACCATCAAGAATCCATCACAAAAAAGAAGAAAGTCAGAAGATACTTAAAAGTTCACTAATGAAACTTTAGAACCTGCAATAGAGACGTCTGTGATTTGTTACTGAACATTCAAGTTTCGTTCTTTCAAAAATTAAAACATCTGCTAAAAGTATGCTTTCATAATACATAAGCTGTAGTATTTAATAAGTAACAATTTGTAGGATTACTTGATAATTTCTTGAGCTGATTTCAAATTATGGAACAATTTTTCCCCAGTTAGCTCAGTACCTTTTGGAAATGCCCCACTTTATTGGTGCTATCTACGAGATGAGCAGCTTTACCAAAAAAGGAGTGCACCCCAGTGGCAATCACAACAGCTTCAATCTCACCATGCTTGCAGGTAGACCCAGAGAATACTTCATCGCCTGGCTTCTTTGTAACTGGCAAAGACTCACCAGTGAGAGCAGACTGATCAATCTTAAGCGGGTCACCCTCCAGTAGACGAGCATCTGCTGGTATAATGTCTCCCAGCTTGATACTGATCACATCTCCTGGGACCAAGACAGCAGCCTCTTGCTCAATCCACCTTCCATCTCTCAAAACCTGCAAACAGAATTATTAAGATTATCGAAAAATGGAAGTACTAGATCTTATTTTTTGTATCCAAGTAATTACAGACTTCCAAATTAATCGAGCGAGTGACATTCTGGTGTGGAAATACCATACCTTGGTCTTCAGGGCAAGACCCGCCATAAGAGCAGCCGCAGCATTGCCTGCGCTATTTTCTTCATAGAAACTTATAGTTGAGTTCATGAGAAGCAATACCACAATACCCAAAAAGTCTTGCCAGTCTGGTGGCTTGCCCTGCATTTATATTAATTCTCACAGATAATTTAACTATTTACGAACAACTACAACTGAGAAATCAGAGACACCGAAAGAGAGAAAGAAGTAGATGCTCACTAACCTCTCCGTTTGCCAAGACAATGGCCACGATAGCAGCACCCTCCATGACCCATGAGAGTGGGTTCCACATAAAACCCAAGAATTTCAGAAGCTTGCTCTCCTGTTTCAAACAATCCAGCTTATCAGTCATTCCATATCTTACAGCTTAAAAATTAACAACAAAGAAATATTGGAGATTGTTTTTTGCCTTTTTCTCTTCTAGCTTGTTTGGACCGAAAATTTGAAGCCTCTTCTGGCCTTCCTCGGTAGACAGACCCTCTTTCGTGCATTGCAATTGTTGAAACACTTCCGAAACTGGAATACGGTCCTGTTATTAAATTGCAAAACCAATAAGTTATAAATCTCTGATATTTTAATTAATTAATATACTCAACAATATCCAACCTCGCCAAATTATCATGTTATACTTCATGAATCATGACTAATTGAATCACAGAGAGAGTCTGCTGAAATGGAATATGTCCCCGCTATATTTCATGAATTATTTCAAGTATCACTATGCGAAATATTGAACATGTGATTAAACTAAGAATTAAAGAATATAGAAATCTGAACATCGTACGTCAAAGGAAAATCAGATTATAAATTAAAGCAGTACATGATCAATTACTTCCTCCACTAGCCACTGAGGCACACTCTTTCAAACGATACCAACATTCTATATATTCAATCATAAACTGCATATCATTAACATGCATGCTACGATATTTTTGGGATTTGTTGTTGATCATCTCATTTTTTAATAATGACAGCAGTTTACATGATGATGATGATCTTCAAATCTTGGAAACAAAAACACTAACGTAAAATACTTGAAACAGTTTCAAAGTAAATTAACAAAAACCTGAACGTACAATAACATATAAAACAGGACTCTATATCTTGAAAACGAAGAGCAAAGCACTCCAAATCGTAGAGAAGAAAACAATTAAACGAAGATCAGTATATCGTAAACATTTTTTTGAGAGCCGAGGCAGTAAGTTTACGTAACAAATAGCAGCAGCAGAGCTTATAAAAATGGAGTAGCCGAACACGACTTATATTACGAAAGCAGAGAGACGAAAACAGAGAGAGATCCGTAACCAAACAGGTTATCGTTACGATATACAAATAAGAACAATATATCATCGATAATTCGATATCACCGTACATGTATATAAAACAATGACTACACAAAGGCTTAAAAAAAGATGTGAAAAAAAGGAGGAGGAGTCTCACAAGGTCGACGTTCTCGTTTTTTATTTCCTGCAAGCCAAGCACCATGCCGTTGGCGGTGGTGGCAGTAGCGATGTCGTCGTAGCCGTAGTCAGCCATTTCCTCGCAATCCTTCAGCTAAACCTAGCTAGGTAGCTATTCACATTTGACTGAAGCAAAGAAAAAGAGAAGGGAAAAAGACTCTCACACACTTTGTAATTTATAAGCAAAGTTGTTCAGTGAAATTCAGTCTCCAGTTTTTGAGTAGTTTTTTTTGTTTTCAAAAATGAAATTACACTTCTCACCTCACCAGTACTAGCTACTCTACTCTTTTGAATCCATCCCAAGATTATTTTCCTACTCTACACTCACGGCCTCCTACTGGTTATTCCCATGACAGACCAGTAGTACGACTCTTGTAAGGTTTGTTGCTTTAGGGACACGTGGTGGGATTTCGTTTGATCCATGGTTATCGGGTTTTGAAATTTAGCTGCCAGGTGAAGGTTTTATGGGAATAATCCCCAAACATACCGGAAACGTGTTCAAGCAACAACAAAATCAATGACACAGTCACACGGGAGGCCATCATTTTGGTCTCATGACAGTTCAACAATGAAGCTCGTCGTCTTAGCTACGCGACGAACGTTTGTTGGTTTGGTTTCCTCCGTTTTTCAGTGGGCCTAGCTTGGAATTTCAACGCCAAACCATGCACGAGGCCCATCAAGGGGCAATGGCCCCATTCACTGATCACAGATATCAGATAAACCTTTTCTTTTTCTTAACAAGCCCAGGGGATGCACACGTTCAAATGAGCTTCGTCTAAAGGGGTTATATTGATTTCTCAAAATAAGATGCTGATGTAAATTACATGGGAGCAAAGCAAGCATTATGTGGTGCCCGTGGTGGGATCAAAGTCTTATATGGTGCGTGTGTGTGATTATGTTATTACAAGTTTCCCATGAAACCATACGATTTTTTCTATCTTGAACTTCCATTTTGTCTCTTTTGGTTTGAGGTGGGAGATGAGAATTTGTGAAATGTTTAGAGAATAATCACGAATTATATAATGAGTTAAGGATAACCTGCGAGGAAGAATCAGTCTTCCTATCTCCATTAACGATTCTATTTAACTTTAGACTTGCAATGATAAGGTACGATGATGTTATTAACGTTGTTCTGCAGATGGCCAATGGTGAAGTTCATGCTAGCAGCCCATTTTCAATACAAAAATATAATCTAAAAAGGTCACAGTAGCTATATATAATTACATTGTATATATATAGCCTGGAATGAGCAAAATCCTCTTAATTGGCAGCAAGGTAAGATCAGAACATAGAACAGATAATGATTAGTGTTCATAGCTAGGAAGATGCATGCATCCTAATTATGATCTTACATGCTGTCTTTTACAGTTAGGTGAGAAAGGGAGAGGAGCAGCAGTAGTGCCAAATTGCCGATCTATGTTGCTTGCTCGTGTCGCCAAAGGAAACAAAAAAGCAGTGTCCTTTTGCCTCTAATTAGCCATGGAATACGATGAAGGGTGAGCTAAAAACAATGTGGCTGCTTGATGCGGCGAGACACATCATCGATATACACAACATGCCCATGTGAAGAATCGGAATAGGGATAAAAATATATAATATAAATCAATGGAAGTGCCTGCAAATGATCGACCGATATTCCCGATCAAGGGTGTGCTCGAAAAGGTTATTAAAAGGGACAAATATAAAAGGAACAAGGAAAGGGGAGACACTTTAACACAAAATGTAGTCGATCCTAATGGATATTTGCGATCTAACTAAATAAAGAGAAAGAAACTAGACCTTGTACTGGCCATATGTGGAGAGAGATGGTGCACGCATATCTCTCTGTCCCCTTAGCCCCTAAAACCATGTGCAACGCCAACATGCACATGCACATGCAACTATTTGGATAACATGGTTTTGCATGTGAAGGAAATATATATGGGGGAGGAATAAAGGGACAAATTAACAATTAGGGTTATGTTTTGTCGAGGAACTCTATCGTGTTCGTTTCATTCTACTGCCATTGATTGCTTTTCGATTCATCGAGGAAAGCTTTTGAAAGAAAAGATGGGGGACAGGAGGGTGCCATGGCTTTTCCAGGAGTACTTCACCACCAACCTTAAAGAAAAAAATAGTTGGCGGATCTTTGTATTGCGCGCTCACTCAATTCCAAGTATCTAAATCCAATGATAAAACAGATCCAAAGTTCAACATGGGATTGAAGTGGTCATGATTAAGTTTTTCACCGGGATAAATCCCACATGATTGTCTCCCCCATGATTTGGACACCAGATTCCATGCACTATATCGTTATTCTTGACTGCTTTTTTAGCAATCTTAAGGTGAAAAAATCACCCTGCTTGTATTATTGTGTGTAATACTTAATTAATTTCGTCTTTCTACCACAGATACGAAATATGATTTCTTTCATGTATTTTTTCTTACAAAACAAACTAGTCCTAACACCATGTAACAGGAGAAAATTTAATATAGATTATAATAATGAAATGACAATTTTGTTCTTCTTTCCAAAATTATTAGGCCTTATACAGGTATAATAGTCTTTTCCAAATGATTAAAAACATTTACGAAATTGGAGATGGGCAATAAGGTTTTTACACATTTATTCAACACAGTAAATTTACTTAATAGTTTTTAACAGCAAAATTTTCTAAACCTGGATGGATGGTTTTATTGTTTTTTTTTAAATAGTTAAATGACACTTCTATCTTTAGGCTGCATTCCCTTAAAATTTATTTATTTTTTGCTAAAAATTATATTTTTTTTATGTTTTCAGATTGTTTTGACATACTAAACTCATAAATAATTTTTAAAAATAAATTTTTTTTATTTTAATATACTTCTAAACGAAAAGCATTTTGAATTACAACTACTATCACAATTTCAAACAAGCTCTAAAACCCATAATTTTTATAGCTTTGATTCAGGAGTCTTTGAGCCATTGTGTGAAATGTCCCTATGCTTTTTGGGTGGTACATATAATATCGTTTGGTTATCTTACAATGGCTTCTAGAACAATATTAGATTCATCTCAGCTCTTCTTCTATCTAGGTTTGGTCCATGTTTCAAATGTACATCCAATTTAGCACCTACAATCTTTTTTTTCTTCTTTTCTTCTATCCTTTTAGATTTTCATGCTAACCTTGCATAAAATAAGCACCTCACTTTTTTATTTCTTTACATTAATTTAGTTCATTTTTTATTATTATTTATTTTATCTAGAATAATTTATAAAATTATAATTTTTTTTTAATTTTAATGCCCTTTATTTTTTATTTTATTTTTAAGATTTTATCTCATTCTTTTAATTGAGATTAATTTCGTAATGATATTGAAACCGTCTCGATAAACTAAGCTATTTCTGGTGATTCAGCAATGCATATAGTGGAGGGACAATAAGGACTCTCAAATGGGTTTATATATAGCCTGGGTATAATTAATTATTGTCTTTTTTGTGTTATTTATAATGTTTTTTTTTAAATTATATTATTAAATTAAAGTGAATAATCTAAGTCTCAATTTGTTTCCCTTAAAAACATTAACACTGACATCAACTTAACATTTTTTTCATGATAGAAAAATTTCACCCAGCTCGCGTCAAAGTGCTAGCCTGGATCGGGCCCTA
This sequence comes from Populus tomentosa, assembly GCA_018804465.1. Taxonomy (NCBI): domain Eukaryota; kingdom Viridiplantae; phylum Streptophyta; class Magnoliopsida; order Malpighiales; family Salicaceae; genus Populus; species Populus tomentosa. Next base: position 3,655,979 of record CM031969.1, on the reverse strand, counting down.
TCCTAATATTTACTATACATCCACCATCACAAATTAAGATTTCCATTATACAAACCGATACGAGAGAGAGAGAGAGAGTGTCATGATTAGATCTTCAGCAGGATAAAATTGAATCAAACGAAGATTGGAAAGGAAAAAGTGTCATTAAGCAAATTTGGACGAATTAAGAGCGCCATGATAATGCCGAGGGACTATTGTGGGGGACAAATCAATTCCCTAGTAGATGATGATTAATGATGAAGCATGAGGTTACATTATACGAATGGATCCCACCATTATTTCGAGATTTAATTTACAAAATAAAACTCGAAGTGAATGAAACAAGAAGGCAAAAAACTGTAGTATTTTAATATGCCATGCACAAGTATTAATTTAAAAATAATACCTTCACACGGAAGTCTTGTATTATGTATGTGAAAGTTATTCAACTCGTTACTGTTAAATGTATTAATTTAAATAATATTTTTATAATTTTTTAAAAAATTTAAACTATATTTTAATTAGATAATAAATTAATCTATCAAAAACATCTGAGTTTATGCCGATCATCAACTCCCACCTAATTTTTTAAAACTTGACATGAACTAGGTTTGATACACTAAATTAACCGGGCATTTTTAATAATAATAATATTCTAGGTATGGACTCAGATTGAATATGTGTAATCTTTATCATAAAAGTTATTGCTTGAAAGCAATCAAATTAGTCTAATGGCTCAGTGAAGTGACATGTAGGTCCATAGAATTGAAAACCGCGATCCCTTGTCTAAAAGCATGGATTGATATATTCCCATTGCAGGGGTATTAAAGTTTAGCGACTCCAAGATCAGCCGTCAAAAGTTACAGACAAAGTGTATTTCCCTGACGTGGATTGTATATAATCAGCCTTTATCAAATTAATATTCATAAAGAAAAGGAAGAGCTTAATTTATACGGAGAAAAACTATAATATATATTGTTAATTTATATCATAAGTCAGAGCCATTGGATATATATGGGATTGATCCTACTGTGCAGAGCCTCCTATATATTAGTTAATTAAATGAAGAAGTGTCAAAGGATATATCTCTAATTAATTACAAGGAGTAAATTAAACATCATGTTGATCAGTGAACACAAGCATGTTTTTCTTTCTTTCTTTCTTTTTCATCACTTTAGCAAGTGAGGATGCTTGTATTGGTCAAAAGGTGATGCTTTTGAAGAAATCAAGGGATCTAAGCTGGAAGGATAGCGAAGCTGTCAAGTCTCTTATCACCTTGCAAAAAAGAAAGTAGGCAAAGACGAAGAGAATGTTTATTGAGGAACACGATGCACTCGTATGACTGGGCTCCAGTTTTTGTAGAACTTGTCCTTTCCCAGCACATGTTCACACATATATTCCTTGGACACACAATTAAATGTTTCAAAAGGGACAAGAAAACAGCATCTGGAAGGATATTTTCTAATCGTTACTATATAGGGCCTTAATTTGAGATTTAATTAGAAATGTGGCATTGGAACTTGAATCAATTAGCTAGCAGCTAGCATCATGGATTTAACGTTTTAATCATCCTAGGTGTTAGATGCTATAAGAACTCGAGTCCCTTTAGTTTGGGTGCAATCCATCTTTTTCTATATATGTGGTCTTTTTATTATTATTATTACAAGGAATAAATAGTCTCGGGCACGAAACCTCCTGCAAAGAGAGAAACCCTACTGCATTTCTCAGATCCCAAAGTTTCAAAAAAACATGATGGTGGAGATTAGAGTGATAATGAAGTGAAAGTATTATTATCTCTCATGACTTTTGGAACCCTTGGGATTTGGATTCTTTACCTGATCAGAGAAGCTCAAAAAAGGGAAAGAAAGAAGGGATCAATATCTTTCATATGATGCCAGATTATGTCATCGATCGATCCTGCTTCCTCCTTTTCTTTCTTCTTCTGTTGTGTGCACATATGACATTAGCATATGCCTTGGATCATCAGACAACTGGTGAATTGACATCAGATTGCAACCTTTATTTACATCCATCCACGCTACTTTATCTATCTTTGAATCTTTAAGTGCTGAGCTATACGTTTAACATATAGTTTTTTATGATGAGAGACTCTGAAAATTAATAATTAAGAGGGTACTGATTAAGTTTCATTAATTAGCAAATAGAAACTGCTGCTACATATCTTATTTCTTATGACAACAACTCTCATGTTGAACCTACAGAACAGAACTCCATGGACCCACAATCTAGCAGCTCCTCTATCATTTGCTCTATATGATGAGCTTCTAGTGACTTATAATGCTGCTGGTGATCATCATTCCCTACTCGACTATCCTCACCAGCCCAGTTACCATCCTGCCATTTTGAGCCGGTTTCGACAGTTTCTCCGGCGATGTCATGGCTAGTGTCAAATGTCTTCTTGCATTGTGCTTCATATGACTGTTTTGTTACATTTTTCTTGGTTGCTTGTAGAGATGCCATGTGACATTTATGTAGCTTGGCTGCCAAGGTAGCTGAGAGAAGCTTCGATGAAGATGATTGTGGCTCATTGGGATTGTAAGGGAAATTTGTACGTGATTTTGGCCCACACATTAGCCTTGCTGCCTCATCGTATGCTCTCGCTGCGTCCTCCGCCGTTTCGAATGTGCCCAGCCATATTCTAGTCTTCCTGCAATCCAGAAGATACGCGAAACGTTTCATTTTAGTACCAGAATTTAAAACAGCCGGAAGCTCACTTAAAACTTTCGTTAGTGCAGAAAAACAACATAAAAAATGGGATTTGTGTGTGTGTGTTCCAGGGGGAAAAAAACGTTTCTTTAAATTTTCTTTGGACATATAAAGAAACCTCTCTTGATAGTTAAAGAACGAGTAAGGAACGTTTCAAGAAAGCGGAATTACAGGATAGGATGGCGAATTTCGGATACCCAAGAACCCCAATGCCTTTGACGGGCGCCACGGTATCGCTGTTGTGGTCTAGTCATGGTGATCGAGGAATGAAACGTTTCAAGTGATCTAGAAGTCTGATATGTGTTCGTGAAATGTTCTGAGAGAGAAGATTGTGAGAGCTTGAGGAGAGGGATCGGGAGTGGGGGAGTCATGGAGGTTTATATAAGGGCCCTTTGCGGCCTTGTGGTTCTCAATTGAGCTAGTGGGCCCATAGCCCTTTTGTTTTTTTCCTCCTCTCTTCTCTTTTGATTTAAAAATCATCTTCACAGGGATAAAATGTGTTCTTGCGAACCCTTCCGTGGCAGCTTTTACCCTCACAAAAATAAATCGTTGTCATCGTGTGAGTTTGGCTTATTTACAATTTGCAACGTGTTAGAAGGGAAACTTGCAGTTAAATTTAAGAATTAAGCCACACCATATAGCAAACAAAAACCCAAGTAAATTCAAAAGAATGTTAAATATCATGGCGAATATTTATAACACAGTTATTAAACTTGATTCGGTAAGCTGATTTAGAATTCAATTGATTGTATTTTAAAAAAATAAAAAACTAGAGTTGAGCTATTTGACCTGGGCAATTTAACCGGTTAATATATGACTCAATCGATTTAATTAAAATTAATTTTATTATTTAAAATTTTTTTAAAAAAAATAATATTTTCAATTTAAAAAAATATTAAAAAATATTATTTTAAATTAATTTAGTGATTAATTTATCTAATTTATAACCAAAATTTTAAATCAAATCATAAATCAGGTACAATCTAATAACTTTGTTTGTAAAAACATTATATACCTTCAATGCTGATTAATAATGTGGTCACGAACCTTCACATTGAACAATAATAATGTAGCTAATGTTTTTGGATCATTAAACCGGTTACATCAAAGTAAATGCTTACACCATGTTTTTTAAAAAAATAAATTTATTTATTATTTTTTATAAAAAAAATTAATTTTTTATATATTTTAGATTTTTGATCCGTACGATGATTTCAAACAAAAAAATTTTAAAAAAACTTTATTTTAATTTATTTTAATATAAAAATTATTTTAAACAACAACAACAATTATATTTTTTAAATTACCTGACTTTGCCTAACGCAACAAAATAATACTCCGGTCAAATATAGCAGCTACTAGCCTACAAACCCGAGGGAGGGAGGGAGAAAAGGAAAGGGCATGGGCCTGAAAATTGCATGAAACATGGTTTGTCTCCACCTTCCAATACGGCTGATGGATCATTTTCATGGATGGGAAATATGCTTAGCTACTGTGATGTGAGCCACGTACCTTTGTCTTTCTAACTGCCACATTAAATTAATGTCTGTTTTTACTGTTGAATCACGCTCTTTAATTAATTGTTTTTATAATATGGTATTGTTTTGTTGTGATGATATTAAAATTAAAATTTTAAAAATAAAAATATATTATTTTGATGTATTTTTAAATAAAATATATTTTAAAAAATAATTACTATCATAATACTAAATTCTACCCAGTAAAATATATTAATTGTAAATAAACTTGGGTATAAAGAAAGGTATAGTCTCGCTTCAATTTTGTAGCTGGGGAGGCTACAAGTATCAAAAGAGAAGGGAGGAGGAAAAAGATTGATGTTGACATCAATTGTCTGCCCATGCTTTGCTTCCGATCTGTCGTTAGGTCACATCCCCACATGCAGATGCTGTTACCACTTTAAATTGCCAAAGCAAAAGGAGCTTCTTCCTCCTTCTTCTGCCTTGCTTGGAGACCAAATGCATGTTGAATGAATTGGAAGCTGAGATGATACCTTGCGTCATGTTTCTTGGGAATTCTCTCATGATGATGGACGATTTTGCTTGGATTCTGGATAAAATGATTTTTACTTATTTATTCATATGTATATTGAATCCAAGAGTGGATTCTGTATGGCATTTAATTAAGTTACACTTAATATCTTACCTCCACCATCCATGTTTTTACTCCTATTCAATCTCTAAACCCTAACTACTCTCTTCCTGATTAAAATTAAAAAAAAAACAATTCTGAGCTTCTTTTTTTTTAATCTCCACAAGGATATTGATGATTAGGCGAAGGTTATTAGATCAATTTAGAAATAATTTGATTTTTATAATTTTAATAAAATAAAAAAAAACATTCAATTTAATCCTGACAAGGGTATTTATGACTAGACAAAAGCTTATATTATTGGGTTGTTAGGTCAATCTATAAATAATTAGATCCTTATAGTTTTAGAAAATACAATTGAATCCTTGATATTTTGGATTAAAGAGAGATAATCCATCTCTCTAATCCCAAAAGCATTCTTTTTATTAAAGACAAAATTCTGACCTTAAGAACACTTTTGTTTGGTTGAGGAGTTTGACCATTGACCTTATCATCCACTAGAAATTGGTAACGATAGTGGACATAGGGATTAGACTTTTTCACAATTCCGAAATATTATTAGAACCAAATATGCATGGATTTGCTGATTAATTGTAGTAATTAAGATCACGGCGGCCATTAAACGCATTATTGTAGGAGTTAATTGCTGGAATTAAGGTTGGATCCTTGACAAGAAGTCATGAATCATGGAGAGCTAGCTAGCGAGGCGTGATGATGGTCAAATAACCTATAAAAATCATCGTGATAGCTATATACATAGACCTCTTGTATAAAGCATCTCAACTAAAAATCGCATGGCTTCATCAAGATTTGATTTTTTTTTTCCAAGAGAAAAATCTTTTTTGCCCCATTTTATATCCATCCTTGGCGCAGAACTCTTATGTTGACATGAAGACTTGGTTCCAAATGACATGTTAAACGTGTAGCTTCCGCACTTTGTTCCTTTGGGTGGTTCAGACATATTTGTTATTAGAGATTATCATTTTTTATTTGATTTGATTTTTATTAAAAAAAATAATTAAATTGATTTTTAAAATAAAAAATTGAAATTGATTCAAAGCAGTTAATTTTTATTTAATTATTTTGAAATAAAACTGGTTCAAACCGATTTGGCTTGTTTTTTTTTATTTGGCTTATTTTTTTCAGTTTGGTTCTGTTTTTTTAGTTTGAGTTTAGTTTAATTTTTTTCAGTTTCAGACTTATAAAACCAAACCGATCAGTTTTTTTAAAATTCTAATCGGTTTAATCGGGGTTTTTTTACGATTCTATTTTTTTGTTATTTTTTTTTTTAATTTTCTTGGTTTAATCAATTTTTTAGTTTCTTTGCTTACCCTTATTTATTATCAATATAAATTATTATTTTTTTTTGTTAGTCGTGATGCTGGCGGGCCTCCTAGCCTCCATGATCTTCACACAAACACACAGAAAAACGAAGAAATGTTGCTTTTGGCAAGTAGAAAAATCAACAAACAATGACAAAACCCCATGAAGAAAGTTGTTTCCAACCACTCTGGGGAGGACCCTTGTTCATTCCACAAACATGTTTAGTCTTATCAGCGTGATCTCTTTTTGTTGCAAGCTTTTGGAACAAAAACGAAACATTCCAGCATGCAAATCTGCAAAAGAAGGAAATTTAACAAATTTGATTAAAATATCAACATCCATTACAGAACATTTCCACCTAAAGACTAGGAATTTTACAAGGCAACAAGCTTGGAAAAGGTATTTAGTTCGTGACTTGGAGAAAAAGGAAAGATAACGCGTGCTGGGATAATCATACATAAGTCCAAAAACACAAACAAAAAGGTAATATTTTCTATGCAGGGAGTCATTTTTTCTTCTCTCTTGTAATCCTGCAGGCAATTACGAACCTTAATAAAAACCTGGATGGGTGATCAGTCCACCCATCCTTATCTCCACTCACTGGATTACACTAAGTCCTTGAGCTTATTTTGCCCATTAACATTATTTGAGTTGTTATATTCCCTCTTTGTAATGATAACTACAAGTAATATATATATATATATCATTTGATATAACAAAATTAGTTAAGCCTCTCATCTTTAAAAAAATTTATTCCATAGCTCGGATGCCCAGAGTTTCCTTGAGCATTGGTATCTCCCTTAAATATATATATATATATATATATATATATATATAAGAAATAAATAGATATTTAAAGGAAAGTGCTTGAGGTTAATAGAGTCTTCAGAAGATTTCAAATCTTATTCTACACAATATTTTACTTTCATGCTGAAAACCATTTTTTATTGGATGTTGGCTGAGTTTATTTTGTTTTTGCTGTTGGGATTGCAGGCCTCCTATTAACCTTCGTGTTTTTCAATAATTGTAAGTGATTCTCCTATGTTTCAGCTGCAAATTGTGTTAGCTGTTGGTTTTTTTTTTTTGTAGAATTTTTTTTGGATGGTTATCTTTGACACCTGTTAAATCTTAAATTTCTTTGCTAATTGATATAATACTTATAATTTTTTCTCTAGATTGTTATCTTCTCCCTTTTACTTCTGATTTTGTATGTGTATATATAACTTGCCAACTTTTTGATCTATTATATTCTTACATTTTATATGTATAAAAAATTATTCCATAGTTTCATAGTTTCTTAGTTTTACAATGGAGTGATAAAGGTATTTGAAAATATGATCATAACTATTTTTTAAAATGTTTTTTTCTTGAAAATATATTGAATAATATTTTTTTATTTTTTAAAAATTATTTTTGATATCAACACATCAAAACAATTTTAAAATATAAAAAAATAATTTAAAATAAAAACAAATATTCAAATTTTAACCAACCCCATATTTAACCTCATATTTGGAATGCAATACCAAACACCAGTCATATATATTTTTGTTTACTGTTTAGAAAACAAATTGTAGACTAAAGGTAGCTATTGATATTGATAGCAAAACAAGAAATAATTTGCTGTTGATTTTCTCCAGTGGAGGAAATGAGGTAAAAATTTTGTCAAATAAAAAGGATATATCGAACCTTTGTTGCAACACCAAGATCCTACACGCCAAAAAAGTCACCAAACATGGCATGCACTACACGTACTTCTATATAACAGCACCGCTGAATCAATGGAGGCCTAAAACGAGGGTGGAAAACCATTGATCTACATGAACTCTTATCGCTAACCCAAACTTTCTCTATTGACAGCACCTGTCGACTAAGAAAAAACAAAAAAGAACTGCCAGCCAATTTTCTCTATTGACAACACTTCACCTTCTAGTAGTTCCTCCAACCCTTGGCTTTCCTTTCACTTCGGTTTCCTGCAGTGAAAAAGAACACCATTGCATTGCATGATCAAATCCTTGCTCATTTTACGAAGGGAGGATTCAAGTTGAGCTATACAAGATGCAAATTCAAAGTGATTCACTTGAATGGACCTGAGGTAAATGCAGATAAATATAGGTCTTCGCTGTTGCTGGGTTGTGATTTTCAGCACCCTTGCCCCAATCATAGCACACCTACAGAAAATGGAAAGAAGAATCTCAGTGCCATTAGGCATAATGCTTGGGACATCTTTATCGTTGCTGTTAATAAGACTTCTAGAAATTGTCTCTCTTCATGGAGATAATGATCATTGAAAGGAATATAATCGCAGGTTATAGAAAATGGAAAAACGTTGCATACCGCATACGCAAAAATTGAGCCATCATTATTGAATGCACTGCAGGGTATTGGTAGAGGGCACCGCGACATGGCCTGGAAATCAGATAAAGATGTATTATATAACTGCTTGCTTTAGCTTGGAAAGATAAACATGAAAGCCAATGTTACAACAAAATAATATACAGCTAATCTATCAAAAATAAACTAGAAAAATAGTTGGAATAAAAGTCATGAAGACAACCTTGAGTCTCTGTTTGCTATCCTTGTCCCAAAAATTAAAAGCACCATCAGATCCAGCAGTTGCAAACGTGTGATGCACCTGAAGAAACAAGATGGATACATGTTAAGATGTAGGGTATAGGCATGACATAAAAAGCTTATAATCTAAGTGCCAAATGGCCCGGTTAAGAGCAATAGGCATTCAAGAAATAGATGACATGTTAAAAAGTACTATATGCACTGATCATAGAAATCTCCTAACAAAGGCCATCTACACCAGTTCTCTTACTACTAATACAAGTGACCAAGGAAACCAGTTATTTCTAAAAACATTTCTACAATACCCTAAAAAAGAATGTAGAAAGCAGGAGCAATTATATACCACCATAAATGATAGTGTAAGGTAGAAAAGGAGGCCTGTAATAATATACCGTCACTACAGAGTTATCAATACAGCTCAAGTCAAACTATGGTAGCTATGCTGACACCTATAGAATAACTCAATCCTCCAGAATAGATTTGCATGTGTACACGGCAAAGTGAAGTGCATGAGATTTGGAATCCGAACATAACAAGTATAGTTTATCTACATATGGTTTCTGTACATCCCCAACTAGTTTGGGATTGAGGCTTGGTAGTCCTTGTTGTATTGTTTTCACATATGCCATAACAAGTTCCATATTCCAACCAATCAGATGAGAATAGCTTTAGTTCACCAGATCACTCCTGGTTCTTTTTTTTAATAAAGAATTACAGCTCTATAAAACTAAAGCTGCTGATATCAAGGTTCTTTCTATGACAACACCATCCTACCAAACATATTTATTGACAGTAAAGTAATATCAAGAATGGAAATGAAAAAACTTACTGGATGGAAGTTCAAGGAGTTGACTGAGTAAATCTCATTGTTATCTCTGTGGCATTTGAAGGTGAAGTTTTTACTTTGTTGAGCTTCATCCAGATGATGTACACCAACCCTTCCCTCTATTGAACCGACCTATACAGAAACACAGCACACAATCCAGACAATTAACCACTATGATCAAAGAAATAGTCTTTGCAATATGAAACAAAAAACAAACCCAGTTTCCATCAAAAAGTATTTAGAGCCAGTAGATGACTAAGAATTGCTAAACAAGATAACATATTTGAAAAGGAAATTGAGATGAAAAAATTAATACTAATTCACCCCCACATAACAATATCATGGAATACCAATGAAAATGCTCATGAAAAATACCACAAGCACAACAGAAAACCAAATGTCAAACTATAAATTGAACTTGGCAACAGGAGAACCATATGCACAAAAACCAAGGGAAAACACCAAGAATTTTTAGTCTCAAGTAGCTCCATTTAACAGATCACAAAACAAATGCAATGTCAATCCTTGCTGCTATAAATCATGTGATGAATGGCAAAAGTTGGGACTCAAACAACTAAAGAACACCCACACTGATTGAGGAATTATGTTTCTGCACATATGGATGTGCACTCTTGTGTCTATAACGCACAAACATTAATTACAGTCACCTCAAGAAATAAAGATAAAAAGGTCAATAGTGAGCACATACCAAGAAGCCTTGTTGATCAGGAAAGGCAGCTATACATCTTGTCTGATACTTCAAGGGTGAAGGGATTTTCTTAAATTCAGTCTGGCGGCATTTAAAAAAAAATGATCAGAATAGAATGTTCTCAAATATAGATAGATTACTATATAACAATAATAAGCAGAGGGTTGGAACCAAAACCAGTAGTTCATAAAACTAAAAGTTCTTCCTTGTAATGATTTTCTATTATTTTTTTCTGGATAGGATATATGATAATATGGAAACATCATCTCATCCTTAATGGGCGGAGGACCCAAACACCCTTGAACTTTTAAATCCCAAACAAAAATCTAATTTCTGTTGTGCAGTAAAATGTAAGAGCAGAAGTTATGGATAAGAAAAATCAAGCATTGATATGACAGGAACTTGTAACAAAAAAACCCAAATCCCAGTCTAAGAATGGCAGACATAATTTATCAATTTTTTCTGCATGTTTTCAATAGAAAGGGAAACGACAAGTAAAAAGATACTTTGAAATACAATTAAAGAAACAAGACACATCCACTCGTTAAAGAATGATACTCATGGAAACAAGCAGTTTACTTGGTAAAATAATAGTAATGAAAAAAATGAAAAATAGCACCAAAAAAATGGTTCTGGTAAGAGAGAGGGAACTCAGAATATTGATCAATGATGTTCCTGTGTAGAGTTAAATTGGAAGGCACTGCTGCATTTAATGTTCTGATTTCATAGAAAAACTTCTCATTTATAATCCTATTTTTCAACAAAAAAATAGGGTAATGCATCTCAAAACCACCACAGAATTCCATACCAATGCCTATGTGGTGATATATTCTCCTCCACTTTATGCACTGTCATGTAAAACCAAGACTTTTTACTCGGGTATCTACTGCTCTGGAGCTATTCTAAAGCAGTACCAACTTAGAGAACTGAGGCATTTTGAGAAAGAACAAGAAAATGCCTTGACAACCAACTGATAGGTTCAAGCTCGCATGTTAAATCATGTCATTTGTAAGCTTGTAACTTAGACTACTGCTATCATAATCACTAATCTAAAATGCTAAGCCCCCGCATGTTGAAAATTTTTGTTTTGGCAGAAAATTAAAAGCAGTATAAAATTGTGGGGCTGTGAAACAGCATTTTAGTAAAACAATTTAGAAATTCAGGATCATCAGAAATCATTACCTGAGGATTTTGCAGGTTATAGACTACCATGTTTCTGTCTGCAGTGCCAACAACCATCAAAGGATACCGCACTGTCATTGCATAACAGCGCTCACCAAGTTGCTGAGTGTGTACTGGAGTTGACTGCCTTAAATCCCAGTACCTAAACACAGCCAACAAAAAACATAAAAAAGTAGCCAGTGTAATTTTGTTATAAGGGTGCATGTCAAAGATGAAGAGCACAGACTGAACTGCATATATTCAGTACAAGTATCACAAGAAGATCCAAAATGTTGGATCATCTCAAACCAGTTCTCAAACCCTACGACCACTAATGATTACACATGCAATTTGGTACACCTTCAAACCAAGCAAACAAATAATGTTGTCCCATTGAGAAAAGAAAAGATCAGCAAATATTGCATGATCATGCTTCTTTTTGCCTTTGTTATGAAGTCACATAACTAAAAAAATTACTTGAACGCATAATAATGGATTTCTCAAAATGCAAACTTGTTAAGTACTAAAACAGTATAACCAAAATGCTAAATTTGAATTCTGCTCATCTAAAGTCAAAAGAAAAATAAAAGAATGAGACAAATGATTGCTAAGAGAACAACATTCACAATTTACGACTAGTCAGAACACCTAATGAGGTATTTAGCCATCATGCAGAAAAACTGATGAATCAAATTAGCAGTAACATTAAGGAAGGAAAAAAAGAATCTTGCTTCAAGGTTTTGTCGAAACTTGCTGAGGCTAAGCAGTTCATCTCGGGAATCCATGTAATCTCTTTGATAGGGGCATCATGCATCGCAATAGTTACTGGTTGACCACCAGAGAGCAAAGGCCACATCTTAACCTGTTTGTCACACCCTCCAGAAAATACAGTTGTTCCATCATCCTTCCAACTTGAGCACAACACCTTCAATATCAATATAAAAAAGTAAACAGAGAGTTGGAATTATAAGGATTTAAGAATATCAGTATCAATAAATGGGCTTGTAAATAAAAGGAGTTGATCATTACCGGTTGCTCATGTGATATTGAAGCCTTGGGAACACTGCCTACAGTGGTCCCATTCCTTGTAATTTCCCAGCATCGTACCTATAAAAAATTTCAAACAGCACGTGTATGAATTCTAAATTTAAACAAACAATGGAAGTAAGTAGCATGCAAACTATAAGAAGGAAATTAATGACCCAAAACTAAAACGAGCATCTAACATTAAAATAATGGAATACTTTTGTTAAACAAATTGCTTGCTTCTAACAAAAATCAATTCGTCAATCAACTCTCTTAGCAAATTTTAAGAAGCATAAAATCGAGATAGTGAAACCTAAAACATTAAACAAACCTGATTGTCCCAAGAAGTTGCGACTAAGAAGTTGGCTTTCGGACTGAAAGAGAGACTCGAAATCGAGTCGCTAGGAGGCTGTAACACCTGTAATCAATGATTTCAGGTCATCAAACTAAACTTAGACAAGAAATAAGTGCTTAGACTTGATTGTTAAATGAGTCTGAAAAATAACAATTTCAAGTGTTCAAACAGCTAAATTACGCTTGAAATCTATTTTTTTGCTACTATATTTACATTACTAAAAAAATCATGAAATAATAACTAAATCCACAATCAAGCTCAAAAATCAAAGAAACACACTTAAAAAATGCAGTTATCATCCTAAAAAATCAAGATAATGAGTCGGAAAAAGCAGATTAGAAAGTGAATTAAGCACTAAAAACAATAACAGATAAATAATCAGTCAAAAGAAATTACCTCAATGGATTTATTAGGGTTCGTATTAGCCGTACCGGCAGCGCCAAAAGCAGACATTGCTTTCTGCAAATAAACAAAGAGTTAATCAGAAGCTAAACAAAAAGAAGAAGTGCAAAGCAAAGATTCAAAGAATCTGTAATGAACAGAAGAGAAGCAAGGAAAAATAAAATATTAAGTACCTACGAGACAGGGAGGGAGGGAGCGGGACGAGGAGAGGGAGATGCAGGCAGCAGAGGGTTTAAAAGTAGAGAGGGAAATAAAGGTAATATAAATGCGGAGTGACTTGGCTCTCGGTGACTGTTTATAGTATATCTGAGCGTGAAATGGAGAGGAACGAGTTGCGCTGTAGGGAGTGGACACTGGACACCATGGTTCTGAAACCAGCCCGGTCTGCGGATCTACTCAAAGATCTGTTTATCCATGTCTTGGACCGGTTGAGTTTTCTGGTCTGGAAAATAGAGTCGATTCAGCAGATCCACTCAAGATCTAAGTAATTTGATTAAAACCCGGATATGAGTTAGTTTTTACTTTAAAATGACATTGTTTTTGTTTTTGTTTTAGACCCTGTTTGTTTGCTAGAAAGTAGTTTTTTTTTAAAAGTGAATTTCAGGGAAAATGAATTTCAAGAAAGTATTTTCCAATATTTGGTAGTGTAATGAAAAATAAATTGAAAAATACTTTCCAGTGTTTGGTTATGTCATGGAAAATAAGTTGGAAAATAACTTATTAATATTTTATTTTTCTCAAGTTTATTAAAATAATAAAAAACAAATCTTACAAATTAAAAAGTTGAATGAGAATGAAATTGAAAAAAATTTATAATTTTATAAATTATCTCAAATAAAATAAATAATAATCAAAATAATAGAGATCGAATCTAAAAAATTAAAAAAAAATGAAAGATGAAGAGATTAAAATAATAATAATCAACATTTCATAAATTATTTCAAGTAAAATAAGTAACAATCAAAAGAATGAGGATCAAATTTGATAAATAAAAAATTCCAATAAAAAAATAATAAGAAAAAAACAAATAGCAATTATAAAAATAAGGACCAAAGTTAATATAAAAATAAAATTTTAAGAGATGAAATTAAAAAATAAATATTCAAAACAATATATAATTGCTATTTTTATATTAACTTTGATTTTTTATAATATATATATATATATATATATATATATATTATAAAAAACCAAAGTTAATATAAAAATAAAATTTTAAGATATATATATATATATATATATATATATATATATATATATATTATAAAAAACCAAAGTTAATATAAAAATAAAATTTTAAGATATATATATATATATATATATATATATATATATATATATATATATTATAAAAAACCAAAGTTAATATAAAAATAAAATTTTAAGATATATATATATATATAGCAATCAAAAGTTTGATGATTAAATTTAATATAATCAGCAAATAATGATATTTCTAAATTTTTCACAACTTCCGGAAAGTATTTTCCCCCCAAATTTTTCAGGAAAACACTTTCCTGAAAACCAAGTCAAATTTTTCTTTTACTGAAAAGTATTTTCCATTGACCAACTTTTCTAATGACAAACAAACACAAGAAAGTTTGGAAAATGATTTCCTGAAAATTACTTTTCGGAAAACAAATACAGCTAAAGGGAAAATACTTTTCTAAAAACCAAGCCAAATTTTTCTCTGACTGAAATTGACCGGAAAGTGTTTTCTGTTGACCAACTTTCTTAATAACAAATAAATACAGAAAAATTTGAAAAATAGTTTTCCGGAAACTACTTTTCGAGAAATAAACATGGCCTTAGTATGAAAAAAATTATCCAAAATGACTTTGTTTTGGATAAAACTTAAAAAATTATTTATCCCAGATGAATCTGCTAACCTATGAGTTGACTTGTTTAGCTCATTACATGGATTTTAATCCTAGAATATAATTTAGACTGGGTGCCAACACC
This sequence comes from Populus tomentosa, assembly GCA_018804465.1. Classification (NCBI taxonomy): domain Eukaryota; kingdom Viridiplantae; phylum Streptophyta; class Magnoliopsida; order Malpighiales; family Salicaceae; genus Populus; species Populus tomentosa. The sequence goes on along the minus strand of CM031969.1, from coordinate 3,640,826 downwards.
CTGATTGAAATTAAGTGTGTTACACGAGAGTGTGGTAGTAAATATTTTTTATTTAAAAATATATTAAATATTTTTAAAAAAAAATTAATATTGATATATCAAAATGATCTAAAACAATCAAAATAATATTAATTTCAAGTAAAGAAAAAATAAAAATAAATAATTATTTTTAAAAATATTTTTAAAATATAAAAATAAATATAGCCTAAATATATGTTTAGTAAGGTGGTATAAGATGTTATTGTAAAAGTATTTTTTTTAATTTAAAATATATTAAAAAAATTAATTTTTTTATATTAATACATTAAAATTATATTAAAAAAAACCAAGTAATCAAATATGGAGCTTGGATTGGGCCAACAGCACCTTTGTTGTATAATTATTTCAGGCCTGGATTTGAGCATGACTTTTCAGGTATAGAGTCCAACTAGCCACTTGTACTTTCACCGTAGGTTGTAATTTTTGTAAGCAGACATAATTTAAAGTGTTTTTTATTTAAAAATATATTAAAATAATATTTTTTTTATTTTTAAAAAATTATTTTTAAAATTAGCACAATAAAATCATTTAAAAATATATAAAAAATATTTTTTAATAAAACAAATTGAAATTTAAAAAAACACGTTTACAAACCGAGCGTATGTAGAGATACAATACTAATTATCTGCTCTTTTCTTTTCACCATTTATGACATCAACTGATATAAACATGCTTTCTGCGATACCCCTGCTATGATATCCAGGACCGGTGTTGGTTGACCAGTTTTGAACTTGAACAGTTCATCGGGGTGACTAGCAAATCTTATATCTGTCTGTTTCCACTTTGGCGAGGAATACCAAAATGAATTTATAATCCCTTGTAAAACATCTCTTTATGCCGGTCCTGGTTGACATATTACATATTACATATTACATCTGATCATGCCATGCAGGCGGTTTATTTCCGCTGCCATGGGGATCTCCCGAAGGCCCTCGAACACTATCTTGGATGTGCAAATTGGCAAAAGGCTCATTCTATTTTTGTAACTTCAGTTGCTCATAAATTATCTTCGTCACGTAAAAGCTTTTGTCTTTATAGTGTTAACTGTTAAGTAAAACATGCTGCGTGTTTCTTATCGTGATGCTGGTAGGATTCAATCATTTGAAAGCCCCAAGTCCCACCTTTACAAGAGAGAGAAAACACTTGGATTTTCTTTTTGGGCTATATGTAAATTGTTTATAAATAAAGGCTATAGCCCAAAACTGAGAAGTTATGCAAGTCTTGGGTTACTTGTAAATTCTATTCAGTTTCATTTGAAATAATCAAAATATTTTATATTAATTCAAAAAACAAAACGAAACAGAACAAATTTCATCTTATTTTAAATCTCGGTCCGTTTCAGATTTTTCGGCTAAATTCCGCCCGAAACGTTCCAGTTTCATTTCACATGTTCCGTTCCACTCTTGAAAAGCCATTGAATCAAATTGAACCTTGCTCAATTTCATTAATTATACCACCCGATTATAAAAAACTCTTTTTCATTACTATTTTCAATAGCAATGATATTAATAATATTATTAAAATTATTATTACTATTTTCATTAACAATGATATTAATTTTTTAAAATTAGATTTATCACTAATATATATGGTTTATATTCATGTTGTTTTTTTTCATGTTTATATTTTGTAGAAATTTGAGCAAAATAAGGAATGTTTTAGATTCTATTAGCCACTTGATAATATTGACCTAACTTTATATTTAAATATTTTTGTTAAAACATTTTACTTTCATAATATTTTGATATTTTGTTTAAGTTGAATTACTTTAAGTTAAAGATATATTTAATCTTGACTATTTAGAAATATTTTAAATTTTAAAATTATATTTGTTTGGCATTGCGTTTATAATGCATAATTTATAATTAATTTATCTTGAATTTGAATTATGTTTGTTGCATATATATATATATATATATATATATATATGAACAGTACAGCCCCGAAACGGCACCCCGAAACACTCCAAAACTGAAACATTCCATTCCAATTGAAAAAACAAAACACTTACCGAAACGAAATTGACAACCTTGTGTAAATCTTTTCATACTCAATTTGATGCAGCCGATCAATCAGAGATAAGGAGGCTTGCAATTGCAATGGAGGATCATAAATCCGAAATTGAAAATTAGGACTTGGGAGCTCGAATTTACGTATGATTCTATTCAATAAGAAGCTCGTTGCCAGACTCTCAATGTGATTGTTTTTTAGATAGTTTTCGTGATTGAAATTTGAAAAAAAAATTAAAAGAAATATATTTAATTATGGTTAGTTAGATTTAGATATGAGTTTTGTGAAAACTGGTTGAATTTTATACATAGTAAAATACATGCGTAAAGTGTTTGGATAAAATTGTAGTTTAAATTGATATTGTTAATGATATTACCAAAACTAACATGTAATTATTTTTTAATTCTCAATTGCATTAATTTGCATTTCATTAATATAAATTTTTACAAACAACTAAATGAATTACAATACTTTTTTTATTGTCCCATTATTGCAATCCCATCCCAAGTTTCTCTCCATTCAAAGCTTGAAGAAAGAAGTCATTGTTTGCCTTTCTTACAAGTGGTCAGAAAAAAACCAACAATAATTTTTTGATAACTTTAAGCGAACATATAGGAATATTTATGAACTCTAAGTGAAAAAACATGTAAGACTATCACACAAAAACTTTGTTTTGAACTCAATTTTTTAATAAGTTTCGTTTCATAACACAAAACTCAATTATTTCAAAAATCAAATATATTTATGGTTCATCCCTAATATGAAAGCTAACTAAAAAACCACCACAGTCTTAGATATCTAATTATCTATGGATCTTAGCATGCATTCTGTACATCATTATCAATATTGAGAGTAGGCATTGCTTAATCAATCGGGCTCAAAACTAGAGTTTATTCCTCACTTGAGCTGTGTTTATGCCAAAGGATGTAAATCTCAGCTGCCTTCAATGTTTTGTTTCAAAGTTCATTCAAGCCATTTACTTTAATGGGCATGGTTTTCTCAGAGGATTATGTTAAAGAGCCCACTAAGCACCAGCGCATGCGTCACTGACATGCTTTTTTCTGAGATTCTGAAGGTAGTACTTTTAATTGGAGTTTTTTTTTTTTTTTTTTTTTTTTCTGAATATGCATTTTATCAAAACTGGTGTTAATATGAGTTTTCAATAATCCTGCCTGCAGAGACTTCCTCGATAATCTCAATGTATCCTTGGCAGTTTTGTGTGATCAATTACTTGGCAGCTGGCACCATATGTGTTTTGACTAATAATTGTCAATCTCATTGGTCATCTTTCACATCTTCTATCATCTTTTTTTTATTTTTTTTGCAGAGTATCTTTTTTGATGAATCATGGGTTGGATCAGTTTCAAAGTTTTGGTATTTAAAAAAATTCTTGAAAAATTGTTAAAATAATTTTTTTATACTTCAAATTGTCTTAACGTGCTATTATTAAAAAAATTTTAAAAATAAAAAAAGTATTATTTTAATATATTTTAGATAAAAATATTTTAAAAAACCGGTGATAAAGTATACTTGATTTTCGTGTGGTAAACAGTAAATTATCGGTACGGAAAAATTATTACATCAGTTTGCATGGGAAAAAAAAACTGAAAAGAGTAATTTCTGACAACATGTTTTTTATACTGGCGTGGATGTCAATGCTTTGTAAAGAAATGGCCACGCTGCGTAAAGTGAGGCAAGTGCAATAAATTCTTACAAAGAAAACCTGTGTACGGGCCAATAATTGTGTCCCATACTCGTCATGTCAGATTCCCAATTGTACCATAGTGAATTTCTTTTCATTTCAAAAATGAAAATTGAATCGCTATTTATTCAAAAATCGACTAAATGTTCGAAAAAATATTAAAACAGAGAGAATAAGCACCAAGATTTCTTAGCTCAAGACTTTTTTTAAATTTAAAATAATTTGATAGTTGGTCTTTATATTCGTTGTTTTAATTTTGACCTTTCTATATTTTGATATTCTTAATTTTATATTCTATATTTTGATACATTTAAAATCAAGTCATTTTATTGTTTTTTTATATTTTGCATATAAAACTAATGAAATGACTTAAATAGTCCTAGCTTCAATAAACTTGAACCTAATTAATTAATTTAAATTTTTTCTACGGAATTAGTTTTAAATTTTGGAAATAAAATTTAATGTCATAATTTTAATTCTCCAACTAAAAAAATTGTTTTTTTAAGGAAAAAAACAATGAAGATATTTTAAGGCAACTGATTTCTTAGATAAAGAAGAAATGATATTTAGGCTATTAATTTTTTAAAATAAAATAACATAAATAAAATTTGATGGAGAATTAAAATAATGATGTTAATTTTTTTTTCAAATTTTCTATCAAAAAATAAAAATAAAAAACAATCGATTAGGTTTTAAATTATTGATGTTGATGATATTTAAGTTATTTCATTAGTTTTGTATACAAAGTATGGATGAAACTTTGAAAAAAATAATCAAATGACTTGACTTTAATTATATCAAAATGTAGAGAAATTAAAATTGAAACTAAGAATATATGGATTAATTTTTAAATGATTTTAAATTCATTAAAAATTTGAACAACTTAGCTATAAAATCTACACCAGATAAGTATGCATCGAAGTAGAGGTAATAATTATAATAAAAAAATTCGCAAGCTCAAAGCATTCGCAAGCCATTAACTATATAAAAAATCTATTTCATATAAATAAAAAAAATCCAAGACTGGGAGGAGGTTTGTGCCCAAGTCTCTTTACGAGTATAAATGTTTGGATATAAATACTATATCTATAAAAACATGAGAATTTTTTTAAAGCAGTCAGACTAAGTTTTTTTATTTTCATGATGTTTTTATTTTTACAATTAAATTTTTTTTTATCTGAAAAATATTAATTTATTTTTTAAAATATTATAATTTTAATATACTAATATTAAATTTTTTTTTAAAAGTATTATTTTAATATACTTTCAATTAAAAAATTAATTTTATAAAAACATCATCTACCACAGTAAAACTAGGACAAGAGTTAAGGGAGTGCCTGTGCTGCATCGTAAGGTGGGATCCACCAAAGCTGCTCCAATTAAACTCTAGCATGGTCCTACAGCAGCTAAGAATATGCTTTTCAAGCAGAGTACATATGTGTTTGGTGATGCATTTATAACAATTTTTGCAAATTGGTAACGTTCTTTTCGGGTGATTTTAATAGTTCAGGCATCTCTATATCAAAAACATTACAGAACACCTAACAAAAATATATTTTGTAAAATCACTTACAAATGCATTGCCAAAAATGAACTATAACAATATTATTTTTCTACCAATGTTAATGTTAATCAATAGCTACCACTTTTTTATTATTGTTAAAGCTGATTACAAAAAATCTTTTAAGGTATTCCTATAAAAGTTTAAAATATTACAAAAAAAAAAACCTTTTTTCCTATCATTACTTGCTTAAATCCTAGTTATAAAACTTGAATTGGAATGACAAGTTGATCTAAGACCTAAACCAGTTTGAGTTTGAGAAAATAAAAAATATTAACTTAATCTAATTCGATAAAAAACTCAGGTCAACCAAAGTAAACCTAGTAAAAAGTCCGTCGAACTTTTTTTTTTATCAAGACAATTTTTTTTTCATTTAAAAATTCAAGAGTTTCACTATCATACATTGATTTTCCTAGCAAGTAAGACCAAACCATTACATGATATTTTTGCTGGTAAAAGATCAAACCCAAGTGTTTTGCGAGCTTAGGATCAAATTATTATCTCTAATATTTTTACTAGCTAAAAACTAGAAAATCTTTCATCAATACTCGTTGAAGAACAAGAATTAAACCACTCAAGATTTTGTATCAGGGAGACTTCTCCAAGTGTTTAAAGTATCACTTATACTTTTTATAATATATTTTCTTAGTAGAGTTGATTGGAATCAAGGCTGTCAAAAACGTTTTTTTGACACGACACGGAACATACAATTTAAACTCGACTCGTAAACTTGAATCGTAAAATCGGAAGTAAAATTTTTTAACTAAAAATCATAAAATCAAAAGTAAAATATTTTAACTAAAATCGTAAAATCGCAAGTAAAATATTTTAAACAGTACAAATATCCAAACATATTAAAATACATAATTCAAATAAAAGTAAAATAAACAATACAAATATCCAAACATCTTAAAATACATAATTCAAATAAAAATTCATACATGTTCATAGTATTTCAATAACTAAAAGTTAACACACTTAAAACAAACAGTCTGTATGTGTGTCATATAAACTAAACACACTCTCATTGCCTTTGTCTCCCTCATTATTCCTAAAACAGTCATCAAAATCATTATCATCTAAATGATTATTACTGCTACTACTAGTATCAGCATCGATATTAGGAACATTAGTGTTACTACTAGTACCAGAACCAACACCAATATTGTCAACAATATTTAACTCCAAGCTCCTTGAATTGTTTGAATTGACATCATTCTGAATCTCTAAATCATCTTTAGTTCCATTACACTCCATCCCAACATCTTTAAGATTTTCTTCATCATCACTTTCATCTTTTTTACCGTTTTTCCTTCGTGTTGCACTATCAATGACATCAAGCAAATCAAAGTTGGATGAACCATCATGTTTCTCTCCCTCGGTTATCCAATCATTATCAGATGAGAGATGATTAAAACTTCATCAAAATCATTAGCTTGCTTTTTGACTTGGTTATCATTTAATTTCAGATTGCACATTACAAATACCAAGTCATTCATTTTTTTCTAGTGCAAACGATTTCTTAATTTTGTATGAACCTATATAAGCAATTCAAATTACTACCATATAAAATTCTTATAAAATATAAAAATATTAAAATTAAAAAGAAAAAAACTTACCTTCTCAAATGCATTCCAGTTTCGCTCGCATCCAGATGAACTACAAGTCAAGCTTAGAACTCGAATTGCAAATTTTTGAGCTCTGGACATTCATCCCCATAAGAATCCCACCATTTAGCTGGAGTCTTTTTATCCCTTGTTATCTTGGCAGCCTCAATATCAAACAACACACTTGCATCCTTGAATGAATCAAGTTGCAAGTCAATTTTACACCTTTCACTTGCATCGGGCACCATCCTTTCTAAGCATTGATATAATCCAATTTTAATATTGGCATTAACTTTAAAATTAGAATTATAATTAAGCTCTCCAGAATGATTTTTTTCAATTCGCACCTAACCTTATTTTTAGATGATTACAAGTGAAATAAGGGTGTTATAAGTTGTTTTTTAAAATGGAGTAAGCTTAAAGTTTTTCTTTATTAGTTCTATACTTGTTTTGAGCAAGTGCAAAGCTATTTATAGGCTAAAAAAAAACTAGTCGTTAGACATAGTTTTTTGCCCATTAACATAATTGGTTAGACCATTGTAGAACTGGTCAGACCATTTTGAGAATCGATCAAACCTTTTTAGAATTAGTCATATCATTTTGAAAAACCCTAAGAATTTCTGGAAATTTTCCAGAAACAACTTGTCATTTTGAGAAACAGTTTGACCATTTTAGCTACTACCGTATCGTTTCAAAAACACTAAAACCATTTTAGTTATTGTTCATATTTTGTTTCATTTTTGTATTTTCTTTGTTTTCTTTGGTTCTTTTGGGTTTATTTAGGTTATATGAGTACTATAAAGTGTTATAAACAAATCTAGTGCTATCCGAAAAAAAACCTCTTATAAATTATTGATCAACAAAGTCAATATTGTATTTTCTACAAGTTTTTTGTTCTTGGCCTTCCTGAATCATGTCTTTACTTGTTTTAATGATTTCTTGAATGTTATAAACATATCTATATTATTGCAAGGGTGTGTTGTGTGTGTGTGTGTGAGGGGGGGTATATTAACATATCTTTATTTAAATCATTTAAGTTTAGAAAACATTATGATATCAATAATGTGATGTGCATATTTCAAAACTATATCAAAACAATGCTTTAATATATCCAATATTTATGTTATTATACAAAAATATAATTAAATCAATCGTAGCCATATGGCTAACACAAATGTGACTCGGTCGACTTGGTAGGTCTAACAATAGTATGGACGACCGATAAAAATATAGTTTGTTAAAATATATCAATGCAACATTTTTAAAAAAAATATTAAAATGAAAACACTTTCGATTGACCCAAGTTTAACCTGTCAAATCCACACCTTGATTATGAGACTATGATAACTCTAAGTTAAAATAAATTATGAAGCTTAATTCTCAATCAATTCAATGTTGAAGGATGAAATTGAAAAAAAAATTATCTAAAAATCAACCTAAGTCAACCTGAGTTAACCTCCAAAACCAATGACTCAGGTTATGAGGTTGGGATAACCTCATAAAGCAAATCAAAAAAATTTATGAAATTCAATTCTCAATCAACTCAATGTTAAAGGATGAGATTGGTAAAACATTCAATTAAAAAGAACACAAAAAATAACTCGAGTCGAATCAGGTTAATTTGTCAGAATCACGACACGAGTTATGAGAAAAGGATAACCTTATAGAAAGCAAACCAAAAAATAACACAAGTTAACTTGGGTTAACTTATTAAATCCACGACCCTGATAATGAGATTAAAACATTTTTATATAAAGTAAATCAAAACAAAATACGAAGCACAATCCTCAACCAACCTAACATTGAAGAATAAATTATTTAGAAAAAAATCAATCTACAAAAAGGACTAAAAATGACATGAATCAATCAAGGTTAACCCGCGAAACCCGTGACTTGAGTCATCAGATTGAGATAACCTCATAGAGAGCAAATCACAACAAATTAGAAAGCCTAATTCCTAATAATTAAAATGTTGAATGGTGAAATTAAAAAAAAATCAATAAAAAAACAAGGCGAAATAAATCATGAAAGTCAATCTCTAACAAATAAACTAATTCCTAACAAATAAAATGTTGAAAGATAATATTGAAATTGGAAAAATAAATTGAGTTAATTAACCAAATTTACAAAACACAACCCAAATTGTGAGGTTAAGATATAGAAAACATATCAAAAAAAATTATAAAACTTAATTGTTAACAAATTATTGAAGGATAAAATTTAAATTAAAAAATATATATACATACAAAAAAGTTAAAAAAACAAAGCACTACTTAAATGGATAATGCTTTATGAGACCGTGAATAGTAAAACACTTTTTTTTTATAAAAAGTTTCTTTTGGTGTTTAAAAAGTATTTTTAAGAATGTTTTAAATATTTTTTTATAATTGTAAATAGTTTTATATATGTTTGTGTCAAAAATTAATTTTAAAAATAAAAAATATTATTTTAATATATTTTTAAATAAAAAAATATTTTTAAAAACAATGATTTTAGAATCCCAAAAACTACCTTTATTGTTTGTTAGAATGTTGATAATAATTAATTAATATAATGATATAATATAATTAGCAAAATAAAATAAAATGGTCGGAAAGTAATTAAAAAAAAGGTAAGGGTAGGCACACGTGAAAGACATCAACTCATCCATCCACTCAATTCAGGAGGTCGTAAGTAAAAATATGGTACTGTCAGTCAACCTGTGATACCTTAAAATTCTAACCAATCAAAATTTAGCTCAACGATACAATTTTTTTTCTTTCTTTTTTTTTTTTAAAATTTTTTTTCGCCGTGGTTGGCAGTATTTTTTTTAAAATTATTTTTATATACTAATATGAAAAATAAATTATAAAAATATTATTTTAATATATATATATATATATATATATATATATATTTTAAATCTGAGCAGCGAGCTCAAAATCCAATTTTTAATTAATAATTCATTCATATTTCATTATCTCTCTCTCTCTCTCTCTAACTTTCTGTGTCTAGAAAGTGGCGGGCATCAGCCAACTTTTAGAGAGAGAAAGCCACCAAGAAGCTTCCTTTCGCTGCCTGCCTCAGGTTTCTCTATTTTTATCGATATTATCATTTTTTTTCATTTTTATTATTATTCTCGAAGAAGAAGCTAGATCTTTCTTTTCTCTCTCTAAAAAATTTCTAATTCTCCTTTTCTCTCTCTAACAAATAAATTTCCATTTTAATTAATTAATTTAATTGAAGATGCGTCGGTCTGCATCGAAGAAGACGGTTCAATCGAATTCTACCACTGCTTCAATTACTTTTTCAGCTACGGATCTTTTTCGCTCCGGTATCTTCTCTCTCGATTTTTTTTTCTGTTTTGATTTCTTATTTATTTTTCTAATATGTTTAAATCAACTGATTTTTATGTGTGGAATTGGTTTAATTGTGATTTATTATTTTCGGTGGTTCAATTGAGTTATTAGATTGGCAATAAGAACAATAGAGAACTTATTAGTTTGTATTAGTTAATTAATTGTGATTTTTGCTGTTTAGATGGGAAAAAAAAATGAAGATGTGAAATTTGTGCTGAAAATGAGAAAAATATGTAAAAGATGGTAAGAAGGAGACCTTCAAACCGTGCATGAGACTTTTATCTCTCACGGCTCCTGAGTGATAAAAGAAAGAATAAGAAAGATATACTGGAATCAAGCTAAATTTTGCTTCATCGTAGGGGAAAGATATATAGTGGGTTGCTAATCGATTCTAGGCCATAAATGTTTGGTTTTATAGCAAGAAGTTGAAATCTTTTTGTTCCTGCTTGGTTTTGGCTGAAGGTTCAAAATCTTTGGCATCTCCATGAAGAAAATCTCAAGATTGGCCTGCTTATAGCATCTTGAAAAGAAAATCAAACGTTTGTAGATAGAATGAACATTTGCTATCTATAGATGCTTGAAAAAATAGGAGCATTTTTATTAGATTTTTTATACAGATTCTATTACTTGAATTATTTTGAAATTCTGTACATTGAAGACCAAATAAACAATTCACGGATGTGACCATTTGGTAATGCTTGTGACAGCTAATACGAATTAAACGATGTTAGGAAAGAGGAGCAACTATTTCTAAGATTATGCCAATGAAAAGAATTTGTGATAAAAACTTAGCTGAGGAATTCTTGGACTAATTGAAAACATGGAATCTAAAATGTAATAACTAAAATGTTTGAGGTTGCCTTTACAGAATCTTAGCATAATTCATTTCTGAATTCATTGCTATGCTAGTTTAGGTTAACATTGCATTTACGTTGTAACCGGTAGACCTTTGTCTTTTTAGCATCAAGTAAAGCATCTTCAAAAGAGATGGAACGAATCGATAACCTATTTTACTCATACGCAAACAGGTCTTCTGGTATTATTGAGTAAGTTTCCTCCATCAAAATACTGTGTTTGATTAGTGAAGTGTTTATTAGCTTTTCATTATTGAGAATATCAGTTGTGTTAATTTAAATTGCTATTGACTGTTGTTTTTCAAGTTAAGGAGATAATGTGCTTGTCAGTTACTTGATCACACGTGGGTGGACTTTCTCTGATGATACTTTTTGCATGCAACTCTTTTGCTTTTGTATTTTGAAGTTCAACTTTCTGTCTCTCTGGCCGGTCTTATTAGGATGGGAAAAATACCAGAACTCTTAGTTTATGCTTAAGCTGTTATGTGAAAGAATGATTTAAGATGTATCATTTTAAGATTTTTCACTTCATTTCTAATGTTTAACATATTTCACTTGTACAGCCCAGAAGGAATTGAAACTCTATGTTCAGATATGGAGGTGGATCATACTGATGTCAGAATCTTGATGCTAGCTTGGTAAGTTAGACCAGAAGGTATTAAAGACTGCTTAACTTTTGGCCATAAGATTATGTGTTGAAACTGATGGGCTGTACATACCAGGAAAATGAGAGCTGAAAAACAGGGATACTTTACCCTGGTAAGGAAAATGTCTTCTATACCCATCAATTTCTACTTAATCCACGCTTTGATTCTTGTTTCTATTTCTGATGTTATTCAATGAATTTGTTATCCACTTTTTATCTTTGATTCTCAATTTTGGCTCACCATTTTTTGCCAGTATCCAATAATGTCATTGTATTAGCAGCCTTTTAAATTGATTTTAGCATTCAAGGAGATGCTTAGATAGTTTTATGACTTATTATTCTATGATTTAAGAGTTTCAACAAAATTTGATTCTATTTGCAACTGTGTTTACTCAAAAATACAAAGATTGCATAGTGTTAATACTCGGTGCTTAGACATGCTTACACACACACATTTATAAATAGCTGCCAATGCAGTCGCTCATTACAATTTCCTGGGATTTTCGTACTCTCTATTTCTGTGGATGCTTATCTTGCTTTGTGGTTTGTCGTTTTCTATTGGTGCATGATTTATTGTGCAATCTAGAGGATTATACATACAGACAAGTGTTGGGATATATCTTAAGCTCTTAAATATCTTCCATCTTCTTTCTCTTTCTTCATGTTGATCATCTTATACCCAATACTGTCAACATTATATTCCATAATTAGGGATATTACTGGCTCGTCCATTTCTTCCCTCTCACTAGAATGTCTTAATGTTCATAGGAGGAGTGGCGAAGGGGCCTGAAATCACTGAGGGCTGATACTGTAAGTAAATTAAAAAAGGTGCTTCTGGAGCTAGAAAAGGAGGTATGACCCTTTGTGGTTTGGGGTACTTGCGTGTACTTTTTGATGTTTTTTAATGTACACAACGAATGAGAACTCATCTAAAGAAGGTTGAAAAGCTACTGATCTTTTATCCCTTTCTCTAAAAGGTTAAGAGGCCAACAAACTTTGTGGATTTCTATACCTATGCATTTCGATATTGCCTAACAGGTATTGTGAGTTTACAGCGGCGTGTTGTCCCATGCTGAAACATTATCTTTCCCAGTTTCCCCATTTACTAATGCTGCTTTCACCCTTTGCTTTCTTCAGAGGAGAAACAAAAGAGTATAGACATAGAGAGCATCTGCCAATTGTTGGATCTTGTTTTAGGATCCCATTTTCGAGCCCAGGTTGATTATTTCATTGAGTATCTAAAGGTCAGTGGCCACATTTTTCATGTTTGTTTCTGAAATTTGCTGCTGTTTGTATTCTAGTTGTTCATTGACATTGTTTATAAAATGTCAAGGGTCATTTATTATTTATGCTTTTCGTATATGATAAACAGTTTATGCTTCTCTCTGGTCTATTAGCTTATGAGCTAGACTTTAGAATTGATGGGCTACTTGATTCTGCATCTGTTTTACTTTTTGAAGCCAATCTTGCAACTTAATTGTTTTCCTTTTTTAAGTGAAAAATAGAAGAAATCTTGCTTTTTGATGTGCTAGGTGATCTAGGCAGCTTGATCTGAAAGAAAATGTCCAATGTATTTTATATGCTTGTATTTGTATGTTTCTTGGTAGTTGTTACAGCCCCGTATTAACTATGCTTTCACTGTGAGTGCAGATTCAGAGTGATTATAAGGTCATAAACATGGATCAATGGATGGGCTTTTACCGTTTCTGCAACGAGGTACTTCCTGTTCTCCACTCGATTACTCCAAACGTCTTGATTTTGTTATATTTAATTGACTAGTTATAGACTAAGGTCGTGTGATCCATGCACCTTTACCATCCTTTTCATGGTATATTATTGATTTTGTATTTTGGTAATGCATATGCATGCATGCATGTTTAGGCACTAACATTATAATTCCATTTACAAGGAAAGGTGGAGAAAAATTGAAAAGAGCAAGATTTATTTCGGCATTGTCCTAAATTTCTGTTCATCCTTGGTGATATGATACTGACACCTCTGCAGTTGCTTGGTTACCAGTTCATATAAATGTTTTGGCTTGTTATCTAGTTCATGTTCCCACTTTATTGACAGTTTCAAATCTTTTAACAGATAAGTTTTCCAGACTTTAGTAATTATGATCCGGAACTTGCATGGCCCCTGATCTTGGACAATTTTGTAGAATGGATGCGAGCAAAAAGGACCTAGAAGTCGATGCTTTTGGTTACTTGGGTTCCCTGCTGTAAACCATTATTATTATTTAAGTAGGTAGTGGTGAAATCCCTTTTATTTTCCCCACCATTTGGGAAATGTATTGTTTTCATTCCATGCCACTTCTCTCTCCCTCTCCCTCTCCCTCTCTCCCTCTCTCTCTCTCCTTTTGCTCTTTCCCTCGCGTTGCTGTTGAGTAAAATATGTGATTGGTCTGGTTGCAGGATTATTGAAACTACACACATTAGACTCCCCCAAGAGTTGTAACATGTTAGTTCTTTGTAGTCCTGTTCTCCTCCAAACCAGCAACTTATGCTCAAATATCTTAGAAAGTGAAGTTTGCGTGTTGCTGTCCATGCAAAATTCTAGCTGTCATAGGTATAGACTAGTTAGATGACCTGTGTTGATTTTTTTTTTTCTATGTATATATAAAATACTAAGAAAAAGCTAAAATATAAAAATGTTAGGTTTTTCTAAAATATTATATTTAAGAATCTTAAGTTTGGCTGTAACATCTAATTCAAAACTAATATTAATAATAACATTAATCTTGCACGATCTAATCTAGCTGCAATATCAAAGTTAATAACCTTGGATGCGAGTTTAGTTGTAAGGTCGTGTCATAAAAGTATGATAATTAAATAAATTAATTAAAAAGAAAAAAAACCAATAGCAAGAAAAAAACTAATGAAAAAAAAAAAATCTGAATTAACTGGGTTAATCCTTTAAATCATGTTAACCTGTCAAATCTTAGAATCGTGTTGTGAAAGTTTGATAACTTAATAGAAAAAAAAAATTGATGGGTTAACTTAGATTTACCTGAGCTAACTTGTTAAACCAGATTACTTGTCAAACCCGGAATTTATATCATAAAAGTTTGATAACTAAATAAAAAAAATGTAACATTAACAATCTAAATTAAATAAAAAAAATTAATTAAAAAAATAAAAAAACAAAAACAAACAAAAGATATATGTCTGTTATTAATGAGAAAAAAGAAAGAAAAAATCTAATTTAATTGAGTTAATTCGTCAAGTTAGGTTAATTTATCAAATCTGAAATTTATATCATAAAAATTTAATAATTAAATAGAAAAAAAAATCAATGGTTCAGTTTAGACACTAGGCTATATCATCCCCTCTCTTTTGTATGGACCAGAGCGATGATAGATATTTCCTCAACTTGTGCCTGGCATTCTGGCAGTCTTCCTCCGAGACAAAATCGGTACTGTGTATATACTAGGCACATAAATTAACTTCTAAATACACCACCTAGTTCCTATCTCCAGCATTTTTACAGTCATGGGACTAATTGGAAACGCTAGTGCCACAATGTTTCTGTTCAAGGTCAATAATCTGCCCTTACCTTTACCCTATGCAATTGATGCGGATTCGGAGCTCTAATCACCTTGATTTGACAGTGGTCTGTGGTCATGGTTGACAAGATACAGACTTTACCTGCTTGCCAACTCTCGAGGTTGAGAGCGTGGTGTTCTTCAAACACGATCCAATACAGCGCGAAAGGAAAACAAACCGGTTCGTTTTCCCCTTTTTCTTGCTTTTGGAAAAATTGGAACGCTGCCATTAACTTTGAAGAACCTTATTCTATTCCTGCACTCTGAAATTTAAGTGGCTGTTGATGTAAGAGTTGGATGTATTTGTCATTCCATCAGTCAGATTAAAGAAAACTTGTGAGCTGATCGAACAATATCATATTGCTTATGAAGAAGAAAGTTTGCAACAATATCATATTGCTCAAGGCCTTGCCGCCCTGCAGAATTGTGTAGTATGAGATCAGGTATACGTGGAGTAGTTGTTGGGAAGCTGACTAAACAACTTTCTCAATTTCGTTTGTGATAAAGAAATCTGCAGCCCTGACTCCTGATCCCCGAGTCTACATGTGAAAGCACTCGGGCCAGAATGTTTGACTACATTATATTTTTATGCTTTGAAATATGAACAAATAGTCTCCGCTGAAAGAGAGAATATTTTGAGTTACACAAGTGATGGCCATAGCCCTGAAATATAAAATGCATAGTTTTGAAACTTGAAATGTTCGTCTACCTGGTCTAATGATCAGGTAATGCATCAGATGAGTTAACTCGAATTAATCAAAAAAAAATATATTAAATAATTCATCAAACAACTCTATGCAATCACCATGTTCTCACTCTTTCCATAAGCAAAACCAACTCCCTCTAAGAAATCACATCTCTGTTGGGCATTTCATCAAACACTTTTCACCCATCTTTAAAATTCACCCACACTCCAAAAACCCACATTTTTATATACATATCAATAATAGAATTCCCATTATGCAAATTCTCACCAAACCCCCAAACCAATATCGTTTTCCATGAATTTACCGTCCTGAACCCACATCCATTTTAGCACCACAAGCCTTAAAAAGAGCAGAAAATGCACAAGAAGCATGCACAACACCTTCTTTTCTCATCAAACTATAAAACTCAGTTGATTCATTTAACCTTTCCTCAATCAAATAACATTTGATACTCTGTGTCAAGGCAGGGGTTGTCTAGGCTCGATGAATTGGAAGGGACACTGTGTTTGGGGTGGAGATGTATTACGGGCACATGAGCTATGGACTGGAATTGCTTTTCTTTAATTAGGTTATCTCTATCTGCAATTCTGTAGCATACATGACTGTCTATGTATAAAAAAAGAGGTAGGGTTTCAGTTGGGTTTGTCTGGATCGATCAGGTTTTATCAAGTTAATTTTTAAGTAGGTTTTTATTTAAATCCGGACTGATCAGATTTTATCAAGTTAACTTCTAAGTAGGTTTTTATTTAAACTCGGACTAATCCCGACTTGGATTGACTTGCTGGGTGGTCCGAGTTTTAAAAGTATGACTTGGGATTCCTTTCTTTATGCCGTGGAGCCAAAAGAGGTTACACCAAACTGAATGGTGGCAGGATGAAACCCCACATTGTATTCCAAGGGAAGCAAGAGTAAAGACTAAAGCAAAGTTATGCTGCCTTCGACTTTTCTCATTTTTGAAGGCTTGAAAGTCCAAGATTTACTTTCTTGCTTGTTGGAACTTCACTTTACCAAAGCAAATAGATTGTTGTTAAAAAAAAATAAAAAATAGACGAAGCAAATATATCAGTGCCTTTCATCTCAAGGCCCTTCACCGATCAAGGACTGCACTGCAAAATTTCACGAGATACTTAAACATTAGCTCAAGACACGTGACTTTTACTTTACTTTAGACATCTTTTAGTCTTTTCACCGAATGGTATCATATCTTTGCTCAGATGCTTTCCAAAGATCGCCTGTTGCTCGGTTATGTTTTAACATCAGCCCCTGTGTCCCCTCCCCAAGAAATTTGCAAGTTCAATGGTCGACTGTTGATAAATAAAAAACAGGAGTCCAGGTGAAACACAAGAATGGCCATCGTGAAAATTTGCACCAAGCAATTTCTCTTGATTAATTTGATATCTCAGGCAATACTACAGATTTGCCAAAGCAAAGCCTTGCTGGTTGCAAGAAAACCAAACAAAACGAGGTTGGTTTGGACAATAATGCAGAGACGTAACATCACTTGCCAAAAAAATTGAAAGCATACACATTTACATCTATGTGCTGCATGCCTGCATAATCCCTCCAACAAAATGTTAGCACCACAAAACCCCAAGGAAAAGAATGAGGAAAAGAGGGGGGGCTGTGATTAAAGATTTTGCTTCCCCTCGTTTTCTTTGAACAATTTCAAGAAATAAAAAAAATTCAGTTCTTAAAGATCATCAAGGAGATGAAGCGCGGAGAATCAAGGGCGAGGAGGGTTGAAGAGCACGCCTGCTTCTACTTCTACCGCGAACTAAAGGTGGTGATGATGAAGACGATGAAGAATTAGAAGGTGTGAATCTGTTTGACTCGCTTGTCAATTTTTTCTTCTCTCCTTCACAAGCCTTATCTTCAGTTTTATGATGCTGAATTCTAGTTGAATTTAAATTTGCAGGAAGAACACAGTTGCATAGAAAGCCTGCAAAATATCAGGGATAAGAACCATAGCAAATAAAATTCTAGACAACAGCACTCCGTCAAGTGTAATACAGCTTGGCAAACATCATCTTACACTTCATTACGAGAATACATGTGGAATTTCACTCCATATACAAGAATCTGCTCAACAAACTGACTGGTTTCATCCTGTATTGATCTTTTGACTAGTTTTACACATCTTTTGACTAGTTGTAGAAGATTACCAGAGTTCTCATCTATGAAAAAAAAAGGAACTGAATATTGATCACAACTTCATTACATTTGTAAGAATTCATTCACAATTATTCATTAGATTGAAGAAATTGAGTTGTGCGGTGGAGAATGGAGACACATTTCATCAACTTCATTTCACCCACTAAATGACCGTTACAGTCTCACATCAATATTAAAGCCATTTCTTGTATTCATCCAAGAAAATTAATTTAACAGTAGAGATAAATTGAACAACTTGAAAACAGGATTAAACAAGATTAAATTCTTACCAATTCGAGCGAGCCGATTAACCCACCTTGGGATGGGATTACCAGTGAGCCTGACGCATGCATCATTGCAGAAATGGTTGCAGTTCTTGGTTATCAAATTATAAGCATTCCCTCTATATACCTCTGCTAACTCTTCCATAACTCCCCTCACTTGTTCAGGACCCAAATCTGTTTTTCCAATCAAGATTGTCTTTCTATATGTAAACCCATCACACTGTTTTGGTTCTCCTTCAAAAATTCCAGTTGTAGGAAACTCATGAGCCCCAAAAGCATACTCAACACCATGAACTGCATAACATGATCCCGTTTTTAATCTTACCAAGATTGTTCTTTTAATATAAACAGATTGAGAACATTAAAAAGAAAAAAAACCCCAAAAAAGGAAAGGAAAAGCCATAAAAAAGCTATTCAGCCATTGAGAAAAGTGTAGAAACGAAGGGAGGAATCTTTGAACATTTCCAAAAGAAAAGAACCTCAATGTGCCAAAACTTTACCAAGTTTCTTGTTTGTATGATTCCAGAAAGGAAAACCCATATTTCTGAATTCAAAATTTCTTGCAGATTCTCATCAACCAAACAATCAGGCTCCTAAAGCAATATATCAAACATTCAAAAAGATTGAACTTCAAAGAACACTGCTTTTCGTTGAAGATTCAATGCACCAATATGCAGCAAACAATCCAGACAACAGAACAAAACACACAAACAGATCTAACTAGCAATGTAACTTATTCAAGAATAAAAGAAAGCTTGAAAAGTATGCAACTTGACAAAGATTTAAAAAAGATGCTAAAACCAGTAGTCTTCTAAACAGTACAAACCTTGAACCCCAGAATGATAAACTCCAAGTCCAAGCCAATAAGCATATCCATTGATTGGTGTCAGATCATAAACATTAAGGTACACTGGCACAGATCCTGTATCAGTACAGCCCAAATTCTTTCTACACCACATCTTCTTCTTCTTTCCCCTCTCTTCTCATGAGGCACACTGCTCTAATTACCATATGGTACTAGGAAAAAACTAAACCGTGACAAAATTATATGGATGTGACATGATGTGTAATCATGTCTTTTTCAACAACTAGTTATCTGTTTCAATAAAATTGAACTCGCTCGCTCACTCGCTCACCGCCCAACAAATCTCAAGAGAGGTTGATGAAATTTTAAAAATATGGTTTTTTTTTTCCCCTTTCTTTTTGGGTTTTGAGAGCTGGTAAAGAGAAGAATGAGAATCTTTTATTTTATGGGCACCTGCAGGCGGCATTTAGTGCCGCACTGTATTTGAATATTTATGGGTTGATAATTAGGCTCTCTTTATTTTTTAAATTACATATAAAATGCGTTATCTTGTTTAATGTAGAAACTGGTTTGAGGATATTTTTATAGTTCAATTAAAAAATTATTCGCTCGAAAAATAAGTGAATCTTATATGTGTATATATAATTCCCTCCGGGCTCTTTTGAAAAATAAAATAAATTTTAAAGGAAAACAAAAATCTATCAATAAATATTCACTTTGGAGTGTTATTTTTTAAAACTTCTACGTTGTAAGAGCTTTTTTTATATTCTTGAACTGTAAATTAATTATCTGAAAATCTTTAATTTTTAAAGTATTGTTTGGAAACGCGGTGTAAATCATGTTTTTTTAAAAAATAAATTTTTGTATTAAAAATTAATTTTTTTATGTGTTTTGGATCGTTTTGATGTGCTGATCTTAAAAATATATATATATTTTTTAAAAAAATCATTTTAATACATTCAACATGAATTTTTTTAAAAAATAATTATAATCACACTTTTAAAAAAAAAGCTTTTAAAACAATCAAATAAAATGAGACAATTAAGACTTGTATAGAAAAAACAAAAATGAGATAAAGAGCGTGTGATCTGAGGTTTGGATAGGAGAAAAATACTTATAAATGCAATAAGCAGAATGTAAAAAACTTATTTAAAACACAATGATTGCTTAAGAAACTCAAAAGAAATCCGTGTTGGCTACATAATTGTGAGCTGTGTTTAGGAATTTGAAAAAAATAATTTAAAATTTGGGAGAAAGTAACGTTTAGTCATCATGGTGCTTAGTGGGGAGGGTTATCATATTATATATTATGATCTGGGATTAGTGTTTTTAAGGGAAAAGGAATATCATGGTATTATTAATTAGTAGGTGAACAGGATGAAAGTGGGACCTAGTTAGATGGTGATCAATTTAGAATAATCATGATTAATAACTAGATTGCCGGCCGGATCAGGGGCGAGGGAGAGAGATCGTGAGATGGTAGATGATCGTACAATAAGCTCTCAATTTGCATGGTTTTGTTTTAGTCAACTTGGGTTGGGTTAGGGTGTCAAGAATCAAAGTTTTTATCCAAAAATCAAGTGGTAGTTAATTCCGGGCCCTTCTATTTTTTCCTTTTCATTTTGTTCTTTGGACCTTTTTTTTTTTTTTAATCTTTTCATCTAATTCTATGACATAAAGTTTGTGATTATAGTAATAAGACA
Source organism: Populus tomentosa (assembly GCA_018804465.1). Taxonomy (NCBI): domain Eukaryota; kingdom Viridiplantae; phylum Streptophyta; class Magnoliopsida; order Malpighiales; family Salicaceae; genus Populus; species Populus tomentosa. The sequence goes on along the minus strand of CM031969.1, from coordinate 3,619,875 downwards.
AAGTTTAAACTAGTGCGAAAATTATTCTTTGCCCACCTGTCAAAAAACAAAAAAACCTTTATGTCAAAGTGTTATACTCACAAGAGAAGTTCAATAATGTGATTTTTCATTATACACACACAACAGAGAAAAAGTAAATTGAGGTTAATTTTGATTTTTTTTATTTTGTTAATTTTTGTTTTTTTATAGTGATTTTGAGGTTGATAAGTGATTTATAAAGATTTTTATAGTGTTTTAGATGAAAATATGTGAGAAATGGATTCTAAAACCAAACCTTCTTAATTTTCCAACCACTACAACGAATGTGAAAGTAAAATACCGGGTTATTAGATGATAAAAAACAAAACAAGCTTAGGTCTTGGCTTCTAGTTTAGTTGCCCTGGATTTTTTAGTTCAGGTCAAACTTGTATGTTTGTTTGGTTTTTATTTTTTATATTTTTTAGTTTATTTTTTAATTTATAATATTTTTTTTAAAAAATAATTAATATAATATAATATAATATAAATATATTAAATTAATTAAGAATATAATTAGGTGTTATTTTATTAAATACCATTCAATTTTTACTTTATTTTCAAATAAAGTATAACAGTCTTTTTATAATCTTACCAAGTTTTTTTTATAGTCCAGAATTATTATTTTTTAAATTATTTTACCCAGTTTTTTTTCATGATAGTGTATATTTTCATTCTAATATAATTAAATAAAAATTATTTTATAAAAACAATGTTGTTGAGCCTAGTTGGATGCACCATTAATTCCAGGTTTAACAAGTTAACTTAAATTGTTTGAAAATAACATTGTCTTGATATTTTTAAAATATATATATATATATATATATATATATATTAAATCTAAGCTTGTAATCAAAAATTTATTTGCAAACATAAAATATATTAACAACACCTACATTTATTTATTTTTTTATTTTTTTCTAAAAAATAGTCTGGCATGTAGCAAAGCATGCTTGCAGTTATCCAATGTCATCTATAACTCATAACTCATTTTGATGATCTAAATAGGTAATCATGAATCACAATCAAGGGCATTCTAATTTAATCACCAGCAGTAAAAAAAATCAATAAGCTAATAATTTCTAGTTGATCCAAGTAACCGAAAGATTCTCTAAAGTTAGTTATGGGAGAAATTCTTGCAGTCCTGATAATTAATTTATTGGGGACCTCATGAGCTTGAAAAAATTAAAAAATAATTAAAAAAACACTTCAATTTGGTAGAATAGGAACAACAATTGACAGTCGACCAGGTTAGGTGTGCCAGAGACGAGTAACATGTTGTGGCACACCAACCATGAAATGGCAGCTAGGGTTTCTAGGTTTTGCTCGAGCAAGAATATTGGCAATTTCATCTTCTTGTCTTGCAAAGGAGTAATCTTTAGACATGCGGTGGCTGGTGCTTCTGTCCATTATGTGATTAAGGAAACTCTCTGTCTTTCTTGATCTGGTCCTTGAGAAGGCCAAAATTGCTATAGATCGTGGTGTTTTCCCTTCGAAGGCCCGCCATGGATGGTGGCGACACCATTTTAATGGCCGTCCAAATGTACTGATTTTATCCCAAAGAGGCTGGGGGCTTGGAATAGTTCAGGCTAGCCACCACCGGCACTAGCAGTTTGGGTCAAACTTCCAATCTGGGTTGGTAGGTTGGTGAACTAACTTGGAACCCGATTTTCTCAAATGCTTGACCTGGTCCAGGTTAACACTAGCCAACGTATCCACCATGCAGAATTTTAAGTTAATTTCAAATGTAATGGAAGAAGGAATCCCTGTTATATATATATGTGTTTTTTGATACTATAAAATTTGTTAATTAATAAATGGAAAGATGATGTTTATGTTCAATATAATAAATTCAAAAATATGTTAGTTTATAAATAAATAAAAATTGTGAAAGGTGACTAAACACTAGCATGGAAAGTTGAAAACAAAATTCAAATAAAAATATTTTATCTTGAATATCATTTTCATTTTATACATTTTATTTTATTTATTTTGGAGATTTACGTACATGTGATTTTTGTTCTTATAAATAATGCATAATGCAAATAAAACTCAACTGTCTTCGATTTAATAAGAAAAATAATTAAAGATAAATTACAATAATCTCTTGAATACATTATAAAATTATAAAAATAATCTAAACTTATTAATATTTTAAAAATAGTTGAAGTAAACAAGTTCGACCTACGAAGTTGAATTTAATGATATTATATATATAAAAAACTTTCCTTCATAGGCATTATTGTTTTTACATGTAAAAAAACTTTGGTCTCGCAACAATGTATCGCGGGGGAATTCTATAGGCTACAAGACAATTGCTCATGAATTTTACAACTTATTTAAATTTTAATTAAGAGAGACATTTAAATTTGGTATAGAAAAACCAGCATGAAATCAGAAAAGTTAATATGGAATCGATCTGATTTGAATTAATAGACAGTAAAACTTGTTTTTATTTTTTTAAATAGTAATATATATTTTTTTAAAAACCAATATTATTTTAATTTATTCAAATTAACCTGCTCAATGTACGACGTCGGGTGGTGTTTCATTGTCTGGGATGAACTTGAAAGTGAAAACTGATGCCACCCAACATCGCAGAATCTCATGATGTTTTAGACAAGAACAAAAATTTAAAACAATGTTTCGCGCCAGACAAACTTTTGCTCGAATCAAACTCACTCCTCCAACCAAGCAATTTTGCAACAGCTCCACCAAACCCAACAACAACAACAACAAGAGCATCAGTGAAAAAACAGAATCAAATGTGAGCAAATCCGATGACGTTTATAGGCAACTAGACAATCTTGACTTCATGAAAGCTGCTAAAATCCTCTTCACTGGCCCTCCAAAGAAAAAGAAATTCGGGTATTGCTACTTTTCTTTCTTTCTCGTGCCTTTTTATCTATGTGAATTGGGTCAAGGAGTTTGATAGCTATTGCTTATTGGGTTTCTTTTAGGTATATTGTCGAACATGTGATCGGCTTGCGCTTTTCTTATGGGGTCTTGAAACTTTAAGATGTTAATTTGTGTAGTTAATTTAGCTCATAGCATGACTAGTAGAACAGTGAGTGGTCATTTTGATAAGGACCAAGACATTAGATTTATGCACTAGAAGTCATCATAATAAGATCAATTTCTGGGAACTCTGGGTCCTGGGAGACCCATCAGGGAGAATTGCATTTCAAAGGACTTTTTTTTCGAAATGCATTTTGAAGTGTTGATTATGATAATTTGAGTGAAATGATTGGGATTATTTGTGTAATGTACGTATACACTGATCAATGATATTTCTCGAACCTGCTGACATCTTCATTTTAGTTTTTTCGGTGATCTGTACTTACATTCATGTCTATTATGTTCAGGCTTGATTTCCATCTGGTACAACTCTTCTTCACCTGCTTGCCTTCATTGGGTATCAGTTCACATGTTTTTCCTATGGCCATATACATATTTAAATGTGTCCTACTCCTTGTCTTGTTGTTGCTATCTAAAAGAATGCATATTCGTTTCTGTCTTTTTTTGGCAACAGCTGTATATTTGGTGGCTCAATACGCTCGACATGAAATGAAAAAAATGGATTCGGTAATGTTCTTGTCTTGTAAATAGTGATAATTAAATTCTATGTCATTTTGCCTCGCTTTATTCCCAGACTGTTTTCCCTTTTTCCTCTTTTCTAGTGGTCTCGAAATCTTATGTTTGCATGCCAATCATGGCATGGTCGGATCCTCACAAGGCACTCTTTGGAAGAAAAACTTCTCATGCTCAAAGCATTAAATTGGTGTCTCCTAAAAATCATAGTTTCTAGGTGTTGATCAGAAAATTACACTTTCGTTTCATTATTGTTTATAGGTTGGTATACTAAACTTTCAAGGGCCAACAAGCCTTTAGCAATATCAATGTTTGCGCTTGACTCACAAATGTCGATATCTTTCACGCATAAGGGATAATTTTAATTTACATTGTTGGACGCTTAACGTCATAATTAAATAGCAAATTGATCTAAAGACTGCAGATAAAACTTTGTACTTCATCTCAATTCATTGTTATTTTGTTTAGGTTATCCGCATAAAAATAGGTTTCTTTGAAGTCTTAAAATGCTTCTTTATTATGTGGTCTCTCATCAAGCTTGCTGCTCTATGGCACCAACTTTCTTGTGATAGCTCCTGTTAGTGGTCTCACTAACCACCCTGAGGGAAAATTGATGCCTTAAATCCAACATAAATTGCTTTTAAACATTTCTTTTCCATGGACACAATCACTCTAACGTTAGCCACATTTTCTGTTGCATCGGTCTGAAGTTTAGCAATACCCTTGTTTTGTATCTAGGGTCTTAATTTGATGATTCTTTGACCATCCCAGGAACTAGAGAAGAAAAAGAAAGTAGAAGAGGAGAAAGCAAAAGAGGAGGAACTAAAAGCTATTGAAGAGAAGGCTCAGTCCGAGTCAGAGCTCCTAGAAGTGAAAGAGAGACTAGTTATACTAGAGGAGGTTGTTAAGGAAATTGCAGTTGAATCAAGGAAACAATCAGGTGGCAGTGTAAAAAAAACCCAGGTCCAGGAAGACAGTAGCGAGACATTAAAACCTGCATCAACTGAAGCTAGCAACAGAATATCAGAATCGAGCAAATCAATGGGGAAATACCATCTTAGCATACAGAAGTCTATGGAACCAGCACCAGTTCCTGATTCTTCTCAGAAGGGCAAGATCCAAAATGAAGGAACTTCTCCGGATGCCAAGAGATAGAAGACTTGTTGCTACGTTCTGTAGAAAGTAGAAGAGTTCATTTTTTGACAAAGCATCCTCCTAACACACCAAGCCCGCTTTGCCCAACTATCTATCTGGTGTTTCACCTTTAAAATCTGGTTTTGGTTAGACAGGTGCACTATCTAACAGTACAGTTGGAAGTATTTATTCAAATGTTTGAAAGGAAGAAGTTTATGCACACCAGAATCATCTCTTTTCATGTTGGATTTCAAGTTCTACTTGCCACAAGTATCAAGTTTTGCAGCAGAAAACTGGATGGTTTCAAATTGTCACTCGGCGGATCAGTTGAAATTTGTACTCTTTATTCCTTCATCCTTCAATTTCACAGACAAACGTACTCTCCCAAGTGATTTCTTAATTTGCCATTTTTCTTCCACTAGAAACACCTTGTACATGGCTCACCAAACAAACAAAAAAAAACTATCAGATACCTTCAATATCCATGTGAAGTTAACGAATCTCTTGAAAGCTTTCAGTCTTCATTTTCTATCTTCTAGAATTGAAATTAGCATGGCAGGGAAATTTGGTAATGAATTGAACTTTTTAATTCAAATCAAATTGTTCTTAGCCCATTTTCTATTTAGCTAAGACCAAACGAAGGAAGATCAAACCCAAGCTCTATTCCATGTCAAAACCAGGCCCAAACCCACTACACACAAACGTCAAAAACCACACCCACCAATTTTTATTACCCTTAAACCCATGAAGCATTGATTCCACTTCTTGTTCCTTAAACCCTACCAAAAACTTGTTCACGCTTCTCTGCCAGCAGACATGGCAGTGGCACGCTTAATTCGACCTCTGAGAAAAGCCCTAATCAATCCTTCCGAAACCCTAATTCCTCTACAAAACCCCATCTCTCATCTTCTTTACAACAACAAAATGGGAGAAGAAATAAACCCTTTTCTTATATCTCAAACCCATAACTCAATAAGAAGAAATTACATGTCAGAAATGCGAAAATCTGCTTTCAAAGATAACCTTCTCAGGCTCGTTCGTAATGAAATCCAGTATGAGCTCGATCGTTCCCCTCCTAAACAAGTACTGCTCTTTCTTATCTGCTTCTATTTCATTTCAATGCCTATCTACTATCGCTCTCTCTGTTTTTATATGCGTGTCTCTCGTTTTGAGCCTGTATGAGGATGAACGCTATTTTTTTTTTTTGAGTTTTTGGCACTCGTTAGTGGAAAAAAAGGTGTGATTTTGGGTGAGGATTTGGATTTGGAAAATGGGTTTACAGGAAAACTTTTAGCTAATCAGGTTATTGATAACTGGCTTAGCTGAAGTCTTAATAATAATTCACTTGGATGTTTCGAAAATTGCTTGAGAATTTAACATGGAAGCTTTTTCTCGAATCTGTTGATGGAAATATTTCAAAAAATAAGCGCCATTGAGAAGAATAAAGGCCAGTCAATTTTTATTGTGTTTTTACTTGACCAAAAAAATAAGTTTTTGGAATCCTTTCAATTAAGCTTGTACTCTATTATATTGTACTTAATAATTAATTTACTATCCTATCAATGTATTTGGACAATAGTTGCCTGATGCTAATTTTGAATGAAATAATTACTTATTTTTTTGGGTGGTATATGGAATCTATACAATTAGATTCTGTTTCAAACGAGAGTAAAATGCGAATCCCATTTGGAATCGCAGTGAGGATCCTACTCGCTTTCCATTTCCAACCCGCATTTTAACCAAGCATGTCCATAATGTGTTCTTTACTGTTTAATAAGTCTTGAGTATTTATAAGTTTGCAAAATGAAATCAAACACTTGCTTAGCATCTGATTTTAAGACTTCAATTTACAGCCTCCTACCAAATACGAGTCCTTCACGATCGATGACCTACCAGGGGAGCAATGGATTAGATTGAAAAGAAAGTTCAGGGAGAACGAAGAGATTAAGGTCGAAGCAACCATGTTTGATGGAGCTGTTCCAATTCCAAAATCTGATGTGCCTGGCATAAAGGAAGACATGCTGCTTCATATTACTTTGATTATTAATATCTCAAAGGGTGATGGTGATGTCTTAGAGATTTCGTGTTCAGCTTGGCCAGATAGCATAGAAATTACAAAGCTTTTCATACGCAGGAGTAACAAGACCTCACATCAAGTTTATGATGGTCCTGAATTCAAGTATGATAATTCATGAACCTGCTTTGTCATGCCCACTTGGTTTCTTAGAAATTAGAGGAAAAGAAAGAACATCAAAAAGTTAAGACAGCTGAAGTTGATAAAGAAAATACTGTAATGAACGTAATATGATTTTCTTGGTTTGTTGAGTTTACCCACCTTTTCTTTTTCTATTTTGAAAAAGAAAAGAGAACCATACCAACAACCAGATAGTAACAACTTTGTGATTCAAATAGCAGTATATTTTCTTTGCTTCTCTTTTCCTTGCCAATGATTTGATTCTGTTGTTTGGTCCTTTGATAGAAGGTTGTGGTTTATTGTTCGCAGGGAATTGGATGATGAGTTGCAAGATACAATTTATGAATTCTTGGAGGCAAGAGGTATCAATGATGAAATGGCAATTTTCTTGCATGAATACATAAGAAACAAAGGTAAAACTGAGTTCATTAGGTGGATGGGTACTGTCAAATCTTACATTGAGAGTAAGTAGGGATTGTTTTTCGAAAATGATCTTGCCGATATTGATTGTCTATTCTTACATGTATCAGTTGAAGGACCTGTAATGGAGTATGTAATTTATGGGTCCTGTCCAAGTATGCAACATTTAATTAGCTTTGCGACATGAGAGGGAATTTTCTAATATTATTTGATTTAACTGGCACAAAGTTGTGTTGTGGGAGCATCTTGTTGTTTGCTGTATGGTGTTGGAATTGCAAGAACCCTTAAACCGTAACCTGCAGTTTTCTGTGCAAATAAGAACACAACCGTTGTGTGTCGCCTATCTTTCAATCTGATAAAGTATGTATTCAGAGGGAAACAGAAACAGGCTACTTTTATGGTGAATGAGGTCACATTCTTACGGTGGGAAGGAGAGATCCCCCCATCTTCTTCTTTTGGGCTGACAGGTTGAAGTTACAATATCACTTCATCGAACACATGTTAATAGCTTGAGTTTAGAAATTCCAAATTAAACATTCTGGGTTTTCCAGATTTTGTCCGGTCGGTAGCCAGCAGGATTTTATTGAATGGCAAAGGTAATGTAATTGATTGTATAGTTGCTTCCGAAAGGGAAATTCTACAAACAAATTGCTAGACTATAACTGGATTGGTTCAGAATTTTTTTTTTCTGGGGTATCGTTTTACCTGCTGTAGTTTAAATTAACTTGAAGAAAAACAATCTTCTTCCTTAAAAACCGTAATATTAGTGATGGATGAAAGAGTTTTGTAACTTGTAAAATGCAGAAAATCAGGGGCAAAGAAGTGGAGGTTCTGATTGAAAGTATATGAATGAGATTACAATATCAGACTTGTTTTTATTATACCAAATCATTGTCTTCCTTCAAGCTTCTTTATCGAGCTACCAGAGACATGATGAAATTTAAAATAAATGAGCATGATTTTAACACATTTTTTTTAAAAAAAAACTTAAATATTTATCGCTATTTTCTTCTTGTCCCGCCTGTTTTAGATTATTGAGTTCAAAACTAATGATGGCAGATCAGAACAAGATAGAAGACTAGCAGTTGATTATTGTAAGAACTTAAGATAGAAGACCGCTTCTTGCTTTATTTGATTATTTCTTCACCTTCTCTCTTCAGCACCTCATAGAATGATAGCTCAACATTTTTTAGTGTCTTATCATTACAATGCACTAAGTAAGAGAAATGATTGATGGTGGATTTGAATCTTTGTCCATGAACAAAAAAAGACAATGGTCTAAGATCACAAAAGATCTAACCTTAATTTTTAAACATGAATGTGGACAAAACAGCCTTACTTTTATAATTATAAGATCTGAAGAGTGATGGCCACTTCTTGCTTCATTTTTTCACTTGAGCTGAAATCATAAAAAATGATAGCAACCCGATTTTTCATGAATCCCTTTCTAGCCATGTTTTTAAGTGTTTCTTAAATAAGAAGCAACATCATAGGTTCCCAATTCTTTTAATGGTTAAAAAAATAGGGAGGGGGATAAAGGCAGGCTAACACAAGAAAATGGACAGCAGAGCTGAACTGCAACACGTGGCAAAACCCGACCAAATGTCATGTTCTGTAGTCAAGGACTGTGGGACACTTCTGCCAAAAAAAAAAGAAAAAAGAAAAAAAAAGAGGACTGTGTGACACAAAATGTCACCCCAGCTATCTCATCCTCATCCTCTGTTAGTAATCCAAGATTTCTGTGGTAATTAACTGTCAAAGCATTGAGTTTCCGTTACTTTACAATATCTTGATTCTAGGAAAATTAAGTGCGAATATGATTAGCATGGTCCTTAATTGTATACATCAGTTTGATTTGGCCCACAAATCCGTAGACCCCATCTGTGAGATCTCTTTGGTAAGAAATCAAGGTTACCGCAGATTAAACACAATATAATATAGGAAAATGATGGAGATAGCATAGCTGAGGGGCATTATTATGTGCTTATTTTCACATGGCTAGCTGCACCTACTCCCCTGATCTAACTTTCGAATAGAGATGGTCTATTTCTTCAACTGCTGGTGGGTCAAATATGGAATCATCCACACAATCCGGCCATCCAATTTTGTACAAATATGGTGTGGAACATGATATATATCCCAGCTAAGTGGACCATGTTGTAAACAATAATAGCAACAGTTCTGTGAAATGACAATCACAAACATCCAAATTGTCCTTAGTGTTATCAACTTCTGCTGCTGCACATATGAGAGTCATCAATGGAAGAACAGTTTTTGATGTGCATTTACACCTTTATCAAATATCCTCTCTCCCTTTCTCCTCTTAGAAACATGTTACTATCTTGTTCTAATGATTTGAATTTGAAACTTGAATTGGTTTATAAGAGAATTAATGAAGATGGGATTCAATCTGACCCTGGCTAATTCCATCAATGTGGAAGCAACAATCCCAACAGCTAAAAGTTTACATTGAGAAATTCCCACCAAAACCATGGAAGATCATAAGCTGCTTTTTTAAAACTTGTAAGAGTAGATCAACTTATCTCTATAATGTTAGTAAAAAGGAGTTTTAATTTGTCAACTAAGTACTATCTTGAAGTGAATAAAGATGATTAATTGGTTAGCACAAAGCAACTTCAGTGTTAGATTTCTTTTTTGGCATCATGCCTATAGAATTTGGCAAACTTCCAATTCAAGAATTGCGAAAGAAAACAAAATCTCTCCTGTTCTTCTATAGCAAAAAAAAGAAGAAGAAGAAGAAAAAGGAATTTACAAGAGATCCAACTACGAATAGATGATGAAAAATATTTAGTAAACAAGAATAAAACGAAAGTAAGAAATAAAAAAAAAATATATATATATAGAAAAGAACATAAAAGATTGAACTAAAAATACAAAAAAAAGAAATTAAGAACTGCTTAGAGCTTGAGTGACAAGTCAAGCTTTTGTAAATCATCTTGTTTGGTCTTCAAATGGTTAACACCACCATCCCACCAAAACCCACCAATTCCTTCAGTACTAACCGGAGAAAATTTCCGAGTACTTTCAAACCTTGCAACCCCATTACTGGATGATGACCCCTTGATACTTGTTGCCATCTGAAACTTGTCTGATGCAAGCCTCCCAATTGCAGGTTGTTGATCAATAGGTTTTCTAGACCATCCATTTTGCCCGTAAATACTTGAAGAAGAACTAGTGCTAAATGGCTTATGGATCATAGAATGCACTTGAATTCCAAGTGATCTATTGAAGGAGCCATGCAAAGGAAGAGAAGCCATGCTAGGGTATCCGTTTTGGTGTGAGTAATTAGGTTGAAGAAGAGCAAAAGAAGCAGCACTGATTCTTTGTCCACGTTTGGAAAGTGTTCTTTCTCTCTTATGTGCATTTTGGTGACCGCCAAGTGCTTGTGAGCTATAGAATTTCCTTTGACAATAGTTGCACGAAAACACTCGAGGCTCGGTTTCATTACCTCGGGGAGTATCTAAGGACTTTCTTGATGGATCCATATCGAAAGAATCGATGAGATTGAGTTGTGATTTTGACGAATCTTGTTTGGAATCCTTGCTAGAGAGGCTTAGATCCAGTACAAGATCATAGTTGGTGTCTACCCCTTCTCGGTGCCTTTCTTCCTCCTCTTCTTCTTGATCCTCTTCAAGTTGCTTCACCTCCTTCTGGCTCTTCATTATTACTGAGGGTTTCAGAGATAGGGGAGCATTTGAAACTGAAATTATGCTTGAAGATTCAGAGAGACAAGCCTCTGATCTAGCAGGAGGCTCCATGCGAAGAATAAGAAGAGAGGATTTCCTCTTTCTGAAGGAAGGCAGAGTGGGTTTAATAGCAAGCAAGGTAAAATGTTAATTGATATATAGTCTTAAATGCACTGCCCTTTGTATGGAAGGATGCTCTCCTACTATTTTACAGTTACAAGGTCTTAATATAGTAAGACTTGGAGAATGAGACTTTTTGTAGAGAGAGATTCATGTCACCAACGTTTTGATTAAAACTCATGAGGAACACCATGTACCCTCTTGTCTCCTAGCTCACACCCCATTCAATGTTTTTCTCTTGTCCTTGCACGCTCGTCTCTTCATTATTTTTCTTGGCCCTTGTGTGGGCATGTGTGTTCATGGCTATATACGTGAGCGTGTGTGTCAACTGTGAGCTTCTGACACATAGAATCCAACAAATATATATATATTATTTTTCCTTTTTGATTCTTGAATTTGTAGGAATGGACCTATCCTTGAAAACGTGTGGTCTTGTGAAGTGTATGAAAACTCATGGAGGATTTGCAAAATCCTCACAGAAAGACTTCTGTCCTAATCTTTGCATATTACTATGTCCATCATAGGAAACCTCAGGGCCCTGTCAAAATGACCCCCACCATGGCACCTCCAGGCGGAGGAGGGTGTGCAGATTTATATATAATTAGGGCATCGAGGAGTTACATCCACATGATATGTTCTTTATCATGTGATTTTCTTTTTTGTTCCTAGCTAGGTATTCGCCAACATGTATGATCATCAAGAATATTTAGTGTTTCATTAATTAGACGCTGGGATTTTATAAGGGCATGCACAGTACTGAGGACAGTGATAAATCAGAAGGTTATGATGTTGATTGAGAGATTATGATCATCGGGTGGGATCATCTAACAAGATGGTCCTCTAATTCTGAGTGTTGACAAACTTATTTGGCATTAATCATTGATTTTGTTGACTTATGGATCTTAGTCAAGTTAATCAGCAAAATATTCATGTGCACGCAATCATGCATTAAGGGCCATTTCGGTGACATGCACAGGTCATTTTCATTATTACAGTTCATTAAACAGTCTTATCATACATATATATAATGAACTGTATATATATATATATATATATATATATATATATATATATATATATATATATATATATTAATTTGACCCCTTGAATTATAACCTACTACAAATTAATACTAATCATTTTACAAGTGTGGGTTTCATTAGGTTATCTTTGTTAATTAATTAATGCGATTTAATCTTGTGCTTTTTAGCTGAAAAAAATAAATAAATTGATTTTCAATTAGATATAGGATAGATCTCGTAATGATGTTTCAAGTCTCATAGATCACCGAAAGAATTTTATTTCATTCTTGAAATCCCACTATGACTAATAATCTTTATTTATTTGGCAATTGGTTACAACTATCAGCCAAAAAAAAAAAAAATTCCACTTTCAAATTCAAATTAATCCTACAAGCAATCATGACGTAATTAGCTATATATAGTTATTTCTAGGATATCCATGACAAGAGTTTAGTTAAAATTAAATATATAATTTGCATTTCAACCTCGCATCAATTTGCTTTTTGAATTTTGAAACACAATGTAGTAATTAATTATAGGATTCTTTTTTTATATATATAATAAATCAATTAATTATGGCATGGTATACGAGGAACGGACCTACAGCTTAAACCATAGGTGCCAATGCCATGACACCCCAAACCTGACAAAATTCTCTTTAGTCAGCCCTTGTCCATGGCACCTTCATACCATCTTAGAATTAGCCTATTAATTCTAGTTTCGCCACTAAAGCATTTTCTATGGGGACGAGGCCTTTTTTTTTTTTTTAATCTAATTGAAGTGATTATATATGAAAGCTTGTTATTTTTAGATTAATATAGGTGCTCGAGTCAGTTTATACGCATCTCAACTAATCCTATGAACTCTAAAGTTAATAATTATGTAAACTTCTAGTGACCATGAGATTTATAAGATCGAACTAGTGACTTTTGAAAAAAAAATCTAGAACTTAACTAGTTAAGTTATACTTCTCTAGAATTATATGAAAGCTTGTTATTATTTTTAAACTAGTTATCTTTTCCAAGTAATTTTAAGAATAAACATAATAAAATTTACTTTAAAAATACTGCAAGCCCACATGATCTTTTTATTTTTTATATTACCTTTAATAATTTTTAAAAGTATTTATAGCATAGTTAATAATTTGATGATGATTGTATTTCTAAATATTTTTTGTTTATAAATACATCAAAATAATATTTTTTATTATAATAATTTTAATTTATTTTTAACACTAGCACACCAAAATAATTTCAAAAATAAATAAAACAAAAAAATACTTTTATTTCTATTTAAAAAAAACATTAAAAAAGAAATGGTTTTTCTTTTGTGAAATTGCTTCGAATTCCAATTCTATTATTGTGTCAATGGAAGACTACAATTACCAAGGCAGCGTAGCTCCCAAGAAGGCCAGTAGTGCAAGGCTGTGCGGACAGTGTGATTACTATAGACAGTGTGATTTCTATAGTTGATTTAGAACACGCATAATTGAAGTCATTTTAGATGTTAGGTAAGCTTCCACACTTCAAAGAAATAGCCAATGGCGTCGTCTCTCATGCAATCAAATCTTTGTACGCCTACCTAGGAATCTAATCTTATATACTATATACTATATACTATATACTATAGACTATAGACTAATTTCCAATCATCAATAATATTATCACAAAACACGATTCTTCTTGGGGATTAATCCCCACTTCTCATCGCACATTTCCTTAGAAAATAATTCTTTGACTTTTGATAGACAAGTGAGAACTATCTTTTAAAGATTCTACCAATCTCTTTTGCTTGTTTCTCCTGTGCGTCTTTTCCCTAGCTTCATGGGATAGGAAAGTGCCAAGTAAACTCGAACACTCGTGTCGGCAATGTCCTGTCTGGAAATTACCCCCACCCCACTCTTCTTCCTCTTCTGAAGAATGTGATCATGTATTAATTAGAGCCATAGAAAAATAAAACTATACATACATGCTGCTTTTGTGTTGCCTCGAAAATCTTAGTTTGTGTTCTCTCTGCAAGGTGATTATGATCCAAGTAATTTTTTAAGGAGTTCATTTAATTTAATGGAAAGAAAGAGGTGCCAAGGATATATATAAGTTTAGAGATTCTTGCTCCATTTCTTTTTCTTTTTCTTTTTATTTGGTAACGAGCCTATTTTTTAAAACAGAAGGCATGTTTTCTTAGAAAAACAACTAACATGAAACTAGTTATGAAAGCGATATATGTCCCTTCTTTCTTTTTTATTAATTTTATAAAAAAATTGTTTTAATATAAACACGATCAAGACCATATAGAGTCTATGCTGTCGAAGAGAATTGATTTGGTGAGTGCATAGCAATAATAAACTCTGCCTCGAGGGGGGAAATGCAGCACTATTTTTTCCGGTTTAAGGTCACATTTCTCTGGTAGATGACATATGGCTTTCATGAGAAGAATGAAAAAAGAATAGTTAGGCCTTTCGTAACTTGAATTTGGTGTGACTTAAGGTCACTAGTTATTTCCATTCGAGGACAATTTTCATGGCAAGAATTTGGTCATGTGAACTAGTTTAGTCCACTATTTCTATTCGAGGAAAGGTAGACTTATGAGAAGAAAATGAGAAGCTTTCCCTTTATTACCCAAATAAGGAAAAATGTTCATGTGTTTTGGATAAATTTGTTAATTTATCTATATGTTGCACCCATAATTATTATTAGACTTGGCTTGGCATTTAACTGGATTAAAAAACCCACATCGCCAAGTTAATGGATTCAATTTACACTATGATTAATATTAAAATATATCGAAGCAAATAGACCATGTCCAGCAGAGGATACTGGAGGTCAAAGTTAAGAGAAGTGTTGAGTAGTCATTGGCAGAGGGACAAAGAGAGGGGACCTAAGCTAACAGGTGGTATCAAAGGATGAGTCCCAAAACCTTGAGGCGGACCTGATTTAGAATCATACGAAATAGCGCATGAGGATCATGTGGCTGCCTCAGCTTGTTTTGAAATATCCCTTGTTTTCAATAAGAAAGCAAAGCATTAGTAAATCATCAAACACTATTTTTTACTAATTGGTACGCAGAAAAGATTGAAATTATATGTATATAGGTGTCTTCGTTCTTGGTATGTTCATGTACATCTTGCTAATTAAAGGATGATGCCATAACAGCACTAGAAACTGATGGCACCTGCAACGAGCAACCCTTTTCTTTTAAAAGAGAGGAGATATTGGCAAAACATGGTGGGGTTTACACTATGATTTTCGAAATTAGGATGCAGATTAGTGGTCTGGTGAAAATCGATTAGTGGAGATTAACCATAGACAACTAGCTACCTAGCTAGCTAGCTAATAATTGAACCTCGTTTCAGTTTAGGGTTTCAGTAGAGTTAAACATATTAACCAGCCAAGGCTAGGAAATTAACCAGCCCAACTTTTTGTACCTTGTTTATCAATCTGCGCCATTTGAGGATCACCTTATCATTAAGCAAGAGAAATTTTGTCAGGAGAAAGTGAGAGAAAGCAAGGATGAATTCGACTCATCAACTTCATCCATCATGCATGTCTTTCTTGGTTTATTTTTCCAAATCGATGCGCCTCGCATTAATTCAAACATTATATTCTACCCATAAATACCACCGAATTGTTGGAAATGGCCACGAGACATGGAGATAACATAATAATGGTATTCGTGGTTCTACATCTGATGTGAAAATTACGCCACAACATTTGGCTGTCTCACCTGTTCAAAAGCCAGTCATGACAGCACAAAACAAGTTGCACTACCATTGTTGTCTTCTTTATGGCATTATTGAGACCACACGGGCTCGAGTAGATATTGGTTCAAAGAGGAGTATCCATCAAAAGTACATTTCCTTGTCTTCTTCTACTTTATCGAAAGCTTTCAGCTAACGTCATTGTGAACAACGAGATGCTTGAGAATGGATTGACAAGGCTCAATTACTGCAGGATGTGGTGAAATTAAGGAGAATAGTATGCAGGCACCATATCTTTATATGCTATGTCTCCTGATTATTTTGGACAAGGATAATGCGGTGAGATTTCATTCTTTATGGCGTGTTAAAACCTTACTAGCTAGTACTTGAACAACAGCTATCGATCGAAAATAACTTTTGAAGCAGCATTTCATTAATTTCTACTTCACTTCTTGAATTCCAACGGGAGAAAAGAAGCTTTCAAAGTTCAACAACCTTGTCTGGTTTTGACCCCTCAAACAAGCATTTGATTGTGGATAAAAACCCCAGCACATGTTTCTTCCTTGTAGGGAAGTGAAAGGGGAAACCTGAAGTACATTATCTATTGCCCCAAAAGACCTTTGTTCATGTTGCGGGACAGTACTAAACGGAGGAGAGTCCAAATAAGAACTCTCATGTGCACAAATGGACTGAGCATGGAACCCAATCGGACATTCCCACATGTCAACAGAAGATGCAGTAAATGGGTGGTGAAGACGACAAGTGGCCGACAAATAGATTGAGGAGTTGATGTGGAGAGCCCCTAATGTGCTTTCATAGTGGTGTCCTATGCTAAATAACTTTATGAATTATTATCATGTATACCATGATCACGTCTCTAAAGGAAACCCTTTTAGATAAGCTTCGCATATGACATTAGTTAATGAAACGAGAGAGAGAGAGAGAGAGAGAGAGAGGATTTGATGGATGGAGAAGAAAAGATGGGATTGATTATGAGTGCATTTAGCTTTTGAATTCATTCGCTTGTCCACGGCAAATGGGAAAACAAATATGATTCCTGTGTTGGGTTTGGCTTGCTTTGTCTAATCAAAACTGGGACCCCAAATCTTCTTGTAGATTTTTCTGTCTATCTTTGTATTAAATTAGTGTTTTGGAAGTCGTTTGGAAGAGTGTCATGGGGCATCTAGCCATCCCATTAGAAATCCATGTCAAAGGATATGAATTTGATCACAGCTAGAAGATGACTACTCCACTTCAAAAAGTCACACGTAGTTCCATGTCATCTCCCTCTCTTTCTTCACTAGTGGGTTATAATTCGAAAAATTACATTTAAACTAATTCAATGATTTTAATTGATTAATTAATCTAAATATTATTCAAACTTCAAATTTAAATATAAATCAGTATGGAACAGGGATATTATTTAATTTAAGTTGTTAATTTATAGAGGTTATACTGAAATAATTTGTTCACGTACAGAGTTTTTTCACATAACTTGACTAACATCAAGTGTAATAAATATTTTCAAAGTCAGCTTAATTTCATATAAATTATGTTTTCCATAAGATGTTATTCACAAGTAAACTCGTGCAACTAGATTAATTGAATTAATCATGGGTGGAACTACCTTCAGACACAAGGTTTTATAACACCGCAATCTTTGAAAAAAATTACACTTTAATCTTTAGTATCAAGAATTTTTTAATGATACCTTCTAAATTAAGGTTTATGTATCCTTAAAAATCATTTATTGTCTCTGTAGCTTTTCCTTTGTTAATTTATCTATACCTTGTATTTCTCAAATCTCCCCTTCCCAAATCTTGAAACTCAGGCTCCACTCCTGAGTTGAATTTGCACCTGTAAACTCTTTGATATTTTGATGTACATGGGTCATGGGGCTCTGTATCTAATGTATTTATTTTTTAATAATCCATTTTAGAGTTATTGAATATTTATACGATTGTTAATTTTAGAGTTTATGAGATTAGTTAAAATACATATAAATTAGCCCAGATATTCATATTAATAATAATAAAAAATTAATATTAATATGGAGAATACGTTCTATTAATAAATATGTTTCCTTCTAGCACTAGCGGCATTGACTGGATAAATATGTGGAAAGGAACTCAAGGCTTGCTTCGGTTCCTGCTCTTAATTTTGTAAGAATGTTGGCTTGCTTTTCTGTGGTTTCTAGGACCTGTGTGAGGTTAATATGGTAGCTGGCTACAAATCATGTGCACTGGGGCTTCATTTTTCGAAGCTCTGAAAGTTGAACTGTTATTTCTGCCGCGTATATGTGGAAATGAAACAGGTGTACTGTTTGTCATTGATGCTGAGGTCTTATCGCACTGCGTAGTGTTCCCTGTTTCTGTAGCTGACTCGCATGCATTATTGCTCAAGTCCAAGTTCATCAAATGCTTCAAGTTGAGCGAAGAAGGATTTATCCTACCGCTGAACATTGACCTCGTACAAAAATCATAGGAGTCAATAGCAACACCGTTGGAATTGACATGTTCTTGGTAAGAAAGAATTCCAGGTTCGAGCTCGGTGACATGATCAGTAACATTGTCAGACAATTCCAAGCCATCTGCAGCAATCCCCATCGCCAGCCCAGGATGCAAGTCGGTTTGAAGGATAAGTGAGATCATGTTTAGCTCCAAGAGAGAGCATCTCTCTACTAAAGTTCCCATGGTAGCCGCCAAGACCAATAGTTGATGCAAGAGGCAACCTAAGAAGAAGAAGTGGAAGGAGAGTGTATTTTCATGATCATACCCTGCAATAAAGCTAAATGATGGAGTTTGAGTTGCTGGCTTGAACCTTCCCAATGGAATGCTGCTATCTATAATTCGTCTCAAACAATCAGCTCTTGAATTCACATCAAAATGACATTGAAAATTATTAACTCTCTAAACAGCCTAAACCAACATCTCAATGAGTAAAAGGAAGAAAATTGACTCTAGTTGGATTTGCACCTATAAATTTAGAACTAATCAAACCATTTATTAGTCTAAACATTCTGTCCATGATGCAGATGCAAATGACAAACAAATCAGATGGTATCAAATTATAAGAGATTAATATCAATGGGTTAAAGCAAAAGTAGAAATCATGTGCATCATAAATCCCTGAGAAGTTTTACAAGAGAAACAACCTCAATAGGATGGAAGAAAAATAAACTGTTGAGAGCCATGACAAATTTGTTTCTGCTTCTATTCAACGAAATCAACAGCTCGGTTTGCAATCACAAAAAAAGAAAACAAGAAAAAAAGAAAAAAAATAAGAGATGACTCTTAATTCTGCGAAAGAAGGACATGGCGCCAGACAATTTGGATAAAGGGTAAAAGTTTTGAAATGCGTCACTTCATGTTTTTCCTGCAAGATCCTTATCGAAATGACCACGTAAAAAGAGGATGGATCCATTACTTGCTTGAATATATGCATGTATACACCCAATAAAACGATGCAAACACCTATTCTACCCCCTCCATCTCTCCTGTTCGTTCATACCTCTTTCTTTCGCAAACAAACATAATGTGAGTGCAGCAACAAAAAATTGAAGACAATGTTACAAGAGGTATTGCTGACAAAAAGATAAAAGAAAAACCAGCAGAGAAATAAATCATGACAGTTTCAAAATCCAACTAGAAGGAAATAATAACTGCGGTGCATGGTTCAGAATCATCTTAAAAGGAAAAAGTTGGGTGGGTTGCACTTCATCATAAGACCTCTCTTCTTGATGTTAGTTCATCTTATTGATTAAGTCATTAATCTGATTCTCACGATTCCCAGTGTCTCCCCCATCTATGTATAATGCCTTCTTCCCCATCAATCCTTCTTTCGGCTTGTTGAGTGAAAATGACCCCAAAAAACTAATGATCTCCTTGAAATGTGGACCAGCATTGACAACTTCATGCACAATATCTTCTATACATACAATGCCATGCTTCCCTAATGCCTGCCAAAATGAAAAAAAATAAAAATGAGAGGAAATGCCATAGGCACTGCAAAACCAAACACAGCTGTAACAAGATTCATCCAATACCTGTTCAATAATATTATTATCAATTAAAGGAACTCTTTTGTTGTCTATCTTTCCATAGCCCTTCTTGTAAATCAGATCACTCACATTCTTAACATTTGGATATCTTCAAAAACAACAAAAGCATGTTAGGACTAATTAATCTGAAATAGTTAAAATGACACAGCAAGCAACCACGCAAACATAATTAGGATAATCATCATCAAACTACCACCACCTATTGCTAAAAACATTTCAGCCTAAAGACTAGAAAATGGAATGTTTAGGATCCAGTTCAAAACAAGCGAAAAGCCATAAACATTCCTTGGCCAATATTTATGGCTATACTTGGGCATGATAAATTAAAGAGGATTTGGGCATCCTACCCGTATGTAACATATGGCTCCACCTTTTGCAGCAATTCTAATACCCCTGGGGTGGCCTTCAAGAAGACACCGTGAAAGATTCTTGTCAATCTCAGTTTGTACAAGATGTTCCTAGTTTTTGGATGCATGTCATTTTTTCTGAAAACACATGAGCATGTCAGAACTGGATCAATAAATTGCAGAAAAATTGAATGGAATCATTGCAGAGCACCAGTAACCTACCCATGTATGCGAATGACAAATAGGAGCTTCGAATTTGGTATAGATAATGCTGATTTTGCTCTCTTGGTCCTCTGTTTCATACGGATGAGATCCAATTCCTGCATGGAAAGCACCAAATTTAAAATTATTTCAAAATAACACTGCAGGTTTTACATAGACTAAAGAATTTCTTGGGAAATGCACAGAAGATAAGGGGGCTACGTTATAGTATTTTCAGCTGCATGAGTTAAAGAAGATTTATGATGCAATCATAAAGTATTTTTACAAATATGAGAAGCCAGAAAAGGTCTTCAATTAGACGAACATCACATTGGGGAGGCTGAACTAACAGAATTATTTTTGCAGGCTAGTTTTTGAAGACTTCACACATGAAATCTTTAATGATAATCTTTAATGATAAATGGTTATATGGAATGCCCCAAAACATAAAATAGTTCTTCCAAACATGGGAAAAAACATATACGAACCACAATAAACATGCCCCTAAGGTACTCTGGTCAAATAGTTAAGAAGCAGGTAAAAAAAGTCTTGGTCCTAACTTCCACGTTACCAGAAAACAGCACATACACAATACAAGATCTAGAAAAGGACCACACTTGGACAAGCGGTCTAAACACACTTCACTTCTTATAATCCAAGAATTACTGGTGTCACATTTTATTCCAAGACTTCAATGAAAAACAAGAAGATCACCATATAGAGCATGAGAGACTGAACTTTTTGTCATTTAATGGTTACCCTAATGATTTTACTGGTTTCAATATGGAAATACTTTAGCAAAGGGATCAACAGGCACATTTGCACATGCACTAAGTAAATGGAATCGAGCCGAAGGCAAAAATTTCGTTTGAAAATAACTAGAGCATACAACAATTGACCTAAAGTTGAACCATTCTGCTTGTCTAGGATGATAGGATCAAATTTATCAAAATGTGCCGACATTTCAAATTTCGCTTGTATTATGCAACACAGGTGCTCAAACATGCAACCAGCGAACATTAAAGAAAAAAACCTTCAAAAAAACACCCACAGCAAGTAAACTATTTTACCTTGTCCCTAAACTCCCTGACAAACTGTTCGGGCCTTTTGATATCGTCCATTCTCCTCTTCTTCCCTCCATTTTGCCCCAACTCCAACTGAGTTTTCCTCGTAAGAGCAATTGATTCTTCCTTATGCTTCCTTTTCTTCAATATCACCTCCGGTATATACGTCAATGCCTGCGGCTCCGCTTCTGCCATTACTATTATTATGATATTCTACCCTCCTTAACCAACCAAAAAAAAACTCCGCTCCACCTAAAATCACATAACAATGAAGTTAGCATCTCCTTTCTTGCTGAGATATCACGAAGACAAATTGAAATTCAAACAAGTGAAACTCTGACTACTAATACACATGTGGATTCTGAATTTTTATTTTTCATTACTTAAAAACTGTATTTCTTAGCGAGCGAGCAGAAACCCAGATAGAAAAACAACACTTTAATGTTTCCAAAAGCTAAAATCAAAGCAAAACTATAACAATCTCGACAACACCGTTACTTAGTCCCTTTTTGGTCTCGTAGAAAAAAAAATGAAAAACCAGAAATATGTAATCGCCTAGGAGTCAACGAAACCAACGGATAAGCTGACGATGAAAGAGGGATTATGGAGATTAATGAATTATTACCTGATAACTGAAAGAGAGGTGAGTTGGAGAACAAGGAGTTCTGGCGGCGAGTTTTAGGGTTTAGGATGTTGGCTTCACAATGAAAACCCCTTGCCACCATATAACATAACAAAACACGCTAAAAGGAAAGGCAGAAAAGAAAAAAAGAAAAAAAATCAGTTGAAAAAACCGAAGCGTGAGAAAAAAATATTATTTAGAAAATTTAGAAGTATATTCGGTTCAACTCGGTTTTGATTTATAGGGTTGGAATTAAAATACCCGGACCGGACCGGACCGGTTTGCTAAGAAAATTTGCTTTCTGAGTTTCTAATCATAGTTCCCTAGCAAACCAGCCGCCCCCTCCCTCCCAGGCTCTCACACCCAACCTTTCAATCTTCATTCTTCAATCTTCATCTCCACAGCTAGCAAACCATCCGCTTCCCTCTCCCACACCAGAGAGCTTATTAAGCCGAGAACTAAGCAAAGTGTGTGCATTCGGTCTGTGCTTTCGATTCCTGTTTTCCTTCTCTTATTTCTTTTTTCTATCGCTTCTGTGCATTGCGTCTGTCGGTACATCATCCTTAACTTCTGATCGTATTTTGTAAAGGTAGATTTTGCAGCACCCCCAGGCCCTAGCAGCAGTCCATCTAAGCACATTTCTCTCGTATCTCCTCTGCAGAGTTCACTTCTTTGTAATAAGATTTCTCTCTGTCGATCTCTGTTTTTTTTTTTTTCTTTGAAAAAGAAAAGTAGAAAATCTTGCATGTTGGAGTATTTGTACATGAAATTGATGATAAAGTAACTTTCTTTGACATATGTTTCTCGACGGATGAGTTTTCATTGTTGATTGAAAATGGATAATTTGTTGATATTAATACTTTCAAGTCAGAAAAATGAAGAGATTTTTGTTCTTGCCCATTTGTTAGCTTGTTTGCTTGCTTGCATATCTTAATGAATATAAATAGAAAATAGAAACAGAGTCCGCATTTGCGTTTTAATCTGATTTGGGATGATATGGGATCAAGTTTTACGTTTTTGTTATTTTTTAGCCGAGAATGCCTTAGTCCACACTTGCGTTTTAACCTGATTTGGCTAAAGTTATAATGCAAAGTAGACCTTCTTCTTCTTCTAATTATAAAAAATGACCATTAAACAAGCTCGATCTCTTAATTTGTTTGTTCAATAAAATTTGATTCATGGGTCAATGGATTTATTGCAGAGATCCAACTAACAAATGGCTTCAGAATTGAATTTGTAGTTGATTACCGGACAAAATTCGGAGAAGCTCACCAGAAACTAGAGCTAGAAACGCCTTATTTCGTTTTGTTCCTGTTCTTCATTTCCTTCTTCTCGAATCCAAGGGGGAATTCTCATATTTAGAATCGTTGATGTGCTCTGTCTAATATTCTTTTGTACTTTCGAAGCTGCCAGTTTACAGCAACATTACAACGGTTCCCTGTTTTCTATATCTCCCTCAAAGTCAACATTAGTTCTACTTCGTTACTCACCGGTTACAACATGTAGGTGGCCCGCTGTTAATTCACCGGAAACAGGTACATAAAGGTATTTGATCTGTAGAAAAATACTAGTGGAGTACCTTAACAAGCATTTGTTCATTTAGTCTGAGCAAGGGAATATTTTTTATTTACTTTTTTTTTTTTAATTTCTTGTTCATTTTGCTTTCGTATTGTAACCGAGAATCGTGGGTCCAATGTTATTTTTAAATTCCGTGTTGTTGTTTGGTCGTGTGCAAAGCCTTAGTTTATTTGCGTAATAGAACAAATGGGTTCTGATCTTCATCTTTCAGATGCCATTTGGTTGATAAGACGGTATCATCTATAAAGTGCTGTTTCAAAGATCTATTGTGCTAGTTTGCCAAAGAATGCATAGACCTCTGTAAGTACTCACATGAATGAGTGAGTAAATTGAAAGTCACCATTTACTGCGCTCTAATATAGGGTTTCCTTCATGTGTTTTCTTTTTCACCTTTGACAGAGGGAGAGTTCCTTTTTGCTCAATAGCAGAAAAATTTAAATCTCACAAACAAGTATGTATTGGTGATTCTTATTACTATTTAATAGATGTCTCCTTGTAAGTGAAAATATTTATAAATAAGTTGAATTTTTTTAATGTTTAACTTTATTTGACAGGGACAAAGAAATGTCACTGAGGAATTTTGGTTCTCTCAAAATTTCACCGCTGTAATTGGTATTTTTACACAATCTTCGAATTCAAATTATATCAAGTGGCATGTGAATCAAATTTAAGTGTGCAAATCTTCAATGCAGGTAATAATGTTTCAAAGCATTGTCCAGAATCAACTACAGATTCAATTCTGAAGCAAATTGTTAGTGCACTTCACATGGGTGAGAGAAGCAGAGCATCTGCTCTGCTTTTAGAACTTGGCCAAGAAAAAAAGTCATTAAAGCCTCACAATTTTGTTCCTATATTTCAATATTGTGCTAGATCACCTGATCCATTGGTAAGCTAATTGATGAGAGAATTCAATATCTAATTGCATATGCATGTTTGTGCATTTTAATTTTTAATTTTCTGGATTGAGTTCATGATATTTTTAGTTTGTGCACGCTTGGCATGCTTATCATCATGCACATGACAGAATCTAACAAAAACACATAATTAGAAAAAAGAAAAAAAAGAGGTTAAAGTTTGCCACTGAAATAACAAAAATGAAAGTTGTACACTCAAATAGAAAAATTCAAAAAGTTGCACACCATAAATATAATTTAACACTTCTGGACTTCCAGCTTGGTCTGTAATTCACTTGTGTCTATTAAACACACTCAGCAGCAGTATTTTATTACGTACACTGATTGTGCAATATTGGGAAGTCAAAGATGCTCCTAGTTCTTGAACTGTGTTAGTGTAGTTGTTATTTAGTCTTGTTCCAAATATTGGGGATCCTGGCTGCAAGATTTACAGAATGTTGTTCCCTTTTGGCTGCAGCTTGTCTTGGAGACTTGGCAAATAATGGAGGAAAAAGAGGTCGGCCTGGATAGCAAATGTTACCTGCTTATGATCCGAGCACTTTGTAAAGGAGGTTACTTGGAGGAGGTATATGCATATTGTTGAGTTCAGTGAGAGTATTTTTCATGTCGTTATTGTGATGATGTGTTGGAAGTAGTTTCATTTTAACTTTTCAGCATTAGTAATAAATGTTCAAAATGTGGTTATTTCAACATGTTTTGCGTTGTTGACTGATCAATCTTAGTGAGATGACTACATTTCTGTAGCGAGATACTGTTTCTAAAGGGATGGATATGGATGTTGTTCATAATGACAAATGCTGTTTTGCCAGACTTACTGTTAAAAAATTGTGTAAGAAACTAGTTCATTCTTTTTTGGGATGTTGGTTCTAATTATTCCCATGCCAACCACTTATGCTTCATGCAGGCATCTAATATGATTGATTTTATTGGAGAAAGCCATGGTATCTATCCTACCCTGCCCGTGTATAACACTTTCTTGGGAGCATGCTCAGATATGAGCAGGGCAGATTATGCCGATCAATGTTTGCAATTGATGGAGCGCAGAATGATGGGGAAGGATGAAGTTACTTACATAATGCTTCTCAAGGTGTGTAAAGAGTCTTGGTCTCATTTGATGGTCTTTCCTGTGAAAGGCATTTTGGTTCACAATCCCACTAAACAAAGAAAATTTGCAGCTGAGTGACTGGTTTTCCTTTTTTTCCTACCTGGCTCGTGTTCCGCGAGGTTTTAAAGCTGGAAACTGAATTCAATATAAGTGACTTACATTAGAAGTTTATTGTCCTAATTTTTTCCTTCTTGCTTTCAGCTGGCAGTTTCCCAACAGAACCTCTCTGCAGTC
Organism: Populus tomentosa; assembly: GCA_018804465.1. Taxonomy (NCBI): domain Eukaryota; kingdom Viridiplantae; phylum Streptophyta; class Magnoliopsida; order Malpighiales; family Salicaceae; genus Populus; species Populus tomentosa. Next base: position 3,593,850 of record CM031969.1, on the reverse strand, counting down.
TATGAAATCTGGAAAGACTACATCAAACACTTCAGTCCAAGTATTCTTACCTTGCAAAAGTTTATTTGTTCCTTTACAAGGTTAAGAGATTTAAAGTCTGCATATGAAAAATTGCAACATATGGTGGTTTTAGCCATCCGAGGAAATACTTTTGTACAGACCTCTTCTAGAGGACAGCTCTATCCGTCAAGAGTGAACATTCCTATACATTCAAACTGTGAATTAGGCTTGCAGAAATTTGATTTAAAGGATAATGAACAGTCTGTTCCCTTAACAGCAAATGCTTCTGCTTGTAACATACAAGAATGCGATAATGAACAGTCTGTTCCTTCAACAGAAAATGCTTCTGCTTGTAATGTACAAGAGTGCGATAATGAACAGTCTGTTCCTTTGACAGCAAATGCTTCTGCTTGTAACGTACAAGAGTGTGTTACTTTGGATATGGGAAATAAAGAAGTTAAAAGTGCTGGACAAGTTGGACTGGATAAACGTAAAATCATGCCTTTTTTCAGGATCCTGAGATGGTCTTTCAATGATGTGATACATGCATGTGCGCAAGCTAAAAAACCTGGATTAGCAAAGCAGTTAATGTTACAGGTCTTGCATTTTTTCTTAAGCTTCTGATTGTTGAATGCGGTTGTCATATGATGTCCCATGTACTTTAGCACTCCCTGTGCTTACTTCTAGTTATGCTTTATACATTAAAATGGGAAGAACATGGCCACTGAATAATGATTCTTTTACTCTGGAATATTCTCATGCAACCTTCATCACAGCGACAGCAGTTGAATACTATAATTATCATGGATTTTTGTACAGTTAGATCAAATTCTATTGGAAATCATCTATTGATGCACTTCAAAAATAATTTATCACAATATCTGAAAACTGCAATGTGGTTTGGGCATCTCTATTACAAGGAGGCTGTTATCTTCTCTGTTCATCAATAATGATATTATATGTTTTTGTTCCTTGTTTCTGTTATATTTGTTTTTCTTTTTAAGATTGCTTGTGCAGTTTTGACTGCACTTCAGTACTTTATTACCGATAGCATTCTTTTCTTGTGCTCAAATTAGTTTTCTCATTCCTTTCTAGATGGAAAATATTGGCTTGCTACCTTCAAGCCATACGTATAATGGATTTGCTAGAGCTGTTTCTAAGAGACATTTCAGGAAAGGCATGGAAGTGGTAATACTTTTACTCTCTGGTGATTTATATAACTAAATTCAGAACACTTTTCTCTCATGATACATGGACTTTCTCTTCTTGAATGGATAAACTAGTTTTGTTCCCCGCAGTTAAAAACAATGCAACAGAAGAATTTGAAGCCATGTGATCCAACGCTTGCAACCATTTCAGTGGCATGTAGCAAAGCTTTGGAACTGGATTTGGCAGAGGTTCTGTTGGATCAAATTACCAACTGTCCATATCCATATCCTTATAATTCATTTCTTGAAGCTTGCGATGCAATGGTGAGCTCAACACCTGCGCCAATCTGATACTTCACACTGGACTTGTGCTCTCTCTCTCTCTCTCTCTCTCACTCTCACTCTCACTCTCCCCCTCCCTCTCTCTATTTCTCATTAGTGAGAAATTTTGCATGAATATGTGGAAATTGGTTTCTTTTTATAACAAAGATAGAGAGTGCCCTCGCATTCCTCTCTCTGATAAATTGAAATTGTGAATGTTGAATTGAAGAATTATTGATTGGTGATTACAAATCATCTTTACTTGTTATGTTCTAGAGAATATCAAATGAAATTGTGTATTAGCGAGTGACAGTACCGTGTTATTGTTAGTGGTTTTCAAAAACTAGTAATTTTCTTGACAAAACTTATCTTGTTGAATCACCTAAACGATGAATTCAAGTACTACATTTGAATGATCTCATTGTCAGTAGAAAATTTCGGTATGTTAATTTTGCAGGATCAACCTGAGCGTGCTGTGCGGATGTTGGCTAAAATGAAAAAATTAAAGATTCAGCCAGATATCAGGACATATCAGCAACTGTTTTCATTAGTTGGTAATACAAATGCTCCATATGAGGATGGTGATATGTTGTCACGTCTAGACTCTGCTAAACGGATAAAGGCTATAGAGAAGGATATGGCGAAAAATGGTGTCCAGCATAGTCAGGAATCAATGAAGAACTTGGTAATTCCGTGCTGCACACTTGTTTTTTTAACCTTTTACATGGGCATTTAGATATCAAGAAATAATTGCTTTGAATATGACTTCTTTTCTTGATCACCTTGAACATTCCACCCATTTTGAAAGCATGAAAAAATTATCGATCACTAGTTTTGCCCTAAGTTTCACAAAGGGTGTCTTTAACCATGCTCAAAAATTGAGAATGGTTAATAAATGTTGTGCATCTCTCTCAGTTTTTCAACTTCTCATAAGATGCCTTTCTATATATGGTTTTTAGTAAAAGTTCAATTCAGTTGTAATTAATGGTATAGTAGGAAAGCAGAACTAACGCTGCATTTTTATTTTAGCTTATTGGCATACATTTGGAAAGATTAATTTTTTTATTAGAAAACATGGTTCCCTGCTTGGTACCTTCTTAATGTGGTGAATTCCATTGATGCTGCTTTAAGAGGGACCTGCACTGATGCAATTGCATGTACTCTGTTTCCATGATATGGTATGGTGGCAAGATTTGGATGCTTTAAGGCTATAGTTATATACAAAGACTTCCTAATGAACTACCACATCGAATCCGGTGGATGGGATAATGCTGCTTGGTATTATTGTTCTGTGTTATAGGATTCCTCTTTCAACTGCCTTTGATTTTATTATATCTTGATTGTCCACCTATCCATTTGACAAAATTAACATGATCTATTGAAGCATGTTTTTCCTGGCAATGAAAAATGTTGATCTCTGGCACTTGAATTGTTCTGGCATTAACTTCCATTTATCCATGCAGCGCCCCTCTGCTTGCCCTTGCATTTTGAACTGAAACTGTCCTGGTTAAAAGTTCAAGTTTTGTGGCTTAAAATATAGTCTATAACATTGATTCCTCTTTGGATGTCTCCAGTTGAAAGCTCTTGGAAAAGAAGGGATGATGAGAGAGCTAATGCAATATTTATGTGTGGCAGAAGATCTTTTCTATCATAGTAACATGCATCTGGGAATACCTATTTATAACACAGTGCTGCATTCACTCGTTGAGGCTGAGGAAGTACGTGGTTCTGCTTGTGTGTTATGAATTTCCACTGCTAGTTGTCCATTCTCCTGCCTTATGCTACTAATTATGTTTCTGGTTAACATGCAGTGTCGAATGGCAATTTCACTTTTCAAACATATGAAAGCAAGTGGTTTCAAGCCAAATGCTGCAACTTACTGTATAATGATTGATTGTTGTCGCGCTATAAGATGTTATAAATCTGCCTGTGCATTGGTTTCCATGATGTTGCGTTCTGGGTTTTATCTACAGACGGTGGGGTACACTGTTCTCATAAAGGTACATGCACTTGCCTCTCTGATCATGTGTCGTCTTAATTAATATTCCACAAAATGCTGCTGCCTTAAAGATTTAATAAACATAGGAATGTGCATGTCACCAAGTTTCTGCTTCTAATATGCCTGAAACTAATCCATGAACATGCTTTACAAAAGTTCCAAATTTCCACGTTCAAGTAGTTGGCCTACCATCTCTCTCTGCACTTAATTGCTTGTTAGCATCAATGCATCATTTATGCTGAAATATAATGCAGAAATCTTGCACATAAATGTAAGGTACTGAACCTTTATTTTCTTGTTTCTCGTTCCTTTATGGCTACAATCATGTATTAATCATGCCAGGCTTATGAGATATGACTGTTTCTTTTATCAAGCGTTGCTTCCAGGAGGTCCTGCCTCTAGCTCTTATCATGCCTTTACAGCTCGCTATTTTTTTGGGTTTTAACAGTTAGGATATTCTCGAGACAGCTTCCATGAATCCATGCACCAGGACCAGGTCCCTCTCAGTCTCTGGTTGGGTATTAAACAAACCATCCATACTGGGCCTGGTGCATCCACATGAAATTACTTTCTTGCAGTCTCCTTTAGAATTTGAATCCATGATGATAACATGGGGAGCAAACCCACTTACCACCAGAGCTAAGTCTCCAAGGGTTATAGAACATGATAGCAAATGATTATCCATAAAAATGGTACATGTCCTGATTACCTGCCCTATATCTTATTCGGTCCAAGGATTCGAGAACATGAAGAAGAAAGAGATGATACTTGGTATTTACTAGTTCATGACTGCATGTGCCATGGGTTACATTGGGTTGTAAATTATGAAAGTTTGGTTTTGGCACTGCTGACTTTTTCTTATGTTTTTTTTTTAGTATAGTGCTGCCAAGTGCTAACCTATAACTGGCTTCGTGCTAGTCAATAATCTGACTGTTATCTTATTTTCTTTCAGATTTTGTTGCAAGATGAAAATTTTGATGAAGCGTTGAATCTTTTGGATCAAGGGCACTCTGAACAGATTAAACTTGATGTACTGTTATATAATCCTGTTCTTCATGCAGCAAAAGATAAGGTATATTATCACACACGCCGAACTCAGACAAAAAAATTGATAACTAGAATGTACTATGACACTGGCATGGTGTCTATGTCTTGCCTTGCCTTGCCTTCAGTTTTTTATTTGGGAAAACAATTCCTTATGCCAAGCAACTAAGTATTGTTTTTTCCTTAAATATTTAGGGAAGGATCGATATTATAGAGCTTATTGTTGAGCAGATGCACCGGGAGAAAATCCAGCCTGATACTACAACCTGCCACAATGTGTTCTCTGCCTATGTGTATTGTGGTTTTCATAATATGGCCATGGAAGCATTGCAAGTTCTGAGCATGCGGATGATTAGCCAAGAAGACTCTGTTCTGGAAGAAAAGAAGGCAGAACTTGAGGATTTGATCCTCTCTGAAGACAAGGAAGCCGAGTCACGAATACTTGAGCATTTTAAAGATTTTGAGGAGAATTTTGCTGTTGCCCTTCTGAATTTAAGAAATTGTGCCATTCTTGGGTTTCCAATTTCTTGGTCACCGAATAAGAGCGCATGGGCAAGAAGACTTTCAGCTAACTATGATAGCAGAAACAAAGTCAACTAACACTTGCAACAGCAGTTGTGCTTTAGATTGGATAATTAGTCAGTTACACCAAATTAAGGCTGCAATTTTATCTCAGAAGCTATAGCCATGCCATTTTAACAGCCACTGACTTCGTGCAGTTGGAGTTCTTGGTGGAGAGCTGCTCTATAGTGGGCCAGTTGGGTTTCCCACCAACTTCTTGGTGGAGATCTGTTCTATAGTGGGCCAGTTGGGTTTCCCTCCAACTTCTTGGCTACTGTTGTAACATCCGACAGGTTCTGCAAAGCAGCAGTTGTGCTCCAAATTTTGCCAGTTAATTCAGAAGACAAGTTGATCTGTTGATTTTGTACAGTCCCAGTGTAGATGCCCAATTTTGTCCAAGAAAAAAAGTCAAGATTATACCCATTTGTCTAATATTTGTCTAAATCTCTGGCTTCAAACGACCCCATTGATAAAATGCACACGTGACATTCCCTAAAAGTGTGGATTAATTTCTCAAAAAAATAATAATAATGAGCAGGGCATTCCCTATAGGTTTATTCGAAGATGAAAATTTGAGAGGTTTGCAAGATGATTTCTTGAAATAATTTTTGAGGTGAATTTTACACCAATCATGCTGGAGGAATGTCGATAAAGATTTGGTTTTAGAAGATAATAAGAAAATAATGGATATCATTAATTATTGATTATAATTTTAAAATAAAAATTATTTGAGGACAGAATTTTAGGAGATTTGTAAGATGATTTTCTCAAAATAATTTATAAGATCCCATCAAATATGCTAGTGAATTTTAACATAAACTTGGTATTTAAAAATAATAAAATATTAACTAACATCATTAATTAACAACTTGAATATTTATAAATGTTTTTGTTGTATGGCTCATGGAATATGGGAATTTAAGAAGTTTGTAAGATGATTTTCTAAAATAATTCAAGAGGTGAAAATAATTCTAAATGCCACCAAAGTTAAAATAATGTATTTTTTATTTTTTAAAATTTATTTTTAATAAATAAAAAATATAATTTTAAACAAAAAATTAATTAAAAAAAAAAAAACAATGTATGATCAGACTTCCAAACACTCCATAAAAAAATAGAAGTCTCACACGAAATTGCCGTCGAGACACAGCGAGCGAGCGGTAGACGACCTGTCTTTGTCTCCAAACAAACCCCAAACTGATCTTCTTATTATTTCTAATCGATCGATCGAGCGAACCCAAATCCTGACTACCTATATTAATTCCACAAATTCTTTTCTTAAAATTATCATTTACGATCATCATTAAATAACAGAGAAGGAAATTGAAACGAATTTTGAGAGAGATCTGCAATGGAAGTGACTACTACTTCTTCATGGGACGCTTTACGAAAACAGGTTGCTTCATCATTTGTTTCTCTTTTCTGATTGCTTCTTCTGTTTGGGTTCCTGATTTCTTTTTTCTGTTTTAGAGATTTGAATCGAAAGTTTCGATTTTTTTTTTTTTTTGTTTTAGTTGCGCTATTTTCATACTTTCGGTTGAGAATTATTATGTATATGTGTAGAATTTGCTTGCTTTTTAAGCTATACTAGACGCCAGAAGAAATTCAGCAAGGTCACTGTGGTCTTGCTGTAGAAGGGGCCGAAAAAAATGAAAATGAGAGAATGTTGACAGGATGCATATGCTAAAACGCGATAGAGGGGTACCATGTGATCTAGCGTAGATGAAGAGTAAAGGATCTGGTTTCACATTGATTTTCTTAGAAATCGTCTAGTTTGGATCTACAATTGAATGGAATGAAAGATTTTTCGAGCTGATTGAAACCAACTGGTTTTGAATGAGAATTTATACCATGGAGTTGATTTTGTTTTGGGAGAAGGGTAACGCGGGGCTGGAATATATGTGAATGTATAAGGCCAACTGGATAGGTTCTGGAACACGTTGATCTGTTGTCGAGAGGATTGGTTAGTTTCAATTACATTTAGACGTCTTCAAATGTTGCTAAGTAGGATTCATGCTCTGAAATGGATGCTCATCGTCTTGAATGATGGATGGAATTACTTCGAGGGAACTAGGGATATTGCTTTAGGGGTGATGATGCATTGAGGCTGTTTGTCTTGAGTTTCCTGAAGTCTTGAAGACCCTGCCATGGATAGCTTGAACTTTGTCATTGGTGATGCTCATATCATGCCATGGGTTTTGGAGATTTGAGTTTCTTTCTGTTTGGATGGTTGAGAACATCAAGAAATCTATGAATTTATCTATTCAATGTCAAGTGATGGTTCAATAATGAGATTAGTTTTTTTCAAATGATTTTTTTTCAGGGATGAAAATAGATTAGTTAAACCTCTCAGGTCCAGTGCTGAATAACATATATGTATGACTTCTTCATAAGGGTAGTTTTAAATCTATAGTATTACTTCTTAAACTAGAAATGATCATGTCTGCATTTAACAACATTCTTGATGGTCAAACCACAACAGTACTTAAACCTCATGAACGAAGTTCCATAACAGTACTTAAACCTCAGGAACAAAGTTGTTAGAGAGCTCAAAGTATAACTGAACTAAAAACTTAAGGAGCCCTAGTTATCTTTCCTAACATCCTTTCATGTCATCATACAGGGAGTTATCATGGTTGCTTTACAAGTTCGTTTGTTATTAATCCATGTTCTTTTCGTATACTTTCTGCTTGATATTAATTCTTGCGTGCTAAAGTTTTGGATCTCTTTGTAAATGATATTCTGAGATATTATTGCAGGCAAGGAAACTCGAAGCTCAGTTAGATGAGCAGATGAACTCATATCGTAAAATGGCATCCTCAAAGGGTTCTACAAAAGTTGATTCTGCAGAGAATGATCCTGAATCGGGGATAGACCGACTATTAAAACAGCTCCAGCAAGTAAATTCACAGATGCAAGCATGGGTATCATCTGGAGGATCAGAAATGGTTTCTCACACCTTGACTCGGCATCAGGAAATTCTTCAAGATCTTACTCAGGTACAGTGGCCTTGCAGTCTGTGAGCTTTTGTTTATGGTCCTCAAATATCTTGAGTTTATTTAAGTTGACCCTGCAAGAGGCAAACATCTCTTGAAGCTTAGACCAATTCTATTGCTTCTTTTTTCTTTTTTCTCATTGCGGGTTTTCTCTTTATTGTTTAATTTCACTACAAATGAAACAATCAGGCTTTATAGCTCGTTAGGAAAACCAAGAATACCTGCAAAAGGAGGTATGATGTTAGTTTGTTACTGATGGAGATAACTTGGAATTTTTCAGGTTTTCACATGGCAATGTTAATAAGCTGACATGTTTGACAAATAGTTTTGAATTTGGGCACTAATGATGGATTTATTGTTTTGGCTATTGCTCTCATGCTCACATGCACAAACCTGTTAATAAGCTGATGAATTATTTGGTTTCCAATTGGACAATCGTAGTCCATTTCACCTTTGCTGGAATAAACAGAAACATAATGCCTTTGTTATTATGTATTTCTTGCTTTGGATTTGAAATTGATGGATGAAAAACTAAAAAAAATCGATGATAATGGCAATCTTCTTTCTTAATTCCCACTTAACTTCTTCTTTTCTGGCTTCTACTCCTTAAACCAAATGCCCCCCCCCCCACCCCCCAAAAAAAAAAAAAAAAAAAACACAACAGGGAAATGTGTAATCTGTCAGTGGATTATATTCACTTTAACTAACTTGGAATTACACATGATTTAAGTGCAGGAGTTTCATCGTCTCCGTTCTGGCATGAGGGCTAAGCAAGAACATGCTCTGCTTCTGGAGGATTTTAGAGAGTTTGATCGAACAAGATTAGATTTGGAAGACGGTATTGGTTCTGCAGACCAAGCTCTCCTTAGAGAGCATGCATCCATTAGCCGAAATACCAGTCAGGTACATGCCAATGGGCTTTTCTTTTTGTGGTAATGTGTTTGTGTTATCACAAATTTATATGGTTGTGTGGACTTCCACATCCTCAATCTATTAAACATCTCCTTTTCTATTGCAATGAAACACTTGGCATAATACATTTAAAATCATAGAAACATTGAAACATTCAGACTATGTTTGGAGCTGTTGTATGGTTTCCCTTTCATGCCGTCCCAAGCACTTTAAGTGCTTGCTATACAATTTCTCTAATTTTCACGTTCCATGTCAACATGCATATGCAATCTACAGTGTTTTTATGCAAAAAATAAAAATAAAATCTGAAGCAGGAAATTTCAACCATGCTTGTGCTTTTTGCAACTTGTGCTTTTTGTTAAAGTTCCTTGTTCCTGATGCTCTGGTGCTGCAGATGGATAATGTGATTTCACAAGCTCAAGCAACTCTTGGTTCGCTTGTTCTTCAACGTTCAACTTTTGGAGGAATTAATTCAAAGCTGAGTAATGTTAGCAGCCGCCTCCCAACGGTATGCAAAATTTAGCTCAAGTGACTAATAATCTTTTAAATATTTCTTGATCACTGAGTGAAGCTATGTCTTGAATCTCTTAAAGGAAACCTTAAACAGACTTGTTTCTTTTTTGCATTCTATAGCCCATAAATGGTGTAAAACAAGTTGAGATGCTTGATAATAGGTTGTGTTGTGAAAAACCTGTAGCAATTATCGATGAATATTGCAATAGGAGAGAAACCAGTAAGAACACAAGATTTAACTTGGTTCGGCAATGTGTCTATATCCACAAGAGTGAGGAGCTTTTATTTTTTACTATGTCGAAATAGAGTTGCATAGTATGTATTTATAATAGATCCTAAATCGTCCAAGAAAACCTAGTCGCCTAAGGAATCCTAACCATCCAAGAAGTATTAATAATTTTTTCTAACATCCCTTTACCGATGCTGAATAAAGCTGCCAAATAAGCAACTGTTAAAAAAAATTCTTTTGACAGCATCTTTTGTAACGGACAGGTATCTCCATTAGCATGCTAGAATAAACAAGATGGCATCCCTTTAAGGCGATTGGTTAACTGATGCAGGAGCTTTTTAGTAATTTCCTTATACTTTTGGTTTTCTCATTTAATTTAAGAGTCTTAGCTGTCATGTGATTAGCATGTGACATATAGTTAGAGGTTATGATTTTAACCAAGTATAAATAGGCTACTAGGTTTATTTCAAAGGACTTTCTTTGTTTTTTTATCAATCTGTTCATGTTTTAGATGAACTCTAAACCCAATTATCTTGTTCCAACTTCAACTCCCTTCTAGTTTCTTAGCCATTGTTCTGCTATAATTTCTGTTTACCATTGTTTCCCCTCCCCCCGCCCAATCAAATGATCTATTTTCCATTACTTCAACTTTCATATACAGTTCCATGTATGTACTTGCAATGATTGACAAGCTTCAACTTAACTTTGCAGGTAAATCAAATTCTGTCAGCAATAAAGAGGAGAAAGTCCATGGATTCCATCATACTTTCCCTGGTTGCTTCCGTATGCACTTTTCTTATTTTTATTTACTGGGTGACCAAGTAAGAATTTCATCGTGTACATGCTTGGAAATTGCTTGTGGGGAGACAACCCTATTTTTTTATTTTTTTTTGCTCTAAATTGGATCAAGGAAGGTTGTATTTTTTGTCCAAGTCTATATTGACATCCCTAGTAGTTAATGCTTTGTATTATCACCCTGTAGCATTAATGATATGCCTTTTATAGGTCAATACAAAGTTCTTACAGACGAAAATGATGAGAATGATCTCTCTGAAACTGAGAAATTATATTGACATTTACTTTCACAGACCTGGTGCACAGCCTTGGATCAACTAGGGTTACCAGATAGCCGTGGTTCATTATGTCTGTTATTCATGAAGATGATGGTTGAGCTTACCTTGTGACATCATTTGAATCTGCATTTGAGCATCCAACTCAGAAAAGATAAGAAAATAGCTTGATCTAGTACATAGGGCAGAGAAGAAATAGTGCGTTTAATATTGTGTTTGTGGATGGATAGAGAGAATTTTAAGCATGCAAACAGTGTAGGCGGAGTACACAAATTTAGTTCTGTTTTACATTTAGGCCTCGAGCTTTGGTGATGTGACTTTTCTGTAGCCATGAGGCAAATGTTCGGTTCTAATCTTAACAAGTTCCACGTGTTGCAGCCATTAGCGCAATCCTCATCTCGTGTCCTTTTACTATAAATGTGCTGCAGCATCGTCATGGGACAGGCTGTTATTTTTTTGGTGAACAGTGCTTTTAATATCAATGGTTCAACAGTCAACACTAAAGTTACTCGACAAAAATATCAACGCTAACTTAACCGTTTCAAAGACCAGATAATGAAAAGATGCGACACCACATTCCCGGCGGCTGCGTTTCCACCGGTGGTGGTGGCTGTGGTGTTTTATGACATTTCCCCATCAAGTCATCCAAAACTCATCTGCAGTCTACGGAGTTCCCTATCCCCAGATTTTAACAAGAGATGGGAGCATTCTCATGGTGTAAGAATCTTGCACAACAAAAAGTCGGAACAAGCTTGAGGCTATACCTATTAAACTTGTTCCAGCTTAAGCCATGGATTAATGGTTGGATAGGTTGATTCATATCATAATTAAAATTATGATGTTTTGAAAAAGATAAAATATTAAATTAAGTTTAACTAAATCAATGTTTATTCGGTTCGATTTAAAATCTAATCTAAATAACTGAGATAAGTTTAATAATACCACTTAATAATTTACTTACCAAATTATTAACTCGGTTTCATATACATATTTAAAATCTATTTAAGACCTCCATCTAAAACACATGAACACCCACACAAGTAAAATAATACATTATGAAAAAAAAAAAAGAATATAATACATTATAAATAAGGTAAAATATAGTTTTAATATTTCATGATACATACAATTATTTTTATGTTTAACAAGTATCAAATAAGTATTCAGAATAATTACAACCAACCAATTTTGAGAAATTGCAGATTACTAATAGGTTGGAAAAAATAATGACAGTGAGAAAATTGAAGTCACTCATGGCCTATAAAATGAGAAGTGGTTCAAATATATCACCATTTCTTTCCCTTTCTTTCAAAGCCAACCCGATAACTTACAAAATGGGCGACAACAATGAAGACCCATGGCTAGCCCCAGATAAGCTATACCATGTCCTCTTTTGTCTCTCTCTAACCCTCCTTTTCTCCAAGCTAGCCTCCCTCACCCGCTATCCATTTCTCAAGCGCCACTCTATTCGGGTCGGTGCTATTCTCTCGCTCTTCGCCGGCGCCGCCAAGGAGGCAGCTGACCAAATTGGCCTCTTTCCCTCCGCTGGAGCCTCTGCAAAGGACGCTGTAGCCGATATCATTGGCGTATTGATTGCTGCGGCAGCTCTCTCCATGCTTAAAAGTAAAAACTCCGATGGATCCGATTCGGGGTCGGGTCAGACCCGGAGGGTTTTGCCCATTTGATGGCCAATTGCGGCTGAATTGTTTATGGGGTTTTTTATTTGGGTAGAAAATTGGTTTTGTTGGTTTAGATTTTGAAGGGGGAAAGGAAAGCATGTTTGGTTGCTGAGAAAGTGAAGAAAAAGAAAGCAAAGATTTGGGTTTTGAATTATTTGTTTTAGGGAGAAGACAGGAGGATTGCTTGAGGTGAGTTTTCCTATCTTGCACCTCAAAAGTTTAAATCTCTTAGTTTTTTTTATGACATTAGGATTCACGAATGTATTGCTATATTCCACGTTGATATAAATAGAAGCTAGCCTTAGCACCTTTCTTTATGCTTTTATATTGGGTTTACTGCTATCTTGGTGAACTCTAAGTGATTGTGATTACTGGAAAGTTCTGAGAAGCAAAAGGGGCTCTCTTGAATAAAGTAGCGTTGTCCTTTTTAATCTTCTGGCGTCAAATCGAGAGTTAAATTGTTTTTTCAACTTTTTGTGTATATCTACTTCTACTGGAAAAGAGGATTCATAAAAAAAAAAAAAAAAAAGAGGTAAAGAGGAATGCCGAATCACTGTGTATTATGGTTAGTGATTCTCATGTTTATGGAAAGACAGAAAATTGTTAGCCTTGTTACATATGGATTGAGATATGAGCCTTCGAGATATTAGTGTGGCTGGTTGCCTGATTGCATAGAATTGTCTTAATTGGCTTGCATGTATCTTGTACTGTACATCTTTCATAATTTTTGTGACCTAATGAAATACTTGAACAACAGACAAGTTGCTGTCTGCGTGATAAATGTAGATTGTGAGCTTCAGGGTTTGTGGCACAAGGGTCTGATGGTGTTCAATTTAAATGCACGCCTCCCACGCAAAATTTTCTTTTCTGTGTCTGATGAATTTTTATATTTCGACTTCCAAATAAAGAAATTATATTGGTCACTACAAAAGAAATGTCACATTATAAAATGGACAGTGCTGTAGGGTTTCCACTGTGTCCCTTAATTATGGCTGGTAATACGGAGTTAAGTTTTCTTTCGCAAGGCTCTATATGTTTAGAAACTTGATCATAGCTGAAAGAAATTATAACTGGTTATATTAATGAATGTATGTTGTTTGGTTAAGCATTAGGGTGGAGTTCCATGATGCAGTAAATCTAAGTGCTTTGGAGGCAAAATTTTCTATCCCTAGCAGTGTGCCCCTTCTTTCAGTTATTCAACGGAATTTTGATAGCATGATTATATCATTAAAAAATATTCAAAATGTCAGGATGCATTAATCGAATAGTTTAGAACAGGCATGTTACTGTTATTGAACCATGATCCCAGATGATGTATTGATGTTGAAGATCAACTTTCCTTTTCTCCCTGTTCTGTTCATGGGAGCTTCAAGGAGCATTGTTTTGTTGTTGATAAGTATTTTTAGATAAGAAGTCTCTTGGGGTATAAAGATTAAAAACCAATATTCAAGAAATTGTGTCATTAGAAGTTAAGGAGGCAGAAGGTGGTTTTAGTAAGGAAGAGAGGAAAAGGAGTAGTTTTAGAGCACCTTCCTAACATTTTCTGTTGGAAGACATTATTTGGAGGCCTAAGGAGGGTGGTAGAAATATAACAAAGAAGAGTGGCTAGGTAGCAATATGATATGGGCATTGGATAACTAGTATGGAAAAGGAAAATCAGAAAGGAGAGAAAATGGAACGACCTGTCTTCAAGCCCTCAAGTTGTGTTTCTTAGCCCATTTTATTACAGAATTTGTTGTCATACTTGTAGGCAAAGGGCAAACTCTTTCTTTTTGTCTAGGTTAAATAATGGCAATAACCATCCTTCTCATTTAACCTCTCCATCTCAAGTGTGTGCCCAATTTAGTCTCCTCATGTATTTCAAGACAACGTTATATCACTTCCATCTGAGATAGCTAGCACCGCAAAGTAATTTCTTCATATACATTGGTAAAAGCCAACATATTCACATTTCATCTTAATTTTTTTTATAGACCCACCAGAATGCAATGTGCAGTAGCCTCACCTCGTTTTCTTCATCTGCACTTTATCTAACAGCATTTTGGGATTATTTGTGCAGGTTTGTTGATCATGTTGAATAATCAGCTTCTGAAGCTCCTTGTAGGTGATGTTTTTTCGTTAGTATCACCATCTTCCTCAGGCAGCTTGACAGCAGAGTAAGTTCCTGCTCCACACAATGCCCCTAGGATCGGAGCAGTGAGGTAAACCCATATGGCTTTATAGTTATTTGCAGCTATGGCTGGCCCTAATGTTCTGACTGGGTTCATTGATGCCCCTGTTGTTTCCCTGCACGAGTAAAAGAAGACAGTCCAGTATGCTAATGATGTTTAGATGTTTTGATTTATGTAGTATTTTTTCCTTTGGCATGAAATTTAAATGAATAAAAGAAATGCTCCATTTACTATTAACCACTTTATGCACAGGAAAACAGAGAATCTATTTTCTTTTGCTATCTTTATATTTTTAATATTTTATTTGACACAAACTTTCATAAACATGGAGAAGAATGGCCTGAATCATAGATCATTTTAAATTTTGACAAATGGGAACGATCTTCAGAGGTTCTGAACCACAAAAAATTATGCTAATTGCCATGTCTCTCGCATCAGCTTACATGGAAGGATTTGTCTATACCTGAACTGGAATAGTTTTTGACTCAATAGCTTTCTTGGATTCGTTCTATTTCATAAATCTTCAAGTTGTTGCCTAACCACAGTGCTTAAATATTCATCTTTGCAGTGTTTTGACCTCACTGCTTTTTTCTCACCGTTGGTTTTTGGACTCCCCGAATTCCCAAATCAGATCACTAGTACAAAAATAATTGAAGAGTTTAGTAGAGACATACCCGGCTATGAGTATGTTGAGCATGACAGTAGCCCCTACCGCGATTCCCGCCAGCTCCCCCACCTGCACATGGCCATAAATCTTGTCACCCCTACCAAGCTCATCAATTTATGTATCTATTTCAATGTGTTGTGTGCAACTGTGATTATATAAAACATTGGGGAAGGGGGGTTGCTATTCTTCTTGTGAACTATTATGGATAGGATATTTTATGTATGCTTGATCCATCCCACATTACCATTGTATTAGTGCTGTGCTTTTTGTATGATATACAAAATTGGACAAGAAAAGGAAAACAATTTAAGATACGCATTACGTGGGAGACAGGGAGAGAAGGAAAGTGATAAATCAGTGCATATTTTATTCCTGTAGATAAATATAAAATTGATCTTTATCCATTCTAGGGCTATTGGTTCGGGGGGGGGGGGGGGGGTATTAATGCTTCTGATGAACTATTTCTACCCACCTTTATAATTATGAAACCCGGCTCTACGGCAAGTTAATCTAAAACCCAGGCAACTTGGGGTTTTTGCCGGGTTTTAATAGGCAAAGTTTAAGTTTGCAATTAATCCAATCAAACTTAGCTTAACCCAAAACTCGAATGACCTGGATGAGATTTAATTATTTTATTTTTTATATTTTTTTATCAAATTAAAAAATATAAAATTAATTTATGAATATTTAATTTTATTATTATTATTTATATTTACATAGATTTTTTCTTAATTTTTCCGTTTAGAATATTAAATTCTTAAATATATTTTTCAAAATTTTTCCTGATGACTCGGGATCCGACCTCTTAAACAGTTCAACTCTAGCTAAGTTTAATAATTATACTTAAAAGAATCTATAATCAGATAGTCTTTCATTGTAAGAAAAGAATTCATCAATCTGAAAACTGCTCTTAGTTGTGTCATTCGAAATGTTTAGTGGAAAAGGGTTTGCAAACTCGAGATGAGTTAGCAAGTACTTACAGCTCTTGTGTCGGTGGCCACAGCAGTGACAACGAACATGAGGATAAAGCTAATAATGAACTCCAAAGCAAAAGCTTGACCATGTCCCCCTGAAGGAACCGTGACTCCCCCACCCATCATAGGGTGAAATATCACCTTCAAAGCAAATGCAGCACACAGTGATGCCAATACTTGTGCCCCAATATACATCGGCACCTGTTCAAAAGAAAGCCACGTTAATATTAATCCAAAATCTGCTGAATTAAGGACGTAAAAACATCAAATCAAGAGTGTGTTTTCTTCTACATGTTTCCATGGAAAGTGTTTCAAGGCAGCAAATGCAATGGTGATGGATGGGTTGAGATGAGCTCCAGAGATGTGGCCGGTTGATAATATAACGATCATCGCAGCTAGTCCAGTAGAGGCAGCAAGGCCGATGAGAGTCTCTGAACCTTGCGTTTTTTGGTTAACAATGGCCGTAGCTGTCCCAGCGAAGATCAGTATAAGAGTGCCCATGAATTCAGCTCCCAACTGCATGTTCTTGCATCAGTATCATATGAATAATTAACACTAAATGGAACATCGGTTCAATTACATTTTTCTTGATTAATATTGGAACTATCATATTGGAGAGTCATCTACACACACATTCTCACCTTTCTAGCGAGTGAGACAGGAGGAGGGGGCAATGAGCAAGAGACAGGAGGTAATCTTCCTTCTTCCATAGCCCATTCTTCAACACCGAAACACTTGCAACTTCTCAAAAGAGATTTTCTACCGTGAACGCCTCTCTCCCCCTTAAACCCACCAAAGAGAGGAGCACCAGGAGTCCCTGGTGTTGCTGGGGTTGAAGGAGCTGATGGAACCTCTTCATTGTCCATAACTCTAGCTAAATTAGCAAAAACAGTCAAAAGGCTATATAAATATTATACTATATAGTAAATGCAAACTAATTAGAGGCTAAATACTCGGAATTTGAGATTGCTTCTCTACGCTTTGAAGGAAGTGGGATAACTGATATTTCTAGAGCAGAAATAGAGAAAAGAAGTTGACTTGGAGAATCCCTAGAAATGGAGAGAGAGAGAGAGAGATGAAGCTGGTGGTTGGAACTGCTGGAGATGGGAGGTTTGTAGCCTTTGGAAGTGGACGGTGGGCATTGCAAGAAGTCCTGTGTGGAAAAACTTAGAAAAAGAGGCTTTATCATGAAACATGAATCACTGATTTCCTGTCTGTCACTTGGATTTTTTATACTCAATGTCTTCACTCAATTATTGAGAAGATTAGACCTCTGTGAGCTGCGCTTTTTTTTTATATTATTATTATTAATATTAGTATTCGAGTCAGTTTGCGCGTACCTCGATTAATCCTATGAAATCTAAAATTAATAACTATATAAACCTCTAGTAATTCTGATGTTTATGAGACTCAAATTAATAATTTTTATGAAATAAAACTAAAATCTGACTAGTTGAGTTACATCCTTCAATGTTTACTCTAGAAGCTTCTTGTTAGACTCCGGGCCTGCCTTGATATTGTTACAGATCTGATCTATATATAGATTAATTAGCCAGCCATGCTAACATTCGTCAACAACAGTTGGCATGACTCCAATATCTTAATCTCTTCTGAATCTACCAGTTAAGTAGCTTATAGAAGACAAAAAAATGTTTCCCTCTGGTAGCTTTGTTTAATGTTCTGAATTTTCTATGCATCAGTTTATTTCTTCGATGAATAAATTTAAGCAACATACTTCCTGTTGCTGCAAGCAGTACTGGAGAGTAAAAACAAAGCAAAATAATGCTTAATTGGTTGGCTACGTGTTAATGAACGTGCAGCTAGTTGTTGACTGATTAATTAAGAAGTGAATCAAGTGATGCTCTGGAATCTTTGATAATGACAATCAAACGATTATTTCTTATTGCTGAATTTAAACCAAGATATGCGTTCTTAGTTTTATTACGCTATCAGAATTTTTAGATTTTCTCATGAAATTTTTTGTTAATATTTATACTCTCATTTTATTAAAAATGAATTTACTAATGAATAATTAAAAATATAATTGAGAAGTGAACAAATCTAAAGCTCTTGAAAAAATATCGATGAAATTAATTTCATCAGTGATCCTGTATGTAATTGACAACATAAACAATGCAATTGAAAAATAAGAGCTTTAGAATATATCGATGGAATTAATCGGTACCCTTTATAATTAACACAGTGAATAGTGCCAACGAGAAGAAAACGATTCCAATACTCTCTGAAATATACCAATAGGCTTATTTTCATCCATGTAAAATAATTTTTGTTGCCATATTGTGTTTATATTTCTTATTTATCCATCTTTCATATTCTTAAGATCATAGCAGCAAACACAACACAGTAATACCAATTCTGTATATAATAATAAAATCACATAAAATAAATGTTTTCTTTTTAATTTAATAATAAATTAGTATCATTGTCATTATATTAAAGTTAATTCTTTATGAAATATTACATTATATTTTATAATATTACACATTCGTATTGTTCAAATTAATCAAAATTATCTTCTTCTTTTTCTTTTTTAATTTCGTCATTGTCATCTCCATCACAATATTTTACGTTGATTTTGTCGCTATCATCATCTTCATTGGCTTGTGTATGTCAACTAATTCTCCAAACATTATTTAACTTCTCAACGTCAACAATAACAAAAATATCCACTAATATTTTTTGAATTAGATAACATATAATTAATAAAATTCTGAATCTCATTACAATAATTTATCTTGCGCAGCAGCCCTTCAAGAAAATCTCAATACATCCATTACTTATATTAAACCTATATAGAATATTGATGACAACATGTATTAATTAATTACATTAACTAAATAAATTTGTAAACATTAGCTTAACTCAAACTTATTCAATTTATTTTAATAGTACTCTTAATTCATTATCAATTATTTATATAAATTCATATTTCTATATATTTACCAAAAATTTCAACTTAACAATAAAATTGACAAAATATAAAATGAACCCGTTAAATAAGTCGTTATTTTTTTCATCACAAAACATCTAAGTCACAAATTCAAAATGAATTTCATCAATTTACAAACAAATATAATTTTATAAAATCTTAAACTCTAACATGTACAAATCAAGCATTTCTACAACAAACTTCTATGAGAAAAAGCTATAAAACAAGTGAACACAATCTTAAGAATTGTAATTTAAATATTACTAACAGATTTATAGACGAATTAATATCACCGATAATATTGTCTGTATAAATAATATGCCATCAAACTTTTTAGCTTTTTTAATTTTTTTCCTACTGTAATTCTCTCGGTTTGTACCGAAAAAATATTTTCATCAATGTTTACCAATGGATACAGGGAGAGAATATTTTATTGGTAAAATTCATTGCAATCTCTATTGATAGAAATATTTTGTTGATATTTTAATTTGTATTTATCTATTTTCTGGTAGTGTTACGCATTTGAAAGAACTCTGCTAGCACCGAACTTGTTCTGCATGATAACCGATTCAGCTTTGGTTCTTCTTTTGATGAAGTAGCTAGCTAGAAAACCTATTTTCCCAGTATGGATGAAGCAGATCATGAAAGGCATATGCCACAACTTCTGCAATGCATCAATACACATTACATACGACAATGATTCCACATACAGTACCAAGCTAGTGAGCTACACTGAAAGAGGGATCAGAAGCAAGGAATCAACAAGGAAACTGTGAGCCTGCGATGGGGGTGTTGTTTGCAATGCTAGACCAGGCTAACTGGCGATTTCATGCGTGGTTCTATAGCAAATGAGAGCTTTTTATGGCTTGGAATAGAGTTTATACTGTTTTTGATAAATTTGAACATTTCAAAATCATAGGAGGAACCGTGTAAAGAAAACCTTAAGAAGGGACAAATGTGGGTGATAAATTAGCTTTTTAATACAAGAACATTTGGCTTCCTCTCTTTCTGAATCATTTTTCATGTCAGGATTTCTATATTTTGCCTTGTTCCTTGTGTCGTCAATTTGATAATTACAGTTCCATATACATGCATGTATTCATTGTACATGTAATCTATGAATTAATAGCTTATTCTGAGGTGACAGATGATGACGACTGGCAAGTTTTAATCTCAGAATGCCTTTTTTAATGTGATTTATAGAAATCTCGCACAGTGTCTATAATGTTCTTGAATAATTATACAACATTCCGAGAATGATACCGACGTTTTTCAAAGGACGGGTTCTTGCGTTTTACTGCTTCATCTTCCATTGATGATTCTTGACCCATACACAAGTGCAGGAGGGACAAATGCCTTTTACAGTGCCTTCTGTACTGGGAAATAATAATTCAACCTAAATGGTTCAAACTTGTATCATTTAAAGCTTTTGTAGACCAATAGACTAGGCTGCAGGTGCACAAATCTCTCCGAGTGCGTAGCTAAATGAATGCATCAACCAGAAATGTTTCCGGGGTAAAAAGAGTACTCCATCTCTCCTTTTCTTTTATCAAATAATAGCTATGTTGGTGGGATCAAATATAAGGTCAATTCTGTGTATCATTCTGTCCTACACTATATGTATATGTGCATGCACTGAAAATAAATCATCAAGTCAACATATTTTGTCCTCTTTTTCTCGAGTTCATTGATCTTGAATTGAAGGATCAATCGAGAGTACCCCTACCTTCTCTGGAGGAATTCAGGGAGTAAAGTAATGAGCCAGCTGAAGCAATATCTCTTAGTGGCGGCAATGGGGCACGTTGGAGTTGGCAAGTAGGCTTGCTTTTTTGTTTTTTCCAATGTAATTAGACTCGGTTTCGATTCCCATTTTGTCTGGCTGGTATTTAGGTGGAAGAGTTTCGATTGTGCTATGACAATAATTGGTGTTTGGGACTAGATCCAGAAACAAGTTCATCTTAATGTATAGAACCTGACTCCACTATATATTGTAAATCATAACAAGGAAGAAAGAAAAACACCAAGAGTATTCTGTTAGTGGGTTGTTTGGATAAACAATTGAAAAACATATCAAGTTAATGTTTTTCATTCCTTTAAAATGGAATTTTAAATGCATAGCCAAACCAAGCCTTAATTGGATTGACTTTTCAAAAAACATAACATGTTAATTTTGGCACGTTGATTCATCACACTAGCCTTAAATTATATTCCTAAACATCCACCCGGAGACGTGGAGTATATGAGTGTTTGTTTTTGTAACTACTTCCTTGGAGCAAATAACAAAAACAAATTGTTTGGTTATACATGAAACATAGTTTTTTGTTTGTGGACCTATTTCTATTTGTGTTTAAACCACATTCTAACAAAAAGCAATTCCATGTTGTGTTGCAAATTGTGGATAGAGACACGGCCAAAAAGAGAGAAGGAGAAGAGCAAAAACATAGGAATGAAGGATCGTCGTCCATAAGTGAAGAGCAACTCCTTTTCACCACCGGCCTCCATCATTTCCATCGTCCCTCAGTCCATCACCATCGCGCTGCTCTTCCCCTTTCCCTTTCCCTTCTCCTTCTCCTTCGTCTGGAGACACTCTCCATTGTTCTTCAAAGTGAGTAGTGGATAGTGAATTAATTCACTCTCCATTGTTCACGTTGCATATGAAAAGTAAAGAGTGTCTCCACTGTTCATGACTAGACCGGGTTTAACTTAAACCTAAATGCATTGGACCGGTCCAACCTAGTAAAATAAAAAAATTCAAAAAAAGATTCTTAGATATTGTGTTTTATTAAAAAAAAAAAGGGTGTTTAACATTAATCAATGACACTATTCAATTACATTAGAAAGAGATTGCATGATGATGAGCATTTGCAGAATTTGATCACAATTCCAATTTTGTTTCGATGATATTTTACCTGATGTTGTTGCACACTCAAGAAACCATGGAAATTATAATTCTTGTCAGATGGTTTTTGTATGTGATGGAATTAGTTTAATGGAACAATAAAAAATATTTTATATAAAATATTGTTTATTTCATGATGTAATAGTAGTAGTTAAATCGATAATATGTAAATTAAAAATCATCAATATTAATATATATCTTTTTTAATTATTTTATAACCTTAATTTGAAAAATATTTTTAGCCAAACACATCAAACAATTTTTTGTTCAACCTTAATTTTAACAACAGTTTTAACTAAACATATATTTTACCAAATCAACCTCAACTAAAAATACTTTTTATAAAATAATTTTTTTCAAATCACAACTACAAAAGCTACCATAATACCTAACACACTAAAACATCTACCCATAGACATGGAGTATATATGGGCCACATTCATTGCAAATTAATATGGTCGTGAGTATTTGTTAGTTTTTAAAATTAATATATGATAAACTATGAGTTTTATTTATGGATTGGATTAACATATATCAAGCAAATATTAGGTTGAGATATTACTACGAGAGGGTCAACAAGCCACCGCGACTGTTTGTGAGGCCACCAATCGCGACCGTGTGCATGTCATGGTCATTGGCTCAACACTTTCGACTCTACTCTTGATGTGTTTGGAGAGGCGATATGCCATAGCTAAGAATAAGGTCATTTTAACACATAGAAGCCATGATATTGACAAGGTTAGTCTGTCAACCAATCATCGTAGTCATAGATAGACTTGTAAGTAGATATTATATCATGTTATAGTCTGTATTTTATATATAAATATATATATATATATATAAATATATATATATATATATATAATTGTTTTAGCGTTGTGAGGTTAAGATATTAATATTCTTGAGCATATTATAAATTAAAACAAGATTTTTATAGTTGAAAGGTCGAGTGTAGTTATAAGATAATTATTGTTGTAGGCTTTGCTTGTTTGAGAAATTGTTAGTTTTGAGCATATTTCTAATTTTTATGACTGGGTAGTTTAGGATTTCAAATCAGGCTTTTCCTGGTGAGCAAAAGCAACGTTGATGGTACTGACAAAACTGTTAACATCGGACTCATGTTCTCGAACAATCGTGAACTCTTTACGGGAAAACTTTTTTCGTGCTCCAACAGAATCTCTTGAAATTGAAACTTTTCGTGGTTACAATGTTTCTTTTTAATTAATCACCTGTCAATCAAGTTGCGTCAGCCAAATTTAAAAAACACACATTATTTATAATGAAAGAAAAAACACTGAGGAATTAACTAAGACGACAGAAGCTTATTTTTTATTGTTGTATTTTATGAAAAAAATAAAATTAATTCTAAAACAACACTAAAATAGCACTGAAAATGGAATATTAATAAATATGGGCTCCAACTGAGAAAAAAAAAATCTGATTCCTGATGGACTGAATATTTATTTTTACTTTTGTTCACGGTTATAATTATAATTTTTTTAAAATATTTTTTATTTAAAAATATATTAAAATAATATTTTTTATTTTTAAAAAATTATTTTTAATATTAACACATTAAAATAATTAGAAATTATTGAAAAAATATTAATTTAAAATAAAAAAATTAACTTTTTTAAAAATATAAAAACAAATAGGAAAAAAAAATAAGAAAAGTAAACGAAGCCTTATTTCCCTCAAAACTGTCTATAACCATAAATAAAAAAATAAAAAAAAGGAAGAAAAACATTAGCAATAACTTTTGTTTTCTTAAAAAAAAATACAGAATCAAAGACAAGAAAATAAGAAAAAATAAGCAGACAAAAGACAAAATTACTGTATTGAAAAATATCCCTTTACCTATCTTCTTCTTCTTTATAACAACAACTTTTTCTTTGTTTGCTCATGTTCCTCTCTTTCTCTCTCTTAATGTTTGTTTCTCTCTCTCCAGAAGATCTCTTATCGGATCCTTCAAATCTATTTTATTCCAGGTCAGATTCCATCTCCCTGTTTCTCTCTCTCCATTTTCTTCTTCTTCTTTTTACTATTCATTGATTTGTTTATATCTCTATATATGCTTTCTTTACTTGTTATTTTGTTGTTCATGGGCATCTAGGGTTCGAAGCTGATATGGGTTTGTTGTTTTTGAAATTTGTTGCAGATTTGGTTTTATGTGCTGGGTGATTGATAGGTTTTTTAGGGTCCGGTGCTGTTTTTGAATGTTTAGTTTGATTAGGCATTTGGGATTAAGCAATTTTGTTGTGGGTTTGATTTTGTGATGTCGTTGTTGCTAAAAGGTGATTCTATTCTAATTCGTGAGGTGTGGAATGACAATCTCGAAGAAGAATTCGCGCATATCCGTGAAATAGTTGATGATTTCCCTTATATTGCCATGGACACGGAGTTTCCAGGCATTGTGTTGCGCCCGGTGGGTAATTTTAAGAATAGTAATGACTATCATTACCAGACTTTGAAGGATAATGTGGATATGTTGAAGTTGATTCAATTGGGTCTTACCTTTTCAGATGAACAAGGGAATTTACCAACTTGTGGCACGGATAAGTATTGCATTTGGCAGTTTAATTTCCGTGAGTTCAACGTGAACGAGGATGTTTTTGCAAATGACTCGATTGAACTTTTGCGGCAGAGCGGGATTGACTTTAAGAAGAACAATGAAAACGGTATTGATGCTGTCAGATTTGGTGAGCTCTTGATGTCGTCTGGGATTGTGTTGAATGATAACGTGTACTGGGTGACATTTCATAGTGGTTATGATTTTGGGTACTTGCTTAAGCTGTTGACTTGCCAGAATTTACCGGATACACAAGCAGGGTTCTTTAATTTGATCAACATGTACTTTCCAACTCTTTATGATATCAAGCATTTGATGAAGTTTTGCAATAGTCTTCATGGAGGGTTGAACAAGCTTGCAGAGTTGTTAGAAGTGGAAAGAGTTGGGATATGCCATCAGGCAGGTTCAGATAGTTTGCTTACAGCTTGTACATTCAGGAAGTTGAAAGAGAATTTCTTTAGCGGCTCCTTGGAAAAGTATGCTGGTGTGCTGTATGGTTTAGGTGTTGAGAATGGACAAAATACCCATTGATCATGGAAAAAAAAAAAAAAACCTTAGAAAGATCCTTTCAACTTGATGTGGGTGCCTGGCACCAGAATTTCTTGTACAACAGGTTTCTTAATCTATGAATATAATCTCCATCTACTTGCTTTAGTTTCTGAAGTATGGTGAACATAAAACATTTTGTTAAATGAAGATACAACATCTATTGTTCTCTTTACAATTATAATACTGCACCTTGTCTTTATCCATTGCCAGCTAGTGCAGCTTTCCAGACTACTAAATTCTGCTCTAGGGACGTGCTTATTTTTGCTGTTCATCATCTCAGTGATTGTTGGATTGTTTCTCATTTTCCTTATCTCTCTGCTACCTTGATACATGAATTGTTTTCTTCTTTTTTCACTTCATTGGTCTCCCTCCCTCCCCGCCCCACCTACTGCAATAATCAGATTTAGTAGCAAACTGGCTTTGTGGCTTTGAAATATTTTTTACTTTTGAGTTTATTAGAGTTCATTCTTCAAGCACGTTCTAAAGATGATTTTGGTCCAGAGTTAAAATGTAAGAGAAATGTACTTCAATTCTTGATGGCTTGCATAAGTAGTCAACTATGATCGAATGGTTCCATGAATGTCTCGTATAGCTAAGTGGTTAGTTGTATCCCTTTCCTTTCATCCTTCCTCATGTACCTATTTCTCATGGTGTTTGAGATGCAACAAGCATTCAATCTTATTTTGCAGATTGCAGGTTGACACAGCAATTTTTCAGGAAATGAATCGAAGATAGTATTGATAACCTTTTAATGTTGCAATTGATATGCATCGTGATGGTGCTTTATTGAGCTCCGGAATCATGATGTTGTACTTCCAAGACAATGCGCGTTGTAGGTATTTCACAGCCGTGCAGGGGTCTTTTTGGACAACCTCTGGGCATCCTCTTGTTTTCCATCAGCTAGTTAGCAACTTAAGCTGTATTTCTCTAGCTGTCGGAGGTTGGATATCTGCTTCTATTTATACGCCAAGTTGATAGAGAGCGTTGAATTGCTTTGATTCGGAAAAATGCCTGTATGGTAGATGGATTTGGTTTTGTAAAAGGAACAGGTTTTAACTTGCATAATGTTTTTATTGAAAGAAGGCAACATGTTTTAGCAACAACCTTTTACAAAGGTAAGGAAACAACCAGCGACAAGCCACAAAGTGATCAGCTTCCCAAGGGGAAAAAAAAAATCATGGTTTTTAAAACAATCTGTGATAAGTCCATTGTGTTTTTAAAAAAAAATTAAGGAAAAAGATTAACGGGTTTTGTCTGTGTTTTTTCTGAGCTAATCAAGTTCTTGCTCGACCCGGGCTAAGTATTATTTGGAAATTATATTTTATAAATTATTATTTTTATTAAAAATTAATTTTTTTAATATATTTTAGATCGTTTTGATGCGTTAATTTTAAAATTATTTTTTTAAAAAATATATTATTTTAATATATTTTAACACAAAAAATATTTTGAAAAATAATCGCAACTACACTCTCAAACAAGATTAATCATACTAGATTAATCATACTAGGTTAATTTTTTATTTATTTTGTTGAAATCCACCTCAATGTAAACTTTAATTTCAGATTTACTAGTCTAATCAGGTTTTAAAACAATGAAAAAAAATTAAAATTATATTTATTTTTGAGTGATTAATTTATAAATTGGTAGATTAACTCAATTTTTATATCAAAATAATATGTTCGGATTTTTTTTTTATAAAATGATTGATAAAAATTCAATTCAACATGAAATCCGAGGCAAGTTGTAAATCAACGGAGTCAATATATCGGATTGTGATTATTTATTTAATTACTAGCAAATTGAGTAGAAAAGGAATTAATCTTTATTTATTAATTCTTTTTCTTATATATATATATATATATATATATATATATAGTTATATTTTATTGGACCAAGCTCTGTCTTGATTTCCAATTTATTGAGGCTTCTCTCGGCTCGATATTGGGCCCGTTTTAAGGCCGTGACCAGTTTCATGTAAGAAACCCAAGTAAAGAATTGAAGGACAAGAAGGTCAATTAAGAAATAGGGTTTAATAGGTTTCTGCCTAGTTATATTATCGTCTCCCGTCACCACCCTTCTACTTGCTTCGCAGACACACAAGCAGCCGGTCCATCTTCACTTGCGAAGGTCACTGTCCCCTTTCTTTAAATCAAATTACGTTCAATTCTTGAACTTGTTTTATCTTGTTTGAGATCTGATTTTTTTTTTTTGTTTTGCAGTGAGGAGATTTTAGAATCATCAACAAAACCCGAAAAATGTCAAGGTATGTAACTGTTTGAATAAATGATAATTTTAACTCAATTTTGCTTGTGTTTTCCTGTTTTAGTAGCTTTTATAGTTATAGTTGTTAGAGGTTAACTTGTAATTCTTTATTTTTGGGTTTTTCTTATTGGTGATAATGCTGTTGCACATTTGATATGCTGTTTTTTGCCATTGCTTGTAGTAATTGTCTACATGGTGGATTGATTTATTCTTAAGAGCTGCGGATGGTTTCCATGCTGTAGAGATTAGTCACATTTCAACTGATCATCTTACAAGTGGATCTTGATCTCTTTCAATTTCTTAGCTTCCAGCATATTATTTAAAGTTTTTTTTAGCGTTTCTTTGAATTATTTTGCTTTTGCCAGAGGCCCTCTTTTTTTTTTTTAAGAAAAAGTGATAGAAAGGACAGTGTGTTAAAAACAATTACACGAATTTAGATACATCAATGTAAATGTATTGGTTATTTCCTTATAGCCAACATAATGGTGGTGCATTGTGTATTTTATTTATTTTGATGTATCTGGATTTTCTTGCTTCTGCAGTGAAGAGACTCCTGCTCCTGCTCCTGCGGAGACTCCCGCTCAGCCTCTTGAGGCCATGGACTTGATGACAGCATTGCAGCTTGTTCTGAAAAAGTCCCTTGCTCATGGTGGACTTGCCCGGGGCCTCCATGAAGGTGCCAAAGTGATTGAGAAGCATGCCGCCCAGCTCTGTGTATTGGCAGAGGACTGCAACCAGCCAGACTATATCAAACTCGTCAAAGCACTCTGTGCTGACCATGGTGTAGGCTTATTGACAGTTCCCAGTGCTAAGACTCTTGGCGAGTGGGCCGGGGTGAGTTTAGTTTTTCTACTAGCCTTTTCATCTTAACCATTAAAATTTTTAGTCTATTTATAGCTTAGTTGTAAATTGCTTTGTGCTTTTTTTCTCCCATCTATTTTCTGAAATCCACATCATGTTGTTCTTTCCAATGATTGAGTTGTTGTTATCTAGCCTGAACTAGAAAAAGATATGTTCCCATTGCAGGAGTAATAGTTGTTACTGATCATGTTCTTTTCTTTTTTCTCTGCCAAAACTTGCCTGTTTTGTTCCGTTGAGAACTTTAATTGTTTGCTTAACCTTAACATTTATGTAATGGCATTGTTGTTTTTTGCGTCCCTACATGCAGTTATGCAAGATTGATTCTGAGGGCAAGGCCAGGAAGGTTGTTGGCTGCTCCTGCGTTGTTGTGAAGGTACTAATCCTTTCAGGTATAGCATGTTTGTACTGACTTGTCATCTTAGGGTTAACATTTTTGTTTTGTTTTACTGGTTTGCAGGATTATGGCGAGACAAGTGAAGGCTATAACGTTGTTCAGGAGCACGTCAAGTCTCACTGAGCTACAATGGATCTAATGAGTTGAATTTCATATGTAGAGACCTTTACTCCATGTTTTCATGGACCCACAATTCTATGGGATTTTTTAGTGTTTTCTAGTCTCCATTTTTCCGCCCTGGGAATTTTGAGTCTTCGCTTCCTGTGACTTTTAATCAAGTTGGTTCATGATGTGAAGATCTTTCTTGATACATGAAATGCAGAATTAGCACCTTCTTTAAGGCCTTGATTGATATATAGATGATGCGCAGAATTAGCTCATTAGGCTAAGCCCTCTCTTGAACGTGCCAGTGACTAGTTTAATATTGCTGCTGAAATCACACGTGATTTTGCTGGCTTTTCTTAATTTCTTGCTTCGATTATCCAAGAGTCCTTCAAGAAGTTATTGATTTTGCAGGCCTTCATTAATATTTTTATTTATTTATTTGTATCATCTTTTTTAATTATCTGTAAACTATGGTGCAGTGTCTTTCTTACCTTTACTAATAAGCGGAAATACATGAGAGTAGACGTAAAACAATTTTGTTTTCTTATTACATATGATCTCATGTTGTGTGATGTTCTCAATTCTATGTCTTAAAAATTGGTGGGAAATATTTCATTTAATTAATAAAATAATGAAAATTCAATTTCATAAAATAATTCAATTTCATAAAATAATTCAATTCCAAAAATATAGGTAGATAAAACAATTGGGTATTTTTCTTTTTTCTATTTTTCATCTAGGAGAGCAATAAAAATATTAAAAATCCATATCTAGAAATAAGGAAATCATTTTAAAAAAATAAATAAAATATGATTTTGATATATTTTATAGTAAAAAACATCTTGAAAAACAATTAATATCATGTTTTTAAACACCTTTTTAATAACAGTTTAACATTGCTGAAGCTTTTGAAATTGCAATTTAAAAAAATAAGTTTTAAAAAAACTATAAACTATAAGTTATTTGTAACTAAAGTTTTAAGTGAGATCTTTTAGTGGACCTGTGTAAAACTATAGTTTATATTAATTAACAAAAACACTTTCAAAACTATAATTCTAACTATACTGGCCACGCTGCCAAGCAGATACTTCATCCATGTTTTAAGTTGCAATTCTTGAAAAAAAATAGGTCTGAAGTGTCAGCATGCCATAGAGTTGGTGAGAAGGAAAAGATGTCAAGGAAGGTAAATGACAAACACTCTTTATTCAAAGTTTTACAACAAAAAAGACTGGTGACCTATATTTTGGACAAATTGTTAGCCAAGAAACGAGTATCCCCACTCTAACAACTCACCAAACAGGGCATTGATCAATGGATAAGCAACTTCGAGCTTCTATTGAGAGCCACTCCTCCTCCTCCTCCTCCTCCTTCCAAAAAAAAAAACAATATGATTAACTTCTTTATTGTATAAAAGTTTCTGCTTATCGTTTTTTTAAGCGATAATTTTCTTTTTTTGGATCATAGTTTATTTTGTACGTGTTCATTTCGATACACTCGATGGGTGCATTGAATTCCATGTGTTATATATAGATGTTACTATTTGTCCTCATCACAAGATCATCTCATCAACAGCTCATAAAACGAGAGTGTCAAGTCAACATGCATTGAATTCTATGCTAGTTTACCAAGAGGTTTTTTTTTCTATTATTATTATTATTAGTTTGATTTTTTCCTTTTTTTTCTTATTTGATATTTTAAAGATTTCATCTTTGATTAAGAAAAAAGGAATTCCTATAGCTTTAATTTACAGTGAAGATCGCTGGATGCATGGTAGGAATTCTTCAAGTGTTATTGTTTTTCACCGAAGGCGTGGATCGAAGCGATTTAGCTCTTTTTTAGATCATTATTTATTTATTACGTTTTCATTCTTTCTCTCTTTTAATTTATTTTCATTGAAAATCCTAGTTTATATCCATTGATTTTGCGTGTTTGATATTTAATTTATTCATAATTATTTTAATAGCTATAAAAATAATCAGTTCAATTTGAATTTATTGTAAATATCTCATTTCATTTCATGTATTAACAAATGCTTTTATATTATTTTCCAGAAAATTTAATGGAGCGAATGATCAAAACGTTAGTAAATTTCAATATCAACAAGGCAAGTAAGATAATGTTTTATCATTTTTATTCTCCTATGAAACTCTTTTAATTCTACTATAAATTAAGTCATAATTATTTTTTCTTTCCATCTCCCGTATTTGTTCATTGATTTCAAGCAATTTTGAAATATAAATGCTATAGGAAGAGATAAGTTTCATTAAAATTGGGTGAAGTTGGATTAAAAGTGATGACTAATTAGGGTAAGAAAATGTGAAAAAAGAAGAAAAAAGAATCCTCCTTTCACCTTTAATATTACTCAAATACATCAATATTTATTTATTTTGTCTTAAATCCTTTATATATATTCTCTTGTTCTAGTACTTACTATTAATTCAAGAGAGCTAACATACAAGAAGTATTTTTGCTACGTACGTGATATGCATTCATATTCATATATATATATTTCTTTATTAATTTATGAATCATTCCAGTATAATTAATTAATTATTGACCTGCAAACCAAACCATCAACGTAGATTTTAAACCACTTTAATGTGATGACTTGCTTTGATATATATTGCGAGCAATGATGGTGTTTGTGCGATGCCATGCATTAAAGATTATGGTGTTTTAATTATGATAATATGTAAGTTAACAGTATTTATTTTTGTTCTTTTATTTGGTAGTATTTATTTTTGTTCTTTTATTTTAAGTCAACCCAGCCATTGAAAAATATTTATTTCTATGAAGAATAATTATTTATATTCAGTCACTTTTGTTGAGGACTATCTCTCTCACACACTATCAAACACACCATCAATAGATTTATTCTGGAAATAATTTGAAAATAATTCTATATTTTTTAAAAAAATTAAAAATTGAGATAAATCTAGAAATGCTGAATATTACTGTATATTTTTGTCTCAATTAAGTTCCAAAATATACTTAGGTAATACCAAAACTCATAAGATTGATAAATTAGGTCCCGAACATCTCAAAATATTCTCAACTGGGTAGTTTTTTTTATCGATTCTCATCAGTATTTTTATTAATTATTCTTTCTTCAAACCATCCTTTTGATGCATGAATATGCTTTATTGGATTGGAAATGTTTATGCTCATCAATTTTTTATCAAAATTTCTAAAAATCAACAACCATTTCAGTGTATAAAATATGTAAATTAGATCTACACTAGTAAAAAATTAAATTGACTAAATTATTAAGAGCATGGTTGAGAAATGTAGGATATAATTTGAGATCTAATTAATAAATTTATGGTTTAAGATGCAACTAAGAATGAATATTTAGGTTTGAGTTTAGATTGAGGTTTTTCTTAAAAAAAAAAAAAAATTGTTTTTAATCACAATTCTTAAATAGGGAAATGAACTTACTAGAATTATCACATTTTATCTTCATAAATTGTTTGAACTTATCACCACAGGATTACTGTTCCCATTATCCAACAAAAATTAAGTCCCCCCCCCAAAAAAAAAAAAATAGTCAATACCATATAAGTCCACTACCTTATCATGAGAATTCAAAATAAGGGATCTCTTAAATTTACTCTATCGTAATAGTGATTCTTTTGATTTAAAAAAAATTCCCTTATTTCAAAATATTCCATCTATTTTAAAAATAAAACATTTTAATAAATATAAAGGATCTAATAGGAAGAAAAAAAAACTTAGGATGCCTAATTGATGACAGATCAAGAGTTGAAATACTTTGTAAGGAAACAACTTTGTAAACTTGTTTCTCAAGTTACCACTAATTCGGTTCTTATCTAAGAAAAAGTTAAAGTTATGTTTGGTTTAATGTTAAAAATTAGAGATTAATAAATTACCAATTTCTTACCCTATCCCTGGCTAGCTCGATCCCTTTTAGAGGGTTAACTGTTCACTCTTTGACTTCTTCTTCTTTTTCTTTTTCTTTTTCTTTTTTATGTTTTTTTATTGTTAAAGCATTAAACATGACTAAAATGGGTTAGATGTTAATCTCTTTACCTTTTTTTTATATATAAAACCAAACACACCTTACGAGAAAAAAAAAGTTCCTTTTATGCTCCGTTTGTTTACTGGAAAGTAGTTTTTTTTTTGGAAAATGAATTCTGGGGAAAGTGAATTCCGAGAAAGTATTTTCTGATGTTTGGTAGTGTAATGGAAAATGAGTTGGAAAATACTTTCCAGTGTTTGGTTATGTTATGGAAAATGAGCTGGAAAATAACTTATTAATATTTTATTTTTCTCAAGTTTATTAAAATAATGAGAAACAAATCTTAAAAAATTGAATGAGAATGAAATTGAAAAAAAATATAATTTCATAAATTATCTCAAATAAAATAAATAATAATCAAAATAATAGAGATCAAATCTAAAAAATTTTAAAAAATAAAAGATGAAGAAATTAAAATAATAATAATCAATATTTTATAAATTATTTCAAATAAAATAAGTAACAATCAAAAGAATGAAGATCAAATTTGATAGATACAAAATTTCAATACAAAAATGATAAGGAAAAAGCAAATAGCAATTATAAAAATAAGGACCAAAGTTAATATAAAAATAAAATTTTAAGAGATGAAATTGAAAAATAAATACTCAAAATATATATATATATATATATATATATATATAGCAATCAAAAGTTTGAGGATCAAATTTGATATAATCAACAAATAATAATATTTCTAAATTTTTCACAACTTTCAGAAAGTGTTTTCCCCTCAAATTTTTCAGGAAAACACTTTCCTGAAAACCAAGCCAAACTTTCCTTTTACTGGAAAGTGTTTTCCATTGACCAACTTTTTTACTGGCAAACAAACACAAGAAAGACTGGAAAGTGATTTTCCGGAAACCACTTTCCGGAAAACAAACATAGCTAAAGGGAAAACACTTTCCTGAAAACCAAGTCAAATTTTTCTTTGATTGAAATTGACTGGAAAGTATTTTCCATTAACCGGAATGTGTTTTCTATTGACTAGAAAATGTTTTTCATTGACGGGAAAGTGTTTTCCGTTGACCAACTTTCCTAATGACAAACAAACACAGGAAAGTTTGAAAAATAGTTTCTCGGAAACTACTTTTTGGGAAACAAACATGGCCATAGTAAATGTAGGACTATGCCCTGCTCTTTTTATGGTATTATAATTTATTTTTTATTTAAAAATATATTAAAATAATATTTTTTTAATGATTTTGATATATTAATATAAAAATATATTATTTTAATATATTTTTAATTAAAAAATATTTCATTTTAATCTATGAGTAATTCATCGGCACAATAAATCAGTATAACACCAGCACTAGCTATAGCAATAGCTAGGACAACGAGCCCCTTGATTTACTACTAGCCTTCGTAGCTATTAGATAATTAAGTTTTATAATCTGTTTTGTTTTATTTGTTATAAGAATATCTTAATTTCAAGATTAAAGTCATTGGTTTTTACATTTTAATTATAGTTAAATCATGTTTTTTTTTTTTTCGCGAGATTATATTAGTTTCATAACCTAGGTCACTACTCCTTCAACATTGAGCTTGTTTTTTATTAGGTTATTCTCGTCTCATAACCTGAAATGCGGGTTTAACAAGTTAATCCAATTGACTCATTTTTTCTCTTTTTTGTTAATGGATTTTTTTTTAATTTCATCAATTAATATTGTATTTGATTGGAAATTAAGCTTGATGATTTATCTTAATTTTTGTTTCATTAGATTATCCTGATCTCATGACCTGATAATAGTACTTAATGGTTAACTCAGGTTGATTTGATTTATTTTTTATGTTATTTTTTTAATTAAGATTTTTATAAATTTCATTGTTCAAAATTGAACTTGTTTTTTATTGGTGTCATAATCTAGATTGCGAGTTTAGCAAATTAATCCAATCGACTCATTTTTTTTAATTTCATCAATTAATATTGTGTTTAATTGAGAAGTAAGCTTGATGATTTATTTTGATTTGTTTTTTATTAGATTATTCTAGTCTCATGATCCGATAATAATGCTTAATGGTTAACTTGACTCGACTAGACTTATTTTTTATGTTGTTTTTTTAATTAAGATTTCTACAAATTTCATTATTCAACATTAGATCCAACATGGGGATTAAGATTCGAGTTTTATAATTTATTTTGACTTTCTCTCTATGAGTTATTTCAGTTTCAAGACCAAAGTTGTAAATTTGATAGGTTAACCCGGATTAAATCATATCATTTTTTTCTATAAAGTTATCTTGATTTAATTACGGGGGTTATGAGTTTGGTTGATTGACTCATATTTTTTTTATGTTCTTTTTTTAATTGATTTCTTTTATAATCTTATCCTTCAATATTGAGTTCCTTTGAGATTGAAATTTCATAATTTATTTTGATATACTTTTTATGGGATTATCTTGATTTTATAACTCGGATTGCAAGTTTGATATATTTAACTTATGTTGTTTTTTTAGATCCTTTTTTAATTGTTATTTTTTTTCAGTTTCATTCTTTAATATTTGGTTAATTGAGAATTAGACTTTATAATTTATTTTGATTTGCTTTCTATAGGGTTATCATAATCTTATAATCCAAGTCATAAATTCCACACATTAACCCGGGTTATTTAAGATCAATCCAATATGTTGTTATTTTAATATTAAAAAAGATATCATCTTGAAATTTTGTTTAGTCAAATATTGTTTTCAAGAGTTGTATGAGTTATTTTTTATCTATTAAAGCTAACCAGGTTATATCAAATTAACCCTCATATGATTTGATGTTTTTCATTAGAAAACAATATTAGTAATATTTAACTATTTATATATATATATATATATATATATATATATATATATATATATTAATTTAACTTGCAGCTTAGCACGTATAAATTATCTAGTTTAAACTATTCTAAAGCAATGATGTGCTCGGACAGGTCACTATTTTTCTTATATTCTAAATACTAAAAAAGAAGAAGAAGAAAAAAAATCCTCAATCTAACTTGTTTGTCAATTAAACTAAAACGCTTCTTCTTTGTATCATCTTTTCTTCCAAACTATTCTAAAGCAATGACAGTGACAATTTTTCTTATATTCTAAATACTAACAAAAAAAATATATCCCTAAATATAACTTGTTTGTCAATTAATCTAAAACCCTTCTTCTTTGTATCATCTTTTCTTTTAAAGAGAAAATGTTTTTTTAATATTAATCTTAAAATTTAAATTTAGAAAGTCAAGAAAGAAAACAAATCTCCTATAACATACAACCTCTGATTTGGTGTAAAACTAGCGAGAAGGCTACACAACCTTTGCCTGCACTATCCTTAAAAAAGAAAAAAAATGAAAATCCTCAACGATCCCCAAACACTATTTGCTGTAATGCACATAAAAGGAGTGAAAAAGACCATAAATAAATAAAAAAGGGAGAGAAATCGAGAATTCCCAAAAGCCAAAACCAAAAAATGTCCGAAACCCCATTCTTTTAACCCAATTGAATTAATGGGTTGAATCCAAGGAAAAAAACCTGCTTCTTTGGAAACCTCTGCTTGCATGGACAACACTTTGCTAAAACTTAACTGTGGTGGAGTTGTCAGCAAAACAAATCCTTCTCGGGTTTAATAAATACCATGTTGCTCTTTTGTTTCTGGTGCGGTTTTGAGTGAAAAGTCTCTGAATTTACAGAGAAAGTGAGAGTCTTTAGTGATTTTGGTTTCTGGGGTTTTGGTTTTCGTGGTTGAAAGAGTGTTAAATGCCTTACAGTGAGACTGAGCTTCAAGAACGTCTCAAAGAGGCTGGAAGGAGTCTCTTAAACCCTCCATCATCTGTTGATGACCTTCTTGACTTGCTTGATGTAATGTCTCGTCACCCTCTTCATCTCTTTATATATACATATGTATTTTTATTTGCTTTGTGTGCTTGCCTTTTTTTTAATGGTCTTTGACATTGTATTAGAACGTTGAATTGATTATTTGTTGAATATTTTTTTTGGGCTTAATTATTTGGTGCAGGGATATAAACTTTTTGGTATTTTTGGTGACGACTGGCATGGATTGATGATTGTTTGTTTGGCAATTTTGCAAAAAAATGTTGTTGTTATCGTATACGGGCTTCATTTTTAATTCCTTTAGTCATGTATAAAAACTCACTAGATATTGATGTTTGTGTAAGTTTTTTCCCCGGGATTTTGTTGTTTGCATGCCTGTTAATTGAAGTGTTGAATTTGAAATCATTCAATGTAGTGTTAATGAATGTTGAATGTTGGCTGTTTTTTGGATTTCATTTCTGATTTTTACTTAGCCTTATATGACCTCTATAGAGATTAATTTATCTTTTGGCTTTGTTGCTCATGTATTCTATTGTTAGGATTGTTCCCCAGGGAGGGATGGATTTATGGTTGATAATCATTTCCTGATCAATGGGTTGGGAGGGATCTTGCATTTTCAATTCCTTTTCTTCATAAAAAATTTCAAGGGTGTGCTGAGTTAATGTGTAATGTTATGACAGGGGTGCATAATGTAGAGAGGCTATGCATTTATACTCTTGCCTAAGGGCATGGCTGATGCCTTTTAGGATGAGTTAGGAGCAAATGGACTTGCAGGCAATCACTCCTGGCAGGATCCAAAACCATTGACATGCATTTGGGTTTTGGATGCCTATATATCTCCTAGACCCTGCACCTAGATATTCTTATTTTTGTTCTCAGATATTTTGCTACATGTGAAACTCTTAATAATCAGATCTGTGGCATTACCTCAGAATGCAACTGGCACGCTATGTTTATATATAATTTTGCAGCTATTGGTGTTGGCATCTTCTATTGGTATGATTGGAAAATAACCGTTGGAATTGAACTCTTGGTCTTGCTTGATGTGTTGTTATTAGTAAATAAAAGTTAGTAAGGTCTGCTCTAGTTGATGTGTATGTGTTAATGGTGGCACGATCTTATTTGAGTTATTATAATCAAAATGGTTATCTTACAAAGATATTGCCATCTGGTTGATGAGGATTGTGGCATGATGCGTGTCTGGTGATGAGTTACACAAAGATTCCAGCTTGCCTTAATGGATTTTGAAATATAGATGTCTTTTCTGTTGCTTGTTTTGGATGATGCACTTTAAACTGTATTGTAGGGTGCTTTTTATTAATGGGGTTTTTTCAATGGGTCTTTGCTGTGACACTTACTTGGCTTTCATGTAATTTGAGCTTTATTGCCTGTAACAGTGTTTTTGTTCTGTTATGTCATTTTTCTTGGTTATTTGACCCTTGGATAACTTCTGTACTGCATCTTTCACACTTTTAGAATCATTATATTGTTTCTTTCCTATTTTTTAATTGCTTTGGTCATTGACAGAAATTGGATTGATCTGTTGTTGAGTTTCATTTTTTCTTATAGAAACTTGAGCGTTTCCTCGCAAATGTGGAGCAAGCACCACCAAGATCAATGCAAGATGCTCTTTTGCCTACAATGAAGGCATTAATCTCTAGTGCCCTTTTAAGGCACTCAAACGAAGATGTAAGGTTTGCAGTTGCATGTTGTATGAGTGAGATTACAAGAATAACAGCACCAGATGCTCCTTACAATGATGACCAAATGAAGGTACTCATAGCAGATAAAATCAATTTTCACGCGTGTGGGTGATCAGAACAAGATTTCTTCATTACATGTTCCTGCATTTTTCCGGGCTCTTATGCTGTCTGCTTTTCCAATGATGAACAGGAAATTTTTCAATTGACGGTAGCATCTTTTGAAAAATTATCCCAAACGTCTGGTCATTGTTATACAAAGGCAGTTTCAATTCTTGAGAACGTAGCAAGGGTGAGGTCATGCTTGGTGATGCTGGACCTGGAGTTGGATGAACTAATTATAGAGATGTTCCAACACTTTCTGAAATTCATCAGGTACGAGTTAAGAGCCTTGTCAATGGCATTAGCTTTTGCTTCACAAACTTCCCATGTTTATATGTCATTTTCTGAAAGATATAGGAGCCACTGCTTATTCCATGTATTGTTCTATCTCCCATTTACAATCCAACAGACTGTAGTACCATCTTCAATAGCATAGTTCCATAACTAATATGTATTCATTCTAAGTTGGTGAGTAATTTCTGCTCATTAGATTCCATAACTTGACTTTTTGTTAAAGAGTAACATTGTCATACCTCTAAAAACTAAGTTTTGGAGCTGCTAAAATTAAAGAGAATAAGGATTTGAATAATAATTTTGTTAATTATATTGGAATTTCATTTTCAGAAGTTTATGTTAAGAGCATGTCAGGATTATACTTATTTTTTTTTTTTCCAATTGTGTTCTTGATTCAGCAATCTTTTAGAAATCCTCAGAAGTTCCGTATGCAGTTGTAGGTTCCTTTTTATGCATCAGAAGGAGTTTTCTTACACTTAAAATGCATTTCTATATAGTTCCCTTTGGAAAATTGATTCTTAGTCTAGATTGGATTGCAAAGGTCCACTGTCTATGATTATGGAAAAGAGGACGAGGATTATTACAAATGAGAAGCAACCCAAGAGTTGTTTGTATGTGGCAGTGCACCTTACCCACCTAATGATTGGACATAGCATCATTTGGCATCCTTAATATGGAGTGATTAAGACAGCCCACTTGATGTGCGCGTTTCATGGGTGGCGTTGTGCTTCTTGGGTTTGCTTGTGTCCTTAAAAAAGTGTTGGTCACTGAGAGGGAGAGGATTCACTTACTCAGTTTCATGATAGTTCGTCGGATTTCACCTCATGGGAAACTCCTGTGGACTTCAAATGGAGGTTTGGAGATATTAAGATCCCTAAATTGGCTAAGATCCCCTAAATTGGCTATTGCTTTATGATCAGTGCGCCCTCAAAGAGTCCATTACATGACTACATATCTAGTGTTTTGGTTCTGTTCTTATTTGGTGTTCAAAAAAATCTGGAAAATTTGGTGGGATTTTGGATGATAGACTCTTTGGTTAATGTTTGGGGTACCATTGGTGGGTTGTTACCTAAGTCACCATAAAAACCGGAAAGAAGGGCAAAGGTCATCAGGGCCTTGGTTTCTACTCGCACTGTTCTTTGCTTCTATCTTCATTGATCATGGCATGAATGGAACAGATAAATGATGAACATAAATTTAAGTTATACAAACAAGTGGAAATATACTCAACAAAAGACAATAACAGCTATATATTTGTCAGAGAACATGTTTTAGAGTGCTGTAGGGTATATTTTATATCATGGTGTCAGCTCATCTTTGTGTCAAATGGTAACCTTATTACTAAAAATTGACACTGCAATAGTCTATGTAAAATGTGTGAGATGCATTCTAGTGCTAGGGTGGCAAGGTCCAGAATTTTTAAAACTAGTTTCTTGATAACATCAACAGATCCATTATGCCAAGGATGCTGCATTTATAGTTGCTGTTGATTCAGTTCTCATAATGAAGCTGTGGCAGCATTATTTTTATTTTTGTTATCAGAAGAAGCAGTGGTAGTATATTATCGCCAGAAAGGCGCAAAAGGATCCATATAGTTGACCTGAACTAATTTGGCACTGAGGTTTGTTTGTTGTCTTGTTGTTATAGAAGAAGCAGTGGTAGCTTGGGACTTGTTGTTTGCTTTTCTTTTCTTTTCCTTTTTTCCCCTCCTGTCTACTTTCATTTAAATGCCTATATTTATTTTGTCTCTCTTCAACAATTGATGGGTTTTTTTGCTCAACTTTTAGGTCCAACCATCCAAAAACTGTAATCTTAGCCATGGAAACAATTATGACCTTGGTCATTGACGAAAGTGAAGAAATCTCAGCAGAGCTTCTCACTCTACTTTTAGCCAGTGTAAAAAAGCAAAACCAGGTGTGTCTTTCATCGAATGTTTCTCCTTTGCATCATGATCTTGATAGGTTCAGTGAGATTTACTCTACAATATCTTACACTATGGTTCCAGAGTGTTTCTCCTATAGCATGGGAGCTTGGGGAAAGAGTTATCACTAATAGTGCTGCTAAACTTAAGCCCTATCTCAAGGAAGCAGTGCAGTCTACAGGCATATTTTTGGATGAATATGCTCCAATAGTTGCTTCTATATTCCAAGATGACTCTTGCACACTCGAAGGTGATTATAGCAATCGTTCTGGGGAACATTTGGTATGTATCTTCTCCCTGTCTATAACTGCATGAAATCTAAGTGGAGTTTTTCATGATGTTGTCTTGCAATTGTAAAATTGTTTCCTCGGACTGAAAACTGTTCTAGTGCACTCGTCTCTTGTTAAATATAAATCCTGACTTCATTGTCAAGGACAAGTTTTGGTTTCTCTCTTATCTTTTTTTTAGAGCCTAAAACCCTTATAATTTTCTGATGCAAGATGAGGCCTATTTTACTGTCTTATACTACTAGTGATTCGCTAAAATTCACACATGGTTTTCCATTTTCTTCATTTCGTTAAATGAAGCCTTTTATTTCAAATTAGAACAAATCAACCCCTTTGTGTCTAAGTAAAGGTGATTTCAGCCCTTTCCTCTAATTCCATTACTAATTAAATGGCCAGCTAAATGCCATGTTATGATGTGATCAAATGGAGAATCTCAAATTGGAAGTGGAGTTGATTTGGTCCAACTTAAGGGACATGGTTGATTTGAGCGAATGTGCAAAGCGGAGGGACCACATGAGATTGTAGTCCTGCTAGTCACATTTCAGTTATCAATTATCAATCCATGACTAATACACCTTAATGCAAAATAAAATAAAGAGAAAAAAGAAAACAAAGAGAAAAAAGAAAACTCATGACTGTTGCAAAAGCTATTTAGAGAGGGAGTGTATATTTACCTCATATGTATTCGAGGCACACCACAAAGTCTAGGATGAGTAGCCTTTTTATTATTCTTCATAGAAGTGGTCGCGACTTATAAGGTGAAAGGTGGGTAGCATTTTTGGCTAAAGCTCTTTTGCTGTAATCTTGGATTATTTCTTGTGTTTAAACCAGGTGTCCATTTTAATATAATTTCATTCTCATCCCTGTAAAATTATTTTTTTCTGTTGGCCAAATGTCCAAGGGATTATCACCAAATGCTGCTTGTCAGGGAGAGATTTTTGAAGGCAAGGATGTGATTCTGAAGTCAAAAGCAAGCAAAGGAACTGCTTCAACTAGAAATGCTGGGACTGTCAAAAAGGATAATGCTTCAAAAATGCTAGACCCTTGCTCTCTTACTGAGCATTCTAAAAGCACTGATGCACAGGACAAAGCTGAACCTAAAGTCAGGTTAGAAAAGGAGCCAAAGACCGTTCCAAGTAAAAGGGGCTGGAAACCTAATTCTTTGATGAATCCAGAAGAAGGCTACGATCCTTGGTTTAATACAGGAAGAAAAACTACTAAACTTCCCCGTGAAAAACGTCATGATAAAGGCACTGAAGTTTTACCATCAGAAACTCCAGTTTCCAAGAAGGTAGCTTTGTCATTAAAACATTTGAGTGTGACAAAACCAGCAGGATTTACCCCAAAAACTGGTCAAATCTCAGGGTCTTCTTCCCTATCCCCACAGCAACAGATATCTGCTGGAAGTCATCCTAAAAGCAGCCGACCAAAGAAAAAGGGGATCAGCATGAATGAAGATGCCGATCCAAGTCCTTTATCATTGTCAAAGAGTGAAAGCTTGAGTGCTCAGGTTGAAGAGAAAGCTCCAGAATCTGATGATATTATTTGGAGAAAGCATTCTAAAGAAACAAGTGACTCAGAAGCAAAGAAACAAAAGCACTTAAGAAAAGTTGGACTTGGCTCAAAGATTACTAAGAAGATATCTCTGTCTTCTGGACATGTAGTATCTGCAAAGAAATCAGTTGTCCTAAGTGAACCTGAGAAAAAGCCTCACCATCAGTCAATTGTGATTGCGGTCAGGAGATTTAATAAG
Source organism: Populus tomentosa (assembly GCA_018804465.1). Classification (NCBI taxonomy): domain Eukaryota; kingdom Viridiplantae; phylum Streptophyta; class Magnoliopsida; order Malpighiales; family Salicaceae; genus Populus; species Populus tomentosa. Next base: position 3,551,065 of record CM031969.1, on the reverse strand, counting down.
CACAGCTCGTCAGTCCCAACAGACACTAAAAAGAGAAGGTCGTTGGATGGTACATCAGATGAGGATGTTAAGGAAGCATTTAGAAATAAGGTATTAAATGAATAAGAACCTGACTAATATTTATGTTTGTTGTGCATACGCTTTTCTATTATATTGATGGTTGCCAGTTGTACAGAAGGTTAAATCATTACACGGGGAAGGAAGTTACCTGGAAGAAACCCCGAAAACAAAACTCAAGAGGAAGCGTACCCCGAGGAAGGAAGTGGTAATGATCCTCATTTCTTGTTACTGAGTAACTTGTTTCTAGTCAATGGAACTTTCCTTCTTTTCTCGTCCTTAATTTTCATTTCTAGTTTTCCACTTTGTAACACTTAGCTCAACTGGTATTCCTATAAATTAGTTTATCTCTGTTTGAAATTTGGACATACTATAAAATTGCTGAACAATGTTCCATAAAATAAGGCTGAAAAGATGAATCATAGTGGTCTTTGCCAAATTACCTAATTTTGAAGTGTCTAGAGAGAGGAGTATATCGGGTTGACATATGCTCTTTATTTCTGCTGGTAGACCTCTTTCCACAGAGATTGGGTAGAGCAGTTGAATTTTTTTTTCTTCTATTAGCTCAATTGCCTGCCCTTTATGCATGTCTTGAGTTTGAAAAGCTGTGCTGCTGCAATGTCTAGCTGTTCTACCCAATGATTTGCAACTCAAAAGTCCAGTGAGATGTCACAATCTCAGAACTGCTTTGGGACTGGGAGGCAAGCTTATTCTTAACCATTGTGAAGGGAGATAAACCTCGGACTAGTTTTCCATATTGACTTAACTGATTGAAAATAAGGCTATAACCAACAGAACTGAAAGGGAAAAAGTGTAGTCACACAAAGGCACAATTATGTACTTTGGCAATCAGAATGTTTGTGTGCCGTGGGCAAGATATAATTTTTGCTTTCTCGTTTTATTGATGATCATGAAAATATTGGACTAATAGTCAAATTGCTATTTGGGCAGAAGGAGGTTGTTGCATTGGTGCTCCAATTTTGTGCCTTGAACATGAATAAATGCCAGTAGTCATTTTAAGTCTAACAGGGGTGGTAGATACTTGTGGTTTACAGTGATGATGTGCCTCTATCTGTTATAGGGTATAAACCATACAAATACTCTGAACTTATCTAGTAATTGTCAGTTCTTATTGGAATATCAAATTCATCAAATAAATTCATTTCGTGCTCATTGAAAACTATCATTGAGACCTAGTCTTTTCTCTTTGGGTTGTCATGAAAAAGCTCTGTTGAAGCTTGTTCTGGAGCTCTTGGACTGTGACAGCACATCTTGGGATCTGTCACATGCTTATGTTTTGTGTTTTTTTTTATTCACTTGTATTTCATTTAAGCATGCTTATACGTTGTGCTTCTAGATAGAGATTTTTTTTCTTGTTCTTCTGTAATCTTTGTTAGTTTTCAATTTATTGAAATGACTATTTTCTTAAATTCAGTCTTCTGAAACTCCTGATCTCAGTGAGCAATTGGTTGGTAGCAAAATAAAGGTTTGGTGGCCAATGGATAAGAGGTGAGACTTGAACATGAGACTTCTAGTTTCAATTTTCTGAAAAGGATATGTTAGATGGTCAGAATTTCTCTTGCATTTCCTGTCATGTCTTGCTTGTTGTTGTGTTGTACTTGTCTTCAATCACCAATGCTTGTAGGACTTGATAACTTTTTGTTCTATGATCTGTTAGATGGACTTCTACATGTTCTATGTTCATATTGGAGACTGAAGTTATATATGCTGAGTATAAGGTCACTGAATAGGCTTTTGAAGTGGGATGAGAGCAATTTATTCATCATTATCTTGTTTGTTTTTCTCCCAAAAGCGCAGACATGAAATGATAATGCAATCTTTGATGACTGCATGCATTCTAGACTTGGAAATAACTGCTTAACAAATTTGCTGAAGAGAGATCATGTTGTCAATTTGATGTCTTTGTCTTACACCAGGGTTCCAACGATTACAGTCATAACATGGACAAGGTGGTTCTTTTGGTTTGTTTTATGTTGATCCTTGAACATTACAAAATCTTACTGAGGGTGATTAAAAGGGTTAGGCAGTCTGTCATATTCTACTAGAGAGGATCTTTCATTTGAACGTCTTTACATATGACATGCTGTAATTTTCTTTATTGATCTTATATGGTGTATCTAAGTTTTCCTTTGACGGAGAAAGTTGATGTTTTGGTTTACTTTATTTTGAGCTTCTGAAAATGCTTTTTGTGGGTGCGGAGCTATTGCCTGATGTCAGCTCAGCACAGAAAGAAAAAGAAGAAACCATCAATTTGTAAAAGAATTCCACTTGCCACTTGCTTTTTATTTTTAGTGAACGCAGATCATGGGTTTTGAGATGGACTAGACATCTTTGGCTAAGAATCTGGCTTCAGAAATTTGAATTAATGCTCAGCTTATAACCACCTTTATTTCATGATCTTTCCTAAAGAACATCCATCATGAAGTTTCTAAGCGTGATTCCTTGTTCTGCAGGTTCTATGAAGGAGTTGTTGATTCCTACGACCCCGTAAAAAAGAAGCACAAGGTGAGATGACTCTGAGTGATCCCTACTTATCTGGAAAAAAAGGAAGGAGGTGGAATTAGCTTTTCGAACCTGTCTTCTACAATTTCAGTCTTTATATAGCAATTGTGACTCTACCTGGGGCCAAAGTTTATGATAAATCATGAGAAATTGTCTTACAACAATGACTGCTTTTGTTTGTCTCTATAGCTTTTCTTGTAAGATCAATGGATCCAAATTACTCCATTGATGGAGTAATTGGTTCATTGTGGATGACAGAGTCCAAATCTTCTCACCCAACTTCCATCACCAATGGAGCTATCTATCTTCATTTCTTCCTATCATAGCTCTAAATACTTCTGTTGATGACTTGTTCAGGTCTTGTATGCTGACGGGGATGAAGAGAAGCTTAATCTCAAAAGGCAGCGGTGGGAACTAATTAAAGATGATATTTTTCCAGTTCAAGTGGGTCTCTTGCCCCATTCTGTGCTTCATATTTTCCTCTTCTTGTATGTTCTAGAACTGTTCCAAAGAAGTAATTTATCCGGCTTGCAATTGTGCTAATAATGTTTGCAGGAGCAGGAGATTGATGTTTCAAAAGCTGCTACTTCATCTGACGGGTAAGTTTAGTTATCATTTTTCTTCGAACTTTTATAAATAAGACTATAATAACATGGTTTTCCCATAGTTTGTAGATAGGTTCTTTTCTGATTCCGTAATGTTAGGTCTTATCTGGGCTTTGCTTTTACAATGTGTTACCAGACTGCAAAAGGCAAAATGCGAGACCAAGTCAGAGTCACGGAAGAGATCAAAGGCTCTTATATCCTCAAAAAGGTTGGCTTGCATTCTTTCGTTTGAGTTGTGTTTTTCTCATGGTCAGCTACTGACTGAAATGTATGATGGTTTTCCAGGAGCAGAGCTGCCAACATTTCCAAAACCAGAGCTAGAAGATCTGCATACGGTGCTGTGCCTAATGAACCAATTCTTGTCAACAAACCTGCGGATCATGACACATCTGGGTCAGATAGCGGTTCAGAAGATGATGGTAAAAACACACCAGGGCCAGATCGCGGTTCAGAAGATGATGGTAAAAACACTTCAGGGCCAGATAGCGGTTCACAAGATGATGGTGAAAATTCTACTGTGAAGTTGAAGATCGACAATCCATTGACTGATATCAACTCCAAGCAAGCAATGCCAGAGACTGTAAATCCATTTGACAATGGAAGTCCCAAAGCTGGTACCGAGTATTGTAGCTTCAACTCTGAGCAGACAACTACAGTCGGCGTGACACCATCCAAAGATGAAAGTTCCAAAGGGGGTGATGAATCTCAAGGCTCGGATGGATCTAATAGGGAACAACAGGGGGAAGTGAGCTCTTCCTTTTCACCTGAAACTGTGTAGGAACTGGTAAATCTCGTGTACAGACACAGCGGACGGAGAGGCATAGGGAAATGTTGTGAGTTTGGTTTCGTTTAGAACTAGTGTTAGTTTTAGCGCCTCTGTTTTAGGCAACTGAAGGATATATTTTGCGACCCCAGTGGATTCCATGCAAGCAATCCTTCGGTTTAGACAGGAACAATGGTTTTGATCGGGCTTGTATTGTAATGGATCTCTCAGCCCACGAAGTGTTCAGACCTCAATTTGATTGCAATCTTAAGGGTGTTTATGAAACAACCTCGGCCACATTATTTTAAAGACTCTGGATGTTCTAACGTATGCATTTATGAAAAGGAGGATGTTTTGGCATGCAATGGTGTCATGACATGGCCAGGATTTCATACCTCGATTTTCACTTTTCTACAAGATTTATTAATCTCTTGTCAAGCCAACGAATCTTGAGAAACTCTTCTCCTCCTCTTAGCTTCTAACTTGCTCTTCTGTTTGCAAAGAAATAAATCATTGGAACTACCCCACAAATTAACCAAAAACCTCGATGCACTGGAAATCAAATTTGTTGAAACTTGATATTTAAGTGGTCACCTGCTAAGCCGACAAACAAGAATATAGGGTTGCCAAAATGAACTAACATACGCATACATTTTCTCCCCCGCCATAGTATATATTACATACCAAATTATTGAATTATAGGACTTATCTTTGAAATCTCCCTCCTTGATTCTAATCGAGTGAAGTCATGCTTAGAAAATCATTCGCAAACAAGTCATACTAAATTCAATACGAATCGATGTGACAGTTGATGAAGAGTGAACAGTAAATGATTGATCATAACACAAAGATAAGCAGTCATTACTGCGTCTATTTGTACAAAAAATGGGTAATTTATTAGAATTATTCGCTCAAAATTTGGTAATGGTGACGCTTCTCATTGAAAGGATTTGGGGTCAAGTGTCTTTGATGTGCTTTCCTTGAAGCTTCTCGAACTGTTTCTTCGTGGAAGTTTTCAAAAGTCTTCATATGTGGAGGTTGTTGATCGTGTATATACATCGTTTACTTTTTTTTTTTTTTTCAAATGTTAAAGACTGCAATAAAATCAGAGTGGGCATGTTTTTCAAAACCTTAGAAACCAGTCATCTCTACCTACCTACCCACGAAACTTTAGGGCTTCAGAAATTTTCTTCCCTGAAATCAATCATGTGAAGAAATTAATGGCAACGCTAATGCGAGGACAGGATTAAGACAGCATTTTTTCGTATAAGGCTGCTTTCACATCTTTCCTTTTTCAACAAAATACAAATTTCTTGAAATCTCCGCGCGATTCAGATTAAACGCGTACACGGCATACAAAAAATGTCAACCTCGTAGTCCCAACCACCAAAGGGAGGAAAATATAAGATTAAACTTTATATTTTCTTTTTATGTTACAAGTATTAGTAGTTATAACATAAAGATATTCCCCGATCAATCTAGCTTAGTATACCTATGGAGACTCTCTATTTTTTACTATGACTTTGTTAGGTCACCTAAAAAACAATCTTGCAACTTTAGTTGGACTTTAAACACAGGATAGCAATTTAGAAAACAAATTTATTTATCATTCGAGTCAACATCTAAGAGAGGATATATTGGATTATTATAATCGCATAAAGTGATGGAAATCTACTAGTAGTTAGCGCAATTGACTTTCCAATTAATGGTGTCTTCGTCTTTTGTGTTTTTCTGGCATTAGGTGGTGTACGACCCAGGTCATGGGGTGAGAGTGCTCGGGAAGTTCTGGATTGATGTCGCCGGAGATGCATGGCTGGCTAGGTTGGTGAGATGGAGACAGCCAGCCACATCAAGTGTGCCGATTTCGAAAGAAGGGGAAATATTGTGGAAATTCCTTTCCCCGTTAAAACTACTTCTGATCTGGAAATCTGATGCTATAGTTTCTGGTATCAAAATAGTAGAATATATAACGAAAATTATTAGTTATTATCCTGCAATAATAATAAAAAAAAGATAGAAAATATATAAAGATAATATATTTCATATGCTTTCTATTCGAAAACAGGTTTATTTTATATCTTTATATTTATTTTTAAATCCAAACACGTTTTCGTTTATTTCATATATATATATATATATATATATATATATATATATATATATATATCCTTAAATACTAACCATGCACAAAGATTCTCCAATTAAGAAGCGTTCATACAGAGTCGCAGTAAGCTGTGCAATAGGCTTATGCAATGTGGCGGTTTTTGAACCAAAAACTTTTTTTTTTTTTTTTCCAAGTTTAGTCGGCAGAGAAACACTCTTCGTCAAGAGCTATATATAATTAGAAGTAATTAAATAACTTTATGATGGATTAGTTTGTGAGAAATAGTCACTGTCGAAATCTGTCGAGTATTAATTAGAGAGATCATTAACGTGACAGAAAAAAACCTTAGTCTTTGCAGATTATTTTGTAGGAAATAGCCACTGTTGGCGGTGATTGGTGATTGGAATTGTTGTTGTTGTTTTTTTAAAAAATTATTTTTATATATTAATATAAAAAATTATTTTTTTAAAAATAAATAAATATTATCTTTATATATTTTCAAATTAAAAAAACTAATTCAAAACACATTCTAAGACCTCTATCACTAAAATCCTTATTTCTCACTCGATCCCAGTAGTTAAAACCGACCTTAGTCTGTTAGGAAGATTTAGTATTTACTGAGATAGTGTTGTGTAGTGTGCTTTTTAAAAATTATTTTTGTTAAAAAATATATTAAAATAAAATTTTAAATTATTTTTATTTTTAATACCAGCACATTAAAATTATTATAAAACATTAAAAAACATATAAATTTAATATTTTTTCTTATTAAATGCATTTTTAAAACACATCCAAATATAAATTAAAACACAATACCAAACCAGCTCTTTAGCCTCCTACTATCTACATAATTGAGTTTACGTTGGTGAGTGCAACAAGTTTATCTTATAAAGTAAAAGATAAATCACTCGTTACCTTGAGATTTCATCTTCGTTTGAGAACATGTTTGAAATTAATTTTCATAAGTTTTTATATCTTTAAATTATTTTAACTCATTGCTATTAAAAAATAATTTTTTAAAATTAAAGAATATATATTATTTTGATGTATTTATAAGAAAAAAATATTTTTTAAAAAAACTACAATCATATTTATAAATACCCTCTACAAAAAAGAAAGGAGCCATATATAATGGCGAAGCCAGGATTTTTTAAATGAGAGGGCAAATTATTAACAAATATTTGATATTATATATTATGTAGACATGCATTATATTGAGAAATCAATTTAAAATATATATACTAACTCATATAAAACAAAATTAATTTAAAAATACTTTCAAAATAAAAAAATTTACGTTATAATTGTTTTTTTTAGTTTTATATTTTAAACCGCTTTATAATAACTTTATTATCAGTTTCATTAAAGATATTTTTTTTAATATACACAATCAAACTGTCATTCATCTATTTTTAGTTTAGGATGAGTTCAATGCTTTCAAGGACAAGTGAAGTTCAAGGACTAGGATGGGTTCAATGCTTTCAATGTTTTCTAAATCTTTCAAGGACTAGTGAAGTTCTTGGCAATAATTTTATGCTGATATATGGTAGAAAGTAGCTAAAACCATAACTTAAAAGGTTTGTCATGATAAATTGATGTTGTTATTGTTGACTTATTATTTTCTACAGGTGGGTTAAACATAAATGTTAAATATTTTTTTTATTTTTCTATTATGTCCTTAATTTTTTGAGTTGTCTTATATTTTATTTTTAATCACCAGTAAGTTCATCGCCATCCATGTTCAATATGAAATTCATAGAAAAGTACTTATCAATTTATCAAAACTCGTTTCAATTCATATCCATATACATATAATATTACTCATACACATATTAATTCAATAAACTCTTAAATTATTATAATTCCTAACATTTTCAATAACTAATTATAAAGAAATAAAACTAAAATTAAACAACGAAACAAATAGAAAAGATTAAGAAAACTTACCTAAAGCATAAAGCATAAAAGGTTATTTACTTAATTAACTAATTAATAGCTTAGGACTTGAAGAGAAATTTTATTAAAAGAAGTGAGGCAAAAATAGTAGCTCGAAAGAAAGAAAAAAGGCTCTCGATTAATGAATGGAAGATAAAAAAAAGAAAAGAAAAAAATTTAGTGAAATGTACTAAACATATATATTATATATTATATTATGTTGCAAGTTAACAATAGCTAACTTGAGTTAATTAGTAGCTAACAAAGAAAATTAAACATGTAAAGATATTATTAATATTCCAATATAGAAAGTATTTTGAAAAAACAAAAAAACAGTTTAAGAGGTAATTGCATATTTTAATATAAAAAATATTAAAAAAAAAGATTAAGGGGCTAACTACTTCTTTTATATCATGTGGCTCCGCCACTGGCCATATATAAATTATTTATATTAAATAGCTCAAAACCAAATAATCCTTCTCGTGTGAGAAAAAAAAAAAAAAGTTCATCACGTACCCTTGCATGTATTATTGTATTTCAGTTATATCAACTCCTTTATTCAATTTTAATTCATATAAAATCTTCTACTTTAATTCAATGATAGAGCTTCTTGGTTTGATATCTCTAATTTGCTAATGGACTTGCCATTAACCAATATGATATGCACACATGGAAAAAGCTGATAGAACTGAAATTCAATTATCAATAGTGTAGGACGATCGAGCAAGATATGATTTTCTGAGAAGGAAAAGGAGCAAATCCTTTAGGGTATTTACATATGCTAAGTAAATGGCACCCAAGACAAGAACATAATATTTCCTTAATCCGACAATGCTATAAATTAGCTTCCGGCCATGAGGCAAAACAATGACTCAGACAACGGCCAGCTTTGTCATATTCTTTTGTTTCTCAATCGGTTTACTGGCCGGCCGGCAACAAACTGCCAGTTGAACATCGAAAAGAAAAAAGAAAGTGACAATGTATTGATTCTTTTGCTGTTGTGACTTTGACTTTGACTAGATTTTTCACTACCGAATTCAAAAGTTTTATCAACATAAATTTCTCTCAATATTTATACTCTTACTCTTTCACCAATTATTTTACCAATAAATTCATGGATGAAAATAATCCATTAGAAAAACTCGTCAATAATTTCTGGTTATTAGTGAGTTCATTGTTAATAAATTTATCAATGGATTAAAAGACAAACAAAGCACGCAAAATAAATAAAATTACCAATTTTATTCTGTCAGTATTTCCTAAAGTTTTTCATATAATCAATAGAATATCATATGCAATTCCGTTATTGTTTTTATTTGTCTATCAGTAAATTCATTGGTAAATATAACATATCACCGATAAAATATCATCTGTAATTTCATCGAAGAGTTAACAATAAAAGTGATATTTACAATAATTCTTTTCCAACTCTTTGGAATATACAGACAGATATGGTCCATCGGTAACCCTGTCTGTAATATTTTAAAACATAATTTTTTTTTTAAAATATATTGAACAAAAGTAGAAAAATAATTAAAATCAAACAAATTAAAATAATATAAAAATTAAATATTTATTACAAATTTAAACATTTATACATTCAAATACAATAAATCTAAAAAGAAGCGACGCTAGAGGAGGAGGCTGTTTGTTGTCGGGACCATGAGGTCAATAAGAAAGAGCACATGAACCACTCATGTGTGTGATCTCGTCTTTATTACCACACAACGAAGTTTTTTATAATCTATAGTAAGTCATTCATATTTTTTTTTTTATCAAGATTGGTTGTTTGATCTGTACTTGTTGGTCTAATATCGCCTTGAACACGGGAGTTTGAGTGCTTGGAATCGACTAAGCATCCAACGATTAAAACATCACAGGTCAAAATTTTTGGTAGTGTTTGTAATGCGATGATGTAAGGTGTTTTTTAATAAGGCATAAAAAAATATTTTTTCAGATTTTTTTATTTTTAATATTAATATATTAAAATTATAAAAAAAATATAAATTTAAAATTTCTTCCAAAAAAAAACAATTCAAAAAATATTTTAAAAAATGGGTCAGACCACAACGTCAAATGGTTGGTGTTACCGTGTAAAGGATCATGTCCTTTGATGAAAATGCTGGTCTAAATAAAAAACAAACGTTCAATAAAAAAGAAAAAGAAAAAGAGACCAGGTCAATCACTGGGAAAATAAGAGAACTATGAAGTAACTATATGAAGGGAAGGACTCCCAGGATCAACCATTGACTGATGTGATTGGGTCTTTCTTTACACAAGCAAGAAACATGTGGATATGTATATGATTTGACCATAAGGTAAACGTTGTTGGTCACGAGCATTGTTGAATAGGGAAATTAAAAAAGAAGAAGAAAGAAACATGGATGGTGATTGTTTATTTCATCATGATTTACTTATTCTTGTGCACATACGATATATAGATTCAACTATACATTTCCATAATCAATTAATGTATTTTGTTTTGTAATTATCCGAGAAAAACTATGTTGATTGTACATATGTTCTATGAACCATTTTTTTTTTTATCGAATCCAAATAATAATAATAATAATAAAGGTAAGGTAAAAACAAATATAGTAATACCCATCTTCTTAAATAGTTAAGTTTCATGTAAAAGCCAAAGTAAAAGAAGAGAACCGGAGACTGGTAAAAAAAAACATGCACTTTTGGTCCAAAAAATACAAATAGAAAACAATAAGTTTTCCATGTAAGATTTATTAGTAGCTTATTAAATTTCCCCACCAGATTCTTTGCTGGTTTGTGTATTAATTAATTAATTATCAGTGGACATTCATTTACTGGTCAACTTTCTTAAGGAGACTTTATTAAATCCAATTCACATGGGGTTGGAGAAAAGTAATCTTACATGAACATGATATCAAAATGAATGCATTAGGATAGTGTGTATAATTATAATAATTAATGATTTTTAAAGAAATTTTTGTTTGAAAATATATTAAAATAATATTTTTTTAAAAAATTATTTTTAACACCAACATATTAAAACAATTAAAACACATATAAAAAAATTATAATTTAAAATAAAAAAATTTAAAATTTTCAAAATCACAACACCACGCAAAAACAAATACAATATATATAATCATTCTATCTTGTTTATTTCCGCCAAATCAATGGACATCAATTTGTTCTTCAATTTCTTAAGAGACTGGATTAAATCCAATCAGGACACGGTACTAGGTGGTGGTGGAGAAAAGCAGGCTTATGTAAACATCATAGTTAACAACCATGTCTTGAATACAAAAAAATCAGTCTATCTTATATGTAATTATCATACACGTTCCTATTTTACCAGATAATAGCCAAATATTCTTTAACATGAACACTTGTCATCCATGAGATCCTTTCCCTCTCTCCTTCCAAAAGAAATTACATTTGGTCATAAACTCATAATTACATTTTGGTCAAAAACAGCATGCACGTTTGGTTCCACACACGGTGCTGACGATTCATATCACAAAAACTCAATCACAAACCTCAAGGAAAGAAAAATAATGGAAAGAGAGAAACAAAGAGAGAATCTCTCTTTGGTAAATATTTACCGGTAGTGGGTGAGGAGGGTAACTCTAAACCTTATAAATACATCCACTCCACCACTTCTTTCCTTGTAGCATCCGCCTCCTAAATCAAGAGAAAAGGAAAACAACTCCCTCTCTCTGTCTCTCTTCCTTCGTTCTACCACCAAACACGTACACATAATAATACATATATCAAGACAACATGCCTGTCGATACTTCATCACTTCCATGCCAAGGCCAAACTGTCTGTGTCACCGGGGCTGGTGGCTTCATTGCTTCATGGATTGTTAAGCTTCTTCTAGAGAAAGGTTACTCTGTTAAAGGAACTGTGAGGAACCCAGGTTAGTTTATAATAATTAAGCACTTGGTTTCTTTCCCTTTTCTGTTCTTAAGATTGTGTTAATTTAATGCTTTGTATTTGTGTTGTTATACACAGCTGATCCCAAGAATTCCCATTTGAGGGAGCTTGAAGGAGCTCAAGAAAGATTAACTTTATGCAAGGCTGATCTCCTTGATTATGAGTCTCTTAAGGAGGCTATTCAAGGGTGTGATGGAGTTTTCCATACTGCTTCTCCTGTCACAGACGATCCAGTATGTTTCCTTTTTTTCGTAATTTCATGAGGCAAAGTATGTTTTCTTCAAATTTGGTTATGATGATGAGATGATTTTGTGTTCCAATACTTGAAGGAGCAAATGCTGGAGCCAGCAGTGAATGGAACCAAGAATGTGATCATGGCAGCAGCTGAGGCCAAAGTCCGACGAGTGGTTTTCACGTCTTCAATTGGTACTGTGTACATGGACCCCAATAGGAAGCCCTGATGTTGTCGTTGATGAATCTTGCTGGAGTGATCTTGAGTTCTGCAAGAACACAAAGGTATTTAATTAATAACATGTGATGATGATTGATTAACATAATTAAATAGCTCCTAATTAGAGCACGGATCAGCTAATACTTGATGATTAAATCAACATGATATAAAATATATGCTAATTAATCACATGTCAAGATAATTGATTAACATAAATATTTCGTGCCCACATACACTTGGGTTACTCAAAGCATACAGAGTAGGTGTAAATAAAAATATCTCTATCCTAATTGCCTATCCTTCACATCTTGATGTAAGTTTATTATTCTTGCGTCATAGGACTTAATTACTGCATCTTGAAATCCTAATTGCCTATCCTTCACATCTTGATGTAAGTTCATCTTGGAATTGCAGAATTGGTACTGCTATGGAAAGACTGTGGCCGAACAGGATGCATGGGATGTGGCTAAGAAGAATGGAGTTGACCTAGTGGTGGTGAACCCAGTGCTGGTGCTTGGACCATTGTTGCAACCCACTGTCAATGCTAGCATCGTTCACATCCTCAAGTACCTAACCGGCTCAGCCAAGACATATGCTAACTCTGTTCAGGCTTATGTGCATGTTAGGGATGTGGCACTAGCCCACATTTTAGTCTTCGAGACACCTTCCGCCTCCGGCCGTTACATTTGCGCTGAGAGAATGCTCCACCGTGGAGAGGTGGTGGAAATCCTTGCGAAGTTCTTCCCGGAGTATCCCATCCCTACCAAGTAAGTTCTTATGATTTAGAACAATTTCAAAAAGAATTTTTTAAAGAGATTACTAACCTATTTTTCTTTCATGGTCCTTTCCCGATTTTTCTTCAAATCTTCATTAGCAAAAATATATTATGCTTTTATACAATAATATATTTGATTTCTCGTTGACATTTGATATATATATATATATATATATATATATATATAAAGCAACTTAGGGCAATGAATGTTGGAAGATTTCGTACAATAATTAAATTAAAGAATAAAATCCGTACTTCCTGTTGCATGACAGTTTTCTGATACTTTATCCCTGTTCATGCCCAAAATAAGAAAATAAATGAAGAAAAGGGTTTTCTGTCCTTATTTTATTTTTATTTTTTTGGTTTCTTAATGGTATCGTGGGGCAATTGTGGTCCCAATTTTGACTTGTATGATAATCTTAACCAAAAATCGACACCCCCGTGGCATAATTTTTTGAATCATCAGCAAAGAAAGCCAAATGATTTGACATTACTGGTGCAGCAAAAGGGTCCTCACCAACCCCATCGTCTTTGTCATATTTGGACCAAAATGGGTTCTCTACGTACGATTGGTACTGCACAAAGTTGTTGGATCACAAGTTAAATCTTGCTTCGTTATATATTTTCAAATTTTGTCATGGAGAGTTAGGAAGAGGATTATTGGGTCCTAAATCCTAATCTCATGAAATTATATGCCACAGTACTTGTTTGTCTAATTGTTAATGAGCTAGTGAATATTAACATTTTGTAGAAAAAAACCTACCAAGTTTGTAGAAAGAATTAATTGTGCTGTGTTTTTTTATTAATCTTGAATATTAATATTTTGTATTGCAATGCATTTGCAGGTGTTCAGATGAGAAGAACCCAAGAAAACAACCATACAAGTTCACAAACCAGAAGATCAAGGATCTGGGCATCGAATTCACCCCAGTGAAACAGTGCCTGTATGAAACTGTTAAGAGCTTGCAGGAAAAGGGTCACCTTCCAATCCCAAAACAAGCTGAAGACTCTGTGAAAATTCAATAAGAGCTCATTTATTAGGAGGGGACGTACATGTCCACACCCCAAGTGTGGTCGTAGTTGTTTGCAAAATACATATTAGGGAAAACAATATACTAAAGAAGAATGTAGAGTGCAAGTGTTACTGTCTTCTAAGACCTCTAATTGTCTTCGTGCTTAGATTAATCAATGTTTCAATCCTCTAATTAATCAATTATTGGACGTAACTTTTGAGTGTTCCGCTTTTTTTTTTTTTTTTTTTTGTGGTTGTTGTTTAAGTTTAATCCAATTTCAATATGGAATCAATACCATCTCTGTGGCTTCCCTTGGATTGAGAATTGATTATCTATCTTCCAAAATAAGGTCTACAAATCGAATAAAGCTTATATAATGATAGTTGCATGTACATCTCGTAGCACCCTCCTAATATAATTAATAAAGGATGTCAATTTCTCTTACTCTTATTCCCTCCCAAAATCGCTAGGATGCCATCTCTGTATAGATCAGTACATGCCCTTTCTCGTGGAAGACAAATCTAAAGTCTAAACCAAGGCACCCGGTTGGTTTAGACTGATTGACTGTATCATATCATGGGCCTCATCCAATCTGCTATTACAGGTTAGCAAAGCTCAGACAAAGGTGGTGGTACCTACTAGGAAACTATGATTTTCTAGTGTTCAAATTATATTAGTTTCTTGCAAGTTTAACTGACATGTTCTTGGGACAAAGGATCTTATTTTCTCATCTTTTATACATCTAAAATTTAATCATTTGCTTCACTAGTCCAGAAAAAGGGTCTTTTTTATGTAGGTATGATCTGAATTGAAATGGAAACATTTTTAGGGAAATTTGAGTCGTTCAATTTCACCCAAAGGATCTATTTTAGAGTCGATCTGAGCACGGAAATAAGCAATAGGAGTACTTTCCAAGAGGCAGGAATCAAAAAAAGGACTGCATAAGCAATAGGAATATATACAAGCCCAAACCTAGACTTCAGTTGAGTTGTGTGCGACCAAATCCAGCTGCAGAACCTTAGGCCCCATCCTTCTACTAGCAATTATTTCGGTAGAGTTTAGATTTAAGACTCGGTGTGCCCTACATATCGACCTAACAACCTATCAAATTTGAGCTCCCAGTCAGGTTGGTTTTTTACTTGGTTAGCAAAGTTCATTAATCAAACTTAGATGATCTGTAAGGTCAATTCATGATGTAGATAATTCAGTCAAACTAAGTGAGACTCGACCAGGTGAATTGTTGCAATATCGTGGTTATACAAGTTAATTACCCTAACTTAAACAAACAAGATAGTATAGAGCAAGTAAAGTGTTGATTCCACGAGAAAGATCTAATTCAAGTCTTTATACTAGATGATTCGAAGTTGAGAGGGCTTTGAGGCTATTTAGGCTATACTATGGTAAACAGAACAAATTAATCAAGCTAAATTAAATAAATTCAAAATTTATTTAAAGAAAAACCTTGGTCTCAAGTATACGTCCACCTATGAAAATCAAAACTGATCATTGAAATAATACGTCAATTTATATTAAGAATATCTATCTTTTCTTAACATTAGTCACTTAACCGATCCACAATGTAACTAACCCTAACCATTAAACAATCATAGTATCTGCACTAGTAATTTAAATCAATGGCAACCTTAAGAGCTAGACAGGTTGATAAATCTTATACAACATAACTGTATGCAATATATTATCAATTTAGTTGAATGTTTCCCCTAAGATTAACAACATAGATCCATCATAATTATTAAACTTAGTAGCTTCACAAGTTTAAATATCACAACTTTGTTTTTGATAGCAAACTTAGCCATAGATTGGTTTAGAATAATAATTTAAAGTTCGCTCTAACAATCAAACTAAACAATCATAGGAAATAAGAATAGGAAAACATTCATACTCATCATATAAACTGAAAAGAAAAGATAGAATAAATCTCATAGTTTTTTATTTTTGAAATCCAAAGGTTTTTATATCTTTTCAATCAAGAAAAATTACTTAGCCTTGTATGTCTATTGAAAAACTATTGAATAAAATATATGAGAACATAATTTCTTGTATAAGAGAAAAGAGTGGGGTTTTCTTCTTCTTTCTGGCTGCCTCATCCTTTTCTTTCTCTCTATTTTTTTTTATTTGATAGGAAATCCTAATCCCCACCTTCCTTAAATCCATTTTTACTCTCTTAAAAAATATAAAAATAATCCTTTGCAAAGTAAACAAATTTACATTTAAGTAAGTTGGACTTATTTCTTCACAAAATCTGTTTGTGGTTGAATTTATAGGTTGTCTTAGAAAAATCATATCTCTCTTATATGAGCTCTTTGAGTGGGTTGAAATTTGGTAGGTTGATATTTCTTTAAGTCAGGAATTCAACAAAACTGAGTTTGCATCAAATGGACTTCTTTACCTCAAGATATTCAAGTTGGAATGACCGAAGATCAAAATTGGCATAATGCAATACTTGTTTTTGAAGGCTGTGATTTCCAACCTCTTTTTTTTTTCCTTGCCATATATATATATATATATATATATAAAAAAAAAGGTATGGATGTTAGCTTTTTAATGCCACTGGAATCACTTCATTTCGATCTCTACAACTTAAGTTCTGCATAAAACATTGACCAGAGGTTAAATCTGCCAATATTCGACGCGAGATGGAACATGGTCTGAATTTTATCTCTAATTTACTCATTTTAGAATTTCACATCCAAAAGTGCCTTTAAAATATAAAACAATATTATCAAGGTATTATATATATATATATATATATATATATATATATATAATACCTTGATAACATGAACAAAATACTATGTAAATATGGGTAAAACTATCGAATTGTTAGAGAATAATAGAAATCATATCATAGGACCTCATTTAATAGCTTAAGCTTTTAGGTTGAGATGGTTCTTTGACATGGTATCAAAGCCTTGATGACCAAGTGATCACGAGTTTGAATTTCACCATCCTCATTTACTTGATAAAAATTAAGCACAAGATATATAGTGTAAGTCTATACAAGTTTCAAGCCCAAATGACTTTCACTTGAGGGGGTATGTTAGAGAATAATATGAATCATATCTTGGGATCTCATCTAATAGCTCAGACTTTTAGGCTGAAATGGTTCTTTGATATTGGGTTTGCATATGAGTTAGCAAAAGGGAAAGACCCTTCATCGAAGATCACATGTCTTGAAACAAATATCTTGCCAATGGGTGTATCAAGACATTTGAATCCTCAATGAGAGGTGCTATAATAAATGAATACATAATGTTTAGATCTGAAGTCAAGTTTGTTGCAATTGAATGGGTGAAGAAAAGGAAAACAAGCACACCAAAAAAATTTTAGAGATGAAAAATCAAGAGCATGTTTGTAGAGTTTTTCAAACGGTGAAAAGCCAAGAGGGGTGGTGGGAAGGAAATTAATAAGATATGTGGCCATGAGAAAATCGTTATCTTAATAGGTGTGAGGAACATGACAATGGGATAAGAGTGAGAGGCTTGTTTCAACGATGTGACAGTGTTTCCGTTCAACGAATCCATTTTGTTGAGACATATATATAGGGGCATGCGATTCGATGTTGAATGCCAATATTTGCAAACTATGTGTGATGAGAGCGATACTTCCCATCCCAATTAGTTTGTACAAATTTTATCTTACAATTAAATTGGCATTCAACAAGTCTTTGAAAATGAGCAAAAAATTTGCATGACATTGGATTTGTTAGCGATTGGAAATAACCATGTAAATTTGCTAAAATGATCAACAAACAAAACATAGTATTTATTGCCATTGGTTGACATGCTAGGAGATGGATCCCAAACATGGGAGAAAATTAATTCAAGAGGATGATTAGATATTGATTGAGAACTAGAAAAAGGAAGGTGATGGCTCTTTCCTTGTTAATAAGCCGAACAAATACCTAAAATTTTATTAGACGAAGTAGGTAAAGAAAATTTGGAAACAAGATACCGGATAATTTGATAGGAAGGATGTCCCATCCAGCAATGCCAAACATCAAAAGGTTCTCATTGAGATAGGTATGTTTGAGGATGGTTTATTGGTGATATGGAGGTCATAAAGATGTAGAGGCTGTCTTTAGGTTTGCCGAGCAGAAGAACTCTCCTTGTTGCCTCATCCTTCACCAAAAAAGAAGAAGAGTGAAATTCAAGATAAACATTATTATCACTCGTAAATTGGCTAACAAAAATCAAATTCTTCTTAATCTGAGGTACATGCAGTAACTTATTTAAAATAAAAGAATTTTTTGGGGTTGAACGAGTGGTGAAACCAATATTTTTTATAGGTAAACTTGCCCCATTGTCGACATGAATCTAGTTGTTGCCAAGATAAGGTTTTGATCGCACAAGTTGCTAAAGTTGTTGGTGAAGCGTTTTGTTGAACCAATATCCATATACTAGTTGGTATCATGTTGTGGTGAGGGAGATGTCATATAAGCCGCCATATTAGAAGGAGTGCCTTGGTAGGCATGATCGAACCTGCAATAACATTGAATGGCATGTGGCCAATTCTTCCATAAACTTGGCATTATGGTTTTAGGTTGGAGGAGTAGTTTGGAGGTGGGCCTCTTCCTCTATTTCCACGTCCCCTTCCTATGTTGTTGCAACCATGAGACTGGTTCTGAGGAAAGCATTGCCGTTATATTTTCAACTACGCGACCTGTAGTCATTTTTTGGGGCCACATTCATTGAGCCAACAGAGGTGTCAATGGAAATTTATTGCTGCTCTAGTCGGAAGTTAAATGCAAGAAGATGGTTAAACATATCTTCTAAAGTCATTTTTATCAATTTGAGTGGAAATTGACATGACAATAACATCATAAGAAGTCTCGAGACCATAAAAAAGGTAAGCTGTAAATTCATGGTTTTGAAGGGGTTGTCCGACAATGATCTCATTTTTTGAAAGTAATCAGAAATTAACAAGTTACCTTTCTTGGTGGAGGTAAAAAATTATCAAGTTTGTATGGTGTTAGCAAAGGAGTGAGGCGCGAACATTCTCTTGAGGGCTACCCAAACTTCTCTCAAAGTTGCGAGGCCAACCATCTTAAATAAGTAGGAAACCAGTGCACGTAGAACAGCTGGATCTTGATCATACTAGGTAATGTAGTTGGGACTTGATATCTCAATGGAAGTGGTTTGGGAGGTTGCCGATTCAGGATTAGGGATGGTGGGGCTAGGACTAGAGATGATTCTATCAATGAACCCAAAAAGGCGCTGACCACGTAGGTAGGGGACAATTTGAGTTTTCCAAAGAAGGTAATTATCCTTGGTAAGTTTAATTATGACAAGGCTATGGATGTTGACGGGAGTAACTGAGTTTGAAGGAGATGAGACCATATTGGTATATCAAAAAACAGAGGTTATGTTAAGCTTTGATACCATATCAAAGAACTATCTTAACCTAAAAACTTAAGCTATTAGATGGGGTCTCAAAATGTGATTTATCTATTAGATGGGGTCTCAAGATGTGATTTATATTGTTCTATAACACAAATCATATGGTTGTATCATGAATCTCAAGGGTTTTTTTTTTTTTTTATATATATAATAATAATAATAATAATAATCTAGTTTTCAAATATGCTTAGGTTATACAGTGGATCCATAGATTAGCTCAATTAAACTCTTTGATAAATATACAAATGCTATCATATCATGCATACATACAGAGTAGAATATAAAAAACATATATTAATTAAAAAATAAATGAAATTAAATACAATCATAACTTAGAATGTAATAGTTATTGTTTTACTCATTTTTTTGAGCCTTAAAGAGAAGTTGTATATCCCTTTTAAAGTGAAGGCAGGAGTTAAGTTCAAGGTTGTTGGAAGATTGACAAAAGTAAAAAAGAAAGAAATGATTTTCGAACCCTGTTTCAACTGGGATATGCTCTCCTTATCCTTCCCCTATGCTACTGAAATTGTCAAGATTCTTAGGCTAATTAGGAGTCTTTATAATGCTAAATTCGTTCTTTTGTTATCTAGTCTTTAAGGTTGGATAAATCCCTCAGAAGTTGCACTAAAAAACTGATTATGCTGCTGTCGCAATTTTTTTTTTCCAACTTAGGCCTTGATTTTGACTTGGTTTCACATAATATCTGACCATCCCGACTATATTCTGTCACTCATGACATGTTGAAGAATCAACCTTCACCTTTATTGGGTCCTAGGGCTCACTATTTTTATGGCAGACTCTCAGTCAAATTGGGATGCTTGGCATTGTCAGTTTCTTGAATTAAATTAGGAGATCCTTTTTGACCAACAAGGTTGCAGTCAGATTTTGTTCTTCAAAATGAACTTATCTCATTTTTAATCCTTGATGGAAGTTGTAGTCCTGTACGTGTAGATGGATTTGGGTTTTTGAATCGCCTGATTTGGATATCAGAAGCTCAAGATATCCCCATTTGAATATCTAAACATGAAAGTAGAGAATTTTGCCGCGAGAAGGATTCTGACTTGAGTTTTGCACTAAAGACTCTATTTCCATCACAATTTTGTTGGTTGTTATTCTAAGGTCATACTCTAAATAATATCGGGATTCTTGGTGTTGTCAGTTTCTGAATCAGATCAAGAGACCCTTTTTTTTATCAACCAGATTACTGCCAAATTCTGTTATTTAAATTGGTTTTATCTCACTTCAAATACATTATGAAAGTTGTAGTCCTACATGTGTAGATGAATTTGGTTTTTTGAGTCACTTGATTTCGATATCAGAAGGTTAAGATATTCACGTTTGAATATCGAATGTGAAAGCGAAAATTATGCCGCGAGAAGGATTTTGCCCCCAAGTTTGCAGGACTGAATTGAAAAAACACCGAAATAAGGGAATTAATGGCAGATAAAAATTGGAAGAAACTTGGCTGGGGTTTGAAGAAACAAAAAATAGGGACAAGATTAATTTGTAGACTAATTACCTTTGCCTTGCGTTTCAGCAACAAACAACGCCGTCATGCTTTTACACATTAATGTGCATTGTTTTTCCTTTCTTCAGTTAGGGAAGCAAGGCGGTGCCGTTTTAAAATAGCCCCATTTTGAATTAATGAGCATGGTACTGTACCCTTATCTGCAACTTTTTCCCTCCTCTACAACTGTTTCTTGCCATCTTCTTTTTTTGCATTTCTACCGTCTTTGCACTGTACAAAATAGTCCCCCTTTTCACGCTAGGATGGCAGCTGCGAGAGGGAACGACTTTGTACCTTTAATGCCACTTGGGGAAGAGGATGCAGAGGGAGCCTCGCCATCATCTAATGGTTGGAATTCCATCCCTAACACAGACGACTGGGATAAGAGGGGGTTTAGGTTAGTCTCCAAGTGTTTTGCTCAACTATAAAAGCGAGCTGGAAAAGGATGAAAAAAAAGATGAAGCAAAGAGTAGAGGGAGACAGAGAGAATTAAAACACACAGAGAAAAGATAGAGACAAAGAAAAAAAGGGAAAACAGAAGAGGAAGGGAACACAGAGAATCGAGAGAACAAGAAGAAGTTTGAGTGGAAAATAGAAGGAAACAACGAAAGGGGAGGGAGGTTAACTTCAAACTATTCTACCTTGCTGAAAAGGAATTTAACAAAGCTTTAAAGGGTTTTGAAAAAAGTTCCTAACAGTAAAAGAGGAAGGTTTTCTTCGGGTCATCAAAGGCAAACATGCAGGGACTACCCACCGGTTTGTTCCCCCTTTTTGCAAGCAATCTGCAGGTATAAGAGTTTATACTATATTTATTTCTAATATTATTAGTGGATCCTCTAAACTTAATAATTGCTTTTATCTTTGATTAATCCTCACATTAATCTTACATCTCAAAGTCCTATTTAACTTATTATTATTATTATTATTTGTAATTTATATAGTTAACCTCCCTGTGGTTCGACCTCGGTCTTGCCGGGTTATTTATTACTTTGACACTCCTGCACTTAGGATAAGATATCAATCTTTTGGTCATGTCACTTGGGTTAATAGGAAGTGTGTCAACAACTGTATTCTTAGGAGGCAATCAAGTTTTGGGGGTTGTCCCCAAAGCTTGAGCAAAAGGGGACATCATTGGAAAAACAATTAGAGAGGAACTACAAGTCTCCATAATGTCTGATCAAATGAATGCAATGTTTAACCATGCTGATGCCTTCATTGCCTTACCAGGTGGTCTGGGCATATTGGAAGAGATCTTTCATATTTCCTCTTGGGCTTAACTGCACATTTACCATAAACCTATAGGTTTGCTAAATATTAATGGTTTTTATGATAATTTGTTGTCTTTTTTTGATCAAACTGTGGAACAAGAATTTCTAACATCTTCGGCATGACAAATCATAATCTCTGCTGTTATTGCTGAATAATTGATTGACCAATTGCAATCTTTCATCCCTGTAATTGATCCTTCCACGAGTCGTATAAATTGGTCAACCAAGGAAAGTAGCAAAAAGCTTAGATTGGATTTGAGCCTTCATTTGTGAAACCTTGTGTCTTTTGGTTTTATTAATAGCATATTATTTTGATTTGTTATTTCTTATATTTATTTAAATGTGTTTCAGGATTGTCAGTGTTCGTTGTTTCAAGTGATGTCTTCTATACTCTATCTTTCTACATTAGGACATTAAGGACAATATCTCGTTTTGGTTGGGGGGAAAGGGTAGTAGTTGATATTTTCAAATAAATAAATAAATTTAACTAACTGTGTTTTCTATTTTATAATCCATTTGCAAAACTGTTGTTACTAGGATGACAGAGTAAAGGAGTTCTTTTGACTCTTGAGACGCATCTTAGTAAATATTCTTAACAAGGTCTATCAGAATATTTCTTGAAATATTCGGGTTTACAAACTCTCGCATTGTTATCATTTAATTCTGCTCATATACTCATTTAACAAGTATTCTTAAACCTTCATTTTCACACACACACACACACACGTTAACATATGATTGTGCGTTTCACATTGGATTATTACATTATTTATGCTCTTTTGTTAAAGGTAACAACTAAGGGAAAGGGATAGTATATAATCTGCAAAAAAATAAAATAAAATAAATGATGATAATAAAAACGTAGATAAGTTTGGTTTTGTAGCCTCCCTAACCTAAGCAATTAAGCCCGAAGGGGTGTTTTAACACCTAATACCCTAAAGTCAACTGACCTGGAAACGCTTGTTACATGGGTTGAGGAGAAAAGCTTAAAGGAATCAAACATTGCACTATCTACGTATCAGTATCTGCAACCAAGTTACTAAGCTCGTAGGGGTGTCTCATCACCTAATGCCCTAAGACCAACTAGTCTGGGAGTCATTAGCCGAAAGCTCATTACATGGGTTAAATATGCATTGTGTTTTAAGTTATATGTATATATATTAAAAAAAAAAGAAAAAAAAGATAATAATCTCAACCCAAGAAAGTTAACCTTAAACATTAGAACAAAAATTTTGTTTTCTTCCAAGTAAAGCCCCATAACTATATGTTGATATTTTAAGCACAAAAGAAAGGTTTATTAATATCTTGTTTAAGAGGTATTGAACAAATATATGAATTTAATGCGAATTTTTTTTTTGGATAGATTAATAGAAGTTGAATGATGAATGTCTTGCTTTGTGGAATTTGCAAATTGTTTTTCTATTTTAACGCTTTGATTACTAGGTATTAGTAATAAGCTGGTTGGGGGGGTGTGATTAGTACTTAAAAGTGTATTTTTATCAAGGTTTTATATCATTATTTTGCACTTGAAGTATCAATAACTCCTTAACTAAAGCATGTTTTATAATAACATATCTAATAATATAAGATACCTTTAATTTATGGTAAATGTTCAACTTAAATGGAGGCCTATCACATAAATGAAAGGATTGATTGATGAGTTTAAGTACCGAAATTGAAAGGACAAAGAGAGGGCCAAACTTAGAAAAGGATGCTGGTTCAGTCCAAACTAGAACACTGTTCGGTAATTGGGTCATATCTAGAGCTGTAGATCTCGGATTTAGGTATTCTTTATATGGATGGAAAGATAAGACATAGGCCTAAAACTTTCATGTGGAGTCCAAGATTTAAAAAGACCGTTTTCATGTCCAAATTGTAGCAACAACGGACAAGTCTGAATCTGTTCTGCAACCCAGACACTGTTCATTGTTCAGCCCATATCTCTAGTTTTAGAAGTTCAAATGACCTCAATTACTTTTTTGCTGGAAATATGAGACAATTTTTAGAACTTTCATAAGTATAAATGGTTCAAATTCGGACGTTATCAATGACGTTTTGTTCAGACAAGAAGATAAGGATTGTCACCAAGTCAAGATGTGGCCACCTACTCAACAATTAGTCATCAAATCAATAGTTTCAAATTTTGGCCTATAAAAGGAGGCATTTGCCATACATTTAGGCATCTTGGTTATTCAGATCAAGATCATGCTCTTTATTTCTCTCTTTATATTTTTGTAATGCTTAAGTTTTGTTTTCATTAATATCTTGTTTATGCTTTTCATTTCCTTTCCTTTACTTAGTTAACTTGTATCTTATTTATGTTCTTCTCTTGTTTATTTATGTTTGTCTTCTTCATTATATTTAGCTTAGTTTATTATGTCAAGGTGAAAAGGTTACACTAATGGTGTAAAAATAAGTATAATAAAACTCAATATGGACTTCAATGTTTATATCCTAAACAACTTGCTATTAACATGTCTTATCATTTTTATCTTATTAATTCTTAATACCTTGCTTGTTAAATGGTTAATCTAGATTTGTGTTGTATAACACTTGGTACAACAAATGTTTGGCACTTTCATAGCCTAACCGTATGGTATAACCTACACCTGTGCTATGAAAGGAACTTGATTTATTGTTAACATAAGTTAGCATCATGAATTCCTGACAATATTTAAAAGTTTGATGTTACTTAAATAAGATAATTAATATGATCATGTTAACAATTTAAAATGAGCTATTAATGATAAATCATCCGATTAGAACCTCCTTTGTGTGTGGTTTCCAGTTGAGTAATAAAAAGAGTTTATACTATACTTATTTGAAATACCATTAATGGTTCCTCTAACCTTGATATTTGTTTTTATCATTGTTTAATCCTCACATTAATCAAGCATCTCAAAGTCCTCTTTAACTTCTTCTTCTTCTTCTTCTTCTTCTTATTATTATTATTATTATTATTATTATTATTATTATTATTATTATTATTATTATTATTATTATTATCATTGTTGTTGTTGTTGTTGTTATTTATAATTTATATAGTTAACCTCCCTAGGATTCGACCTCGGTCTTGTCAGGTTATTTATTACTTCGACATTCCTACACTTGGGAGAAGACATCAATCTTTTAGTTTGTGTCATGTGATGACGGCCAGAGCTTATGATGGCTCGCCTAGACAGGTGATAGGGACAATTGAGGTCAAACTAGTCGTGGGCCCATAAGTCTTTCTAGTAACCCTTTAAGTGATGGACATCCACCCTTCCTATAATAGGTTGTTAGGAAGGCCATGGATACATTATGCGGGAGCTGTCGCCTCCTCACTGCATCAATGCTTGAAATACATTACCAACAGTGTTTTGGTTACTGTTAAGGCTAAGGAGACTATGTCGATGGTAAGGAATGTGGCGTTCTGTTCATTGAGGCTGAAGATTTTAGGGATGTAAACCTTCATGCATTTGAGGTTATGAATACTGAGTGGGTGCCTAAGAACACTATGGTGAGGAAACCAGAGATCTTAGAGGCCGCCAAAATGGCTGCTAAAAGCTTTTTAAAGCATAAGATTCCTTTCCAATATGATGTTGAAGCTGGAAAACCTGAGAGGATTAATATAATAAAGCTAAAAGCTACACAACAAAGGTTTGGGCTTGGCTATAAACCTAAGAAAGAGGATTACAAGTGAGCTGCTGGTGCAAGAAGAAAAAAGGAAGAAGATAATGGCTAGGTTTGAAGGAAGGAAGCTTGAAGAAGAAAACTTAGCCATCCCTCCAATAAGAGTTTCATTCCCAAAGGCTACATATGTGATGCAACCTGAAAACTTTTTTCAGTAACTCTCTTCTATGAACATAAACACTCTAGAGGAAGATGAAGCTAAGGGTATTGTGGAGGAGAATGAAGTTGGAAGAAGGGATGAAGAGATGTCGCAATTAACCATCTACACTCGGGAAGAAATGGCCGCCAGGAACTTCGTTCGAAAGCTGGCCAAGGCATAGAAGTTCCAGAATTGGGAGACCCAAGAAGATTGTTAGTGTTCAAAATATAATGAACAATGCTTGTTTGATTCTGATGTTATCTATGTTGTTTTGTTTTTATTTTCTTTTCTTTCCCGTTTTGTTTTTTATTTGATAATCAAGGCTCAAGATGTCAATTGGATTTCATCCTTATTTTTGAGCCAACCTTTTCCTTTTAATGAGATCATGCATTTTCAAAGTTTATCTTTATGTTTTTATTGTGCATTTACAGATAACTTTCCACTTTCAGGAAACCTAAAAGAGTATCTTCCACAATAACACATGCACTTTACATTAAGAATGAATGGCCAAACTTTAAAGAATATATAGTAGTAGTAGAAGAGGAAGAATGGGATGAAAATAACACTATAGAATTCACAAAACTAATAAAGCAGCATGACCAAGCTTGGAAACCCACTAAAGAGGAATTTGAAACATAGTTGTGGAAATTGAGAAAATTAAGAGAGAGCTGAAGATAGGGACTATGATCACTCCTAAAGAAAAGAAAGAGTTGATTATATTACTTCGAGATTATATAGATGTCTTTGCCTGGTCCTATGAGGATATGCCTGGTTTGGATACTGATATCGTAGTACATAGGTTACCATTGGTAGAAGGATGCAAGCCATTTAAGCAAAAGTTGAGGAGAACTCATCCGGAGGTTTTAATCAAAGTGAAGGCAAAAATTGAAAAACAATGGAATGCTGGATTTCTAGAAGTAGTCAAATATCCATAATATGTGTAACATAGTGGTAGTGCCCAAGAAGGAAGATAAAATCAGAGTTTGTGTGGACTTTAGAGACTTAAACCGGGCTAGCCCTAAAGACAAATTTCCACTACCACACATAGATATGCTAGTTGACAATGCACGTGGCTCCATATATTCCTTTATGGATGGATTTTTAGGCTATAATAAGATAAAAATGGCACAAGAAGATAAGGAGGAGACAACATTTGTAACACCATAGGGAACCTTTTGTTACAAGGTCATGCCATTTGGGTTAAAGAATGCTAGGGCCACCTACTAAAGGGCCATGTTGACTTTATTTCATGATATGATGCATAAGGAGATTGAGGTATACGTGGATAATATGATTGATAAATCTAGAGAAGTAGAGAATCATGTCCAAATATTAAAGAAATTATTTGAAAGACTAAGAAAATATAAGTTGAGGCTTAACCCTGCAAAGTGTTCATTCAGTGTAAAATCTAGGAAGTTGTTAGGATTTATGGTGAGTGACAAAGGGATAGAAGTGGATCCTGACAAAGTAAGGGCTATTCTATCTATGCCAACTCCCAAGACTGAAAAGGATGTAAGAGGTTTTGTAGGAAGGTTGAATTACACTGCCCGGTTTATATCCTAATTAACCACAACTTGCAATCTAATCTTTTGTTTGTTAAGGAAGAAGAATCCTAGAATTTGGAATGAAGAGTACGAAGAAGCTTTTAAGAAAATCAAGCAGTACCTACTGAATCCACCCTTTCTTGTTCCTCCTATACCAGAAAGGCCGTTGATATTATACTTAACAGTAACTAAAACAACAATGGGATGTGTACTAGTCAACATGACGAGACTGGAAGGAAGGAAAGGACCATTTATTACCTAAGCAAGAAGTTCACAGAATGCGAGGCTAGGAATACTGTGATTGAGAAACTATGTTGTCCACTCATATGGGTTATAAAGAGGTTACGTTAATATATGTTGTATCATACTACGTGGTTAATTTCAAAATTAGACCCGTTGCGGTACATCTGTGAAAAGCCCTATCTGTCAAGTTGAATGGCAAGATGGCAAGTTCTGTTGGCTGAATATGACATAGTATATATGACAAGGAAAGTTGTGAAAGGGAGTGCCATTACCGATCACCTGGCTGACAATGCTATAGAAGATTATGAGCCATTTAACTTTGACGTTCTTGATGGAGATGTGCTTTCAGTCGAGGAAAGGAAATCAGATTTGTGGACTATGTACTTTGATGGTACTGTAAATGTATGTGCTAATGGAGCAGGTGTAGTGATAATCTCTCCCGAAAACAAATAGTATCCAGTTTCAGTTAAGTTATAGTTTGGGTGCACTAACAACACGACTGAGTATCAGAAAGATAGATGTGTATGGAGACTTAATGCTGATTATTTTCCAAGTGAAAGGAGAATGGCAAACCAAGGAAGAAAAGTTGAAAACTTGTCAAGAATACCTAGCTAAACTTGCTAGAGAATTTAAGGAAATAGAGTTCACCCACCTAGGAAGGGAAAGAAACCAGTTTGCTGATGCTTTGGCCACACTAGCTTATATGGATAGAATAAAATTTAGGCACGAGGTAGAACTAATGCACATTGATATCAGAAATAACCCCGCTCATTGTTGCTCAATCAAAGGAGAAATAGATGGAAACACTTGGTATTATGATATCAAGAATTTTGTCCAAAATCAGGCATATCCCACGGGGGCATCCAAAATTGATAAGAAGACCTTAAGGAGGTTGGAAATGGACTTTTATCTTGATAGGGAGATTTTGTATAAGAAGTCATCCGATGGGACTTTATTGAGGTGTTTAGATGAAGTTGAGGCCAAAAACGCATTACGGGAAGTCTATGAAGGGATTTTCTCAATTTATGCTAATGGACATGTGATGGCTAGAAAGATACAAAGGGTCGGTTACTTTTGGATGACATTAGAGAAGGACTGCATCAACTATGTCCGAAAGTACCATAAGTGTCAGGTGTATGGTGATAAAATCAATGCCCCTCCGACTTCTTTGTTCAACCTAACATCCCAATGGCCTTTCACAATGTTAGGAATTGATGTGATTGGGCCTATCAACCCAAAAGCTAGCAATGTTCATAGGTTTATTCTCGTGGCTATCGACTACTTTACAAAATGGGTAGAAGCTAGTTTATTTGCCCAAGTGACACAAAACACAGTGAAGAAATTTATTAAAAGAGATTTGATTTGTCGATATGGTTTGCTAAAAAAGATCATAACCGATAATGCCCAGAACTTCAATGGCAAGATGATAATAGAACTATGTGCTAAATGGAAAATTAAGCATTCCAATTCCTCGCTGTATAGGCCAAAGATGAATGGTGTGGTAGAAGCTGCTAACAAGAATGTCAAGAAGATTATTTAGAAGATGGTAGTCACCTGCAAGGATTGGCACGAGATGTTGCCATTTTCCCATCATGCATACTGTACCGTAGTCTGGACTTCAACAGGAGCCATCCCGTACACTTTGGTATATGGAATGGAGGCAGTAATGCCTTTAGAAGTGGAGATCCTATCATTAAGAGTACTAATAGACTCTGAGCTAGAAGAGGCAGAATGGGCAAAAGTTAGATATGAACAACTGAATCTAATAAGTGAGAAGAGGATAGCTGCAATATGTCATCATCAACTCTACCAAAGAAGATGGCTAAATCATATGACAAGAAGGTTCGACCTCGAGGATTCCAAGAAGGAGACCTCGTACTGAAGAAAATATTGCCTTTACCAGGAGAAGATCATAGTAAATAGGCGCCAAACTATGAGGGCCCTTATGTGGTGAAGAAAGCTTTCTCAGGAGAAGCTTTGTTGTTGTCTAGAATGGATGGAGAAGATTTAGTTAGACCTATGAATTCTGACTTTGTAAGAAATATTATGCTTGATGTATTCCATGTTTTCCCAATCAAATAAAGTTTAGCCATGAATTCTTGCTGTAAAGAACCTTCTCTTCATAAAGCGTATGATCTCATAACATTTAAAACCTTATACTTAAAAGAACTGATTTTAAGCATGATTAAGGAATCATAATATGCTTAAGATGACTCAACCAATGCCCAACTTGGAGAGAACCAAACTAAAAGCCAAACCTGACCTATATTGCACACCATAATAGGGGCAAAAAGTGCACGTATGGGTCCATAGTGAGCCAAAGCCCAACATCAAAGGGAATCATCATAAAAACCTTTGGAACACCTTTATGAGAATTTCTTAAAACAAAATATGATGATTGTATGGAAAGTTTTAATTTTCATGAGCAAACCAGATCTTTTGAGTTTTCCTTTTAAAATAATTTCTTAAAAATAGGAAAGGCAATTAAAACATTGGTAAAAGTATAATAAAATGCAATATTCAATGGAGAAAGAAAGGGCCCCGTAAAGAAGTGAAGATCTCTTCACCAAGCATGAAAAAGATAGGAAATGTAGCACGATGAGAATATTCTGGTTCAAGAGGACATGTCGGGCAAATAAGTGGAAACAGGAGCTCAAAGAAGGCTACAACGAAAAGGGAGACCTATGTTTCCAAAATAGGTAACAAAAGCATGCATGCTATATTGTCATAACATTAACTTGGCAGGAAAGGTGTGGCAAAAGCCAAAATAGTTCCAAGTTTTTTGGGAACCACTGAGATACAAAATCTCAGGTCAACGGAACTGCAAAAAAGAATTGTGAACTAGCACTGCTTCACTCCTTGAGGTAGGATGATTCCTTTTAAGATTCAAAACGGGCAGGTCACCCGACATTGAGATCATTTTTTTAGAAAAAGCGTGGAGTTTTTATAAAAATCTTAAAACGGGCAGGTCACCCGACATTGAGACTATTTTTTAGAAAAAACATGGAGTTTTTCTAATATATATATTAAAACGGGCAGGTCACCCGACATTGAGATCGTTTTTTTAAAAAGAAGCGTGTAGTTTTTCTAAAAATCTTAAAACGGGTAGGTCACCCGACATTGAGACCATTTTTTAGAAAAAAAAATGTGGAGTTTTTCTAAAATCATAAAATGGGCAGGTCACCCGGCATTGAGACCATTTTGTAGAAAAAAACGTGGAGTTTTTCTAAAAAATCTTAAAATGCACAAGTCACTAGACATTAAGACTATTTTAGAAAAAAACGCGAGAGTTTTTCTAAAAAAGGCTACTATATTGCAAAACGGGCAAGTCAACCGATATTGAGACCATCTTTAGAAAAGCATGGAGTTTTGTAAACAGGCAGGTCACTTAGCAATGAGACCACTTTTAAAATCCTTTTGAATAGAAAAACAGGCAGGTCACTTGATATTGAGACCAACTCTAGAAAAACATGGAGTTTTCTAAAACAAGTAGGTCACTTGATAATGAGGCCATCTTTAAGAAGGCATTGAGTTTTGAAGTTTTATCAATCATTTTATCTTTACAAAACTTGCTACTCAAGTCTTAGCTTTGCAAGTTTTGTAAAGAAAGAGCATCTGTTGTTACTCATTTTTTTGAGCCATATAGAGATGATGTATATCCCTTTTAAAATGAAGGCAGGAGTTAAGTTCAAGGTGGCCAAGCCACACTTCTTCTATAAATACAGTCTATAGTAAAAAGAATGGGGAGGGGGGAGAAAAATTTATTCACGTGGAGAAAAATTGAGAGGCAGAGGGGGAGAAAATTTTAGAGGGGAAAGGGTAGCAAAAAAAATGAACCCTAAACCTAAATTTTTTTTTTGAAGCCAGGTGCTGCCCCTCTCTTTTTGAAAAAAAAAAAACGGAGGCCCCTCTCCCTTTGAAACAAAAAAAAAACCAGATCCCCCTCAGAGGCCACCTTCTCCCCTTGGCCATTTCATCTTCCCTGCAACCGCCCAAAAGAAAAGAAAACCGAAGCTTTCATCTTTTCTCTAAGCAGCCGCACCCCATTTTGGCTGAGGCTATCTTCCCATTGGCCGCTCCCTTCTCCGCCCACTCTCCCTAATTGCCCGGCCAAAAACCATATAAACAAAGCCATTTCCAACCATTCTCTCTCTCTCTCCAAGCTACAACCGCCTCCCTTCCCTTAGCAAAGAAACCAGAGACCCTTTCTCGCTTCCTCTCTTCAGCCGGCCATATATCAATAGTTCCCTCTCTCAGCCAGCCAAAACCAGACCTCCCTCCTCTTCCTCTACTTTTCTTCCCCAAAACTGTTCCCCTGCTTTGTGATTTTTGCCCCGAAAGCTAGCCAGCCACACCCCTCCTCTGGTCGTCACTCTCCCTCGTGGCCAAGACGACAACCGTAAAAGCCCTAACAAACGACAGCAGTAAGGCCAACCACCGCTGCCACCAACAGGAGTGAAGACCATCACCACAATGACCACCACCGATAACCACTTCTCTGATCTTCAACCATCCAGACGGCAACATGCAACAGCGGCGCTGAACCCATAAGAAGAAAGGATTAAGGGGGAGAGATAGTGGCAGATCTAAAAGAAAAGGAGGAAAACAAAAAAGTGAAATCTACTGCTTATGTTTGTTGGGTTGTCTTGCAAGTGACTAAGAGATCCACCGCCGGCAAGGAAAGGAAGGGGAGAAGAGGTTGAGCCAGATCCCACCGTTTCCAGTTTCTTCCTCACGGCAGTGCGTGGAGGAGACGCGCCGCCAGTGTTTTTGGTGGTCCAAAAGCCTTCCCAGCAGTTTACTGGATTTTTAGGGGCTATTATGTAATTTTTTATTTGTGTAATGTGTTTGTTTTATTTTATTTTTTTGTAATTTTTTATTTCATATGGGTGTATGAGAAAAACATAATAAAAAGGGATGTGCGTATGTGTGTTTGTACCTTTTTATGAATGTTATTGAATTATAAAATCAAAAAGATAAAATAAAGAATTAAGTGTTTAATTTGAATATGGTTAAATATCTTAAGAATAAATAAAATCATGTTGTATTTTCCATGAAAATATAAGAACATGTTTCTACATATATTCTGGGATTTAATAACTGATTTATTAAAGCCTTAGAATTTGGCTAATATTTTATTTTTTAAATCACATCAAATCACAAAGCAGCTTATCTCAAGTAGGGGCGTTAGGGATGCTAATATCTTCCCTAGCCACAACCAGTCCCTTACCCTCGAATTTCTAACAAAGACCAGTATATCTGGGTTTCCTAGTGACCCTCAATCAAATACTAGGTGGCGACTCCCAAAAAACCAATCAAGCAAAAGAAACGAAAATTTGCCGCACGGGTCACGTGCGACAGTACTGTACCCCCATCTGCAACCTTTTCCCTCCTCTATAGCTGTTTCCTGCCATTTTCTTTTTTTGCATTTCTCCCATCCTTGCACTATACAAAACAGTCCCCCTTTTCACACTAGGATGGCAGTTGCGAGAGGGAACGACTTTGTACCACCAGTGCCACCTGGGGAAGAGGACGCAGAGGGAGCCTCGCCATCATCTAATGGTTGGAATTCCATCCCTAACACAGACAACTAGGATGAGAGGGGGTTTAGGTTAGTCTCCAAGTGTTTTGCTCGGCTATAAAAGCAAGCTGGAAAAGGCTGAAAAAAAAAGAGATGAAGTAGAGAGTAGAGGGAGACAAAGAGAATTAAAACACGCAGAGAAAAGATAGAGACATAGGAAAAAGGGAAAACAGAAGGGGACGGGAAAATAGAGAACCGAGAGAACAAGAAGAAGTTTGAGTGGAAAATAGAAGGAAACAAAGAAAGGAGGGAGGTTAACTTCAAATTATTCTACCTTGCCGAAAAGGAATTTAACAAAGCTCTAAAGGGTTTTGAAAAAAGTTCCTAACGATAAAAGAGGAAGGTTTTCTTCGAGTCATCAAAGGCAAACACGCAGGGACTGTGCATCGGTTTGTTCCCCCTTTTTGTAAGCAATCTGCAGGTATAAGTTTCGCCCCCCCTTTGTTTTTCCTGCTATATTCAAACCCTTGCATATGTGTTTTGTTATGTTCCAGAACTATTATTTTTCCTTTGCTCTAGACGTTTGTTTGATGTTGGGACAAAAGGTGGTATGCTTACCCATTGTTCCATCTATGGCTTTGAGTTGGTTTCCTTTTGCTTATGTTA
Source organism: Populus tomentosa (assembly GCA_018804465.1). Lineage (NCBI taxonomy): Eukaryota > Viridiplantae > Streptophyta > Magnoliopsida > Malpighiales > Salicaceae > Populus > Populus tomentosa. The sequence goes on along the minus strand of CM031969.1, from coordinate 3,516,941 downwards.
AAGCTGCATATTCTTTTTTGGTTCTTTTGCTGTGAGGGACCGTGAGTTTTAAAGGCCTCCACCATCCTTCCCCTTATCGACTCAGTGCCTCTTTGACTAGGATTTGTATTAGGAGTGCCTCTTTGACATAGATTTAGTTTATCCATAAAAAAAATAAAATGCAAGAGGGGTTCCTTTGCATTTGAGGGGTTTCTTTTAGGCAGGTTTTGTTGGTGTTTTTTTTCTTTCTTTCTTTGAAGGTGATTTAGTAGGCCATTTGTTTTTTTTATTATCTAGTTCAGTCTTGAATATCCAGGGTATAGAGGCATGCTTCCCATGTTTTTTTCCTCTTGCATGAAACTAGCATGGCAGCATCAGAGATTAGGAAAAGATGATAGGCATGAGACTCGGTTTCTGTTTATGTTTCTATATAAGGCTTTGAGTTTAACTTTGTTTTTTTTTTTTTTTTGTGCATGCAAACAAGTGTTTTTCTTTTGAGACTAACAGGCAGACTTATATTCAGAATTCAATTTTAAGTTGCTATGTCATGCTTTGCTTGATTTGAATTGTTTTAAGCTTCCAATGAATTTTGAAATATATATGTGTACGGCTTGTTTCTTTAATTATGATACTTGATTTAATTGTGTTGTTTTTGTTTCAACAAAACATAAAATTTTCCTTGTATGCTGCATATGGCCAATACCCTAACATATTTTAAATTTCTTCTTAAAAAAAAACAAATATTCAAGGTTTCAAAAAATCTGTTTTAGCATGGATTTCTTAAATACAAAAATTATTTTCTTCCATCTTGGATTTTACAACATGTTTGTAAATTCCAAAGGGTGTTAGCTAATATTTCAAAAATATAAAATCTTTTTTTTTTTAGAATTCACCTTTATTCACTATTAATGTTTGGATAAAGAAATCTCAAAGGGGTAAATATCTAAAATATTATTACGAATAATTTGTTATTCATTAGTAATGTTTGGATAAAGAAATCCCAAAAGGGTTAATATCCAAAATATTATTAGGAATAATTTGTTATTATTCACTACAAATGTTTGGATAAAGAAACCCCAAAGGGGTTAATATTCAAAATATTATTGGTAATAATCCATCATTGTTCACTGTTAATATTTGGATAAAGAAATCCCAAGTGGTAAATATCAAAAATATTTTTTATAGGAATAACAAGTCATTATCCCTTAATAATATAAGGGCAAATAAACCTATGAAAGGTAAATGTCCAAAATATTGTTAATAGGAATACAACTTGTTTATTTTTAACATAAAGGCAGATTTATGCCTAAAATTTTATTTAGAACAATTTAATTGCATATCTTTGAAAGAAACCTCAATTATAATTGGGGACATTTCAAATTTTTATCCACAATTTACGAGTCATGAAAATATGAAACACTAAGGCTAGAATGGGCTTTTAAAGCACCTTGAATTTCCTTAGATTTCTAACTTATTTTTTTTCTTTTATCTTCCTTGCGATTTACGAGTCGTGAACACTTGAAATACTAAGGAAAAAAATAAGCTCTTAAGCACATTGGATCTCTTTAGATTTCTATCTTAGCTGTCTCTAAATTCATAAATTCTGAATTTATTTCAAATCAAGCATAGACTTTAATAGATTTGCACCGTTTCTCTTTGGCACTCTATAGACATATCTAAAAGTATGATCCATATTGGCCAAGGGTTCTTTCCCTTAGGCTTTGAATCCAAGTTCGTTCATCACAGCAGACTTATCCTAGGAAACTGATGGGATTAGAGAACATCAACACCATAGCAATTATAGGCAAATCAAACACCAAGCAACTTACCTTAGGTAGGGTGTACTAGGGGTGCTAAAACCTTCCCTTTACGCAACCAGTCCCTTGCTTTAGAATCTCTTAAAGACCAGTTTGATTTTCTAGTGATCATAATACTAGGTGCCGACTCCTTTTTTTACAAAACAAAGACCTCAATATCAATCCCCATTCCGGGAAGGGTCGCCTCGACGTCAAGCTCTCATGAGGGTACTACAGTTATAACCATCACAAGCCCACAAACACTAAAAAAACGAATATAATCAATAGTTCATTTAAGTGAAGTACATTCTCCTTTTGTTTTGTTCAAATTTGAAAAAAGATAAAACCACACACAGACACATATATATATATATATAGTTTATGGCTCATAAGAAAGACATCAGGAGCAAAGCGAAATGATAAAATTTGTCTATGTGAGATTTGTTTTTTGTTTTTTTGCTAGGAACTATTAATAGGTTGATGGTGTAGGGGCAATGCCTCAAGGGTACAATGAATGAGTATTATTAAAAAATTATCTAATATCCTTTAAACATTAGGGTCTATTATAAATATATATTAAGTAACCTTATTCAACGTAAAGTGAAAATAAAAACTCCTCATTTCTGTGAATGTAGACAAAATGTCGAACTGCATTGAATATTACAACATTCACCGACAACATTCACCGACAGCTGTTGTAGATACACTACCAGAAATTTGCTTAATACCAATGGAATCCTCGACGAAATATTTCTGTTGGTATTTTTCGGTCAAAATTATCGACGAAAACTTTCCGTCCGTCATTCGGTTGGTAATTACCGACAATTTTATTTCGTCGGTAATTACCAACCGAATTACAGACGGAAAGTTCAGAATTAATGAAAAAAGGGCGGGTAGCTGACGTGGAGGTTTTGGCGGGTGATTTTTCCGACAGAATCACCGACGGATTCAAAACGGGTGACCCGTATGTGTGATTGGACCGGTTCACCGTTCAAAATACCGACGGAATCACCGACGAAATTGAAATGGCAGATCCATACGGGTGACGTGACCGGTGCACCATCAAAAATACGGACGGAATCACCGAGGGATTTGAAAAGCAGGTCCATGTGGTGACGTGTCGATTTCCCTTCAGAATGACCGACGGAGTTGCCGACGTAGTCACCGACGGTTTTATTCTGTCAGTGAGGCCGTCAAAAAAAGTAAATATATGGCCACTCTACCGACACTCTCCTCCCCCATATCTCCTTCTTCTTCCTAATCCTAACTCTCCCCATTTGCAAATAACCAGCCCCCCCTCGCCCCCAAATAAAAATCTTGCTCATCTCAGCATAACAAGTTGTATTTCTTGAAGTTTTGTGGTCACAACATCCGTGTTCTGATTTACCGATGGATTTTATCAATTTTTGTAAGTAATTCTATCTATTTAAATTTTAACATTTAAATGTCAATTTTATTGTTTTTTGAGTATATGTATTTTTGTTAGTAGATGTACGTGTTTTATTGTTATTTCTAAACAAACTTGTAGTATATGAACGTATAATTTTATACCTGTTATGGTTTGTTTTAGATTTTGTAAGATTGTATTTGTTTGTAAATTGTTAAAACTTTGTGGAATTACCGAATTACATGTTCTGTTTTGAAATAATTAATAGCTTGCTTAATGAGTCCTTTTTAAGTTTTATCGATGGTATTGCAGAGTGGTAATTTCTGCTAATTTATATATATTAATTTGTATGGACGTTGATAAATGATAATGAATATTTAATATTTATGAGAAGTTGTGATTGGTTTGTTGGATAATCTCGAGGTAAAGTAATATTTTTGCAAGTTTATTTAACTAACTTAGTTAATTAATACATGATGTCATCATAATTTTATAGAGGTTCGATAGAAGTCATGGATGATCGTTCATGGATGTATCTAGATTCACCCCAAGGATTATGGAGGATGGATTATTGTAATGGGGTTCAAGGTTTTATTAATTTCGCAACATCTATTCCCATAAATTTTACTGGAGGCGGTATTAGGTGTCCATGTAGGAAGTGTCAAAATAAAAAGTATCTGCATCCAGATGTTGTAATAATGCATCTTCTACACAAAGGGTTTATGGAGGATTACCAGTGTTGGTATGCACATGGAGAGGTATTTGTTAGTAATAGAAGAATGGGAGAAACGGTGGTTGGGTCAACTTCTAGTGCTAGCAACGTGCATAGCAGGAAATGACAACACTAATCCTTACAGAAATATGGTTATGGATGCAATGAGAATGAATCAAGGTAATGTCAGTCAATGTCCAATCATAGAAGAAGAACCTAATGCAGAGACAACTAGGTTTTTTGATTTGTTGAAAGATTCTGACGAACCATTATGGGATGGCTACACAAACCACAGTAAATTGTCGGCCGTGGCACAGGTGTTCACCATCAAGTCAGATCACGGGCTGAGTGAGGCCGGGTATGACAAAATTATTGATTGGGCAAGAAGCATTTTACCTGAAGGGAATAGGCTGAAAGAGAACTTCTATGCTGCGAAGTCCATGATGAAACCCCTCGGTTTAGGATACCAGAAAATTGACATGTGCCCTAACTTCTGCATGTTATACTACCTTGAAAATGCTGAGATGACCGAGTGCATGACATGCGGGCATTCCCGTTACAAACCCAAAACTGGCAGGGGAAAGACTTTAATGGCGTATAAAAAAATTAGGTATTTCCCGATCACACCTAGACTGCAGAGGTTATTCATGTCACGAAGGACTGCTGAGCACATGACATGGCACCAAACACATGATGCGGTTGATGGTGTGATGGTGCATCCTTCTGACGGCGAAGCGTGGAAATGCTTTAACAGTGTGCATCCTGACTTTTCAGCTGAATCAAGGAATGTCCGTCTTGGGTTGTGTACAAACGGATTCAACCCATTTGGGTCATTTGCCGCTCCCTATTCTTGTTGGCCGGTCATACTCACAATTTATAACTTGCCACCGGAAATGTGTATGAGGCCGGAGTTCATGTTTTTATCTATTGTCATACCCAGTTCAAGCAGCCCGGGGCGGAATATAGATGTTTGTCTTCGACCGTTGATTGATGAGCTGGTGCAGTTGTGGTCCTCTGGAGCTCTGACTTATAATATATCAAGGAAACAAAATTTCCTTATGAGGGCGGCTTTGATGTGGACTATCAATGATTTTCCAGCTTATGGAATGCTTTCTGGTTGGAGCACACATGGGAAATTCGCATGTCCATATTGCATGGAAAACAACAAGGCATTCATGCTAGCAAACAGAGGTAAAGCTTCTTTTTTTTACTGTCACCGTCGCTTCTTGCCACTTAATCACAGGTTCAGAAAGAACAGAAAAGATTTCTTTGTTGGTAGAGTTGAAAAATATGTTGCATCCCCGCGTCTTTCTGGTGAAGAATCGCATCATGTTGTATCAGAGTACGGTGACATTGTGTTTGGCCTTCAATCAGGTAAGCAAAAGTTTCCTGGTTTTGGGTTAACCCATAATTGGGTAAAGCGAAGTATCTTTTAGGAGCTTCCTTATTGGAAGACCAATCTTCTCCCCCATAACCTTGACGTCATGCACATAAAAAAGAACGTGTTTGAGAATATTTTCAACACCGTCATGGATGTGAAGGGGAAGACAAAGGACAACATCAAGTCTAGATTGGATATAGCTTTATACTGTAACCGTAAAAATATGGAGTTGGTTTATGAGGAATCATAGGTTGCAAAACCAAGGGCAAGCTTCGTGTTAGAGAAAAACGCACAACTGCTAGTCTACAAATGGCTTAAGAGTCTGCGTTTTCCGGATGGACATGCATAGAGGACTGCAGATTGTATGGAATGAAGAGTTATGACTGCCACGTGTTTATGCAAACACTCATCCCATTAGCTTTTCGTGATTTGTTGCCAAAGGGAATATGGGATGCACTGATGGAGATCAGTCATTTCTTCAGAGATGTATGTACCCATTCGAACGGTTAGATATTACAGTTGCAATGGAATTCATATCTAAAAGTATTTTATATGTTTTTCTTAATTGGAAATACTTGAATTGTAATTCAATGTAGGTACTTGTTTAATCTCAAGAAAAAGGTTAAGAACAAGGCGCATGTAGAGGCTTCGATATCTGAGGCCTATATTGTTGAAGAGATCTCAACATTTATCTCGTACTATTTCAAAGAACAAGAATCAATCGCGTTCCACGGCATGATGATGGTGGTGAATAGCTTTCCAGTGGGAACTTGTCAATATTCTCCAATACTGGACGACCCACACCTAAAAATGCTGTAAGAGGAAGATATTTGTCGGAAATAGAATTCAAACAAGCACACAACTATGTTCTATTTAACTGTGATGAGCTGAGACCATTTATTCAATAAGTTTATATATGTGTAATACTAATTAAACTTTGTCAGTAATATATTGCTAATTATATATTGTGAAATCATACACTCATTATCACTTGCAGGCAACATCGACAATATTTTCTCTCCAATAACTCGCAGCTGACCGACTCCCAGATCTTTCAATTACAAGATGAACAATTTGCCACATGGTTCAGAACACATGTAAGCACTATCACAAACTCATTCTAACTTGCAGAATTACTGTACGTATGCATGTCATTACGAGATTCTCGTTCATTTACCGTTTATTGATGTACATTACATGTATACAAGGTTTATCAAATGGGAAGAAGTGCGTCTAAGTCATTGTCTTCACTAAGCCTCGGGCCTGAAAGAAAAGTTAATTGCTACAACGGGTATTTTGTCAATGGATATGTTTTCCATACTGAAGAATACGTGCAAGGAAGAAAGACATACAACTGCGGTGTTTGTGTTAAAGGATCCACAAGTAGTGAGTTAGAAGTTGACTACTATGGTAGATTAGAAGAGGTCGTCGAGCTACAATATCATAGCGAGTAGAATACAGTGTTTTTATTCAAATGCTATTGGTATGACACGACGGACAGAGGAATCAGAGTTGATACGCACCATAGTCTGGTCGAAATCAACTCAAAAACTAGACTCCGCAACATAAACGATGTCTTTGTTTTCACAAAGCAATGTCAACAAGTTTATTACACATACACCCCTTCATTTAGAAAGGATCGATCAAGAGTTGATTGGTTATCCGTTTTAAAAACGAAACCACGGGGTCGTGTCAGGATGAGAACGAAGACACAAGTGTGCAGGTTGAAGTCTTTCAAGTTAGTGAGTTGGTTGAACCATATCGAGTTGCTCATTCGATTGAATTGGAAGAAAATTCAAATTTTCATGTTTTCGATGATAGTCTTGTTGATGTTGACGTAGAGGAGTTGAACGTTGTTTTGAGTTCTAGCGGACAAGAAAATGTCGATGAAGAAGATGATATCCATATTGAAGATTGCGATGAAGGTGATGATTATTCAATTGATGACGAAGAAGAAGATAATTCTGAGTAACTATCAAAACGAAGCCCTGTGTAAAACCCTTTTCTTCATGTAATTTACATTATGGATGATATATTTTGTAACACGAATTATATATTTATTGTTTAAGCACTGTTGCAATTGTTTTGTGCGATGGACAGTTTATCATTGAATTTTTTACAGGAAGGTAAATAGAAAATACGAACACAACACATTGAACAATCACCGACGTCCATACCGACGGACAGGCATCTCACAGAGAGTTCGAAAATAATTACAGCAAAATGCCACAATCACCGACGCCGATACCGACGGACCACCGTCCGTCGACATCTCACAGAGAGTTCAAAAATAATTACACCAAAATGCCACAATCACCGACGTCCATACCGACGACTTTATCGACGTCCATACCGACGGAATAGGTCCGTCGGTGGGCAAATTTTACCGACAAAAATACCGACGGAATGTCCAAATTCCAAAGGGTGTGAATTGAATGCACCTCTGACCGTGTCAGCTTACCGACGGAATCACCGACGGACCGCGAAAAATATGGAGGGTAATTAAAAAATTCGGTGCGAAATTCAAAAATTACCGACGGATTTTTAGCACGTTACTGACGGATTTAATTTAAATAATAATAATTTTATAGTTCCGTCGGTAAAACTGCACTATAAGCTCTTGCGGCCGCCTCTTCAGTTCATTTTTTCTTCTCCTCCGTTTCTAACGTTTCTCACCTTAGAATTTTGATTTTTTTCCTCTCAAATCTTCAAGCTTTGTTGAATCTCTAGCAAGCTTGGTTGTGAATCTTCATCACATTAAAAGGTATGTGTTTTTTTTCTATTTCATTTTATTTATAGTTATTTTTATGCTTTTTATGTTTTTTGTTTTGTTGTATTTTTTTGTAATGTAGATAAATTTTTTGTTTCAACATATTATTAAGGTATGCATATTTCTTCCCTAAAGTCTATAGTTTTTTTTAAAAATTTATTGAATATTTTTTATTGTTGTATTGGCATAATTGTTATTAGTTAATTTGTTGAATATTTGTTGTTAATGTTGAATTTACCTTAGAATTAGTAATTGCATATGTTGGAATAATTAGTAATTTTACTCTATTATTGCATGATTTGTGTTTAATTATTTTCATTGTTTTTAATTGTTAGTTTATATTTTTTTTAATTTATTGAATATATTTTATTGTTGTATTGACATAATTATTGAATAATTTGTTGAATTATAATTGTTAATGTTGAATTTACCTTAGAATTAGTAATTGGATATGTTGGAATAATTAATAATTTTACTCTATTATTGCATAATTTGTATTTAATTGTTTCCATTAATTTTACTTGTTAGTTTATAATTCTTTTTTAATTTCTTGAATATATTTTATTGTTGTATTGGCATAATTATTGAATAATTTGTTGAATTGTAATTGTTAATGTTGAATTTACCTTAGGATTAGTAATTGAATATGTTGGAATAATTAGTATAGATTGAGTCAATTGGTTGTGGCTATTGTTAATATTTGCAGGTTTGTGGATTTGGGTAGTATCCAGTATAGGGGAGGTGCTGCCGAATTTTTTTTAACATTTGCATTAATTATACAATTATTTATATAAAATTGGTTAGATACACAGAATGAAAACCAGAGCTTCACGTCCGGTCGCATCAAGTTCGTCTAGCAGCGAGGAAGATATTTCCTTAGGTGACTCTCAAGAAGAGGCACCTACACCACTTGTGCCGTCAACCGATGCTGCCTTTTCCGACGCTGTTTCACAGCGCAGAAGCGGCATGCCTTCACAGCGGAATCGATTTTCTCGCAAGTACGAGGAACAATTGAAGGATGATCTTTCAATGTAAGTTTGTTAAGGTTTTAGTTTTTTTTTTTTTAAAAAATAAACTTAAAACATAATTTATGAAGTCACTAGTTAATTAATTTCATTTCTTTTCACGTTCACAAACATTGAGGCCGCCCGAGTAATATCATTGGCGTTTAAATCGTTGATGGAGATTCCATTGTTTCAATGGAGTCAGATATTCAGGATGCCTCAAATCAATGCATGGTTTTCCAGATTTCAGGTTTGTGTTAATATATAATTTTCAGCTTATTTCTAATAAATTCTTAATATAATTGTAAATAAATTATTAACATTTTAAAAAATTATTTTTTTATACACAGAATCGATTCTGCTGGAACGAGGAACATAACACTGTTGTGAGGAGGGTGTGGGAAAATCACGCGGCAACTAGGTAACATCGAAAACAATACAACATTTTTTTTACAAACATATTTATGTTTTGAAATGTAATTTTTGCTTGCGTGAAGTAGGTTGCGTGATTTTTGGTTCGAAGCCCAAAAAAAGGCAAAAAAAACTACGAGGGATAGGGGGTTCCAAGGCTGGAACGATGTTGTGGTTTGGAGGGATTTCAAACCGATAAACATCCCGGAAGATATATGGCCGCACTATCTTCAGCATGTGACGTCTGAGCGGTTCACATGACGCTCACAGTCTGGTGCTGGCAACCGGAATCGGCCAATTCATGGCTTGGTGACAACGCACACCGGTGACTCCGTTCTGTTTGCTGCACATGCGAAATGGATGGTAAGATTAATTTAAATGAAATATATCGTTCAATTAATTTGTTGTTAATAAATATTTTTCATTATAGGCTACGTCTCTTGGACTTGAGCCGAGCCCTATGGAGCTGTTTGTGGAGACACACGTGCGAAGTCAAGACCGCTAAAAGGGGGTGCAACAGTTCGTTGATAGCCGTGCTCAATATTTTGTGGTATGTTTGTTCAACCATTTTATTTTGTAAGTTATTATTATGTTTATTGAATTGAATATGATGATTACTTTTTTTATTTTTATTTTCAGGAGACCTATAATAATCGGTTGAGGGAGACATACGGGGACGATCCTTCGACCCATCCGGAATTCGATCCGGATTTGTGGATGGAGGCTGGATCGTCAGGTGGACCCGATAAGAATCGGGTTCACGGGCTCTCCAAGACTACGGCCGACAACTTGCGGATGACCTGTACTGCTTCAACCGTCGGGAGCTCCCAATCAGTATCGAGCTCCCAATCTAAGGAGTTCGTGGCCTTGCAGCAAAAGTATGACCACCTATCAGAGGTGTACACACAACTCAAAAAACAATACAGAGCAGATTCTGAACAGCAAAGAGCGGCCTATGAAGAGCTTCGTCAAATAGTCATGAACATAGCACAAGGTGGAACATGTGCACCCAATCCTTTTTGGCCGCATAACAGCTAGCCTCCTCCTCCTCCTCCTCCTTTATATTAATTTTTAATAAACATTATTTACATTTAAAATTTCATTTAATGTTTTTTTGAAACATTTCATTTTGTAATGAATATTATTTATCTTTCATTTTTTGTTTTTGATGCTTAATATAAATTTTATTTGCATAATTGGTTTTTATTACCATTAATTTATATCATTTTATATTATGTATTCTAAATATGTATAAAAAAAATATAAAAAAAAACAATTACAAAGGGATTTACCGACGGAATAAATTCGTTGGCATTAGACAGTAGCCGCGACCATCACCGACAAATTTCCAGATGGATAAATTCGGTTGATGTTTTCATGACTCACCAACAGATTTACCGACGGAATTATTCCGTCGGTATTAGAACTTACCGACGAATTGACAGACGGTATATTCTGTCGGTATTTCAACAATTCACCGACGAAGTTACCGACGGAAATTAACCATCAGTGACTTGTGATATCACCGACGGAATAAAATCCGTCGGTATTTTTGAAGCAGGAAACTTTTTTTTTTGGCGAGCAAATTTCGTCTGTAAAACCGTCGGTAAATGGTTTTTTTATTTTTCCGATCGATATAGCGACGGAATGTGGAATCACCGACGAAAGTTAAGCCGACGGACGTATTCTGTCGGTAATTTAGTCGGTAAATAATTTACCGACGTACTATCAATCACACACCGACGGAATATTGCTGTCGGTAAAACTATGAATTCTTGTGGTGATATTTCATTACATAATATGGAAGTATTAACACCTCTTATATGAATCCCTCGTATTATCTTATTTTAAAAATTAGAAAATTCTTCGGAATCAAAATGAATTCCCTTGCATCTTCAGACTTTGGTACTCTTATATATAACACATATGAATCAAGAGAAAAGGAAAACACCTCCCTCTCTCTGTCTCTCTTACGTCGTTCTACCACCAAACACGTACACATAATAATACATATATCAAGACAACATGCCTGTCGATACTTCATCACTTCCATGCCAAGGCCAAACTGTCTGTGTCACCGGGGCTGGTGGCTTCATTGCTTCATGGATTGTTAAGCTTCTTCTAGAGAAAGGTTACTCTGTTAAAGGAACTGTGAGGAACCCAGGTTAGTTTATAATAATTAAGCACTTGGTTTCTTTCCCTTTTCTGTTCTTAAGATTGTGTTAATTTAATGCTTTGTATTTGTGTTGTTATACACAGCTGATCCCAAGAATTCCCATTTGAGGGAGCTTGAAGGAGCTCAAGAAAGATTAACCTTATGCAAGGCTGATATTCTTGATTATGAGTCTGTTAAAGAGGCTATTCAAGGGTGTGATGGAGTTTTCCATACTGCTTGTCCTGTCACAGACGATCCAGTATGTTTCCTTTTTTTTCTTTCTTTTTGGTACATTGGTAGTAAAAAAATTTTTTGGATGCTGAGAATTTTAAGAAAAGAACATAAAAACAACACTTGGACTTCCAAGGACAAATTTTACGTTGCCGGTAAATTTAAGTACGGATGTCACCGACAAATATTAGTAAAAGATTTTATATATTTTTTTTCCGTAATTCATGATGCAAAGTATGTTTTCTTCAAATTTGGTTTTGATGATTCTGTGTTACAATATTCGAAGGACAAGGTGATGGAGCCAGCAGTGAATGGAACCAAGAATGTGATCATGGCAGCAGCTGAGGCCAAAGTCCGACGAGTGGTTTTCACGTCCTCAATTGGTACTGTGTACATGGACCCCAATAGGAGCCCTGATGTTGTCGTTGATGAATCTTGCTGGAGTGGTCTTGAGTTCTGCAAGAACACCAAGGTATTTAATTAATAACATGTGATGATTAACATAATTAAATAGCTCCTAATTAGAGCACTCAAAGCATACAGAGTAGGTGTAAATAAGAATATCTCTAAGATATGGTAATGTAAGTTCATTATTCCTTGCGTCATAGGGCTTACTGCATCTTGAAATCCTAATTGCCTATCCTTACATCTTGATGTAAGTTCATCCTGGAATTGCAGAATTGGTAGTGCTATGGAAAGACTGTGGCCGAACAGGATGCATGGGATGTGGCTAAGAAGAATGGAGTTGACCTAGTGGTGGTGATCCCAGTGGTGGTGCTTGGACCAATGTTGCAACCCACAGTCAATGCTAGCATCGGTCACGTCCTCAAGTACTTAACCGGCTCAGCCAAGACATATGCTAACTCTGTTCAAGCTTATGTGCATGTTAGGGATGTGGCACTAGCCCACATTTTAGTCTTCGAGACACCTTCCGCCTCCGGCCGTTACATTTGCGCTGAGAGAATGCTCCACCGTGGAGAGGTGGTGGAAATCCTTGCAAAGTTCTTCCCGGAGTATCCCATCCCCACCAAGTAAGTTCTTATGATTTTGAACAATTTTGAAAAGAATTTTTTGAACGCAAAAACAAACCCACATATTTTTAAGTGATTACTAACCTATTTTTCTTTGATGGTCCTTTACCGATTTTTCTTGAAATCTTCATTAGCAAAATTATATTATGATTTTAAGAAACAATATATTTGCACAAGATAGTCAATTTAAGGCTTGTATATTTTTTACTTTCTTGGTGACATATATATAAAGCAACTTGGTGCAATGAATGTTGGAAGATTTTGTACAATAATTAAATTAAAGAATAAAATCCGCACTTCCTGTTGCATGACAGTTTTCTGATACTTCATCCCTATTCATCCAATTTTGACTTGTATGATAATCTTAACCAAAAATCGAATCCCCCGTAGCATAATTTTTTTGAATCATCAACGAAGAAAGCCAAATGATTGACAATAGTGGTGCAGCTAAAGGGTCCTCGCCAGCCCCATCGTCTTTGTCGTATTTGGACCAAAATGGGTTCTCTACGTACGATTGGTACTGCACAAAGTTATTGGATCACAAGTTAAATCTTGCTTCGTTATATATTTTCAAATTTTGTCATGGAGAGTTAGGAAGAGGATTATTGGGTCCTATATCCTAATCTCATGCAATTATATGCCACAGTACTTGTTTGTCTAATTGTTAATGAGCTAGTGAATATTAACATTTTGTAGAAAAAAACCTACCAACACTACAAGAATTCACAGTTTTACCGACGGACATATTCCGTCGGTGTGTGATAGAAATTTCATCGGTAAAGTATTTACCGACTATATTACCGACGGAATACTCCCGTCGGAATACCTTTTGTCGGTGATTCCACATTCCGTCGCTATATCGGTCGGAAATACAAAAAAACTTTTACCGACGGACCGTGCGCGCCAAAAAAAAAGTTTCCCGCTTGGAATATACCGACGGAATATTTTCTGTCGGTGTTATAAAACTACAGATGGAATAACTCCGTCGGTAAAAGTGTCGGTGATAATTTATACCGACGGATTTGTTCCGTCGGTGATGGTCGGTGACGGTGGCAGACACTGTCCAATGCCGACGGAGTTATTTCATCGGTAAATCCATGTGTAATTGGTTTTTTAATTGTTTTTTAATTATTTTGAAAAAATAATATAAATTAATGGTAATACAAACCAATTATGCAAACAAAATTTATATTAAGCAACAAAAACTCAAAGTGAAATAATATTCATTACAAAATGAATGTGTTTCAAAAAAACATTAAACAAAATTTTAAATGTAAATAATGTTAATTAAAAATTAATATAAAGGTGGAGGAGGAGGAGGAGGAGGAGGAGGATGGGGGTTAGGCGGCCAAAAATGATTAGGCGCACATGTTCCACCTTGTGTCATGTTCATGACCATTTGCCGAAGCTCTTCATAGGCCGCTCTTTGTTGTTCAGACTCTGCTCTGTGTTGTTCGTTCGCCAATCTTTGCTCTTCTTTGAGTTGTGTGTATGCCTCTGATAGGTGGTCGCACCTTTGCTGCAAGGCCACAAACTCCTTAGATTGGGAGCTCGATACAGATTGGGAGCTCCCAGCGGTTGAAGTAGTACCGGTCGACCGCAAGTTGGCCGCGGTAGTGTTGGAGAGCCCGTAAACCCGATTTTTATCGGGTCCACCTGACGATCCAGCCTCCATCCACAAATCCGGATCGAATTCCGGATGGGTCGATGGATCGTCCCCGTATCTCTCCCTCAACCGATTATTATAGGTCTCCTGAAAAAAAAAATCATCATATTCAATTCAATAAACATAATAATAACTTACAAAATAAAATGGTTGAACAAACATACCACAAAATGTTGAGCACGGTTGTCAACGAACTGTTGCGTCCCCTTTTGGCGGTCATGACTTCGCACGTACGTCTCCACAAACAGCTCCATAGGGCTCGGCTCACGTCCAAGAGACGTAGCCTATAATGAAAAAAATGTATTAACAACAAATTAATTGAACGATATATTTCATTTAAATTAATCTTACCATCCGTTTCGCATGTGCAGAAAACGAAACGGAGCCGCCGGTGTGCGTTCTCACCGAGCCATGAATTGGCCAATTCCGGTTGCCAGCACCGGACTGTGAGCTTCGAGTGAACCGCTCAGACATCACGTGCTGAAGATAGTGCGGCCATATATCTTCCGGGATGTATATTGGTTTGAAATCCCTCCAAACCGCAACATCGTTCCAGCCTTGGAACCCCTTATCCCTCGCTGTTTTTTTTGCTTTTTTCTGGGTGTCATACCAAAAATCACGCAACCTAATTCACGCACGAAAAAATTACATTTCGAAACATAAATAATTATGTAAAAAAAAGTCGTATTGTTTTCGATGTTACCTAATTGCCGCGTGATTTTCCCACACCCTCCTCACAACAGTGTCATGTTCATCGTCCCAGCAGAATCGATGCTGTATATAAAAAAATATTTTTTTAAAATGTTAATAATTTATTTACAATTATAACTAGAATTTATTAGAAATAAGCTGAAAATTATATATTAACACGAACCTCAAATCTACGAAACCATGCATTGATTTAAGGCATCCATTCAGGATGTCTGGATATCTGACTCCATTGAAACAATGGAATCTCCATCGACGCTTTAAACGCCGATGATATTACTCGAGCGGCCTCAATGTTTGTGAACCTGAAAAGAAATGAAATTAATTTGTAATTATTTCATAAATTATGTTTTAAATTTGTTTTTTTATATATAAAAAAAACTAAAACCTTAACAAACTTACATTGAAAGATCGTCCTTCCACTGTGCCTTGTACTGGCGGGTAAATTGATTCCGCTTCGAAGGCACGCCGCTTCTGCGATGTGAAACATCGCTGGAAGAGGCAGCATCGGTTGACGGCGCAGGTGGTGTACGTGCCTCTTCTTGAGAGGCACCTAAGGAAACATCATCATCGCTGCTAGATGAACTTGATTCGACTGGACGTGAACGACCAGCTCTGGTTTTCATTTTGCGCATCTAAACAATTTTATATTAATAATTGTATAATAAAATTCAAAAGTTAAAAAAAAAATCGGCAGCACCTCCCCTATACTGGATACTACCCAAATCCACAAACCTGCACATATTAACAATAGCCACAACCAATCGAACCAATCTATACTAATTATTCCAACATATTCAACTATTAATCCTAAGATAAATTCAACATTAACAATTACAATTCACAAATTAATCAATAATTATATTCAAAACAATAAAAAATATGACAAAAAATAAATTCAATAAATTCAACAAATTATAATTCAACAAATTAATCATTACAATTCAACATTAACAATTATAATTCAACAAATTAATCA
Organism: Populus tomentosa; assembly: GCA_018804465.1. NCBI lineage: Eukaryota > Viridiplantae > Streptophyta > Magnoliopsida > Malpighiales > Salicaceae > Populus > Populus tomentosa. The sequence continues at coordinate 3,500,731 of CM031969.1, read as the reverse complement.
ATAATTATATTCAAAACAATAAAAAATATGACAAAAAATAAATTCAATAAATTCACAAATTATACTTCAACAAATTAATCATTATAATTCAACATTAACAATTATAATTCAACAAATTAATCATTATAATTATGACAACAAAACAATAAAAAATATTCAAAAAATTCAAAAAAAAAAACCTACATCAATAAAAGGAACGAAATATACATACCTTAATAATGTGACAAATTCAAAACTTTATCTACATTACCAAAAAAAACACCAAAACAATAAAATAACAAAAATAAAAACAACTAAAAATAAATTAAAAGTAAATAAATTAAATTGGAAATCAATAATTATTCCAACAAACACAATTATTAATTCTAAGGTAAATTCAACATTAACAATATTAATTCAATAAATTAATCAGTAATTATATAGGCAATACAACAATAAATTATATTCAATAAATTAAAAAAAAAATATAGACTAACAATTAAATTAACAAATATTCAACAAATTCAAAAAAATTCAAATATTCAACTTTAACTAATTCTAAGTTAAATTAACTAATAACAATTCTAACAACACAACAACAAAAAATATTCAAAAAATTCAAAAAAAAAACCTACATCAAGAAAAGGAACGAAATATACATACCTTAATAATGTGTCAAATTCAAAACTTTATCTACATTGCAACAAAAAACACCAAAACAACAAAAATGAAAACAACCAAAAATAAAATAAAATAAATTAGAGAAAAAACACATACCTTTTAATATGATGAAGATTTACAACACCAAATCTTGCTAGAGATTAAAGGTGAAAGTGTTTAAGGATTGAGGGGAAAAAAATGAAAAATCTGAGGTGAAAAACGGAGGAGAAGCGAAGCGGCGGGGAGAAGAAGAAAAAATGAGGCGAAGCGGCGGGGGCTGGAACTTATAGGTCAGTTTTACCGACGGACTCACCGACGGAATTAATATTTTTCGGTAATTAACTACGTCCGTCGGTAATTACCGACCTAATTACCGACGAATATTATCCGTCGGTGATTTCGGCCGAAAAATACCGACAGAAAAAATTCCGTCGGTATGTCCGTTGATATTTAGCGAATTTCTGGTGGTGCAAGTTTGTAGAAAGAATTAATTGTGCTGTGTTTTTTTTATTAATCTTGAATATTAATATTTTGTATTGCAATGCATTTGCAGGTGTTCAGATGAGAAGAACCAAAGAAAACAACCCTACAAGTTCACAAACCAGAAGATCAAGGATCTGGGCATCGAATTCACCCCAGTGAAACAGTGCCTGTATGAAACTGTTAAGAGCTTGCAGAAAAAGGGTCACCTTCCAATCCCAAAACAAGCTAAAGACTCGTCGGTTGTCAGAATCTCCAAATATTAATTCTGATTTTCACTATCACCTAAACAATATCAAGTAGTATAAAAGAAGACAAGGAAGTATGAATAAAACAGAGATCAGAAAAGTAATGAAATTTGGAAAACTTAAAAGGTAATTACTATTTTGTTATCTCAGTTCAAAGGGTTATAAATCTATTTCTATAAACAGGTTGATTATAGAAATGAAATGACTATCCTTTCAATTCAAGCAAATAAACTTAATTTCTCTCAAAGCTAAGATAAATCATGAAGATTAATAGTAAATTAATTAGACTAAGCTTCTAATCAATTCCTTATCATCAAGCAAGTTCAATATTGAGAAGCAATTCCTTATCTACTTCTTGTTCTAATCTCTAATAACAATTATGAATTGAAAGACACTAGAAAATATATATGCTATATCAAATAGATTTAACAAGCATGAACAAAAAAATTAATAGCATAAAAAATAAAACATGGATGAATAAATACTTAAATGTGAAATGATTAATATTAGCGTTACTTCTCACAACCGAATATGGTGATGGACTCTATCCCCTTTGAGCTGAATAGAAAGAGCCGCTGCTCATCCTTACAGATTTGCCGAATGTCCCTTCTGTGTGATTCTCTCTTTCTTTATTTAACCTCCAGAAAAAAAGTCTTCGTGATAAGAGGTCTATCCTAAAATATAGGAGATTTGATGCTGTAAATAATATCTCTCCCATCCCATCAGATTAGGAACAATTATCGCCTTCCAGCTTGCATCAGAGTTTTCGTATTTATAAAGATCTGTTTTAGTCCTGGGACCTTCGGAGTTGTAGCTATGGATGATTAGATGAAGTTGAGTTTTTTCACTACGTACCGAATTTAAAAGTTTTACATATATAAATTTGTGTCACTATTTATACTCACAGTTCGTGGACAAGTATTTTAGCGATAGGTTCTTGGACGAAAATTGTTCGTTATAAAAACTCTCATCGGTAATTTTTGGTCTATTGATGAGTCCTTCGTTAATAAATTTATCAATGAATTAAAAGCATGAGCGTGCAAAATAAATAAATTACTTAATTTATTCTGTCAGTATTTCCCTTGGGAAGTTTGTTATATAACTGATAAAATACCATATGTAATTTCGTCAGTGTTTTTATTTGTTTGTCAGTATATCTGTCGGTAAATATAACATATCACCAACATAATATCATCTGTAATTCCATCAAAGAGTTAACAATAGAAGTGATATTTACAATAATTTTTTTCCAACTCTTTGGAATATACCGACGGAGTGGTCCATCGGTAATCCCGTCAGTAATATTTTAAAATATATTTTTTAAAAAATATATTGAACAAAAGTAGAAAAATAATTAAAATAAATTACAACAAACAAATAAAAAGAAATTAAAATAATATAAAAATTAAATATTTATTACAAATTTAAACATTTGTACGTTCAAATACAATAAATTTAAAACAGAGGCGACATTGGAGGAGGAGGAGGCCGGTCATTGCTAGGATCGTGGGGTCAATAAGAAAAAGCATATGGACCACTCATGTGTGATCTCGTCTCTATTGCCACTTAGCGGAGTTTTTTTTTTTATAATTCATAGAGAGTCATTCATATTTTTCATTAAGATGGATCATTTGATCCCGTACTTATTGGGTCTAACATCGCCTAGCTTGAACTCAGGAGTTTGAATGCTCGCAACCGACTATGAGCATCCAACGATCAAAACACTATGAGTCAAAATTTCTGGTAGTGTTTGAAATGCGGTATAGTGTAAGGTGTTTTTTAATAAGGCATAAGAAATATTTTTTTTAGATTTTTTTAATTTTAATATTAATATATTAAAATTAAATAAAAATATACATTTAAAATTTCTTTTAATAAAAAGACAATTCTAAAAACATTTTAAAAAATAGGTTAGATCATAACGTCAAACAAATATGGTTGGTGTTACCGTGTAAAAGATCATGTCCTTGGATGAAAATGCTGGTCTGAATAAAAAAACAAACGTTCAATAAAAAAGAAGAAAAAGAGACCAGGTCAACCAGTGGGAAAAGAAGAGAAGTACTGGACGTAAGAAATTGTCAAAGATATGAAAATATCTTTGAAGTTACTATGAAGGGAAGGACTCTCAGGATCAACCATTAATTGATGTGATTGGGTCTTTCTTCATACAAGCAAGAAGCAAGAAACAAGAAACATGTGCACTTGAGGTCTTAGCCTAGTGGTGGAAGGGGCTTGTTCCTTTCCAACCCACCAGGGTTCAAACCTCACCGCGCACGCCTGTCACCCCCGCGGTGCCTTACATGCTCACTGGGTTTGCAGGATGTTCAGTGGGCCGTGGGATTAGTCGTGGTGCGCGCAAGCTGGCCCGGACACCCACGTAAATAAAAAAAAAAAAAAAACAAGAAACATGTGGATAGATTATAAAATCTCTCTCTCTCTCATATATATATATATATATATATATATATATATATACGATTTGACCAAAAGGTAAACGTTGTTGGTCATGAGCATTGTTGAATAGGGAAATTAAAAAAAAAAAAAAAACATGGATGGCGATTGTTTATTTCATCATGATTTACTTATTCCTGTGCATATATAGATTCAAACTGTGCATTTCCATAATCAATTAATGTATTTTGTTTTGTAATTATCCGAGAAAAACTATGTTGACTGTACATATGTTTGATGAACCTTTTTTTTTTTAATCGAATCCAAATAATAATAATAATAAAGGTAAGGTAAAAACAAATATAGTAATATCCATCTTCTTAAATAGTTAAGTTTCATATAAAAGCCAGAGAAAAACAAGAGAACCGGAGACTGGTCAAAAACAACATGCACTTTTGGTCCAAAAAATACATATGGAAAACAATAAGTTAATTTTCCATGTAAGATTTATTAGTAGCTTATTAAACAATAAGATTTATGTGTATTAATTAATTAATCAGTGGACATTCATTTACTGGTCAACTTTTTTAAGAGACATTATTAAATCCAATTCACATGGGGTTCGAGAAAAGTAAGCTTAAATGAACATCGTAATCATAATCAATGCACTATGGTAGTGTGTAGAATTATAATAGTTAATGATTTTTAAAATATATTTTATATTTTACTTGAAAATATATTAAAATAATATATATATATATATATATATAAATTTATTTTTGACATTAACACATTAAAACAATTAAAAAATATAAAAAAAAATTATAATTTAAAACAAAAAAATTTAAATTTTTTAAAAAATATGACACTATCACAAAAACAAATACTGTCTATATCTTGTATATATAAAAAAATCATTCTATTTTTTATATTATTATCAAATATAACTTTTTATTATTATTATCTTATTTAGATGCATGCATGTATATTAACCAAATATTCTTTAACATGTACACTTGTCATCTATGAGATCCTTTCCCTCTCTCCTTCCAAAACAAATTAAAGTACTGCTCTCTGCTTATAATTACATTTTGGTCAAATATAGCATGCACGTTTGGTCAAAAAAACACATGTACAAAACAATCAGGGTTCCACACACGGTGCTGACGATACATATCACAAAAACTCAATCACAAACCTCAAGGAAAGAAAAATAATGGAAAGAGAGAAACAAAGAGAGAATCTCTCTTTGGTAAATATTTACCGGTAGTGGGTGAGGAGGGTAACTCTAAACCTTATAAATACATCCACTCCACCACTTCTTTCCTTGTAGCATCCGCCTCCTAAATCAAGAGAAAAGGAAAACAACTCCCTCTCTCTGTCTCTCTTCCTTCGTTCTACCACCAAACACGTACACATAATAATACATATATCAAGACAACATGCCTGTCGATACTTCATCACTTCCATGCCAAGGCCAAACTGTCTGTGTCACCGGGGCTGGTGGCTTCATTGCTTCATGGATTGTTAAGCTTCTTCTAGAGAAAGGTTACTCTGTTAAAGGAACTGTGAGGAACCCAGGTTAGTTTATAATAATTAAGCACTTGGTTTCTTTCCCTTTTCTGTTCTTAAGATTGTGTTAATTTAATGCTTTGTATTTGTGTTGTTATACACAGCTGATCCCAAGAATTCCCATTTGAGGGAGCTTGAAGGAGCTCAAGAAAGATTAACTTTATGCAAGGCTGATCTCCTTGATTATGAGTCTCTTAAGGAGGCTATTCAAGGGTGTGATGGAGTTTTCCATACTGCTTCTCCTGTCACAGACGATCCAGTATGTTTCCTTTTTTTCGTAATTTCATGAGGCAAAGTATGTTTTCTTCAAATTTGGTTATGATGATGAGATGATTTTGTGTTCCAATACTTGAAGGAGCAAATGCTGGAGCCAGCAGTGAATGGAACCAAGAATGTGATCATGGCAGCAGCTGAGGCCAAAGTCCGACGAGTGGTTTTCACGTCTTCAATTGGTACTGTGTACATGGACCCCAATAGGAGCCCTGATGTTGTCGTTGATGAATCTTGCTGGAGTGATCTTGAGTTCTGCAAGAACACAAAGGTATTTAATTAATAACATGTGATGATGATTGATTAACATAATTAAATAGCTCCTAATTAGAGCACGGATCAGCTAATACTTGATGATTAAATCAACATGATATAAAATATATGCTAATTAATCACATGTCAAGATAATTGATTAACATAAATATTTTCGTGCCCACATACACTTGGGTTACTCAAAGCATACAGAGTAGGTGTAAATAAAAATATCTCTATCCTAATTGCCTATCCTTCACATCTTGATGTAAGTTTATTATTCTTGCGTCATAGGACTTAATTACTGCATCTTGAAATCCTAATTGCCTATCCTTCACATCTTGATGTAAGTTCATCTTGGAATTGCAGAATTGGTACTGCTATGGAAAGACTGTGGCCGAACAGGATGCATGGGATGTGGCTAAGAAGAATGGAGTTGACCTAGTGGTGGTGAACCCAGTGCTGGTGCTTGGACCATTGTTGCAACCCACTGTCAATGCTAGCATCGTTCACATCCTCAAGTACCTAACCGGCTCAGCCAAGACATATGCTAACTCTGTTCAAGCTTATGTGCATGTGAAGGATGTGGCACTAGCCCACATTTTAGTCTTCGAGACACCTTCAGCCTCCGGCCGTTACATTTGCGCTGAGAGAATGCTCCACCGTGGAGAGGTGGTGGAAATCCTTGCGAAGTTCTTCCCGGAGTATCCCATCCCCACCAAGTAAGTTCTTGTGATTTTGAACAATTTTAAAAAGAATTTTTTAAACACAAAAACAAACCCACATATTTTTAAGAGATTACTAACCTATTTTTCTTCCATGGTCGTTTCCCGATTTTTCTTCAAATCTTCGTTAGCAAAAATATATTATGCTTTTAAACAACAATATATTTGATTTCTCGTTGACATTTGATATATATATATATAAAGCAACTTAGGGCAATGAATGTTGGAAGATTTTGTACAATAATTAAATTATAGAATAAAATCCGCACTTCCTGTTGCATGACAGTTTTCTGATACTTCATCCCTATTCAAGCCCAAAATAAGAAAATAAATGAAGAAAAGGGTTTTCTGTCCTTATTTTATTTTTATTTTTTTGGTTTCTTAATTGGGGCAATTGTTGTCCCAATTTTGACTTGTATGATAATCTTAACCAAAAATCGAATCCCCCGTGGCATAATTTTTTGAATCATCAACAAAGAAAGCCAAATGATTTGACATTACTGGTGCAGCAAAAGGGTCCTCACCAACCCCATCGTCTTTGTCATATTTGGACCAAAATGGGTTCTCTACGTCGATTGGTACTGCACAAAGTTATTGGATCACAAGTTAAATCTTGCTTCGTTATATATTTTCAAATTCTGTCATGGAGAGTTAGGAAGAGGATTATTGGGTCCTAAATCCTAATCTCATGCAATTATATGCTACAGTACTTGTTTGTCTAATTGTAGTGCTTAATGAGCTAGTGAATATTAATATTCTGTAGAAAAAAACCTACCAAGTTTGTAGAAAGAATTAATTGTGCTGTGTTTTTTTATTAATCTTGAATATTAATATTTTGTATTGCAATGCATTTGCAGGTGTTCAGATGAGAAGAACCCAAGAAAACAACCATACAAGTTCACAAACCAGAAGATCAAGGATCTGGGCATCGAATTCACCCCAGTGAAACAGTGCCTGTATGAAACTGTTAAGAGCTTGCAGGAAAAGGGTCACCTTCCAATCCCAAAACAAGCTGAAGACTCTGTGAAAATTCAATAAGAGCTCATTTATTAGGAGGGGACGTACATGTCCACACCCCAAGTGTGGTCGTAGTTGTTTGCAAAATACATATTAGGGAAAACAATATACTAAAGAAGAATGTAGAGTGCAAGTGTTACTGTCTTCTAAGACCTCTAATTGTCTTCGTGCTTAGATTAATCAATGTTTTAATCCTCTAATTAATCAATTATTGGACGTAACTTTTGAGTGTTCCGCTTTTCTTTTTCTTTTTTTTTTTCTTTTTTTTTTTGTGGTTGTTGTTTAAGTTTAATCCAATTTCAATATGGAATCAATACCATCTCTGTGGCTTCCCTTGGATTGAGAATTGATTATCTATCTTCCAAAATAAGGTCTAAAAATCGATAGTATAGAGTAAGTAAGGGGTCGATTCCACGTGAAAGATCTAATTCAAGTCTTTATACTAGATGATTCAAAGTTAAGGGGGTTTTGAGGTTATCTAGACTATACTATGGTAAATAGAACAAATTAATCAAGCTAAATTAAATAAATCTAAAATTTATTAAAAAAAAAACCTTGGTCTCAAGTAAACGTTCACCTACAAAAATCAAAACTGATCACTGAAATGATACGTCAATTTATATTAAGAATATCTATATTTGCTTAACATTAGTCACTTAACCGATTCACAATGTAACTAACCCTAACTATTAAACAACCACAGTGTTCGTACTAGTACTTTAAATCAATGACAGCCTTAAGAGCTAGATAGTTTGATAAATCTTAGACAACATAACTGTCTACAATATATATCAATTTAGTTGAATGTTTTCCCTAAAATTAACAACATAGATCCATCATAATTATTAAACTTAGTCGCTTCACAAGTTCAATTATCACAACTTCGGTTTTGATAGCAAACTTAGTTATAGATTGGTTTAGAATTGTTGCTACCCAATTTTTGACCCATGTTTTTGTTGCAACTCAAATTTTGACCCATGTTTTGATAAATTTTCAAAAAAATCTAAAAATAGAGAAAAAACATCAAAAATCCAAAAAATATATATTTTTAATATATTTGCATCATTTTTAGAATTTTTAGCATCATCTCAAAAAAATTTAAAATTTCAAAGGTTTTTAGAACACGTTCTACTTTTAACGTGTTATTTTTAAAATCACCAATTTTTCTCATTTCGAGTCAATGTTGATATTAAAAAATCCAAAAAAAAAGAAAAAAAAATCAAATTTACAAGAAAAAGAAAGAAGTTAAAGGACCAAGTTTGAAAACCTAGCAACATTTTTACCTATAAATACTGGTCTTCTCAACACACTCAGGGGGACAATTTTGCACATTGAAGAGATAATACAAAAAAAAAAAACCTAACCCTAAAAAACCTATCTCTTGACCCAAGCCGATGCCCCCATTTGGCCAAAATAATAAGACCAGCCGCGCCGCCCCCCCACTGGTTTTGGATTTTCTTCTTCCCCAACGATCTCACATTTTCTTTTTGACCCCAGCTAGCCTCTCTTCCCTATTCAATAGAGACCGGTCGTCCCCCTTTTCCCTTGAGGCCACAACACAGAACCCTTTCCTGGTTTGATTTTTTCTCCTCCACACTGTAGCCCCATCTTCTTCTCCCTCACCCAGTAGCCCCCTCCATCATCGTTGCTCCCCATAACCAACCCCAGCTCCTCCACAATACAGCCCCATCCATACTCTCCCCACTGTCTGCCTCTTAATCTCCAAAATCAAAGCCAACTCTCCCTATTTTCCTAGCCACAGCTCGCCAAGACCAAAAAGAGGGTAGAGTCGTTCCCCTTCGCTCTCCCCTCTCGCCGACTACCTCTCCATCTTCCCCAATCTCTTCATCTCCATCAACACCGAAGCTTCCTCCAGCAGCAGCTAACACAGGGTAACACCCGCAGAGCCAATAGCCATAGCTACCAATAGGAGTGAAGACCACCAATGCCTTGACCACCATCGCAGCTCCCTCAACAACCACTGGAAGAAGAAAAGAACAACAAATAAGAGAAAAAAAAAAAAAACAGACCCGAGACCGGGAAGGAGAAAGAAATTAAAATCAACTGGCATGTGTGTTTTTCTCCTTTCGCAGGTGATAGTGATTCTCACTGCCGGTGAGGAAAAGAAGAGGGGAAGAAGTCGATCTAGATCCCCCCATGTTTCTGGGTTTTTCTCATGGCAACGTGTGAACCCACATGCCGCCAGTGGTGGTGGTGCGTGAAGCAACGCGCCGCCACTATTCCAGCATTGTTCTTGTATTGTTCCTGCAGTTTTAGAAGGCTTCCTAGCACTGTTACGGATTTTTGAAGGGCTGTTTTATAATTTTTGAATTGTTTAATGTAATTTTTGTTTAGTTTTTTTGAATTTTTATAATTTGTAGTGTGTATGTAAAAGAAAAAGAAAAAGAAAAGAAACAAAAAATATAGGAAAAGTGAATGTGTGTGTTTGTATTTATTTTATGGATTTTTTTTATTTTTATTTTATGATAAAATCGCAAATGTAAAAGAAGAATTTAATATTTTGATTGGCTCACGATAAAGAATTATGAACTTATACGTAAGTCGTATTTCTAATATTCGATGAAAAGATAAAAATTTTAAAACTTCTTTAACACATTAAAGCCACGAAGCAGCTTACCTCAGGTAGGGTGTGTTAGGGGTGCTAATACCTTTCCTAACCACAACCAGTCCCTTACCCGCAAATCTCTGACAAGACCAGTATATCCGGGTTTCCTAGTAGCCCTCAATTAAATACTAGGTGGTGACTCCCAACGAACGAATCAAACAACAAAACAAAAAATCATCAGCCGATGCCGCGTGGGTGACATGCGACAGTTTTAATAAATTTTCAAAAATAAAAAATAAAATAAAAATAAAGGTTTACATGTGGCGATAACCTAGAGCATCAGAGCTAATATTAAGGAAGCAATATGTCAAGGAGATAATTATTGAATCGTATAATTATTGCAATATAAAATACCATAGATATATGATTTGATTCGTGCTGGTTATGGAAAATAATCACTGCAATATAAAATACCATATATATAGGATTTGTTGGTGCTGGTTATAGAAGACAATCTCTGCAATAATTATTGAAATATTTCCTTGAATAACACGTGTAGAAATTTTCTATATAAGTGAACTTCTGGCTATAATAAAAAGGGGGAGAAAAATATTCATAAGGAGGCAATTTTTAAAAAAAATAAGGGAAAAGCAAGAAAACCCTGACAGCAGTCGGCGGCCCCGCCCTGTCTTATACATAAAAAGAGAGAACCAAAGCCACCTGGTGATTCCTCTTTCCTCTTACCTATAGCCAACCCGAAACCACAAGCCAAGCCTTCACCCTGACAAAAGCCTCACACTCATCTTCTCTCTTTCAAACACCAGCAGATTCACCGTCCACCAAACCGACCAGACCACTGCCTCCTCCAACATACTAAAACCACACAGCCCCCCATCACTGATCATAATCACCACGCCAGCAAGACTCAGCTACTCCCGTCTCCCATTTCCCTCTCAACAGTCGTTCAACCAAAGGGTGTTGGTCAATATTCTAAAAAATACAAAAATCTTATTTTGGGGGAATTCATCAATGATTCACCATTAATGTTTGGATAAAGAAATCCCAAAGGGATGAATATATAAAATATTATTATGAATAACTTGTTATTATTTACTGCTAATAGTTGGATAAAAAAACTTTAAGTGGTAAATATCAAAAATAATTTTCTAGAAATAACAAGTCATCACACATCATTGAAAGAAGCCTTGATTATAATTGAGGACATTTCAATTTTTTACTCCACAGTTTAAGAGCCATAAGAGTATGAAATACTAAGGGAAAAATGAGATTTTAAAGCAAATGGAATCTCCTTGGATTTCTATCTTAATAAATTTAATTTGAATCAAACACAGATTTCAAGAGATCTACATTAGTTCTCCTTGGCACTTTATAGACATATCTAAAGATATAATCAATATTGGCCAAGGGTTCTTGCTTTTAAACTTTGAACCCAAATCCATTCATCATAGCAAACATATCCTAGAAAACCTATTTAAAAAAGCACCAACACCATAGCAATTATAAGGCAGACCAAACACCAAGTAGCTTACCTTAGTTAGGACGTACTAGGAGTGCTAATATATTCCATTTACACAACAAGTCCCTTATCTTAGAATCTCTAAAAGACAAGTTAGGTTTCCTAGTGACCATAATAATAGGTGGCAACTTTAAAAAACCAATCAAGCAAAACAAATGAAAAATCGCCATCAGAAGTCACGCGGGGGACTTGCGATAAGAATAATAATTTGGAGTCCGCTCTAACAATAATAATTTGGAGTCCGCTCTAACAATCAAACTAAACAATCATAGAATAGGAAAACATTCTTACCCATCATATAAACTGAAAAGCCAAGAGGGGTGGTGGGAAATTAATAAGATATATGGCAATGAGAAAATCGTTATCCTAATAGGTGTGAGGAACATGACAATGGGATAAGAGTGAGAGGCCCGTTTCAACGATGTGACAGTGTTTTCGTTCAACGAATCCATTTTGTTGAGACATATAAGGGCATGAGATTCGGTGTTGAGCGAAGCGAAATGATATCAAAGTGGAGCGAAGCAAAATGATAAAATTTATTTATGTGAGTTTTGTTGGTGCAGGGGCAATGCCTCAAGGTACAATGAATGAGTATTATTAAAAAATTATCTAATATCCTTTAAACATTAGGGTCTATTATAGTGTATCATGAAAAAAATAAACACATCGATACATGTCATCATTTTATCCGAGAGCATGTGAAGAACAAAGAAGTTGAACTGATATCCTGCAAAACAAATGATCAAGTTGCAGATATCTTTACAAAGCCATTGAAGGGAAAAATATTTATCAGATTGAAGTTCATGCTTGGCATAACATCCCTCGATTGAGTTTAAAAGGGGAATTTGTTGTGGTAAACTCAATCAACCACCTGCAGCCACCAACTATCAACCACCCAACCACCATTTGAAGTTTGAATTTTCTTACTTTCAATTTGTGTGAAAATAGGCAACTAAGTTTATGTTATTATGTGCGAGAAAGACAAGAGAGAAACACTAGAAAGAAAGAGATGGTGTGTTTTAAGATTTTTTTGTTTGTACTTTGTATGCTTGTTGTTTTGAAATAAAACCGTGTATTTTATAACCACTAGTGGTTTCTCCCACAAACAGATTCGAAAAAAAAATCGGGAAAGGACCATGAAAGAAAAATAGGTTAGTAATAATGTAAAACTATGTGTTTGTTTTTACATTTAAAAAATTCTTTCTAAAATTATTAAACATCGTAAGAACTTACTTGGTGGGGATGGGATACTCCGGGAAGAACTTTGCAAGGATTTCCACCACCTCTCCACGGTGGAGCATTCTCTCAGCGCAAATGTAACGCCCGGAGGCTGAAGGTGTCTCGAAGACTAAAACGTGGGCTAGTGCCACATCCCTAACATGCACATAAGCTTGAACAGAGTTAGCATATGTCTTGGCTGAGCCGGTTAGGTACTTGAGGATGTGACCGATGCTAGCATTGACAGTGGGTTGCAACAATGGTCCAAGCACCATCACTGGGTTCACCACCACTAGGTCAACTCCTTTCTTCTTAGCCACATACCATGCAACCTGTTCTGCCAGAGTCTTTCCATAGCAATACCAATTCTGCAATTCCAAGATGAAATTACATCAAGATGTGACGGATAGGCAATCAGGATTTAAAGATATATGTTCTTATTTACACCTCCTCTGTATGCTTGGTGTACCCCAAGTGTATGTCGCCGGCACAATATTTATGTTAATCAATTATCATGACATGTGATTAATTAGCATATATTTTATATCATATTGATTTAAACATCATGTAATAGCCGATCCGTGCTCTAATTAGGAGCTATTTAATTATGTTAATTAATCATCATCACATGTTATCAATTAAATACCTTGGTGCTCTTGCAGAACTCAAGATCACTCCAGCAAGATTCATCAACGACAACATCAGGGCTCCTGTTGGGGTCCATGTACACAGTACCAATTGAAGACGTGAAAACCACTCGTCGGACTTTGGCCTCAGCTGCTGCCATGATCACATTCTTGGTTCCATTCACTGCTGGCTCCACCATTTGTTCCTTCAAGTATTGTAACACAAAATCATATGTTCTTTTCTTAAAATTCTCAGCATCCAAACAAATTTTTTACTACCATAGTACCGAAAAGAAAGAAAAAAAAAGAGGAAACATACTGGATCGTCTGTGACAGGAGAAGCAGTATGGAAAACTCCATCACATCCTTGAATAGCCTCTTTAAGAGACTCATAATCAAGGACATCAGCCTTGCATAAAGTTAATCTTTCTTGAGCTCCTTCAAGCTCCCTCAAATGGGAATTCTTGGGGTCAGCTGTTTATAGCAACTCAAACACAAACCTTTAAATTAACACAATCTTAAGAACAGAAAAAGAAATGTCAAAGAAACCAAGGGCTTTATTATTATAAACTAACCTGGGTTCCTCACAGTTCCTTTAACAGAGTAACCTTTCTCTAGAAGAAGTTTAACAATCCATGAAGCAATGAAGCCACCAGCCCCGGTGACACAGACAGTTTGGTCTTGGCATGGAAGTGATGAAGTATCGTAAGGCATGTTGTCTTGATATATATGTTATTATGTGTACGTGTTTGGTGGTAGAACGAAGTAAGAGAGACTGAGAGAGGGAGGTGTTTTCCTTTTCTCTTGATTTATATTTGTTTTATATAAGACAAAAGTCTGAAGATGCAAGGGAATTCATTTTAATTCCGAAGAATTTTCTAATTTATAAAATAAGATAATTCGAGGGATTCATATAAGAGGTGTTAATACTTCCATATTATGTAATGAAATATCTACAACAGTTGTCGGTGAATGTTGTAATGTGACAGAAGAACATAAAATTCAATGTAGCTCGACATTTTGTCTACATTCACAGAAATGAGGAGTTTTTATTTTCAGCATATTTATTAACCATATTAAATGGCATACAGTTGAGTTGACAGCCACATACTCAGCTTCACAGCTTGATAATGTTACTATCGATTACTTCTTGGATGACCATATAAAAGATGTATCTCCCATGAAAAAGACAAATCCAGTTGTGCCTTTTCTTTCATCCAGATCTCTATTCCAATCACTATACCAGTAGCCAACAAGATTGAAGTTTTTACTTGAGGTATAAAACATACCTTTATTTATTGTTCCTTTGATGTAGCGAAGAATTCTCTTGGTTGCATTCAAGTGAGACTGGTCTGGTGTCTCCATATATCTGCTGATAAGTCCAACTCCGTAGAGTATATCCGGTTTGGTACATGTCAAGTACCTTAAGCTTCCTACTAAGCTTTTGAAATAAGTTGGATCAACATTTTGAACTTTACTCTTCCTCAATTCTACTCCATTCTCAACTAGAGTTGATACTGGATTGCAACTTTCCATCTTGAACCTTTCAAAAATATATTTGGCGTAACCGCTTTGGGATACAAAAATCCCTTCTTCTATCTGCGTTACTTCTAAGCCAAGAAAATGTATCATTAGACCAATGTCCGTCATCTCAAACTCTTGTACCATGCTTTTCTTGAAGTCTTCAAACATGGTAGGATTGTTGCCGGTGAATATCAAGTCATCAACATATAGGCACGCAAATAATATGCTGCCATTTACTTTTTTCTTCACATATATTGCATGTTCATATGGATATTTTTCAAATCCATTGTCTTGAAAATACCTGTCAATTCTGGTATTCCAAGCATGTGGAGCTTGCTTCAAACCGTAGAGGGCTTTCTTCAACTTGTAAACTTTGCCTTCATTTTCAGCTTCAATGTATCCAAGTGGTTGTTCAACATAGATCTCTTCTTCTAGGAAGCCATTCAGAAATGCTGACTTCACAATGAGTTGATAGATCTTCCATCTATGTTGTGCAGTTAGTGAGATCATCAGTCTGATTGTCTCTAGCCGGACTATTGGAGGAAATTCTTCTCCATAGTCAATGCCTTTACTCTATTTGTAGCCTTTTACCACTAATCTTGCTTTGTATCTTTGTACTTCGCCTTTTGCATTCTTCTTTGTCTTATAGACCCATTTGACACCAATTGCTTTCTTATTTTCTGGTAGATTAATCAACTTCCAGGTGTCATTCTTTTTAATGACATGTATTTCTTCATCCATTGCTTCTATCCATTTCTCTTCTATGATAGCTTCATTGAAGTTAAGTGGGTCACTATCCGCAAATAAACAAAATAGAGTTGTATCTTTCATGATTTGAGTGGCATCGTACAACTCTTCTAGATTTCTCATCCTTCTTGGTCCTTCTGATGAGGATGCTGATGGTGGTGTTGATGATGATTCTGGTATGTTTCTCCTGTTGAATACAGGGAATCTGTGTGCCGGAGTTTGTGGCTCATCTGCTGGTAACATCAGACCTTCTGCAAGTACTGTTGGTACTTTCACTTCGTCTTCAAGGATCAAATTAATACTGATCCATTTTACTTCTTCTTGATCATCATTCCACTGCCATGATTTATCTTCTTCAAAGATAACATCTCTACTCATGATCACCTTCTTTGTGATGGGATTATACAGCTTGTATCCCATCCTTCTATAACCATATCCGACAAAGATGCATTTCTCGCTTTTATCATCCAGTTTGGTCCTTCTTGCATTTGGAATCTTTGCATATGCCACATAACCAAAGACTCGAAGATGAGTAACACTTGGTTTGTGACCACTCCATGCTTCTTCCAGAGTGACAGCTTGTAAACTTCTGGTTAGGCAGCGATTCAGTAGATACACTGCACATGATACAGTTTCAGCCCAGTATTGTTTTGGCAGATTTTTTACTTTGAGTAGACTTCTTGCCATGTCAAGAAGCATTCAATTCTTTCTCTAAGCTACACCATTCAGTTGTGGTGTATAAGCTGGTGTTGTTTGATGTCTGATGCCTTGTTGTGTATAAAAAGCTTCAAAGTCATTTGTTGTATATTCTCCACCTTGATTAAATCTCACGATTCTGATCTTATAGCCATTTTGCTTCTCAACAATTACTTTAAAATCTTTAAAACAATTGAATACTTTTGACTTTCTCTTCAGAAAGTATACCCATGTCTTTCTGCTAAAATCATCAATGAAAGTAAGGAAGTACCTATTTTGTCCAGTTGACATAGGCTTTATGGGACCACACACATCTGTGCATTAACTCCAGTGGCTTATTTTCTTTCCAGTTGACTTCTTTGACAAAACTGGATATGTGATTTTTGCTAAGGACACAACTCTCACAGACTTCATCTGGATGATCAATGTGGGGCATACCTTTGACCGTCTTCTTGCTTGCTAGCATCTTCAGACTTGTGAAATTCAGATGTCCAAGCCTTAGGTGCTAGAGCCACTCTACATTGTTGGTGATGGCACTCAAACACTTTATGGTATCATATTAGATGTTTAAAGAAAACATCATATTCTTAGACATCTTCACATAGGCAATTAATCTCCCATTGTAATCTTTGACTATCAGATGACAATTCTTCGTGTAAAGAGTATAACCTTTCTCTATAAGTTGACTTATACTCAGCATGTTGTGCTTTATGGCTGGAACAGAGTAAACATTTGCGATGTAGCTATGATCGCCATTCTTCAACTTGATTGGGATGTTGCCTTTACCTTTTACTGGAACTTTTGAGGTATCTCCAAATATGACTAGACCTTGAATGGTCTCATCTAGATCACCAAATAGATCCCGTTGGCCACACATGTGATTGCTGGCTCCAAAATCTAGATACCAAATATTCTCATGATTCTCACCTAGTCCTTGTTAGATTAATAATGCAGCTGGTCCTCTGATGATGACATCCTCCTCTATATAGTTGGCCTGTTCACGTACCTTTAATGGAGCTTTCCTTCGACATTCAATGCTATAGTGCCCAAATTGATTGCAACTATAACACTTGATATTTCTCTTGTCACGATTATTGTAACCGCCTCCTCTTCCTCTAAGAGTGTCACACATGTACGGCGTCGTGGCGATCGTCCACCCTCAAGGAAAAATGGAATGGTCTATTTCTTGGAAAACATGTAGAGACAAGGAATTCTTGTCTCTTATCAGTAAAATATAGACTAGGAGTCGCCACCTAGTATTCTGGTTACTAGGAACCCTAACTGGTCTTAGAGATCGGGTACGAAGACTGGTTGCGTAAAGGAAAGGTATTAGCACCCCAACTACGCCCTACCTAAAGTAGGCTACATTGTTTGAATGTCTGATAAAATCTAATGTCTTGTTGTGTTTTCTAATTGTTGGTCCTGTATGTCGAAGATTTAAGAAAAGCCCTCCTCTGTAAGGAAGTTCTTATCTTAATGGGGTAAAACCTAACTATTCTATGTTGTCAACAAAAAATACCTTTTTAATATCAGGAATATATTTTACGTATAAATTCGTAATCTATGATAATAAAACAAAACAAAATAAATTTTTTGTTGATTTTGAAATTTTTGCCAATGTTCTCTTGACTTTAATAAACTTGTTATTAAAGTCAAAATGCATGATAAAACATTGGTTTTTTTGTGTATGAAAAATACAATATGATTTTTAGCTTTGAGACACTTGGTCGTATGCATAAAAACATTTTTTTTTCTCTTTTTTCAATTTTTTTTTGTATTTTTGAAAGTTTTAATGAAAACCAAGTATTTTAATACCAAATTTTATATTTTCAATGATATAAAATACAGACCGATATTAAGCAAAATGAAGAAAATAAAAACATGAGAAAATCACTAATGGGTTTTTTTTAGAATGGGCCAGCACCGGCCCAAAATAAAAAGGGGTCAGCATTGGCCCAACATAACGAAAATGGGCCAGCACTGGCCTAAAATTATAATTAGCTAGTTACTGTGCACAGGCGGTGAAATGGCGGTGGCTTCAGGCGGCGTTCCTTCTCTCTTCTTTCCTCTGTTTTCCTTCTCTTCTTCTCCAGTTTTTTTTTTATTGTCTTCTTCCCCTTTTTTTTTTTTCCGGTCTCTCCAGCTCTCCCTGCCTCTTCTCAGGTCTCTTCTGTCGGTCTTGGGTTCTTTTTTTCTTCTTCTCCCCTGTTTTTATAGGCAAAAACAGGGGGGGACGTGGCTGGGGAGGCCACTGTGCTGCCGCCCCTCCACTACCCATCCAACACGTGGAAAGCTTTTGGGCAAGTGGGTGTCCTTGGCCGGCGTCTTTTTGATGCTTTTTAGAGGAAGAAATTCGGTGAAAACAGGGGGGAGAAAAATCTTCTTCTTCCCCTGCCTCACCCGTCCAGGGGAAGAAGAAAGGTTATAGTGCCATTCAAAACGACACTGTTTTGGGCTCTTGTTTTTTTTTTTAAAACAGTGCATGAAACGGCGCCGTTTTAGACAAAACGCGTCATTTCATTTAAAAGGAAAAGGCAGCAAAAACATGTTAGAGCTCACATTGGTCCTCAATTTGTGATTTGTTCAATCAAGTCCTCAATTGCAATTTTGATTTAAAAAACAATGCAATTGCATCCCTACCAAAAATCAAACAGTGGCCCTGAAGTTGGCTGCCTTTTTCACTTTGGTCCTTGGTCTTGATTTTATGCAATTGGACCTACAATTGAGCAATAAACTTCTAATTTCTTAAATTTGGCCACTGATCCGATTTTAATTACAGCCCCTCTATTTACGTGCCTTTTTCAATTTGATCCTTGGTTATTCGGATTTCTTCAATTAAGTTTCTAATTGGCCATCAAACTTCAATATTTAAGCAATTAAGCTCCTGATTTGACCAAATTAACTCTAAAAAATTATATTTTGACCCCAGAACTTGAATTTCTTCCAATTAAAGCCCAAATTCACTCCAAAATCAATTTTTCTTACAATCAAAACCTTTATAAATTCAATTAAACCTTCAATAAAATTTAATTGAGTCCATAAACATCTGATTTTGGACTTTTCTTCCTCAAATTGAATTTTCTTTGTCAACAAGGCTATCATCAATCAATAAAATACTGCCAAATTTTAATTTTTGTATTTTTAAACCTCCTCTACCAATTTTTTTATCATTTTCTTAGTGTTTTGACATCCTTTTTCACTGTCATATTTTTTTGATAATATTTTTTTTGTATTTTATTATTTTTTGTGCGGGGACCAAAAAATGGGTTACAACAAGGAGTAAATGCTTGTTGTCCCCGACCTCCTCTAGTGGTGTTTCTACCTCCTTTTCCTCTGAATCCTGTTTTCCTAGATCCTCTTCCTTGAAATTGTTGAAATCCTCCTCGTCTTTGTTGACTCCTTCCTTAAGTGGTATATCCACTTGTTGAAATCTCTCTGCCCTCCTTGAGAGACAACTTTGATTGTAAGGCATGCTCAATTGTCTTATCTCCATTTCTTTTCACAATCTTTTGGTTATGAGCTTGCAAAGAACTCATAAGCTCATCCACCGTCAACTTGTCCACTTCTTTGGATTCTTCAATAGCAACAAATTTTGGATCTAGAGATCTCAAAAATTTCTCAGTAATTCGAGCATCTAAGAGGAATTCTCAATTTCTTTTCATCTAATTGACTATCACCATAATTTTTGTGTGATAATTAGAAATAGATTATGATGACTTCATTTGCACTAATTCAAATTCACCTCGCAAAGATTGAAGATGAATCTTCTTGATTCTGTCAGCACCTTTGTAATTTTGTTGGAGAGCCTCTCATATTTCTTTTGATGTTTCTGCGGAAGTTATGATCTCAAATATGGCTTCATCAAGACCTTGATAAATGATGGTCTTTGCTTTGTTGTCTTTATTTCTATTGGCTCTCAGGACTTGTTTTTGTGCCTCTTATATTGAATCTTCTGCTTCTTTGGACTCTGGTTCATCATAACCATATTCCACAATCTCTATACACTCTTGTGAACCAAGAAATGCCTTCAATCTGATACACCAATTATGATAGTTGTCTTTGTTTAGCTTCGGGATGAGTGTTTGTGCATTTTCTATAGTCATTTTGCTCTTTGAATGACTATATCACCTTCTGGGAGTTGAATTTGGCAAAAACAACACTGTAGATCGATCCGGAATGCTCAAAACAGTAGGGAACCGGTCTTACTTGGTTGAAAATAGGGCAGAAATGAGCTGAACCGGTCACGAAACTAATTCTGGACGACGGGCGATTCGCTGGGGTTGAACCGGGAATATTCTTCAGCGCGGCTGGCGGAGCAGCTTATGGCTCGGCTGGTGGCTCGGCTAGGCAGTAGCTCATCACGGCTCAAATATGGCGCACATGTGGCTCAGTCGTCTTCTTCCTCTAGGCGCGTCGATTACGCGTGAGCTACAGTACCAAACTTTCAGGCAGCACGTGTGGGCTACCTCCTTCTCTGATGAAGTTGATTTTTGCACCAGTGAGTTCGTATGGATGAACCCTACACTGTGAAATGATAAAAATATGTTTTTGACAACTTTAAAAATTCAGGTATATCCCAAAACTCTTTTGTTTTCTGACGAACAGGGCTCTGATACCAATTGTTGGTGGGAGAAATCACTGGTGGTGGCTTTGGAATACTCAAAAGGGATAAAACATGGTTTTATTTCAAAACAACAAGCATGCAAAGTACAAACAAAAAACTCTTAATACACACCCTCTCTTTCTATCTAGTGTTTCTCTCTTGTCTTTCCCACACATAATAACATAAACTTAATTGTCTATTTATACACAAATTGAAAGTAAAAAAATACAAACTTCAAGTGGTGGTTGGGTGGTTAATAAATATACTAAAAAAAACATTGCAGATTGCTGCCTTATTTTATTTTTATTTTTTTGTTTCTTCCTTTTTCTTGATTTTCGTTCTGTTTTTTATTATTATTTACCAATGGTATCGTGGGGCAATTGTTGCCCCAATTTTGACTTGTATGATAATCTTAACCAAAAATCGAATCCCCCGTGGCATAATTTTTTTGAATCATCAACGAAGAAAGCCAAATGATTGACAATACTGGTGCAGCAAAAGGGTCCTCGCCAGCCCCATCGTCTTTGTCATATTTGGACCAAAATGGGTTCTCTACGTACGATTGGTACTGCACAAAGTTATTGGATCACAAGTTAAATGTTGCTTTGTTATATATTTTCAGATTTTGTCATGGAGAGTTAGGAAGAGGATTATTGGGTCCTATATCCTAATCTCATGCAATCATATGCTACAGTACTTGTTTGTCTAATTGTATTGCTTAATGAGCTAGTGAATATTAATATTTTGTAGAAAAAAACCTACGAAGTTTGTAGAAAGAATTAATTGTGTTGTGTTTTTTATTAATCTTGAATATTAATATTTTGTATTGCAATGCATTTGCAGGTGTTCTGATGAGAAGAACCCAAGAAAACAAAACTACAAGCTCACAAACCAGAAGATCAAGGATCTGGGCATCGAATTCGTCCCCGTGAAACAGTGCCTGTATGAAACTGTTAAGAGCTTGCAGAAAAATGGTCACCTTCCAATCCCAAAACAAGTTCAAGACTCGTCGGTTGTCGGAATCTCCAAATATTAATTCTGATTTTGACGATCACCTAAACCATATCTAGTAGTATGATGGTGATGACCCGGTCGAATTCAAGAAAAATTGTAGCTAAGCCTATGATGCACTGAGATTAAAAGAAGATAGAGGGGTCTGAATAAAACAGAAATCAGAAAAGTAATGAGATAAGGAAAACTTAAAAGGTAATTATTATTTTGTTATCTCAGTTCAAAGGGTTATACATCCATTTCTATAAACAGGTTGATTGATTATTCCTTCAATTCAAGTAAATAAACTCAATTTCTCTTAAAACTAAGAAAAATCATGAAAATTAATAGTAAATTAAATAGACTAAGCTTCTAATCAATTCCTTATCACCAAGCAAATTTAATATTGAAAAGCAATTTTTATTCACTCGTTAATATCCTTAAAAGCATGTACTATTAAATTTTATTTCAAGCAACCATTCAAAAGCTCAAAAGCTCGAATAATGAACTCATTACTCCTTAATAAATTAAAATGACAGGTCAATCAATTAATTTTATTTATTTATTTATTATTCTATTCTCTAACAACAATTATAGATTAAAAGATATTACAAAGTCTCAAACAGATTTAATAAGCATGATAAAAAAATCAATAACATAGAAATTAAAACAAGAATAAATAAATACCTGAATGTAAAAAGATTACAATAATAGCGTTACTTCTAACGCACGAATATGATGATCGACACTATTTCCCTTGAGCTGAATAGAAAGATCAGTTGCTCATCCTTACAGATTTGTCACAAGTAAAAGTAAGAAAAAGAGGGAAGATCGAATGTCCCTTCTGTGTGATTCTCTCTTTTTTTTTTATTTAACCTCCAGAAAGAAAGAAAAAAAAAAAAAAAAGCCTTCGTGATCAGAGATCTATCCTAAAAAGATTTGATGCTGTAAATAATATCTCTCCAATCCCATCAGATTTCCTATTTAACATAGGACTCCCCATTAGGTCGGTTTCCCGCCAGATTAGGAACAATTCTCGCCTTCCGGCTTGCATCAGAGTTTTTGTATTGATAACGATCTCTTTTGGTATTGGCCCTTTCATAAGAGTCGTAGCGGATGTTTAGATGATTTTAAGCTTTTTAATTATCTGATTTTGATATCTGAAACTTCAAATATGCACATTTGAATGCTGCATGCACGAACAGAAAATCCTCCCAAGAACAAGATAAATAAACTCGGATTTATAATTATCATACCAGTTTTCTGAAAAACTTGATATGTATCCTTTAACTTAGATAAAAAATTATATAAACTTGAAAAACCTGAAACAAGCAACGAAGGTCAAAACACATACAATGTAGAATTTATTTTTATTTTTTTAGTAATTAATTCATAAAATCTCTTAAGCATGCCCAATCCATAAACTAACTTCAACAGACTTAAATAAGCTTAAAATATGTAAAAAAAACATAGTGTAAAATAAATATATATATATATATATATATATATATATATATATATATATATATATATTGTTGCAATTTGTGGCTCATAGAAAGATATTAAAGTGGAGTGAAATAGAATAATAACATTTTTCTTTATGGGATTTGTTTCTTGTCTTTTGTCATGGATGATTGATAGATTGAGGATGCATGGGTAATGCCTTAGCGGTACAACAAAAGAGTATTATTAAAAAATTCTCTAATATCCTTTAAGCAGTTTAGTATCTATTATAAATATATATTTTGTAACCCTATTTAATATATAGTGAAAATAAAAGTTTTTTGTTCCTGTAGATGTAGATATATTATTGAACCACGTTAAATTTTATATGTTATTTTTAATTTCTTTTATATTACAATATTTATCAATAATTAATTGTTGTAGATATTTCAATATCGTGCAACTATTAACATCTTTAATAGGAATCCGTCATATTATCTTATTTTACCAATTAGAAAAATTCATCGGAATCAAAATGAATTCCCCTGCATCTTCAGACTTTGGTCTTATATAAAACAAATATAAATACAATACAACTAAAAAATTATTTTATTTTACTCAAATAGGTCGATTACCACAAACATGTTAAACCATGTGGCATGGAAACGCCAAAAACTATAACCAATTTATTTTTGAGAAGTCATAGTTAACAGCATCATTTCACCAGAAAAGTTTTCAAATTTCACCTTGATCATTTATTTTCTTCTATAAAGTCCCCAAAAGAAAATTTTATCAGAGAAATTATGGCATCAACATCATCATCACTTCCCCTTTTCCTTGGATGAAGATTTGATTAGCTATCTTTTTCATTAAGGTCTAAAAGTTTGATTAAACCACATGAGAGTTGCTTGGTTACCCTCATTAAGTTAGATGCTTCTTCTATTTATTTTTATTTTATTTTTTTGCATAGGTGAGCTATTTTGAATTTAAACTAAAGAATTTGCACATAAAATAAATCATTACACCTACGGTCAACTAATTGAGAGAGAATCAATAGATTTTTTTTCTTATCATGTTATATTAGTTCCTTGCAAGTTCCATTAACAAGAAGAGCTCTGCAGTGAACTTGTTTTCTCATTCTACTTTATATGGTCTCGAATTTAGAACTCTTGTACATGTGAACAGAATTAAATGAAAGCCAAAATGATCTATTATAGAGTTGACCACAAAAGAAGCCATTTTTTTCCCAAGAGGCAGGAACGAAAGGTCGACCAGACAAGAAACAATCACAGTGCAATATATTCAAGCCCAAATGTAAATTTCAGTTGAGCTATGTGTTACCAGATCCAGTTCAGGCCTCAACGCCTAGAAGAGAGGATATAGAGGTGATGATTTAAAGTAATTTTTATTTAGAAATTTATTAAAATAAAATATTTTTATTTTTAAAAAATTATTTTTGATATCAATATATTAAAATAATTAAAAAAATTAAAAAATTAAAATTTTTAAAACACGGTGCAAAGAGTGGAGCACTACAGAAACTCCTTTAGCTGCATGTCTCAGCAAGAGACTCTTTGGACTCAGCCTCTTGGCCCAAGAACTCCGCTGGTCCAGCTATTTTCTTCTTCTTTTTTGGGTCGCATCGCATGTCCTCTCCACTCGATTTTTCTAGTAAATTTACCGCTGTGGATGTTGTCTGCACATGACAATGAGTTTATTAAGAATCTATATTCCATAAATAAATAAATAAAAGAATATCTGACTTGTTTATCTTTATACAATTTGAAAAGATATTAAATTCAATGAACTAAAAGCTTATTCAAACTCAATGCTTATCCTTGTCTTTATTTTATTATTTTGTTAATACATGATGAGCACAAACATGTTTTATGAAATATATTACAACGTATAAGTCATCCATAATTCAATGTTTATTATTATAAATAGAATTATCTATTCAAATGTAAATTTAATATTTATTCTTTAAAAAATAGTGTGGCAAATAGAACTTAACCGTATTTGTTTTCAGTTTTTTTATCATCAACTCTATAATAAGAATAATAAAATAAATTTTTAACTTAATTTCAGTGATGCTTATAATTTGAAGACCTGGAAATAACTTATGATTAATTTTCTGTTTTTATAATAAAATTAATTTAAGAACTTATATATATATATACATATATATATATATATATATTTAATAGAGAGTGTCTATTACCTAAAAAAACCGAAACAAAAGGCAAAGCTGAAACTAAGAAAGAAAATGAGGTTGGACTTATCATGGGCATTGTTCTAATACCCACGCACGCCTAGGCCCAGCGCTGCAAGCCCGTCTTAAATGGCTTCGTTTTTGGCCATAAATAGGTGTTTTTGTTTTTTTCTCTTTCCTCTCTCTTTTCTCAGATCAGCTCTCTCTGTCTCTAAAAGTAATACAAACCTTATCAGTTTTGAGTAATTTTATAATATTCAGGGGTAATTAATATCATTATATTAGTAATTTTATAACTCCTCAACAGCCTATTCATTTGGAAAATAAGATCAAGCTCTCAGGGAATTGCCCAACCGGAACTACTTGCTATGATTTTATGGTTGATGTTCCTTCACCATTACAAAAGGACCTTGTGGCGTACTTGACCAGCATAGAGAGTAACAAAGAAACTGATGCCTGTGATGGATTGATATGCAACGAGCTTTCTTTCTTGGTTTCAGTCAATCTCCAGCACAGTTTATTGATGCTTTAATTACCTCTCAGAGAAAAGATCTAAAGTTTATCGCTGGGATGCTGGCCGCAATGCAGAAAAAGAGCAGCGATCTGGTTTCTATAATTAGCCATGGCAAGCATTTTAGTTTATTAAGTGAAGAATAGGTGAAGAATGGGAAGAAGGGGAAAGAGAAATTCTGTCTCCCTTTTGTTTATTAAAAAAAATGTCGACTTTCATCTTAATTATGTCAAGTCATTTGGTTTCAGATTGACCGGTGGGTCTTAACTAGGGCTGTCAAGATTTCTAATTAACTTGTTAAATCGTCAAGTTTTATAATTATAGTAATTTTAAAAGTTAAAATGCTATTTGTGAAATTTAATTTTGCCAAATTGAAGAGCAAAAAATAAAAATAGCATAAAAGAAAGTTGTTTTATTATTTAAAAAAATGATGCCTGTTTTTTATATATATAACTCGAGATATTCGAGTCAGCTTATATATACACACTACGAATAATTCCTAGATCTATTAAATATAATTCCTAGATCTATTAAATATTTTATAATTCCAGTGAATAAATAAAATGCCATGAACGTTACAGACATATTCATAAAGAGTCGAACATGAGTGTAGAGGCAGGGAATTCTCTGCCAAGACCATAAGCGCAAAAAAAAAATGATGCCCTTTTTCTGCGAAGGTGATTGCTCAAAACGAATAACAAAAACAAACCTCTTATTTAATGTCAATCTATTATATTATTAGTATAACATTTATTATATTGAGGTTCATTTTTCTGCGAAGTTGATTGGTTCTTGAGTAGGATGATGTATGTTTTTTTTTCATAAACTCATTAAGATATCGCATGTATTTAACCTCTTACTTGGCTTGTAATATTTCTTGGTTTCCACTGCCCAGCTATGTTAGGGATCTATAATCTATTGCTGAATAAATCTTTTGTTTGTTATTATTCTCCCTTTTTTTCCCTCGTTTTTCTTTTTAATTAATCATCTGATTCTCTGAAACTGTTAATTTTATTGATTTTTTTTTTCATTTATAGAAAGGATTGCCTTACATGCAAGAACATTCAGGCATCACTACTACTAAATAGCTTTGGGATGAAACTGCCAAAATTAATTATTTTCAGATGTAATTGAGAATAGGTATTTCAAGAAGGGGCTTCCCTTTCTTTTTTTCTCTGCTGGCTCTTCTTGAATTGAGATTTGATTAGCTGTTTTTTCAAGGTTTAAATATTGATTAAACTATAACATAGTTGCATGATTATCATATCATAGTGGACTAACCACCCGTCTTAACATTAAAGTAAGAATGTTGTCTCTTAACTATCTACTAAGTGGCACAATAGTAAGAGTTTGGGATCAAGGAGTTTGTTTTCCCTATAGTATCAAGTTCGAACCATGTGGTTGCTAATATAATAGTCACTGGAAGCTTACATGGTCATTAACTTCAGGACCCGTAGGATTAATCGAGGTATACATAAGCTGACTTGGACTCCCAATTTTGGGTTATTCCTCTAAAAATCAATTCACTTTTTTTTTCAAAATAAAAATTAAAAAATAAAATAAAGGCTGACAACGTGGATAAAGTAGACCGGGGAATTAAGCTGTAATTTTTTAAAGAAATTTAAGGCCTAATTGTCCACCATTATGCCCAAAAATGAAGAAAAAATACAAATTGAAGGTTAAATTAAATGATTATTGGATGAATTTGCATAAAAATTAAGTTCAAGGACTAATTAAATTTTTAATAGGCCAATTTGATTTAATCATGGGCCAAATTAAATTTTAATTATGTTTAAGAATTAATTTGGGTCCAATTGAAGGATTTAATTAAGTGCAAGGATTTAATTATACTTTAAATGGGTCAAATTAATTTTATTTGGGGCTTAATTGGTGAAAAATTAAGTTTGGGGAGCTTAATTTGAGCTTAATTGAGAAGATTGGAATTTTAAGAGACCAAATTTAATTTTTACCAAGTTAATTGATTCAAATCAGGGGCAAAATTGCAATAAAATTAAAGTTTTAGGATCAATTAAGGGTTAAATTGATAAAATTCACAGCCAAGGACCAATCTGCATAAGGCGCAAAAATTAAGGGGGCTTAATTGATAAAAATCAAGGGTAAAATTGAAGAAATTGAAAGTTGAATGGTCAATTAGGGGTTAAATTGCATAAATTTGAGACCGAGAACTATATTGCAAAAGGCGCGTAAATACAGGGCTGAAAGTGAAGTACAACAGGGGTTTAATTGTATTAAATCAAAAGTTTGGGGTAATTAGGGGTTCAATTGAAATAAAATGAAAGCTGAAGGACTAAATTGAAAAGTAAATAAAATCCCTAATTCAACCTAAAATGGCGCCATTTTACATATATAAAAAAAGGGGGGGACCAGACGACGCAATCGTCTAGTCACTATTCATTATCTCCTTCATTTTTTCCAAAAAAATGGTTTTGTCACCTCCTTTGCAGGTGCATTTAATGTACCTAACATCCATCAAATTTGCCAAACCTTGCACGAAACTACTCACCAAACATCCCTCTATGTCTGGGTATGGTTGTCGCCGGCTAACTGGCAAATAAACGGACGTGGCACCACCCCAAAGAGGCCACCTCAGGCAGCCTACAACTGCAGATTTGACAGTGCACCATGCCTACTTTGAGCCAACGGTTGAGATCCTTCCCAACCGAATCAAGGACTCAAAATTATTCCCCTATAAAGATAAGATTGTCCCCTTCCACCTCTATAACTAGGAGCAGATTTCACATTCCGGAAGGGGGAAGAAAATCAAACTCAAAGTCGGCCGAAAACCAGCCTTTCCTGCTCATTTTTCCTGCAACCAGTCCTTTCTCTGCTTTCTCTCTCCATCGTGGCCTTCAGCCACCACCACCTTTATCAACCGTCCTCTCACCATCATCCCCACCTCAAGTAGCCATCAAACCACCTCACGTGGTGGTTGCACCACTTCTCTCTCTCTCCTCTGTAAAAATCTTCTTCTTTGCCACTGTGACCCCGGCAGTAGTGGCAAAAGCAGAAGCGACGGCCACCACCTCACCCAGAAGCTCTTTTCCTTCCCAAAAGGAGCCAGGGTAACAGCTCTATCCTCAGCCACTCCAACTGCCCCAACCGCGAGCTTCCCTTCTCCTTCTCAGGCCTGCGCTTTTTCTTCTTCTTCCAGCGACGACCAGAGCCAACAACCCGTCTCACCACCTCCAGCCACACCATGCGCCGCAAGTCAGCCCACCAGCTCCCTGAACGCCAGGTAAGCCTCCCTTCTCCCTCCCTCTTCTTCCTGCCGATGCATGAGAACAGTGCAACTGAATTAATTCACGTTGCACTATCTCATGCAACTTAGTCACTGGGCTGTCAGTGACTAAGTTGTTGCGGGCTAGACTTGTCCTAGCCTAGCCCAATTGGCTGGGCCGGGTCTAGCCCATCCCCAGAATTAAAAAAGAATATTTTGGGCCGAGTTCGGCCCATCTCTTTCTGGGTCTGTTCCTGGCCCAATTATCTGGGCCGGCCCAGCCCACATGTTTAAATAATAATTAATTAATTAATTAATTAATATATATAAATTTCAAAAATCCTTTCAAAAACAATCGTGATTTTCAAAAAAAAAATTTTTACCAATTTTGTTTGATATTGGATTCTATACTTACACTGTAAGATACAAATCCGGTATTAAAATACCCAGCTTTCTCCAAAATATTTCAAAAAAAAAATCAAAAAGAAAATTTTTTTTTATTGCTACGGCCAAATCCTAAAATTTTTCCAAGCATATTTTTATATATATTAAAAAAATTCGAAGATGGATCTCATAACCGGTTTATGATTATCCATTAGGATTTAGCCAACATGTCAAAAAAAAATTCAATCTTTTTTTTAGGGTCTAGATGTATTTGTGGGGTGTAAAATTACACGATAATGTACACCTTCAAGTATTAAAGATACAAGATGTAAATAAATACGATGCTAATATTCAGACTTTAGAACGGTTAGGATCTAACTCGATAAGGTAAAGACTCCCTCATGAAGGGAGATCTACTTTGAACTTTAGAAAGGACCAACGAATAAGAACCCGACCTAGAAAAATAATCAAACAGTAATGCAGCTTACCTGAGGTAGGGTGCATTGGGGGAGATGCATCTTCCCCTTGCACAACCAGTCCCTTACCCGGGCTCTTGTAGACCATAGGTTCCTAGTGATCGTAATACTAGATGGCAACTCCTGAATATTAATCATAATTTTATGATTAAATCCAATAAAAAACACTTCCCAACGCACCACCTCACACAAGGAGGCACGACATAAGCCTCCACCATCGCCAGACGACGTCGTGTCCCCCGTGACACATATTAATTATCGCATGTGTGCGGCGTCGCGGCGCAAAATGGTTCCATTTTAAATCTAAAATGTAAATATATATTTGGCAAATATGGGGAGACAAGAAATTCTTGTCTTTTATCGGTGGAAAATGAAACGGGAGTCGTCATCTAGTACTTTGGTCACTAGGAACCCTAACTGGTCTCAGAGATCGGGTACGGGGACTGATTGTTTAAAGGGAAGGTATTAGCACCCCAAATACGTCTTATCTAAGGTAAGCTGCATTGTTTGATTGTCTAATAAAAAGCTAAGGTGTTATCCTATTTTAATTGTTGGTCTGTTTGTGGTTCAAGAAAAATCCTCCTTAATAAGGAGATTCTTATCTTATCGGGTAAAATCGTAACCGTTCTGGTCTAACTGGGCCGGACTATATTCTTATCAAGAAAAGTCCTCCTAATGTCTATGTATAAAAAAAACTATATTTTTTTAATATCAGGAATACGTTTTACATATAAATTTGTAATCTCAAATACTAAAAGAAGACAAAAGGATTTTTTTAGAATTTTTGAAATATTGGCATAGTTCTCATGGCTCTAACAAACTTGTTGTTAAAGCCAAAATGCAAGCTAATACATATATTTTTTGAAATTTTCTTTGTTGTATGAAAATATGATGTGATGATTTTTTTTTCTTTATTTTAGAGAGACTAGGCCGCATGCATGAAAATAAAACATTTTTTTTTATGTCTTGACAAAAACCAGGTATTTTAATACTGGATTTGTATTTTACGGTATAAAAATACAAACCAGTATTAAGAAATTTTGATAAAAATATGAAGGAAAATCAACAATTTTTTTAAGATTTTTTCAGAATTTTGAAAACAAAACATTTCCTTTTATTTTATATTTTTTGATGTCTTAACAAAATCGGATATTTTAATACTGGATTTGTATCTTTACGGTATAAAAATACAAACCAGTATTAAACAATTTTGATAAAGATATGTAGGAAAATCAACAAAAATTTTAAGGATTTTTCAAAAAAAAAAAATTGGATATATATCTATATATATATATATATATAAATAATATAAAAACATTATAATATATAATATATAATATCAAGTGGGCTGGGCTGGGCCGGCCCAACTAACTGGGCCAGACTCAGCCCCAAAAGGGTTGGGCCAATCTCAGCCTAATAAAATCCTCTATTTTCATCTGGGCCAAACCTAACCTAGACAGCAAACACATGGCTGGGCCAGAACCAGCCTGGCCCAGAGAAGGAAAAAAAAACACCAATAATGCTGGGCCAGAATCAGCCTAGCCCAGCAACATAACTAACCGAGGGGAAAAGTTTTCCCCCTCTTCTCCTCCTACATGCAGAACACACATTTTGCATGCAAGAGGAAAAAAAAAAAACAGCAAAACAAAAAAAAATGAGGGGGAAGAAGAGTTACTGGCACGGAGGAGGCAATGCGTTGCTGATGGTGATGCGGTGGAGGCCGGTGGCGGTGTAGTGGCTCACGGACAACGGCTCCAAGCAGCAGTGCTGCTGTTTCAAGCGGCGGAGAGAGAGATTCTTCCTCTTCCCCTCTCCTCTAGTTTTTCGTTTTTTCTTTCTCTGTTTCATTAACCAGTGTTTGTCCCTTTGTCCTCTTAGTTTTCTTTTTTGTTTTTTTTATTTTATTTTCCTCCCCGATTTCAAGCTTCCCTTAATCTTTCCTTTCTCTCTATATTTTGTTCCTCTCTTTTCGGTCACTTTCTTCCTCCCTAATAGTTAGCATTGAGTGCGGTATTTATAGGGCAAAAGGGAGTGGGGGCGTCCCTATCGCCATCCTATTGCAGTGCATGGGGAGCAGGGCTTTGCTGCCCTGCCACGGCATCAGGCGAGGTGACCAATAGGCGTGGTTTGCAGGGCATGTCCTCTGGCTTTCTCATTATGAGGGGGCGTCGGGCTTTCGGTATTTGGCAGAGCACGCGAGCAGAGAGAGAGGAAGCAAAATTAAAGAAGAAAAAAACAAAACTTTTCTTTCTTCCTCTACTGCATGTCCAGAGGAAGAAGAAAGAGGAACAATGTCGTTCAAAACGACACCATTCTGGTCTTTTTAAAAAAAAACATGAAACGACGTCGTTTTGGACAAAATGAGTTGTTTCATTTAAATAAAACAAGGCGCCAAAACGCGTCAATTTTCAAATCAGCCCTCAATTTATCCTTTATTCTAGTAAGTCCTAAAATGTAATTTTGATTTTAAGAATTAATTCACTTGCATCCCTAGCAACTTCAATCGCCCTCCTATAGTTAGCCGTCTTTTTCACTTTGGTCCTTGGTCTCTGATTTATGCAATTTGACCCTCAATTAATCAATAAACTTCTAATTTCTTCAATTTGGCCCCTGATTTGGTTCATTACAGCCCCTCTATTTACGTGTCTTTTCCAATTTGATCCTTGGTTTTGGATTTCCTCAATTAAGTCCCTAATTGGCCACCAAACTTCAATATTTATGCAATTAAGCCCCTGATTTGACCAAATCAACTCTCAAAAATTACAATTTGACCCCAGAACTTTAATTTCTTCTAATTAAAGCCCAAATTGACTTAAAAACCCATTTTTCTTGCAATCAAACCCTCTATAAATTCAATTAAACCTTCAATAAAATCCAATTAAGTCCATAAACATCCAATTTTGGACTTTTCTCCTCAAATTAAATTTTCTTTTTCCAACGGGGCTCTTATCCTTTAAGAATATACTGTCAAAATTTCAATCTTTGTATTTTTATCCTTCTTAATCAATTTTTCTGACCATTTTTTGAGCGCTCCTGCCTCCTAATATTTTTTTTCTAATTTCTTCCAGCTATATTTTTTTTATTTTTTATTATTTTTTATTTTATTATTTATTATTATTTTTGTTATTATTTTATATTTTTTTATTATTTTATTTTTTATTTTTATTTTTGTGTGGAGACCCAAAAATAAGTTACAACATTAATAAAGAAAAAAAATTATTGTCTCTTATATTCCCTCCCAAAAAAAGCTAGGATCGCAGACTCTTTCGTTGTGGAAGAAAGAATCGAAGCCAAGCCATACCAACACAAGTGGCTAGTGGCAACTACCATGTAATTTACACCTTTTTATACCTTAAAGTGATGAGTGAGTGGTTGTGGAGCAACCTTGTTAGGTTTGTGAATGTTTGCCAATAATATTACTGTCAGGATTAATGAACAGCAAGAAGATAATGGCAATGGCAAACGAGCAAGGGCAATTACATAGAATTGTTGGTAAAGAATGTAGAAGAAGGAGTATAAGAGGAATAGAGAATGTGTTCCGCAGATGAAGGAATTTGTTATATCATTCTTTTTGTGCCTCTGCTAGTAACAGAATTCTACTATATATACAGTTTCCTCTTTCTTACTGATGCAACCATATTATTCGATAATTTCACCCACATTTAACTAGTGTTTTGCCTATTTTTTTTATATATAAAATGCCTTGATATTCTTTGTTTTATGTTTTGAAGGCACTTTTGGATGAAAGATGCAAAAAGGAGTAAATTGAAGGTAATTGGCAGATTTGACGTTCAGTCGATGTTTTGTGCAGAACGTGAGCTCTAAAGGTCAAAATGAAGTGATTCTAGTGGCATTAGAAAGCTAACATCCATACCTTTCTGGACATCTAAGGCAAGACAATAAAATAAGGAAGAGCATGGAAATCGCAGCTTTCAAAGTCAAATCTCGTAATCTGCCAGTGTTGACCTTCGGTCAGTCCGACTTGAATATCTAGAGCTACAAAAATCTAATTGATACAAACTCAATTGTTTTGGATTCCTGACTCAAAGGCCTATACACACTCCAAATTTCAGCCAAAAACGATGTCATATGAGGGAGATATGATTTTTCAAAGATGACAACTGAATTCTACCAGCAAACAGGTTTCGTGAAGAAACGAGTCCAGATTACGTTCCGAAGCATCTAAACCGACATCCAAGTTTTTATTTCAGCAATGTAGCTCCTCTAAGTCAAAGCTTGAAGATTTCATGCAAAGCTATTTCTCCTTTTTTAGGAAAATAGTTATTGAACTACTTAAATGTAAATTGTCTACTTAAGGGAGGACTATTTTGTAAAATAGAGATTAGGGTTTCCTAGCATATAAAAAGAATGAGAGAAGAGAAGGGGGGCAGCGACCCAAGAGGAGAAAAACACCCCCTACTCTAAGAAACCCTAAATCATGCATTCTTCTATCTTTTTGATTAATTGTTCAATAAACATGCAAGGCTAAACTCATTTTCTTGGTTGCAAGGACACGGAAACCTTTGGATTTCAAGAACTGTGAGATCTATTTTACCTTTTCTTTTCAGTTTATATGATGAATATGTTTGTTCTCCTATGCTTATTTTTCCTATGATTGTTTATTTTAATTGCTAGAGCGGACTCTAAGTTATTATTATAGACAATTTATTGCTAAGTTTGATATCAAAACCGGAGTTGTGGTATATGAACTTGTGAAGCAACTGAGTTTAATAATTGTAGCGGATCTACATTATTAATCTTAGGGAGAACATTCGATCAAAGCAACATAAGCAGACAACTTAGTTGTTAAGATAATGAATTTATCTAGATCTTAAGGCTGCCATTGGATTAAATCATTAGTGCGGACACTGTGATTATTTGTTGGTTAGGGTTAGTTATACGGCGGATCCGTTAATTAACCAACGTTAAGAAAAGATAAAAATTTAGAATATAAACTGGAATTTCGTTTCAAGGATCAGTTCTGATTTCTATAGGTGGATGTGTGATTGCGACCAAGGTTTGTTCTCTTGATAATTTTCTGATTTTATTAAATTTTATTTGATAGTTTTCTGTTTTATTTTTCTTTAGCTTATATAACATCCAACCCCCCCAAATTGCATAACGTATAGCATAAAAATCTGAACTAAATCTTCCTCATGGGATCGACCCCTTGCTTGCTCTATACTATCTTGTGTGTTGTGTTTGAAGTTAGGGTAAATAATTTGTGCGACCGCGACATCGCAACACTTCCGACTATAAGCACGTGGCTTTTACAATTGAATATTAAATGCATAACATTGATTATAACTAAAATATCAAAACGCACCGTTTGACTTAACGGTATTTTAAATTTCCTTCTTTTAAGTTTATTTATTCCATTTCTACGTGTAACAATTGCCCCCCCTTCAAATGGACCTTGTCTCAAGGTCAAATTGAGGGAATCGATGACCCAAATCATTAGTAAATTCCTAGGTGGCTTCAGCCGGTGTAAGACCAGCCCAATGAACGAGCATTTGAGTGGCTGCTCGGTGATTTCTTTTGACCATTCGACGCTCCAGGATAGCTTGAGGTTGGAGAAGGGATTCCTCTGGCAAGGAAGGCAGTGTGGAGAGTACCTCACAATTTCCCACCTTCTTTTTTAGGAGAGACACATGAAAAACAGGGTGTATGGTTGTAGAGTCAGGCAGTTGTAACTTATAAGCCACGGTACCAATTTTAGTTAAAACCTGATAAGGGCCATAGTATTTGGAGGCTAGTTTCTGTGAATGTCGATGAGCCATAGTTTTCTGTCGATAGGGTTGGAGTTTGACGTATACCATATCACCTATGGCAAATGATCGCTCACTGCGATGCTTATTGGCTAACTGGAGCACCCTATAGATTGTGCTTGATAGTTACCAATATGTGTTCTCGTTTGGACAAAAAGGCATCCACTACTTCAACTGGTGAATCTCGAGCAATGTATGGAATATGCATTGGAGGAGGGTAGCCGTAAATGATCTTGTAGGGGGTACATTTTGTAGCGGTATGATAGTTAGTGTTGTACCACCATTCAACTAATAGCAGCCACTTGACCCATTGAGCTGGTGAGGTTCCTGTCATGCAGCGTAAATAGTTTTCGAAGCACTTGTTAACCACCTCTGTTTGCCCATCTGATTGGGGGTGGTAGGTTGTGGAATAGTATAATTTGACCCCTTGTTTGGCGCAGAGCTCCTTCCAAAAGAGACTCAGAAAAACAGTATCCCTATCGCTGACAATAGTGGTTGGCAGGTCGTGTAGTTTGTAAATATTATCAAGAAAGATTCTGGCCACTATACTAGCAGTGTATGGATGGGGAATGGCCATGAAGTGTGTGTATTTACTGAACCTGTCCACCACTACAAAGATAACCTCTTTGCCTTCAGATTTAGGTAGTCCATCTATGAAATCCATGCTAATGACAATGAACAGGGCTTGTGGTATGGGCAATGGTTGCAGCAATCCTGGCATGCGAGTGTTTTCTATTTTATTCATCTGACAAACATGATAGTCCCTAACATATTGTCGAACATGCTTTTGTTGCCCCCGCCAGTAGTACCCGTTAGCCACCTTCTTGGCAATAACAGTAGCCCCAGAATGACCTCCCACAGTTGAGTCATGGTACAAGGCAATGAGTTTAGTTTAAAGAGTGAGATCGCGGCCCACTACCATCTTCCCCTTCCTGCATAACAAGTGATTAACCCACGAATAGTGGGGGTGAGAACTGGAATCCCGGATTAAATCCTGAATGATGGTTTGGACAGCTTGATCATCTTCCCATGAGGCCTTGATGTCATCCATAATTGAAGTGGAAATGGTAGAAACTGTTAAGGTGCTCAGCTCAGCACAAGTGACCCTGAAAAGTGCATTGGCTGTGATATTGTCCTTTCCCTTCTTGAATTCAATATCATAGTCAAAGTCGAGGAGTTTGGCCAGCCATACATGCTGGGAGGGACAAGTCACCTTCTGTTCCAACAGATATTTCAAGCTAATGTGGTCAGTGCGGATGGTGATATGCTTACCCCATAAATAGTGACGCCATTTCGTGACAGCCAAGAGAATAGCTAGTAGTTCTCTTTCGTAAGTGGAGAGTGTTTGTTGTTTAAGACTAAATGGTTTGCTGATAAATGCAATTGGGTGGCCTTCCTGCATCAATACTGCTCCCATGCCCTTGCTCCTGGCATTTGTCTCAACCACGAATTGTTTGTGTAGGTTTGGTAATGCCAACACTGGTGGGTGAGTCATGATATGTTTAAGCTGGATAAAGGCGGCAGTGGCTGTGTCAGTCTAACGGTAGGCATCCTTTTGTAGTAATTGTGTCATCGGTTTGCATATGGTATTGTAACCATTAACAAATCGCCTGTAATATCCTGTGAGCCCTAGAAACCCCCTGAGTTGCTTGATGTTGCTTGGAACAGGCCAGTCAATGATGGCCTTAATTTTCTGAGGATCAGTTGCTACACCGATTGAAGAAATAACGTGGCCAAGATACTCAATCTGGTTGCTGCAAAAAACACATTTACTAGCCTTGGCATACAAGTCATTAGTCTTCACAAGCTCAAACATAGTCTGCAAGTGACCTAAGTGATCGGACAATGTGTTGCTATAGATCAGGATATCATCAAAGAAAACAAGGATAAACTTGCGCAAGTACTCCGAAAGATCTCGTTCATCAAACTTTGAAATGTTGTCGGGGCATTGGTCAAGCCAAAGGCCATGACTAGGAACTCATAGTGCCCATTATGTGACTTAAATGTTGTCTTGTACACATCCTTAGGAGACATTCGGATTTGGTGATAACCCGATCTAAGATCTATTTTAGAGAAGATAGTTGCCCCAACCAATTCTTCTAAGAGCTCATCGATGAGAGGAATAGGAAACTTATCCTTCATAGTGAGTTTGTTCAGCGCCCTGTAGTCAATGCAGAGTCGCCAGGAGCCATCCTTCTTCTTGACCAGAACTATGGGAGAAGCAAAAGGGCTATGGCTGTGTTGAATAGTTCCTGAATCTAGCATTTCTTGAATCATCTTTTCTACCACATCCTTTTGTAAGCTGGAATGTCAATAAGGTCTGAGGTTCACTAGATCAGCACCCTCCTTCAAAGGTATCTGGTGATCATGGCTGCGAGGGGGTGGTAGGTGCTTAGGTTCCTCAAAAATTTCTCGGTAGCTCGCCTGTAAGGCTGCCAAACCCAAATGGTGAAGGGTATAGGGCTGTAACTTGGTAGACATTGGCTAGTCTGTATTGCCTGTACTCTCTATGTTGTGTAGGTTGCCAAGGCTAATTTTGGTTATCAGGTTGATGTTACACAATAGACCATTGAGTTGTTCTACTCGAATAGTTTCCACTGGTATCGGTTTGTCTCCTTTAATACAAACTTCTTGGCCCTGCCACATAAATGTCATCCACATTTCCTCATAATTGTAGACAATTGTCTTTAGTTTGGCTAACCACTGGATACCTAAAATCATTTCACAATTTTGGAGTTCCAACGTATACACATCAGTCTCGAAGGACACTTCTTGCATTGACCATTGGAAATTGTTGCACACAAAAAAGCAAGTTATGATTCCCCCATCAGCAACTTGTACAATCAAGGCTTTTATGCTGGTGAGTCTGCAATGTAACCTATCTGCCACCTAGTTGCTGATGAAGTTATGAGTGCTGCCTGAATCTACCAAAATAAACAAGGGTTGTTTTTCTACCCTGCCAGTGACTCTTAAGGTATTCAGCCCTGCTACCCCTTCTAATGCATTGAGAGAAAGGTGTGGGTTATGAGTGACATGTTCTTCTTCAATCACCCCATCCCCATCACTAAACTCTCCCTCCTCTTCAACAATACATAGGGAGTACAACCTTTTGTTCTGGCATCGATGGCCAGGAACAAATTTTTCATCACACCAGAAACATAGACCTTTAGCTCTCCTCTCATCTAAGTCCTTGTTTCTGATAGGTCGAGTGGTTTTGTTGACTGGGTTGGTGTTATAGGGTGGGGGAGTGGGTAGCAAACCATTGGAAAATGGTTTAGAGGTGTTGCTGGAAGATCCTGGTAAGTTTTTGCTGTAGCTGGTTGGAGTGTATGGTTTACTTTGATGAGCATATGCAGCGGGTTGGTAGGTTTGTTTATTAGGATTTGAACTATAACGCCGGTGGGTGAGTGTATTGTCCTGTAAACGGGCAAGGGTGTAAGCTTGTTTGAGAGTTTTTGGTTCAAACATTTTTATCAAATTCTTGACCTCCACTTCCAATCCTCCTATAAAAAATACCAGTGCATTTTTTTCAGAAATCTCTTACCGGTTCCATAGGATGTCAAAGTCCTTTATGTAAGTTTCCAAGTCGTTTTTCTGTTTTAATTCAATGAGTTCTTCTAATGGATTCCTTCCCCCCCCCCAAACCTACAACATAAGGCTTCTACGTATTCTGGCCAAGGCACTACCTGTCCCCCCAGACTCCTCATGAAATTCTGGTGCCAACATAAAGCCATTCCATCCAAGTAGTAAGAGGCCAATTTGAGCTTATTATGCTCTGCAACCTCTTCCACATCAAAATATTGATTGCATTTATAAATCCATTTAAGTACATCATTTCCCTCAAAGACAAGGAACTCTCTCTTTGGTCTATGTATGGAGTAGTAGGGAGGTGTACCTTCATTGTTTCCATTGAGCTTAACTGAGAAATCTCTCATAGTAGTGTACTGAGGTGCAGGTGGTTGTTGATGAGGTACCTTGTGTGGATTGGTTTCACTGGCAGCGAGTTGAGTGTTCTGTAAGACTGAACCTACACGAAAGACAAGGGCATCAAGGACCTCCTTAAGCTCGTGAAAGCGTATATTGGTATCTGCCCTGGTGTCATTGAGTTGTTGTTGTATTTGATCATACGCTTGAGCATGCTCCGGATTGTTGGGTTCATTCGCCTTTCTAGCATCTTGAGACCTCGTCTCTGGTGGCATTGTCGAGTCGAAAGATGCTGCTTTGATACCACTTGGAGCAACCTTGTTAGGTTTGTGAATGTTTGACAGTAATATTACTGTCAGGATTAATGAACAACAAGAAGATAATGGCAATGGCAGACGAGCAAGGACAATTACACAGAATTGTTGGTAAAGAATGTAGAAGAAGGAGTATAAGAGGAATAGAGAGTGTGTTCCGTAGATGAAGGAATTTGTTATATCATTCTTTTTATGCCTCTGCTAGTAATAGAATTCTACTATATATACAGTTTCCTCCTTCTTACGACTATAAGCACGTGGCTTTTACAATTGAATATTAAACGCATAACATTGATTATAACTGAAATATCAAAACGCATCGTTTAACTTAACGGTATTTTAAATTTCCCCCTTCTCAGTTTGTTTATTCCATTTCTACGTGTAACAGGTTGCCAAGATCCCTTGGACTTCATCCAAACTCGGTAATGCAGGTTTGAATAGTTCAAATTTTAGCAAATACGACTTGGATTATTGGCAACTTTGCGCTGCAAGTCGTATTAATTTATTTAATATAAAAAAATATTTAATTTTGCTAACATGTTTTGTAATAATTTTTTGATAATAAATTCAAAATACAATGAATATTAGATAATATTCTTTTTTTAAATATTGATACGGTGACATGTTCGATGATAATTTTTTTTTAATATTAAAACAACAATATATTAAATAAACTTGTGTTAATTTAAAATTTGTAATAATGATACAAATAAATTATAGCTTCAATTAAAAGAATTACAAAAACACTTATAACAAACACTTTTGTTATGCTATCATTAACAAATTCTCTCACTCATTTCTCCCTATCCCCCTTCCTTAAATAAGTTTCTTCATATAAGTTCATTGGGGTGTGTTTACTTCCGAGTTGTTTTTCAAATAATTAGTATGTAAAAAGTCTCATAAATGAAGATAAAATAAAAAAAAATTAAAAACAATATTAAATATATAACAACGAGCTTTTACCAGGCACCTTGTATGATTAACAAAGAAAAGTGCTTTCCTAGTATACTTGCTCACAGAACAATGAGTTTTATAAGGAGCATATGGTTTTTCGTGTGCAAACTAACAAAAATATTTCTCAATAAATATTTTTTTAAGTACATGCATCATCATAATATCTTTATGGTGAAATTTTGTTTACTACACTTTGTATATAGATATCTAATTTCACCCCAATAATATTCTTCATAATAGAAAGTATAAAATTAATAAAAACCCTCAACTCTTTTAAGATAATCTTTATTATACAAACCTTCAAACACTACCAGAAAATCGCTAAATACCAACGGACATACCGACGGAATCTTTTCTGTCGGTATTTTTCGGCCTAAATCACCGACGGAAAATATTCGTCGGTAATTAGGTCGGTAATTACCGACAGACTATGTCCGTCGGTACTAACCGACCGAATTACCGACCAAAAATTCAGAATCAATGAAAAAAGGGCGGGCAGTGGCGCGGAGGTTTTGGCGGGTGATTTTTCCGACGGAATCACCGAAGAAATTAAAAATTGGGGCCCGTACGCGTGATGGGACCTATTCACCGTCAAAAAATACCGACGGAATCACCGACGGATTTGAAATGCAAGATCCGTACCGGTGACGTGACGGGTGCACCGTTAAAAATACCGATGGAATCACCGAGGGATTTGAATAGCAGGTCCGTGCGGTGACGTGTCGATTGCCCGTCAGAATTACCGACGGTGTTGCCGACGGATTCACCGACGGAATACATACCGTCGGTAAGTCCGTCGGCAAAAGTGAATATATGTCCCCTCTACCGACACTCTCCTCCCCCATTTCTCCTTCTTCTTCCTAATCCTAACCCTCCCCATCTGCAAAATAACCAGCCCCCCCTCGCCCCAAAACAAAAATCTTTCTCATCTCAGCACAACAAGTTGTATTTGTTTTGTGGTCACAGCATCCGTGTTCTGATTTACCGATGGATTTTATCATTTTTTGTAAGTAATTCTATCTTTTAAAATTTTAACATTTAAATGTTAATTTTATTGTTTTTTTAGTATATGTATTATTTTTTTTTAGTAGATGTACATGTTTTATTGTTATTTCTCAAACAAACTTGTAGTATATGAATGTATAATTTTATACTTGTTATGGTTTGTTTTAGATTTTGTAAGATTGTATTTGTTTGAAAATTGTTAAAACTTAATTTGTAGAATTACCGAATTACATGTTGTGTTTTGAAATAATTAAGAGCTTGCTTAATTAATGGGTCCTTTTTATAGAGGTTCGATAGAAGTCATGGATGATCGTTCATGGATGTATCTAGATTCACCCCAAGGATTGCGGAGGATGGATTATTGTAACGGGGTTCAGGGTTTTATTAATTTCGCAACATCTATTCCCAGAAATTTTACTGGAGGCGGTATTAGGTGTCCATGCAAGAAGTGTCAAAATAAAAAGTATCTGCATCCAGATGTTGTAATGATGCATCTTCTACACAAAGGGTTTGTGGAGGATTACGAGTGTTGGTATGCACATGGAGAGGTATTTGTTAGTAATAGGAGAATGAGAGAAACGGTGGTTGGGTCAACTTCTAGTGCTAGCAACGTGCATGAAGCGGCAAATGACAACACTAATCCTTACAGAAACATGGTTATGGATGCAATGAGAATGAATCAAGATAATGTCAATCAATGTCCAATCGTAGAAGAAGAACCTAATGCAGAGGCAGCTAGGTTTTTTGATTTGTTGAAAGATTCTGACGAACTATTATGGGATGGCTGCACAAACCACAGTAAATTATCGGCTGTGGCACAGGTGTTCACCATCAAGTCAGATCACGGGTTGAGTGAGGCCGGGTATGACAAAATTATTGATTGGGCAAGAAGCATTTTACCAGAAGGGAACAGGCTCAAAGAGAACTTCTATGCTGCGAAGTCCATGATGAAACCCCTCGGTTTAGGATACCAGAAAATTGACATGTGCCCTAACTTCTGCATGTTATACTACCTTGAAAATGCTGTGATGATCGAGTGCATGACATGCGGGCATTCCCGTTACAAACCCAGAACTGGCAGGGGGAAGACTCTAGTGGCATATAAAAAACTTAGATATTTCCCGATCACACCTAGACTGCAGAGGTTATTTATGTCACCAAGGACTGCTGAGCACATGACATGGCACCAAACACACGATGTCGTTGATGGTGTGATGGTGTGATGGTGCATCCTTCTGACGGCGAAGCGTGAAAATGCTTTAACAGTGTTCATCCTGACTTTTCTGCTGAATCAAGGAATGTTCGACTTGGGTTGTGTACAGACGGGTTCAACCCATTTGGGTCATTTGCTGCTCCCTATTCTTGTTGGCCGGTCATTCTCACAGTTTATAACTTGCCACCGGGAATGTGTATGAGGCCGGAGTTCATATTTCTATCTACTGTCATACCCGGTCCAAGCAGCCCGGGGCGGAATATAGATGTTTGTCTTCGACCGTTGATAGATGAGTTGGCGCAGTTGTGGTCCTTCGGATCTCTGACTTATGATATATCTAGGAAACAAAATTTCCTTATGAGGGCGGCTTTGATGTGGACTATCAGTGATTTTCCAGCTTATGGAATGCTTTCTGGTTGGAGCACGCATGGGAAACTCGCATGTCCATACTGCATGGAAAACAACAAGGCATTCACGCTAGCAAACGGAGGTAAAGCTTCTTTTTTTGACTGTCACCGTCGCTTCTTGCCACTTAATCACAGGTTCAGAAAGAACAGAAAAGATTTCTTTGTTGGTAGAGTTGAAAAAGATGTTGCATCCCCGCGTCTTTCTGGTGAAGAATTGCATCATGTTGTATCAGAGTACGGTGACATTGTGTTTGGCCTTCAATCAGGTAAGCAAAAGTTTCCTGGTTTTGGTTTGACCCATAATTGGGTAAAGCGAAGTATCTTTTGGGAGCTTCCGTATTGGAAGACTAATCTTCTCCGCCATAACCTTGACGTCATGCACATCGAAAAGAACGTGTTTGAGAATATTTTCAACACCGTCATGGATGTGAAGGGGAAGACAAAGGACAACATGAAGGCTAGATTGGATATAGCTTTATACTGTAACCGTAAAAATATGGAGTTGGTTTATGACGAGTCACGGGTTGCAAAACCAAGGGCAAGCTTCGTGTTAGAGAAAAACGCACAACTGCTAGTCTACAAATGGCTTAAGAGTCTGCGTTTCCTGGATGGACATGCATCGAACA
Source organism: Populus tomentosa (assembly GCA_018804465.1). Lineage (NCBI taxonomy): Eukaryota > Viridiplantae > Streptophyta > Magnoliopsida > Malpighiales > Salicaceae > Populus > Populus tomentosa. The sequence goes on along the minus strand of CM031969.1, from coordinate 3,456,155 downwards.
TATCAAGGCTTGTTAACATAGAGGACTGCAGATTGTATGGAATGAAGAGCCATGACTGCCACGTGTTTATGCAAACACTCATCCCATTAGCTTTTCGTGATTTGTTGCCAAAGGGAATATGGGATGCACTAACGGAGATCAGTCATTTCTTCAGAGATATATGCTCCAGCAAGATGAATGTTGAGCACATTGAGATGCTTCAAACGAATATCATCGAGACACTATGCAAACTTGAGATGATATTCCCTCCTTCATTTTTTGACTCAATGGAGCATCTCCCTATACATCTACCGTTCGAGGCAAAAGCTGGAGGACCGGTCCAGTATAGATGGATGTACCCATTCGAACGGTGAGATATTACAGTTGCAATGGAATTCATATCTTAAAGTATTTTCTATGTTTTTCTTATTTGAAAATACTTGAATTGTACTTCAATGCAAGTACTTGTTTAATCTAAAAAAAAGGTTAAGAACAAGGCGCATGTTGAGGCTTCGATATCTGAGGCCTATATTGTTGAAGAGATATCAACATTTATCTCGTACTATTTCGAACCTCATCTGAGAACAAGAATCAATCGCGTTCCACGGCATGACGATGGCGGTGAAGTGCCTTCCAGTGGGAACTTGTCAATATTCTCCAATACTGGACGACCCACACCTAAAAATGCCGTAAGAGGAAGATATTTGTCGGAAATAGAATTCAAACAAGCACACAACTATGTTCTATTTAACTGTGATGAGCTGAGACCATTTATTCAGTAAGTCTATATATGTGTAATAGTAATTAAACTTTGTCAGTAATATACTGTTAATTATATATTGTAATATCATACACTCATTATCACTTGCAGGCAACATCAACAATATTTGCTCTCCAATAACTCGCAGCTGACCGAATCCCAGATCTTTCAATTACAAGATGAACAATTTGCCACATGGTTCAGAACACATGTAAGCACTATCACAAACTCATTCTAACGTATGCATGTCATTACGAGATTCTCGTTCATTTACCGTGTATTGATGTACATTTAATTACATATATTTACAAGGTTTATCAAATGGGAAGGAGTGCGCCCAAGTCATTGTCTTCACTAAGCCTCGGCCCTGAAAGAAAAGTTAAGTGCTACAACGGGTATTTTGTCAATGGATATGTTTTCCATACTGAAGAATACGGGCAAGGAAGAAAGACATACAACTACGGTGTTTGTGTTAAGGGATCCACAAGTAGCCAGTTAGAAGTTGACTACTATGGTAGATTAGAAGAGGTCGTCGAACTGCAATATCATAGCGAGCAGAATAAAGTGTTTTTATTCAAATGCTATTGGTATGACACAACGGACAGAGGAATCAGAGTTGATCCGCACCATGGTCTGGTCGAAATCAACTCAAAAGCTAGACTCCGCAACATAAACGATGTCTTTGTTTTCGCAAAGCAATGTCAACAAGTTTATTACACATACACCCCTTCATTTAGAAAGGATCGTTCAAGAGTTGATTGGTTGTCCGTTTTAAAAACGAAACCACGGGGTCGTGTCGAGGTTGTTCAGGATGAGAACGAAGACACAATTATGCGAGATGAAGTCTTTCAAGTTCGTGAGTTGGTCGAACCATATCGAGTTGCTCCTTCGATTGAATTGGAAGAAAATTCAAATTTTCGAGTTCTCGATGATAGTCTTGTTGATATTGACGGAGAGGAGTTGAATGTTGTTCTCAGCTCTAGCGGACAACCAAATGTCGATGAAGAAGATGATATCCATATTGAAGATTGCGATGAAGATGATGACAATTCAATTGATGAGGAAGAAGAAGAAAATTCCGACTAATTATAAAAATGAAGCCCTATGTAAAAACATTTGTCTCATGTAATTTAGATTATTGATGATGTATTTTGTAAAACAAAATATTTATTGTTTAAGCAATGTGGTTATTGTTTTATGTGATAGACAGTTTATCAGTTAAGTTATTGCAGGAAGGTAAACAGGCAATACAAAGACAACCTTTCCTGCATAATGCCACAATCACCGACGTCCATACCGACGGATCACCATCCGTCGGTATCTCACAGAGAGTTCGAAAATATTTACAACAAAATGCCACAATCACCGACGGCCATACTGACGGATAACCATCCGTCGGTATCTCACAGAGAGTTCAAAAATATTTACAACAAAATGCCACAATCACCGACGGCCATACCGACGGATAACCATCCGTCGGTATATCACAGAGAGTTCGAAAATATTTACAACAAAATGCCACAATCACCGACGGCTATACCGACGGATCACCATCCGTCGGTATCTCACAGAGAGTTCGAAAATATTTACAACAAAATGCCACAATCACCGACGGCCATACCGACGGATCACCATCCGTCGGTATCTCACAGAGAGTTCGAAAATATTTACAACAAAATGCCACAATCACCGACGGCCATACCGACGGATCACAATCCGTCGGTATCTCACAGTAAGCTCGAAAACATAACACCACCATCGACGGGATTACCGACGGCGTAGGTCCGTCGGTAATTTGTCGGTTACACATATTACCGACAGAAGTACCAACGGACCGCGTGTTTTTCAAAGTGCGTTAATTAATGCGCCTCTAAACTTGTCAGATTACCGACGGAATCACCGACGGACTGCGAAAATTTTGGAGGGCTTTTAAAAATTCAGGGCGAAATTCGAAAAATACCGACGGAATTTTGACCTTTTACCGACGGAATTTTGACCTGTTACCGACGGATGTTAATTCCGTCGGTGATGCCGTCGGTAAAATTGACCTATAAGTTCCAGCCCCGCCGCTTCGCCTCAATTTTTCTTCTTCTCCCCGCCGCTTCTTCGCTTCTCCTCCATTTTTCACCTTAGATTTTTCATTTTTTCCCCGTCAATCCTTAAACACTTTCACCTTTAATCTCTAGCAAGATTTGGTGTTGTAAATCTTCATTATATTAAAAGGTATGTGTTTTTTTTCTAATTTATTTTATTTTATTTTATTTTTAGTTGTTTTTATTTTTGTTGTGTTGGTGTTTTTTGTTGCAATGTAGATAAAGTTTTGAATTTGACACATTATTAAGGTATGTATTTTTCGTTCCTTTTTTTTTTGAATTTTTTGAATATTTTTTGAATTTGTTGAATATTTGTTAATTTAATTGTTGAATAATTGAATTTAATTGTTGAATTTATTGAATATTTTTTGTTGTTGTGTTGTTAGAATTGTTATTAGTTAATTTAACTTAGAATTAGTTAAAGTTGAATTTTTTGAATATTTTTTGAATTTTTTGAAGTTGTTGAATATTTGTTAATTTAATTGTTGAATAATTGAATTTAATTGTTGAATTTATTGAATATTTTTTGTTGTTGTGTTGTTAGAATTGTTATTAGTTAATTTAACTTAGAATTAGTTAAAGTTGAATATTTGAATATTTTTTGAATTTTTTGAATTTGTTGAATATTTGTTAATTTAATTGTTGAATAATTGAATTTAATTGTTGAATTTATTGAATATTTTTTGTTGTTGTGTTGTTAGAATTGTTATTAGTTAATTTAACTTAGAATTAGTTAAAGTTGAATATTTGATTTTTTTTGAATTTTTTGAATTTGTTGAATTATAATTGTTAATGTTGAATTGTAATTGTTAATTTGTTGAAGTATAATTTGTTGAATTTATTGAATTTATTGAATTTATTTTTTGTTATATTTTTTATTGTTTTGAATATAATTATTGATTAATTTGTGAATTGTAATTGTTAACGTTGAATTTATCTTAGGATTAATAGTTGAATATGTTGGAATAATTAGTATAGATTGGTTCGATTGGTTGTGGCTATTGTTAATATTTGCAGGTTTGTGGATTTGGGTAGTATCCAGTATAGAGGAGGTGCTGCCGATTTTTTTTTAACTTTTGAATTTTATTTTACAATTATTAATATAAAATTGTTTAGATGCGCAAAATGAAAACCAGAGCTGGTCGTCCAGTCGAATCAAGTTCGTCTAGCAGCGATGATGATGTTTCCTTAGGTGCCTCTCAAGAAGAGGCACCTACACCACCTGCGCCGTCAACCGATGCTGCCTCTTCCAGCGATGTTTCACATCGCAGACGCGGCATGCCTTCGAAGCGGAATCAATTTACCCGCCAGTTCGAGGCACAGTGGAAGGACGATCTTTCAATGTAAGTTTGTTAAGGTTTTAGTTTTTTTTATATAAAAAAAAACAAATTTAAAACATAATTTATGAAGTAATCACAAATTAATTTCATTTCTTTTCAGGTTCACAAACATTGAGGCCGCCCGAGTAATATCATCGGTGTTTAAAGCGTTGATGGAGATTCCATTGTTTCAATGGAGTCAGATATCCAGACATCCTGAATGGATGCCTCAAATCAATGCATGGTTTCGTAGATTTGACGTTCGTCTTAATATATAATTTTCAGCTTATTTCTAATAAATTCAAGTTATAATTGTAAATAAATTATTAACATTTTAAAAAATTATTTTTTTATATACAGCATCGATTCTGCTGGGACGATGAACATGACAATGTTGTGAGGAGGGTGTGGGAAAATCACGCGGCAATTAGGTAACATCGAAAACAATACGATTTTTTTTTACATAATTATTTATGTTTTGAAATGTAATTTTTTCGTGCGTGAATTAGGTTGCGTGATTTTTGGTATGACGCCCAGAAAAAAGCAAAAAAAACAGCGAGGGATAAGGGGTTACAAGGCTGGAACGATGTTGCGGTTTGGAGGGATTTCAAACCAATATACATCCCGGAAGATATATGGCCGCACTATCTTCAGCACGTGACGTCTGAGCGGTTCACTCGACGCTCACAGTCCGGTGCCGGCAACCGGAATCGGCAAATTCATGGCTCGGTTACAACGCACACCGGCGGCTCCGTTCCGTTTGCTGCACATGCGAAACGGATGGTAAGATTAATTTAAATGAAATATATCATTCAATTAATTTGTTGTTAATACATTTTTTTCATTATATATAGGCTACGTCTCTTGGACGTGAGCCGAGCCCTATGGAGCTGTTTGTGGAGACGCACGTGCGGAGTCATGACCGCTAAAAGGGGACGCAACAGTTCGTTGACAACCGTGCTCAACAGTTTGTGGTGTGTTTGTTCAACCATTTTATTTTGTAAGTTATTATTATGTTTATTGAATTGAATATGATTATTTTTTTTTTCAGGAGACCTATAATAATCGGTTTAGGGAGAGATACGGGGATGATCCTTCGACCCATCCGGAATTCGATCCGGATTTGTGGATGGAGGCTGGATCGTCAGGTGGACCCGATAAAAATCGGGTTTACGGGCTCTCCAACACTACCGCTGCCAAGTTGCGGTCGACTGGTACTGCTTCAACCGGTGGGAGCTCCCAATCTGTATCGAGCTCCCAATCTAAGGAGTTTGTGGCCTTGCAGCAAAGGTGCGACCACCTATCAGAGGCGTACACACAACTCAAAGAAGAGCAAAGATTGGCGAACGAACAACACAGATTGGCGGACGAACAACGCAGAGCAGAGTCTGAACAACAAAGAGCGGCCTATGAAGAGCTTCGTCAAATGGTCATGAACATGACACAAGGCGGAACATGTGCGCCTAATCCTTTTTGGCCGCCTAACCCCTACCCTCCTCCTCCTCCTCCTCCTCCACCTTTATATTAATTTTTTTTTTTAAACACATTCATTTTGTAATGAATATGATTTAACTTTGAGTTTTTGTTGCTTAATATAAATTTTATTTGCATAATTGGTTTGTATTACTATTAATTTATATTATTTTTTCTAAATAATTAAAAAAAAAATTACACAGGGATTTACCGACGGAATAAATCCGTCGGCATTGGACAGTGTCTGAGGTATGCCATCCCATCACCGACATACTCACCGACGGAAATAATCCGTCGGTATAAAAATACCGACGAATTTACAGACGGATTTATTCGGTCGGTATGAAATATCACCGACACTTTTGCCGACGGAGGAGTCCGTCGGTATTTACATAACACCGACGGAATATATTCCGTCGGTATATTCCAAGCGGGAAACTTTTTTTTTTGGCGCACACGGGCCGTCGGTAAATGTGTTTTTTTTATTACCGACCGATATAGCGACGGAATGTGGAATCACCGACAAAAGGTATTCCGACGGGCGTATTCCGTCGGTAATATAGTCGGTAAATACTTTACCGACGAACGTTCTGTCACACACCGACGGAATATTTCCGTCGGTAAAACTGTGAAATCTTGTAGTGAAAGAGTCTTGATATATTAAAAAACAATCATTCATTATTTATAAAGCCTATAAAGAATATTGATAACAAAATTTATTAATAATGTAACTATCAACTCAAAATTCAAATAATTATTCTAAATGAAATCTCAATTCAATAACTAATTATCATTTCTATATAAATTCAATCTTGTGTCAAAATGTGAACTAAACAATAAAAACTAACCTTATCATACAAACCTTAGCATACAAATCATATATTAATACAACAAGATTCTTTATAAAAAAAAAAGTTGTAAAACATTTAAATGTACAATAAAATAAAAAATAGTATATATTAAAAAATATAATAAATTAACCTAAAATATAAATGAATAAAAAAAGAAGAAGGTTTATTTACTTGATGGAGTGAAAATTCATAATAAATTGAATCCTGAAATTCATAATAAATTATTAATCCTGGGATTTATCCGTGGAAACCCAAAAAGTTGTAATTTTAGTGTTTTTCAAAAAACACTGAAATTAATGTGTAATACTGAACTAGTAATAAACAGGTCAAAATCACATACCGCTTCTACGCCGAGGCTAATGGTCCCCCAACTTGGCTTTTATAAAATTAATGTGACGTGGGAACAGCTGTCCAGCCTTGCTGACGTTCGTTTGATAATTTTTCATTTTATTCGCTTGGATTGTCGAGAGTAGCATCTAGTATTTTATTAAATAAAAATTATTAAAAAGCTTAGATGTATTAGTCTTGTCAAAAATTTACATGTAAAAAAATAGTTAATATTATAAAAAATATTAGTACCTCTAACACACCCTATCTAAAATAATTAAATTGTTTCATAGCTTGATATAATTTGAAAATTTAAAATATTAATCAAATTCTTAAAGTTTTAATAAATAAATTATTAAATCTCAAAATATATATAATAACATGTTTTTGCATTTTTATAAGAAATACAACATGATTTTATTTGTTTTTAAAAAATTTTGCCACATGTTCAAATTAAACTCTTTATTTTTATTTTTTTTTATAATTCAATAACATATATTAAAAAAAAGTACAAACAAACACCCATCCTCTTTTATTATTTTGTTCTCACACACCCATATATAATTACAAATAACAAAAATTAAAAATAAAACAAACAACATATTATACAAATTAAAAATTACATAACAGCCTTTAAAAACTCAAGAAAATTGTTGGAAAGGTTTTTGGACCACAAAAACACCAGCAGCACGTCTCATCCACGCGTCACCACCACCAGCAGTGCATGGGATTTACATGCCGCCGCCAGATTATCCGGGCAAATAAGGGGATCTGGAACGCCCTCATCTCTTCTTCCTTTCGTTGGTGGGGTAACCTCCAAAAATACTCAAAAGGCAACGAGGCAGTTGATTTTCATTTTTTTTCTTCTTCACGAATCTTTTTTTTTCTCCTTCTCCTTTTTCAGATCTGCTGCTCTCTCTACAAGTTTTTTTGTTTCCTCTTCTTCTGTTTCAGGTGGCCGGTGACATGACCAAGGGAAGAGTGAAAAGTCTAAGTTTAAGAGTATGTTTGGTAGTATAGTAGCGGTTACTTTTCAAATAACTTTTTGTACTGAAATACATGTTAATAATTTTTTTATTTTTTAAAAATTATTTTTAACATCAGTATATCACGATTCAAAACATATAAATTATATTAAATTTTAACAAAAAAAAAAAAATTTGAATTTTGAAACCGCGTTCCCAAGTCCTCTTTGAGATCAACTTGGCATTTATAAAATTAATGTAAGTCCTCTTTGCGATCAACTTGACTTTTATAAAATTAATGTGACGCGGGAAAAGTCCAAGTCTAAGTCCTCTTTTGCGAGTTGGGGCGTCTAGAAATAGGAAGTTCCAACATATAACTCTAATTTCTATCTTTTGGGAGAAATCGATATAAAGTCACACACTCTCTCAGCTTTAGACCAGAGGATCCGTTCATTTAAATTCTTTTGAGATGATGTTAAAAATTCTAAAAATAATATAAATATATTAAAAATATATTTTTTGGATTTTTATTTTTTTTATTATTTTTATTTTTTAAAAAAATATATAAAAAAAACTATAGATTAAAAATTAGGTAGCAGAAGAAAACAAAGACGAAGACGAAGACGAGTGAAGTTGAAAAGTCTAAGTCCTCTTTGCGAATTGGGGCGTCTAGCAACAGGAAGTTCCAACATATAACTCTAATTTCTATCTTTTGGGAGAAATCGATATATAGTCACAAAGAGTATCTCTCTCTCTCTCTCTCTCTCTCTCTCTCTCTCTCACAGCTCTAGACCAGAGGATCCGTCCATTACAGCTAGCAGCAAAGGTCGAGCTTGCTAGTTTCAAACAAGTAAGCGATAGTTTTTGACAGTATCAGTTGATTGTTGATCCATTAATTATTAACCATTGCAATATGCAGGCACTCCATTGATTTGTTGTGAATATTTAACTTATTTAATTGGTTTGTTTTTCCATGTCTTAATTCATGATCTGAAACGACTCAAAAACCCTTTACCATGCGGGAGCCAAAGCTTTGCAGATTGAGTTTATGATCTGAAATTATATATATATGCTTCTTTCAAACTTACAAGACAAATATATATATATATATATATATATATATATATGCTTCTTTTTGTTTGTTAAAAATAAATCTATCGTTATTTTTTTCTATATTATTGTCTTTGTTATTGTTATTGAAACTCAACACTCTACTTCCTATTATCTTTTTTCCAAAAACAAAATCATATTATTAAACTAAACGTCCTTGAGATTCAAAACATGTGTATGATATTTAAATTGTCGATCTTTTAGAAGCTCTAGCGTCATTTTAGAAGTTTTTATTTTTATTTTTGAATGAATAGGTATTTTCTTAAATCACATAATTTTTTATATGCTATTTGGAAAACAAAACGTTTTCAATTTAAATATGTGTTTTTAAATATGAGTTATTTTCAACTAACAAATTTTTGGTTTTTAATAAATATGTGTTATTTTCATTTTTTTTTATAAGACATAATTTTATTAATGATCTTAATTTATTGAATATGATTTTCTATAACTTTTACACAAAAGAATTATATATTTTCAACCAAAATATGTGTTTTTATAAAAAAAAAAAACAAAAAACAAAAAACTCTGTTTGTGGTTTCTCAACAAACATGTGTTTAATTTTTACTAGATATAAATTGTTTTTATTTAATTTTTTTAAAAAATAAAAAAAACATATTCTGATTAATGATGAACTCAATTTATTGAACAAGGTCTTCTATAAATTCTCCACACAAAAAAAAAATCATTTTCATCCAAAATACTTGTTATTATGAAACAACTCTTTTATGTTTCTTCAACAATGACGTGTTTGATTTTTAATAAATAGAAATTGGCTTTAATGTGATGGGTGCGATGATTTCATGATGTAATATCCTACTATGCGTTAACAACTTTCTAACAATTACAAACAATAATTTTCTGGATATAAATACAGACAATAATAATTATTGTAAATAATATTATTAAAAAATATATAGACAATAACTTAAAATTTAATTCACTATTTTGTTTTACATAGATGATCATCCGACTAATTATTATATTATTATCGGAACTTTGCAATTACAAATTTACTCGTAACTATATTTTAAACACTTTTTTTTAGTCATTCTAAACGAGACGACTTTTAATTTGTCCTCAACATCAACATTTTTTTAATGCTCTCCTGTGCTTCAATTATATTTGACATTTTGTATCCTTTGATTCAGGACGAAGAGATGAGTCGTCCGGACCGTGTATCCCGTCATATCCAGATGTCGCTTCAAAACTTGCCAACTAATCAGTCAACATGCAGTATTTTTAAGGTCCCCCGTGGCCAACGCTTTGTGAACGAAAGGGCATATGAACCCGAAATCCTCTCTATTGGTCCTTATCACCGTGGAAAAGATGACTTGAAGATGATGGAAGAATATAAAAAACTCTATCTACAAAAGTTTCTTCAACGCAGGCCGGAAAATAGCTTGACAAGTTATGTTGCGGCCATGAGAGGTTTGGAAGCACAAGCTCGTCGATACTATGACCAGCCCGTAATCCTTGGCGAGGATGCATTTGTTGAAATGTTGCTTCTTGACGGTTGCTTTATTGTTGAGCTCATTTGCAAGCTTGCCACGTCCGGGCTTCAACAGGGAGATCAAAATGATCCCGTTATTGGAAATTTATTGATTCTCTCTACAATATCATATGATATTATGTTACTAGAAAATCAACTTCCATTTTGTGTTCTTTTGAAGTTGTCTTCCATGGCGATGCCGAACGAAAAGGTCCCTTTCATTGATAAGGCATCAGGTTTCTTCAAATGGATGTATCCAGGCTCGGGGCTCGAGAGAAGCAATACAATTTCTTCCCATGAATGCAAGCATCTTCTGGACTTAGTATATCATAATTGGCTGCTGCCTTCACCTTCTGAGCTGCCCAGTGGGATTGAAGCAAAGAACACGGAGTTCATACGCAGTGCCAGAGAGCTGAAAGAAGTTGGCATTAAGTTTAGAAAACAAGAAGGATCGTTTGGGTTGTTCCTAGGTGTGAGTTTTGAAAAAGACATGATAAAAATCCCACGTTTGAAAATTGATGATAAAACAGAGTCTCTATTCCGAAATCTTGTTGCCTATGAACAATGCTCACAGCATCAACATCTGTTCGTCACTGATTATATAACACTGATGGATTGCCTGATCAACACTCCAGAGGATGTGCGGATACTTCGACACCGCGGAATTATTGAAAATAGATTGGGTGATGATGAAATGGTTTGCACCTTATTCAACAAATTAGGCATAAATGTCATGATCTCCGATCGTGGTCGCTTTTATTACGCTCAATTATTCGAACGTGTGGAGAAGCACTGCGCTCAGCGGCGCAATGTGTGGCTGGCGAAACTGTGGCGTAATCATTTCAACAGTCCATGGTCACTGATTTCCTTTTTAGCTGCTCTCACATTGCTTCTGCTCACCCTGCTGCAAACTGTATTCACAGTTATGTCTTATTTCAAACCGGACCCGAAAACAGGGGTAAAATAGGATGATCGTGAAACAGATTCATTACACAGTTCTGTCTTCTTTCAAATAAACAATCTTTTCCACGTTAAAAAATCTCCAATATCTTTCGAGTTAATAGGTGTTTCATTTGAAGTTATATTTTTTATTTTGAATAATTCCTGTTAAATAAAAAGATCATTTGTTATTTTACTCTTTTTTTTTTTTGATTATCACATCTCAATTAGCTTAGACGTGGGCTACATGGTTACTTAATATTAAGACTGTAAAGGTTATTTAATAGCCAAAACTTATTTAATTGAATAAATCAGTCATTTCCAGATCGAGTGAGTTAATTATTATTTGAAGTCTTTAATTCACAACAATCTAGTATTAGAGCTGAGTCAATCCGGATTGACCTATCAAAATTGTGATCTGGTTTATAAGATCATAATAATTCTATAGAAATAAAATTAAGATAAATTATGAAGGTCAATTCCTAATCAATCCAATATTGGAAAATAAAACTGCAAACAAAATTACAAAAAGAAAAAAAATTACTTAAATCAACTTGAATTGATTTACCAAACTCACAATTTGGATTATAAGACCATAATAACTCTATAAAAAGAAAAGCTAGATAAACTATAAAATTCAATTCCTAATGAACTCAATATTAAAAATGAAATTATAAAAAGAATAAAAAAACTATTCAATAAAAAAGGATAAAAATATAAACCGGATCAACTCGAGTCAACCTGTTAAACATATGATTTACATTATGAGATCAAGATAACCCCATAAAAAATAAATAAAACAAATTATAAAACCTGGTTAAAAAAATTATTCAATTAGAAAAGGGAATACAAAAAAATTAACAAAGTTAACTTCCTGAACTTGCAATAGGGTCATAAAATCAATATAACAAAAAACTTATAAAGTTCAATTTCTAATGAACTCAATGCTGAATGATAAAATAAAATAAAAATTAAATAAAATAAAATAAATAAATGAATCAACTTGAATTAACATATTAAACTCGTGATCTGAGCCATGAAATCATGATAATTTATATAAAACAAATAAAAATATATTATAAAACCTCACTTCTAATAAATTTAATATTAAAGAGTAAAAGGAAAAAAAAACCATGAGACCTATATAAAACTCAATAAAAAAAAAAGCTGAATTCTAAAAAATTAATAACTAGCTAACGAACTGAATTAAATGGAAATATTTTTAGAGAATTTTAAGTCATCTTAGAAGTAGAGTTGACCCAAGGAATTGTCAATAGTCATAACAAAAGACCAGTATATACAAGCCCACACTTCAGTTGAGCTGTGTCGTTGGCAAATCAAGTTGTGGAATGTATATTGGGCCTCAAAGTCCACAAAAGATAAGGCCCATATTATTCTCTTCAATAATGTGTGCCCATAGAGAGCAGCCCTACATATGATCTCCTTCGGCCGTCCTCCAGAGACCATTCTATACTGATCCCAGCCTCTTTAATGGTATCGTCAATCTTCTGCACTCCAAGCTTCGTTGCATTTATGAGTTTCTGCAACGCTGCTAGATATTTTATTTTACCGTAACTGAAATAAATAAATAAAAGCCAACTTATTTTTTAACAGTTAATGTACCAAAATTTTAATGGTGAGGGGTAAATGACAATCTTTTACAATTGAAGTTCATTTATTTTTATTTTTATTTTCTATATTTATTCTTTTGTTCTTCTATTTATGTTTTTCAATTGAGCCCAGCCCAATCTCAGCTGTTTTGTGTTTTTTTTGGGCTGAGCCCAACCCAATCACCATCCCAAGCTAATGACCCGTCTGCAGAAGTGAGCACACATGAAACACTTCACGCACGCTCTGCACAGTAAGAGTGTAATTAAAATTGTGAGCAAGGGAAGAAAGGCTCACCTGGTGCAGAAGGCTGGAGACGAAGACGATGGTGATAATCTGGCCAGACGATGTTCTATCCCATTTTTCATTTGTCTCTTGCCCTTTTTTGTGTTCTCTGGGTCCTTACACTCGCTCTCCATTCTTGTTCTATTTTTTTTTTTCTTGTTCCCTCTCTCTCTGTTTTTTTTCTTTTTTCTTGGTTTCCTTCTATTTTGGTCCTTTGTGTTCGTACGTCCCTCTGCTCGTTCTCTCCTTTCCTGGTTCATGGCCTTTCTCTATCTTTTATAAAGCCAGAGAATGCCATGCAATCGACTCCAGATAACGAGGCGACCCACTTTTGTTATTGCAGTAGTAATGCATCGTGGGGCAGCTGGCAGGCGTGGTTCATGAATGAAGAAGGTGATGAACAATTTTCTTTGAAACTGCACAGGTTTCACCCGAAATGGATATTTTTAATTTGCCCCCTAAACTTCTAAACTTTATCAATTGGGTCCTTATGGAAATATATTTTTTAAAATTTTACCCCTAGATCAATTACAATTGAACACCTGGATTTCAACGTCATTTACAAAACAGTTTTTGGTTCCTAATTTCATCAATTCAATCCTTAATTGGCTTTTCAACTTAAAATTATTTCAAGATTACCCCTATAAAAATCAATTAACCCATCTATAGTATCACCATCTATTCATTTTGGTCCTCGAATCAGCTCTAACCTTTGGAATTTCTTCAATTAAGCCTCTGATTTCATTAATTAAACTAATTTCAAGTTCAATTTAACCCCTAAATTTATGAATTCTTTTAATTTCTACCAAAATTAATGTCTAAATATTTAATTCCATCCCTATTCCAATTTATATTATCTTGACCTAAATTTCAATTTATTCTTCATTTATTTCATTTTTATCCATCATTGTTTTTATATATATATATATATATATATATATATATAAATATAAAATAAATAAAGTAAAAGAATAAAAAAAAGGGGTTATTACAACCTTAAATCCGTGTTGTATCTTTCGTCTTGGGTGCAACGGGGTATAATTATACTTCAAATTTATCCAAAATTTTAGCCTGATTTTTTTTGTATGTACCTGGGATCTTCTTCGGCCAACTTTAGCCACATCGTCACTCCTCTTACGATTATTATTTTATTTTTTATTTTAAAAGGAAAAATGATAAATTTTGAGGAATAATCCAAAAATAGGTTATAGCACTAGTTTTATTGTTGTTATTTGTCTTTCCATTCACATCCATAACCATGTTGAAAATGTTCTCAAATACATTATTTTTTATGTGCATAACAACAAGGTTATAGTAGAGAAGATTGGTCTTTCAATAATGAAATTCTCACAAAATACTTCGTTGGATATTGATCGGCATGACTCTGATTCATTCTCATCGCATCCATAATTATATTTCTATAAGAATTACTATTGTTATCCACAACTTCATGCACGTTGCTAGTACTAAAAGTTGACTCAATTATTCTCTCTACCATGATATTGTGAAGAACATATGGTTCTAATTCGTGTGCATACCAATACATGTATTTTTTTATGAACTTTTTTTTTTTTTTAGAAGATACATCGTTACAATATTTAAATTAATAAATAAAGAATTTCTTATACCTCTTGTATAGACATCTAAGATTGTCTCCACTAATATTTTTCAAATTAGATAATATGTAATTAATAAAACTTTGAATCTCATTACAATAATTCATCCTCACAACCCCTGAAGTGAATCTCGATACATTCATAAATGATCATTCATTACTTATATCAAAGCTATTTAAATAATGATGATAACATGTATTACTTAACTACATTAACTAAATAAATTTGCAAAAATATTAGTTTAACCCAATCTTATTTAATCTATTTTAATAGTTCTCTTAATTCATTATCAATTGTATATCTACATAAATTTAAATTTCTATACATTTACTGAAAAATACAACTAGACAATAAAATTAACAAAATATAAAATAAACTTTTTAAATAAATTATTATTTATTTCATCACAAAACACTGAAGTGAAATATTTGTTATAAGTTTTATCAATTTACAAACAAATATAATTTTTTTAAATCTAAAAAATAAAATTGTAAAATGTACAAATCATAAATCCATACAACAAAATTATCTGAGAATAAAACAAGTAAACACCCTAACAAAATATATATACTATAAAAATATGCAAAAAATATTAACATAAAAAAATTATATTCAAATAAAAATGGATAGATTTGCTTATTTAAAATAAAGAATTCTCAATAAAATTTAAATTAGAATACAGATGTTGATAAATCAAGTATTGTAATAGTTGAATTTATTATGAAAAATTGAATTGTGTTGAAAATAAAGAGGGGAGGGGAGGGGTGGCTGTTTGTTGCATAAAAAAAGTCTATAAAGAAAGAGAAATGAGGAGAGGAAAAGACAAGGATTGATGGTCATAAATAAAATAGTATCAATGGATTTATCGACAAAGGTATTTTGTCGAGCATTCCATCTGTCAGTAAAGAATATTACACCACAATACGATTTGTTTTTTTGAGATCAAACTTTGTTGTCGGGTTAATTAAAGGCATTGGTAAAAGATCATGCAGTTCTTTGATTAAAATGCTGGTCCAAATTAAACTAACGTTCAATAAAAAAAGAAGAAGAAGACAGGTCAATCAGCGGGAAAAGAAGAGAACTAGACGTAACAAATTGTCAAGGAAATGAAAATGTTTTTGAAGTTACTAGGATGGGAAGGACTCCCAGGATCAACCATTAATTGATGTGACGGGTCTTTCTTTATACAAGCAAGAAACAAGAAACACACACACACACACACACACACACACACCCCATCTTCTTAAATAGTTAAGTTTCATGTAAAAGCCAAAGAAAAACAAGAGGACAGGAGATTGGTCAAAAACAACATGCACTTTTGGTCCAAAAAATACACACATAAAACAATAAGTTTTCCATGTAAGATTTATTCGTAGCTTTATTACTTTTTTTTCCCACCAGATTCTTTGCTGGTTTACTTGTATTAATTAATCAGTGGACATTCATTTATTAATTCGTCATTTTTTCTAGATTAAATCCAATTCACACTGGGTTGGAGAAAAGTAGGCTTACATAAATATTATAATTAATATATTAAACTTATGGTTGGTTATTTTTAAAGTGTTTTTTATTTAAAAATATATTAAAATAAAATTTATTATTATTATTATTATTATTATTATTATTATTATTTAAAATTTATTTTTGACAATAACAAATCAAAATAATAAAAAACACACAAAAAAATTATACTTTAAAATTTTTTTAATTTTTTATAAAAACACAGTTTCACTACAAAAACAAACATCACCTATATTTTATATACAATAAAAAAAGTCATTTTATCTTTTATATATATATTTGTAAAGTTATCAAACACAATTTTATTTCCTTCTCTTATTCAATGTTCCCATCCTTTTCATTTAAATTAATTTTATATTTTTATTCTAAAATAATACCTAGATTTTCAACATCAACACTTGCCACCCATCCTAGCATTAATGCCCTTATCTTTCTACTTCCAAAAAAAAGTAGTGCTCTCTGCCCTTATCTAGATTTATGGTCTGCGTACTTTTTAACACCAAATTCTTTGCTGGTTTAGGAGTAGGAGCCATCAAAAGACATCAATTTATTCATAAATTCCTTTAAAAGAGTGGATTAATTAATTATCATACACGTTCCTATTTTACAGGATAATAACGAAATATTCTTTAGCATGAACACTTGTCATCCATGAGATGCTTTCCCTCTCTCCTTCCAAAACAAAATTAATTTATCAGTAGCTTATAATTACATTTTGGTCAAAAACAAGAGTCAAAAACAATAGTACAAAACAATCAGGATTCCATACAAGGTTTATTGTTTAATTATTATACCAAACTGTTTCCTGGTTTAAGAGTTTTAATTAATCAATGGACATTAATTTATTCATAAAGTCTTTTAAAAGAGTGGATTGAATCCAATTCGCACACAAGATTATGTGGTGGAAGTTGAAGAAGAGCAGGCTGACGTAAACATCATGATTAAGCAGCACACAAAACCTTAAAAGAATAACAGCTATAAATTCAGGACATGGTGTTGACGATTCATATTACAAAAACTCAGTCACGTACCTATAAATACATCCGCTCCTAAATCAAGAGAAAAGGAAAACACCTCCCTCTCTCTGTCTCTCTTCCTTCGTTCTACCACCAAACACGCACACATAATACATATATCAAAACAACATGCCTGTCCATACTTCATCACTTCCATGCCAAGGCCAAACTGTCTGTGTCACCGGGGCTGGTGGCTTCATTGCTTCATGGATTGTTAAGCTTCTTCTAGAGAAAGGTTACTCTGTTAAAGGAACTGTGAGGAACCCAGGTTAGTTTATAATAATTAAGCACTTGGTTTCTTTCCCTTTCCCTTTTCTGTTAATTTAATGCTTTGTTTTGTGTTGTTATACACAGCTGATCCCAAGAATTCCCATTTGAGGGAGCTTGAAGGAGCTCAAGAAAGATTAACTTTATGCAAGGCTGATATTCTTGATTATGAGTCTGTTAAAGAGGCTATTCAAGGGTGTGACGGAGTTTTCCATACTGCTTGTCCTGTCACAGACGATCCAGTATGTTTCCTTTTTTTTTCTTTTCTTTTCGGTACATTGGTAGTAAAAAAATTGTTTGGATGCTGAGAATTTTAAGAAAAGAATATAAAAACAACACTTGGACTTCCAAGGACAAATTTTAGGTTGCCGGTAAATTTTCGTAATTTCATGATGCAAAGTATGTTTTCTTCAAATTTGGTTTTGATGATCTGTGTTACAATACTTGAAGGACAAGGTGATGGAGCCAGCAGTGAATGGAACCAAGAATGTGATCATGGCAGCAGCTGAGGCCAAAGTCCGACGAGTGGTTTTCACGTCGTCAATTGGTACTGTGTACATGGACCCCAATAGGAGCCCTGATGTTGTCGTTGATGAATCTTGCTGGAGTGATCTTGAGTATTGCAAGAACACCAAGGTATTTAATTAATAACATGTGATGATTAACATAATTAAATAGCTCCTTATTTGAGCACTCAAAGCATACAGAGTAGGTGTAAATAAGAATATCTCTAAGATATCGTGATGTAAGTTGATTATTCATTGCGTCATAGGACTTAATTACTGCATCTTGAAATCCTAATTGCCTGTCCTTCACATCTTGATGTAAGTTCATCCTGGAATTGCAGAATTGGTATTGCTATGGAAAGACTGTGGCAGAGCAGGATGCATGGGATGTGGCTAGGAAGAAAGGAGTTGACCTAGTGGTGGTGAACCCAGTGGTGGTGCTTGGACCATTGTTGCAACCCACTGTCAATGCTAGCATCCTTCACATCCTCAAGTACCTAACCGGCTCAGCCAAGACATATGCTAACGCTGTTCAAGCATATGTGCATGTTAGGGATGTGGCCGTAGCCCACATTTTAGTCTTCGAGACACCATCTGCCTCCGGCCGTTACATTTGCTTTGAGAAAATGCTTCACCGTGGAGAGGTGGTGGAAATCCTTGCAAAGTTCTTCCCGGAGTATCCCATCCCCACCAAGTAAGTTCTTATGATTTTGAACAACTGTATAATATCACGAGCTTAACACCTCTGAAAAACTACTTCAATGGAAAAGTTAGAATAAATTGGCTTTTTCTAACGTCATGATCAAACTTGTATTATTTTTCTAACCTATTTTTCTTTCATGGTCCTTTCCCGATTTTTCTTCAAATCTTCATTAGCAAAATTATATTATGATTTTAAGAAACAAAATATTTGCATAAGAAAGTCAATTTTTTTTTTTGTTTCTTCCTCTGTCTTGTTGTTCACTCTTTTTTTTTATTTTATTTATATATATATATATATATATATATATATATATATATATATATGGAGACAAGGAAAATTAAATAGACATGAAAACAAAATGGTGAGGGTTGAATGGGTTAGCAATACTAAATTGTCTTTGTCATAATGATTTGACAATACTTGTGCAGCAAAAGGGTCCTTACCAACCCCATCATCGTCTGTCATATTTTCCACGATTGGTACTGCACAAAGTTAATGGATCACAAGTTAAATATTGCTTTGTTATATATATTTCAAATTTTGTCATGGAGAGTTAGGAAGAGGATATATTGGGTCCTATATCCTAATCTCATGCAATTATATGCTGCAGTACTTGTTTGCCTAATTGCAGTGCTTAAGATCAGACAAGTTGATTGAATGTTCTTAGTTGGGTTGCTAAGGTTATACGAAACAGTTTTTTCTGCTGTCTTCAAATAAACCTACCAAGTTTGTAGAAAGAATTAATAATGTTGTGTTTTTTATTCATATTGAATATTAATATTTTGTATTGCAATGCATTTGCAGGTGTTCTGATGAGAAGAACCCAAGAAAACAAAACTACAAGCTCACAAACCAGAAGATCAAGGATCTGGGCATCGAATTCGTCCCAGTGAAACAGTGCCTATATGAAACTGTTAAGAGCTTGCAGGAAAAGGGTATCCTTCCAATCCCAAAACATGTTGAAGACTCTGTGAACATTCAATATAAAATCTCATTTATTAGCAGGGTATAGGTCCACACCTCAAGTATGGTTGCAGTTGTTTGTAAAATACATACTAAAAAAAGAGAATATACTAAGAAAGAATGTCAATGTCAGAGTGTAAGTGTTACTGTCTTCTATACCTCTAATTGTCTTCGTGCTTTTTTAAACCTTTTACAATGAATGTTTTAATCCCAAAATTAATCAATTATTGGATGTAACTTTTGAGTGTTCCGCTTGTTTTTTTTTTCTTTTTTCTAGCAAGTTTAATCCAATATCAATCTCTGGTGGCTTCCCTTGGACTGAGAATTGATTATCTATCTTCCAAAATAAGGTCTAAAAATCGAATAAAGCTTATATAATGATAGTTGCATGTACATCTAGTAGCACCCTCCTAATATAATTAATAAAGGATGTCAATTTCTCTTACTCTTATTCCCTCTCAAAATCGCTAGGATGCCATCTCTGTATAGATCAGTACATACCCTTTCTTGTGGAAGACGAATCTAAAGTCTAAACCAAGGCACTTAGTAGTCAGCGAACAACATCACAGTCAATTTCCAGTAAAGCTCAGACAATGGTGGTGGTACCATATTATGCACACATACAGATTTGAATTAAAAAAAAAAAAACATTTTGGATAAATCTGATATCAGTGAGAGGGAAGTCGGCGCTTAGTAGTCAGCGAACAACATCACAGGCAATTTCCAGCAAGGAGCCACAGAGTCCACGGACATCAGTGTGAAATATCAAAATCAACAGACATGCACGAATGTCTATTAACATACCAGGTCAACATGAATGTTTCCTTAGCATCCACTGTATAGAGAGGGGGGGGTGTTGTTGAGCAAGGCTAAGATGGGTCCAATCGAGCCCACATAACAACTTCTCTATGTTTTTTTTGTACTTGGGCTATATCCAATCCAACCATATAAGCCGGGCTAAAACAGGTTTAGCCCAGCTTGGTTGGGTTGGCTGATTACTCTAGTAAACTTACATGGTCATTAGCTCAGCCTAGCAATCATGTTAATTATTTTATAGTGTGTGCATATTGAAGATTCACGTTTTGCAGGTAGATTATGGGAAAATGAAGGAAGGTATTAGAATAAGAAGCTCACCTCGCGTAGGAGACGCAATTGTTATCACTAATCTAGCATGAGGACAATGAAAATGCTAGTGGCTCACGGTGATGTTGAGGGGGTTGCAGAGGTGTTGGGTCATCGATTATCATGATGTGTGTGAGGTGGTGGTGGTGACGGAGGAAAAGAAAAGAGGCGGCATTGGCATAAACAAATCGAGGGGCTGATTTTTCACCAACTTTGGCTTCTAATTTCCTCATGTTCAATGCCTAGAATCCACCCTTATTTATAGGGAGTGGAAGAGGGTATTTTGTCTTTGTTAATGACAGATCTTGACCCTTGATTCAACCTGGAAGGATCTCAACCATTGCTTAATGTGACCATTATGAACCATCAAATTTTGATAGTTAAAGGTTGCATGAGTTGGCTTCTTTGGGTCAGTGCCACAACCGTTGTGGTGTCAATATGTCAGAAGAAACCATATCGGGGTATGGTCAAATGTTAGGTTATCATGGTGGTATATGTTTTGTCAAATTTGATGAAGAGATGAAGTATTAAATGCACCTAAAAAGTATCCATTTGTGTAAATTTTTTAGGCAAAAAGAAAGAAGATGATGATTAGTAACCTGACGAAAAGTAATCTAGTTTGTTCTTTTTTTTGTGATGCTGTTTGGTCAAAACATGTCTTTTCATTTAAATGAAACGACAACGTTTTGTCTTTTATTGTTTTAATTTAGGGATTTGATCAAAGTTTAATTTAATCCTTTAGCTTTTGATTTCTTTAAATTACATCTCTAATTGGACTGGAACTTTTAATTTTATGCAATTTTCCCTTGCCAAATTTCAACATCAACCCTGAATTTCAGCACCTTTTTCATTGTGGTCCTCGGTTTTGGATTTATGCAAATTAATCTTTAATTGACCATTTAACTTTTAAATTTCTTTAATTTCACCCCTGATTTCATTCAATATAGTCCAAGTTAACGCCTATTTTAGAAAGATAATTGGCTGTGAATTTCTTCAATTGCTCCTAAACTTTTAATTTTCTTGCAATTTACCCCTGATTTGAACCAATTAACTTTATAGAAATTTAAGTTTGGTCCTCTAAAATTTCAATCTTCTCAATTAAAACCAAATTAGGCTAGCTCCTAAACATAAGTTTTCACCAATTAATTTCCTAATAAAAATAATTTGACTCATTTAAAGTATAATTAAGTCCTTGCACTTAATTAAATCCTTTAAGTTGACCCAAATTAACTCTTAAACATAATTAAACTTTAATTTGACCGATGATTAAATCAATATAGCCTATTGAAAATCTAATTATATCTCTTGACTTAATTTTTATGCAAATTCATCCAATAATCATTTAATTTGACCTTTGTTGCACTAGACATAGCAACAACCTTAAAAAATTAAAATCACGGAAGAACATATTTCTGGCATCTTGTTCTTAGAGATAAAATACCTTGTTTAAGGAGTCGTCACCTAGTATTATGGTTACCATGAACCATAACTGGTCAATAGAGAAGATATTATCACCCTTTAAACATCCTACTTAAGGCAGGTTGCATTGTTAGTTTTACCTTAAATTACTAAGAGTTTATTGGATTATGTTATGATGGTCTGCTTATTGCTGTTATTTATTTTTAGGTCTCCACATAAAAAAGGAGAAAATACAAAGAAAAATAAAAAAAATAATATTTAGAAGAAAATCAGAAAAATAATAGCATTGAGAAAAGGATACCAAAGCGCTTATAAAATGACCAAAATAGGTTAAGGCAGTTAAAAATACAACGATTGAAATTTGAATGTATTATTTTTTTACTAATAAGAGCCATGTTGATAAAGAAAATTCAATTTGAAGAAGAAAAGTCCAAAATAAGATATTTATAGACTCAATTAAATTTTATTTAAGGTTTAATTGAATTTATGAAGGGTTTGATTGCAAAATTTAAGTCAATCTTGGCTTTAATTGGAATAAATTAAATTCCAGGGGTCAAATTATAATTTTTAAGAGTTGATTTGGTCAAATCAGGGGTTTAATTGCATATATATCAAAGTTTGATGGGCAATTAGGGACTTGATTGAAGAAATCCAAAACCAAGAACTGTCTTGTAAATAACGGTAAAATAAATGGATCCAATTACAATTTACTGGGGGGCTTGATTATAAAATTTCAAAACTCCAATGATCAAATTGAAAATATCCATTTAAATTGGAAAACAATGTCGTTCAGAAAGACTATTCATTTCCTTCATTTTCTGAAACCATTTCAACAGTAAAGGCAATGGAGTCGTTTCAGCAATAAAGGCACTAAAACTGTTTCAATCATGGAGCATGTCTCACCACTACTACCCTCGCCCCCATGATATATGTCGTTGACAAGCCTACCGTTACCACCGCATGGCATTCTCTAGCCTTATAAAAGCCAGAGAAAGGCCACGAACTTGAGAGAAGGGGGAACGAGAGAAGAATTGAAAAAAACAAGAGGGGGACGAACAAATAGAAGTGAAAAACAAAAGGCATGCCCTCGACTTCTTCTTTAGTAGTAGTTCCAAAACTCCAACTTCAGCAGCCATTGCACCAGAAAAAAGCATTCCAGGGGAAGAAAAGGGGGGAGGCACAAAGAAAAAAGAAGAAGAAAGGGATTAAGAGAACAGAAGATGGACACTAACAGGGGAAATAAAAAGGAGAAGATAGAACGGAAGGGAAGCCAAAAACAAGGAGTGGTGACACGACCAAAAGATTGATGTCTTCTCCTAAGTGTAAGAGTGTCGAAGTAATAAATAACTCGGCAAAACCGGGGTCGAACTTGACACGACCAAAAGATTGATGTCTTCTCCCAAATGCAGGAGTGTCGAAGTAATAAATAACCCGACAAGACCGGGGTCGAATCACAAGGAGGTGAATTGTATAAATTATAGACAACAATAATAACAACAATAATAACAATAATAGTAATAGTAATAGTTATAATAATACTAATAATAGTAGTAGTAGTAGTAGTAGTAGTAGTAGTAGTAGTAGTAATAATAATAATAATAATAATAATAAAGAAGAAGAAGAGGAAGAAGTTGATGAGAATTTTAAGATGGAAGATCAATGTGAGAATTAAACAATGATAAAAACAAGTGTTAAGGTTAGAGGATCCACTAATGATATTTCAAACAAATATAGTATAAACTTTTATTACTCAACTGGAAACTACACACAAAGGAGGTTCGAATTGGATGATTTGTCATTAATAGCTAATTATAAATTATTAACATGATCATATTAATTATCTTATTTAAGTAACACCAAACTTTTAAATATTGTCAGGAATTCATGATGCTAACTTATGTTAACAACAAATCAAGTTCCTTTCATAGCACAGGTGTAGGTAATACCATACGGTTGGGTTATGAGATTGCCAAGCATTTGTTGTACCAAGTGTTATACAACACAAATCTAGATTAACCATTTAACAAGCAAGGTATTAAGAATTAGTAAGATAAAAATATAAGACATGTTAATATTAAACATTAAGGTTCATGTTGAGTTTACACCATACTTATTCTTATACCATTAGTGTAACCTTTTCACCTTGACATAATAAACTTAGCTAAACATAACAAAGAAAAACATAAATAAAGAAAACAAGAACATAAATAAGATACAAGTTAACTAAGTAAAGGAAATGAAAAGCATAAACAATATATTAATGAAAGCAAAACTTAAGAATTACAAAACAAATATGAAGAGAGAGAGGAAGAGCAAGTTCTTGATCTAAATAATCAATCCCCTAAATGCGTGGCAAATGCCTCCTTTTATAGGACAAAATTTAAAACTATTGATTTGATGACTAATTGTTGAGTGGGTGGCCAACTCTTGACTTGGTGAAAATCCTTATCTTCTTGTATGAATAAAACAAAATTGCTAGCATCAGAATTGTGTCCACCTATACTATGAAAGTTGTAGGAAATTGTCTTAGCTTTCCAGGAAAAAAAAATAGAGGTCATTTGGGCTTCTAGAACTCGAGATATGGGCTGAACACTGAACAGTGTCTGGGCTGTAGGATAGATTCGGACTTCTCCGTTGTTGCTATAATTTGGACTTGAAAACGGCCTTCTTAGATCTTGACATCCAAATGAAAGTTGTAGGCCTATATCTTACCTAATCTGTATAAACATTTGAGTCATTTGGACATCTAGAACTCGAGATATGACCCAATTACTGAACAGTGTTCCAGTTTAGACTACACCAACATCTCTTTTCTAAGTTTAGCCCTTTCTTTATCCTTTCAATTTCAATACTTAAACTCATCAATCAATCCTTTGATTTATATGATAGGCCTGCATTTAAGATGAATATTTACCATATATTAAGGCATTTTATAGTATCAGACTTCTTATTATAAAACATGCTTTAGTTAAGGAGTTATTGATACTTCAAGTGCAAAATGATGATATAAAACCTTGATAAATATGCACTTTTAAGTACTAATCACACCCCCCAACCAGCTTATTACTAGTCCCTAGTAATCAAAGCGTTAAAATAGAAAAACAATTTGCAAGTTCCAGAAAGTAAGGCATTCATCATTCAACTTCAATTAATCTATCCAGATAAACAAACTCTCATTAAACTTATATTCCTGCTTCATATATCTTAAACAAGATATTAATAAACCTTCTTTTTATGTGCTCAATGTATGAAAACATAGATGATGGGGCTTTTGTTGGAAGAAAACAATATTATGTTTTAATGTTAAGGTTAACTTCCTTGGGTTGGGATTATTATTTATTTATTTTTCTTTTTTATTTATATACACATACAACACAATGCATCTTTAACCCCATGTAACGAGTTTTCGGCTAATGACTCCAGACTAGTTGATCTTAGTGCATTAGGTGTTGAGACACCCCTACGAGCTTAGTAACTCGGGTTGCAGATATTGATACGTAGATAGTGCAATGTTTGATTCCCTTAAGCTTTTCTCCTTATCCCATGTAACAAGTGTTGGGCCAATAGCTCCCAAGTTAGTTGACTTTAGGGTATTAAGTGTTAAAACACCCATTCGAGCTTAATTGCTTAGGTTAGGGAGGCTATAAAACTAAACTTATCTACATTTTTATTATCATTAATTTTTTTTTTGTTTTTTTTGTTTTTGCAAATTATATACCATCCCTTTCCCTTAGTTGTTACTTTTAACAAAAGAACATAAATAATGTAATAATCCAATGTGCAACCCACAATCATATGTTAAAGTGTGTGTGTGAAAATAAAGATTTAAGAATACTTGTTAAATGAACATATGAGCAAAATCAAGTGATAACAATACGAGAGTTTGTAAACCTAAATATTTCAAGAAGTATTCTGATAGATCTTGTTAATAATGTTTACTAAGATGTGTCTCAAGAGTCACTTTAACAAAAAAACTCTTTTTACTCTGCCATCCTAGTAACAATAGTTTTGCAAATGATTTATGAAATAGAAAACACAATTTTTTTTTTTAATATATCAACTACTACCCTTTCCCCCCAACCAAAATGAGACATAGTCCTCAATGTCTTAAGGTAGAAAGATAAAGTATAGAAGACATCACCTGAAATAATGAACACTGACAAACCTGAAACACACTTAAACAAATATAAGAAACAACAAAACACAATAATAAGACCAAAAGACACAAAGTTTTTACAAACATAAGCTTAAATCCAATCTAATATTTTTACGGCTTTCCTTAATTGACCAATTTATGCGACTCATGGAGGGATCAATTACAGGGATGAAAGATTGTAGTTGGTCAATAAATTGTTCAGCAGTAGTAGCAGAGATTATGATTTGTCATGCCGAAGATGTTAGAAATTCCTGTTCCACAATATGATCAAGAAAAGACAATAATTTATCATAAAAACCATTAACATTTAACAGACCTATGGGTTTATGGTGAATGTGTAGTTAGGCCCAAGAGGAAATATGAAAGATCTCTTCCAATGTGCCCAGACACTTTAACATTGCATTCATTCGATCAGACATTGTGGAGACCTGTAATTCCTCTCCAATTGTTTTTCCAATTATGTCCCCTTGTGTTAAAGCTTTGGGGACAACCCCCAAAACTTGACTACCTCCTAAAAATACAGCTTTTGACACTCCCCCCATTAACCTAAGGCTGCCTCCTCCATACACTAAATGAATCTTTCGCTCAACAAGTACCTAACTAAGATGATTTGCTGATTCTAAAAACTCTTTTTCTTTTCCAGGACTGGATTCACCAAAAACACAAATATTGTTTATGTGATGACTTGAGGAACTTGCCATTTCTACACACTTCTATATTTGATGAATGTATGGGTTGAGTAGAAATGAAGGGAAGGAAGAGAAGAATTTATAGATGAGAAATTGAAAATATAATCATACCACCTATATGTAGGCCAGCTGTAGTCTCAATCTCTCTCTCTCTCTCTCTCTCTCTCTCTCTCTATCTATTTATTTTGAAAAAACATGTGTATGTACATGTAGTTGTGATTGTGGCTCACATCTTTCCTTGGTTTTACGTCCAAGAACGGCTTAAACGCCCTCTATGGGTCGGGGATAGGCTTCCCATCTAGTTTTCTTAAAAATTGGCAAACAAGGTCTTTTTTAGTCAGATTCCCAAGACTAAGTCAAGCATGTTCTTTATGGAATTATGGCCATAAATCATGAATTACACGATGCACATCTCTACTAGGGTGCGTCTCAAGAGTCAATAGAAGATTATCTAAAGACCCCTTACTCAGGCCATCCTTAATGAATTGTATTTTATCTTCACGATTTATAAATACCATTCCTAAAGAACGACATGTTTCATTTGAAGTCCATCTAGCATATCTGTGACAGACTTTCAATCGTTTTGCACAGCGTTTCTTCACAAAAGTGCTTTTACCTGTTCCAGGCATATGTGAAATGAAAGAATTGGAGGACTCACCTAATAATCGGACCTTTGCTTCAATCAGCTAGTGAATATCTTCTGAAATTCCATGGTTCATTAACAACCTCAATCTTGCACATCTAACACGGTAAATTTTTGTAATCGCATTCTAAGGTAGAGCGGGAAAATACTTTTTCAATTTTTCAAGACTAGTGTCCATTTTCAAATGAGAATTGGAGGAGTGATTCAAAGAAAGGAGAAAGAGCAAAGAATTACACAAATATATACACAGATATCAGTTATCATGGGAAACTGAAAGAACCGACTTAAGAGTCATAGAGTACTGTTATCCGCCATTTGACCGAGGTAAAAGACTAGCAAAACAAAAGTCACACAAAAACAATGTGAGAAAAAAGAATCAATCTTTATATAAAGGATCACCCAATTCAATAGAGTCATTTTCAACTGAAAAATTAGCAAAATAAACTTTCAAACGATGACCATTTACCTTGAAAACATTAGCATTCTTTAGATTTTTGATATCACAGGTCTCATATGGAAATACATGTGTAACGCCCTGTAATTTCGTACATTCATAAAAGAACTTTGAGCATTAACTTTTAAAAAAATGGGTTTTTTTTTTTTTATTTTTTATCCACCGAACTTATCGGAGACTTGCCGAAATTTCCACTGAAATTTTGGCAGAGTTTCCTTTATATCTGGAGGTCCCAAGTTATCGACAATCATCTTGTACAATTATACTTATTTCTCAATCACATCATAATCATGTAGAACCTCAACAACACATCATTCACGGTACATGCCTCACATTTCGCATGCTCATTTCTTTCCCATTAACACACATAATTTCATAATAATTGCAAGTAAACAAACTAAGATTACAAATACAGAATAATACATTTTTATGTCCCGACACTCAATGTAAAAGGAGTACTATTACATATTAATTCATTTAGTTCCTTAATGACAAAATACATTAATGTTCATCTTCTTATTCAATCATGCAAAAGGAAACTAGAGGACCTGAAACGCTACTTCTGGTATGAATCTGAAGGACCTGCAATTTCATAATGTATATAATAAATATAGCATAAAAGGAAAATCACACAATACATGCACGAAGTTAAACATATATTCAACGATATGCAATCATAGTTCCTTTAAATTCGCATTTATCCTTCCATTATTACATCTCTATCCATCCTTCCCAGAATCATTCAACATTTTCATTTTGTGTCTTGTTTCACCTCATTAGCGCATTTAATTCATTATAATAATTCAACATTTTCATTTTGTGTCTTGTTTCACCTCATGAGCGCATTTACTTCATTATAATATCTACCATGTGATTTCTCTCCCTCTTACTCTATCTCTTTATATATCAATTTCAATCCCAACATCTATTATACCTATTATGGCTTTTCCATATAAGATGTCAAACTCATCATTATTTCGGTCCAATTTTAGTTTATAAATATATTCCACTTACATATTTCTTGTGCCCATTTCAACACATTCCTATGTTTCTTTAGATTTTCAGTAAAATCTCTCATTATCATGGAACCGGCCATCATTTTCACAATATTCACATCCGATCCATCTTTGAGTAATATGACTATTATTGGCATTTTATTACACTATTATAATTATCACTAAATTCTTATCATGCCAGTAACAACATGAAACCTTAATACAACATATTTACATTATTGATCATAATTTCTTTGACATCCTCCCTGTGCGCAGGACATGATTCTCAAATTATATCAATTACAATTCTTTTCAATCAATTCAAAATACATCATATATATATCATTGCATTCTTTAAGTGTATAACACCTACCATGGTTAATGAACTTTTGCTCTCACGTCCCAAGCAATACGATATTTGCCTCCATCCTTCACAAGAATTAGATCCTCATCAGTTTCTTTTTTTTTCCTCCAATAATCCATGATATAAACATAAATTACCATTTTGTTTAACAATTAGGTATCATCCAACATTCCATTTATAATCTAACAAGTCAGTCATCCTGGCACTATTAACACCACACAAGTAAGTTTAATTCAAGTTGTATATTCCGGTCATTAGAAAACAAAACTAATGCCACTAGCCCATCACCGGGTAACTAGTTCCTCCGCCCATCTTATTCCATAATTTCCAATCAATATCCGCCTCTTCAAGGGCGAATGAATAATCCTATCAACATGTCAATCCCCATTTCATTAATATTTTTAATTATTACCTCTTCCCTAAAACTTGGAAGGGAATGCCGATACTAATAAATTTTCATTAGTGTTATTAGTCTCTCATATTAGGATCGGCTAATCAAGTTCATTATAAATGTCAAAATTAATACCATTGATTGATGTTATCGACTATTTCTAACATGAAATAGCCAATCAGATTTTTCTTTCCATAATATCTTGGAATATTTTCAGAAATGTTGATGTCAAGATTCTTGACATCATTAGCTTTCACTTCAAGAATAACTAGTCAAGTTTCGTGTGATTGCCGATATGGACAGCACCGGTCAATATCATTAACTATTCTCACCTGAATAGTTAATCAAGTTCAGTATCCCTCGTTTTCAGGGATGATTATGTCGATGTTAGTAAACCTTACTAACAACATTAGCCTCCGCATTCGGGACCGGCTAATCAAGTTTCGTGTGATTTCCGATATTGACAGCACCGGTCAGTATCATTAACTATTCTCACCTGAATAGTTAATCAAGTTCAGTATCCCTCGTTTTCAGGGATGATTATGCCGATGTTAGTAAACCTTACTAACATCATTAGCCTCCGCATTCGGGACCGGCTAATCAAGTTTCGTGTGATTTCCGATATTGACAGCACCGGTCAGTATCATTAACTATTCTCACCTGAATAGTTAATCAAGTTCAGTATCCCTCGTTTTCAGGGATGATTATGCCGATGTTAGTAAACCTTACTAACATCATTAGCCTCCGCATTCGGGACCGGCTAATCAAGTTTCGTGTGATTGCCGATATTGACAGCACCGGTCAGTATCATTAACTATTCTCACCCGAATAGTTAATCAAGTTTAGTATCCCTCATGTTCAGGGATGATTATGCCGATGTTAGTAAACCTTACTAACATCATTAGCCTCCGCATTCGGGACCGGCTAATCAAGTTTCGTGTGATTGCCGATATTGACAGCACCGGTCAATATCATTAACTATTCTCACCCGAATAGTTAATCAAGTTCAGTATCCCTCGTTTTCAGGGATGATTTGCATTCGAGACCGGCTAATCAAGTTTCGTGTGATTGCCGATATTCACAGCACCGGTCAATATCATTAACCTTTCACTCACCCCGGTCATCCACTTCGGATGCCATTAGCCAAAGCTAATCATTCATTTGTCCCGCCCATCCATCCGGATGTCATTAGCCGAAGCTAATCATTCATTTGTCCCGCCCATCCATCCGGATGTCATTAGCCGAAGCTAATCATTCGTTGTCCCGGCCATCCATTCGGATGCCATTAGCCGAAGCTAATCATTCATTTGTCCCGGCTATCCATTCGGATGCCATTAGCCGAAGCTAATCAGTCCTTCATCCCGGTCATCCATTCGGATGCCATTAGCCGAAGCTAATCAACCATTTGTCAACATTTAAGCCCGATGTTAGTAAATCTTACTAACATCATTAGCCTCCGCATTCGGGACCAGCTAATCAAGTTCGAGGAATGATCATCAATGAAGTCTATTAGTGTAATTCATATTCTTAACCCAGTCAAGTACTCAAATCCATTTTTAATTTCTCGTTTATTTCACTTTATCCTCTCTCTTTGTGGTTTCATCCATAGACGCAAAGACCAAGAATTTAATAAGTTCATAAATTAACGCTACGTAAAAAGTGTAGGTATAGAACACCTACCAGCTGCAGAAGCTCAACTCGCTCTTCCTTGTTGTTGTGTCCCTTCTGCAAAGCTCCTACTATACGAGCTCCTGAGAAGTCGAGTGAATGCTTCTCCTATATTTTTAATATAACATCCTGAATCATTATTGAATCTTCCCGATTTATTCATAATATTCATAAATTCACAAAATCAAATACTTCCGTAAACAATTTCCATGAATGTATTTTATTTTTGTACTTGTCATTTAAATTAAATGACCATTTAATTCAATTCTTCATCAATGATCTTCAATGTCCAAAGCGCATGACTTTTCGTCATCGATTTTCTTTTGTCCCAAGACATTTAATCTATCACCAAACAATGTAATTTAACTTAAATTTTATCAATGACTACACATGCCAATTTTTATCCAAAAGCACACTCAAAATGATTCCTTATATCATAATTCAACTTACAACATGATTTTCCATTCTAACACAACCAAAATATTAGTCAATCAGTATTCTTTATAGAATTTAACTATATCATCACTTATCAACACATCAAACATGACTCAAACAGAACACAAACACAACCATCATCATTAAACCATTACCATTATCCTTAGTCCCAAAACATATTTTTTTATGCTAACCCTCATATTCTCATTCAATATTTCTCAAACCAAACTTAAAACATCATTATTTAAATTTAGAGTTCAATACATCCAAACGGTGGAATTATACATCATCGTCATTAGAATAACATATCCAAAATTAACATACATCCAACGGTTAAAACTCCCGATATCAGAACAATACCGGACTGACCTGAAATTTAGAGACCTGCTGTTCAGGAAGTACATAACGGCTGACGAACAAGGCTGTCTTGAAGGGTGATTTTCCAAAAATGTTCCTCCGATGACAGCCCTCAAACAAAGTCTGATATTTACAATCCCTCCGGTCAGAATGTAGGTGACATTGACTATAATAACATATCCAAAATTCACATACATCCAACGGTTAAAATTCCTGATATCAGAACAATAACGGACTGACCTGAAATTTGGAGACCTGTTGTTCAGGAAGTACAATTTCTTGTAGGAGTGTTCTTTTCCGATCTTAACCGTTCCGAATTTATATAACATCTGGATGAACAACATATCCAAAATCCAGACCAATCCAACGGTGAAATGATGATATAACAGCTGACGAACAAGGCTGTCCTGAAGTATGATTTTCCAGAAATGTTCCTCCGGTGACAGCCCTCAAACGAAGTCTGATATTTACAATCCCTCCGGTCAGAATGTAGGTGACATTGAGCATAATAACATATCCAAAAATCAATTTAATCCAACGGTGGAAAGTCAAACTATGGCTGCCGAAGTGCCTGCCCTGTTGCAATCCCAAAACCCATAGTTTCAAATCAATTGATTCTTTCTATTTTTCAGCAAATCAAGCCATTTTCATGCAATTAATCTCGAAATTAACATGAACAATTACTCCCCCAAAATATTTATATGAACCCTAGAATTTTAAACTTGGGGGTTTTCTTCTCCTCATGCAAGAACAAGAGAGAAAAACGAAATTACTAAAGGGTATATTGCTTACCTTTGCTACTTTAACTTATTTCAATGAATTCTTGCAAAAATTTACAAAAATCATGTCCTCCTCTTCCAATTTCCAGCTTCTTCTCTTTGTTTCTCTCAAGCTCTATAACTCTCTAAGTTGTTATTTAATTTGTTTTCTTGGATAGGATCCTCCTAAGAACACTCCCTTTTGATTTAGCTTGAAGAGATGAAGAGAAAATGAAGAAAATGGGACAAAACAAATGGTCTCCCTCCTGTTTCCTTTTTCATTTGCAGAGGAGGACGTGTTCTGGTTTTAAAGAGAGGAGAGGAGAGTATTTGTTTTGATAAAATTACAAAAATACCCCTTGTGTCATCTTCTTTCATTTACCCGATTTTCAGTACTCTTCGTAAATCTTTTCCAACTCCGATTAACATGAAATTTGAACCTAATATAAAACAATATGTCTGGAGATTCCTTACAAAATTTCAACCCGATCCAACGGTCGGATTGAGATATATCATCGATATCGTAAAACTAGACAATTAGTGTCTTTTACACAAAAATCTGAATTTCATGCATTAATTTATTTACTTAGATCCTCATGACATTTCCCTTAATTTATACTCAATAAATTCAATATTACCACATTTATCATTAATTTGTCAAAATACGTGTTTTGACCGGGGTTTACATATCTTCTATTATTATTATTTTTGTTTTCTTATTCTTTCATCCATTGAAACCTCATCACTGGTTTCACCAACGTTACAAGTTTTAAACTAAAAATCATGACTCTCTTTTCGACTTCAACAATATCTTTAAATTTGTTTATGGAGATCATTCTCTCTCTCACATGACACATTTATTGTCATTCCTACTATTTATTCATTTCTTTCATACCGAATATCCATTACTCATCGAAACGTCATTACTTCAATCCTATGTGTTGTTTTTTTTTATTCTTTCTTTTTATTATTATTGTTCTTATTATTTATTTTTATTTACGGGGTTTTACAACATGTTTCACAATAAAAGGACCGCACTATCTTGATCTTAGTTTTCCAGGAAATAAATGGAGTCGAGAGTTATAAAGTAAGACTTTTTGACCAACATTGAATGTTTTTCTCAGTATTTTCTTGTCATGAAAGTCTTTGATTCTTGCTTTATGAATTCTTGAATTGTCATACACATCATTTCTTATTTCCTCAAGCTCATTTATTTGCAATTTTTGCAGTTGACTAGCATCATCAAGGTTTGAATTGAAAGCTTTAATAGCCCAATAAACTTTATGTTCAATTTCCACAGGCAAGTGACAAGGTTTTCCATAGACTAGTCTATAAGGTAACATATCTAATGATGTTTTATAAGCAGTTTGATAAGCCCAAAGTGCATCATTAAGTCTTAAAGACCAATCTTTCCAATTAGGGTTCACTGTTTTCTCCGAGATCTGTTTGATCTCCCTATTAGCAAGTTCTACCTATCCACTCGTTTGAGGGTGATAAGGGGTGACAACTTTGTGTGTGATTCCATATTTCTTCATTAAAGACTCAAATGACTTGTTGCAGAAATGTGTTCCACCATCACTTATCATGGCTCAAGGGATTCCAAATCGACTTAAAATATTTTCTTTCAAAAACTTTATCACTGTTTTGTGATCATTGTTTCGACTTGGAATTGCCTCTATCCATTTTGAAACATAATCTACTGCGACTAATATCTACAAGAAACCAAATGACGGAGGAAATGGACCCATGAAATCTATACCCCAACAATCAAAGATTTCAATGACAAGAATAGGATTTAAAGGCATCATGTGATGTTTTGAAATAGATCCCAACTTTTGACAATTTTCACAAGTCTTGCAGAATGTATGTGAGTCCTTGAACATGGTGGGCCAGTAAAATCCACTTTGTAAGATTTTTGCAGTTGTCTTTCTTGATGAGAAATGACCCCCACATGCCTCAAAATGACAAAATTTAATGATGCTACTTACCTCATTGTCAGGGATGCATCTTCGAAATATTTGATTAGGACAATATTTGAATAAATAAGGGTCATCCCAATAAAAGTTCTTCACTTAGTTCAAGAACTTTTGTTTGTCTTGGGTACTCCAATGAGCTGGCAATTGTCCTGAAACAAGAAAATTAACAATATTAGCAAACCAAGGCATTGTAGAGATAGAAAATAAAGATTCATCAGGAAAGTAGTCATCGGTTGGTGTGATGTCAGATCTCAAATTGGTTGTCAATCTTGACAAATGATCTGCGACAACATTTTCGGTGCCTCTCTTGTCTTTTATTGTAATATCAAATTCTTGAAGTAACAGAATCCACCGCACCAATCTAGCCTTAGAATCCTTTTTGGAAAGAAGATATTTCAAAGCTGCATGATTACTAAAAACGACAACAGGTGAACCAACAAGATAAGATCTAAACTTGTCACATGCAAATACTACTGCAAGTAATTCTTTTTCAATGGTAGTGTAATTCATTTGAGCACTATTTAAAGTTTTACTTGCATAGTAAATCACATAAGGTTTCTTATCTTTTCTTTATCCCAAGACAACACCCACGATATAATCACTAGCGTCACACCCTCAGCATAATCACTAGCGTCACACATTATTTCAAAAGGTAGTGACCAATCAGGAGGTTGAATGACATGAGCAGAAGTAAGCAAGCTTTTAAGTTTAACAAAGGCTTTTTCACATTGTTTAGTCCATTCAAAAACATTGTCCTTTGTTAGAAGATTGCATAATGGTTTAGATATTACACTAAAATCTTTGATGAACCTTCTGTAAAAACTAGTATGTCCTAAGAATGATCTAACATCTTTAATAGATTTTGGTATTGGTAAGTTGGCAATTAACTCGATTTTAGATTTATTAACCTCAATTCCTTTCGATGAAACAATATGACCAAGTACAATGCTGTTTGTTACCATAAAGTGACATTTTTCCCAATTCATTATAAGATTCTTCTCTTCACACCTGTTCAAAACCTTTTCCAAGTTAGTTAAACAATCATCAAATGAATCATCAAAAACAGAAAAATCATCCATAAAAATCTCAATGAAACGTTCAACCATATCACTAAATATGCTAAGCATGTATCTTTGAAATGTGGCTAGTGCATTACATAATCCATAAGGCATTCTTCGATATGCAAAAGTACCAAATGGACATGTGAAAGTAGTTTTCTCTTGATCTTCCAATGCAATTTCAATTTGATTGTAACCTGAATAGCCATCTAGAAAACAATAAAATTCATGACCTGCAACTCTTTCTAGGATTTGATCCATGAAAGGTAAAGAGAAATGATCTTTTCTAGGCATTGAATGAAGTTTCCTATAGTCAATGCACATGCGCCAACCAGTAATAGTTCGAGTTGGAATTAACTCATTTTTCTCATTTGTTATCACAGTGACTCCAGACCTTTTTGGTACAACTTAGGTAGGACTTACCCATTTATTGTCAAAAATAGAATAAATGATTTCATTATCTAGAAGCTTAATAACTTTATTTTTCACTACTTCTTTTATATTAGGATTAAGTGTTCGTTGCATTTCTCTAGAGGGTTTAACATTTTCCTCCAAATAAATCCCGTGTGTGTAAATCAAAGGACTAATTCCTTTTATGTCAGCTATGGTCCATCCTAATGTATTTTTATGCATTTTCAGAGTCTGTAAAACTTACCTTCTTGATTTGCATTAAGTTTGGAAGAGATTATTACCGGAAATGTTTCATTTTCTCCCAAAAATGAGTATTTTAGATTGAATAGTAACGACTTCAAATCAGGTTTTGGTGGTTGAACACTTGAAGGTATGGACTCAATTGACCGTGATGGCAATTCTTTAATTTGTGGTCTCCAATTACATGCCTTTGCTTCTTTCTGAAAATAGATCATTTGCAACTCGTTAGGTTCATCAATCTTAGTTTTACTGGAAGTCGTTTGAAATTGATCATGAACTAATTTTTCAATAAAGTCCACTTCCTATAAATCATTATCATCTCCAGGTTGCTTGCAAATGTTGAAAATATTCATCTCCAATGTCATGTTTCCAAATGATAGCTTCATCAGTCCATTCATACAATTAATCAATGCATTAGAAGTTGCAAGAAATGGACGTCCTAAAATAACAGGAATTGAATTACATGCTTCAATATATTGTGTATCCAAGACAACAAAATCTATAGGGTAAATGAATTTATCAACTTGTACTAACACATCCTCAATTATTCCTCTAGGCACTTTTACAGATCTATTAGCAAGTAAAAGAGTTACAGAGGTTGGTTTTAACTCACCTAGATTGAAACTTTGAAAAACCGAATATGGAAGTAAATTCACACTAGTTCCAAGATCAAGTAAAGCTCTTTTAATTTTATGTTCCCCAATAAAGCAAGAAATTATAGGACAACCAGGGTCTTTATATTTCAAAGCATTATTGTTCTGAAGAATAACACTTACTGGCTCGGCTAAAAATGCTTTATTTTTCACATTCAGTTTTCTTTTCACAGTGCATAGATCTTTTAAAAATTTAGCATAGAAAGGTACCTGTTTAATAGCATCCAACAAAGGTATATTGATCCTTACCTGTTTGAAAGTTTCAAGGATTTCAGAATTGTGATTGACTTTCCTTTGTTTGGTCATAGCATGAGGAAATTGAAGTGCTGGTGAAGAATCAATCTTTTCTTTACAATGTTCAGATTCAAACCCTTCCTTACCCTTAGAATTTGACTCATCATCTTTCTCACAAGGTTCAAGAGTGGGTTTTTCAATAACCTTACCACTACAAAGAGTGATGACTGATTTGACGTAATCCATGTGTTGGCTTCCAGAACTACTTGCATTTGCATTGTATTGCCCCTTTGGATTTTGCTGTGGTTGAGATGGAAACTTACCTTTTTCTTGAAAATTGAGAGCAGATGTGAATTCCACAAGAGCATTTTTAAAATTTGTCATGCTTTGAGCAAGTTGAGTGTTGATTGTCTTATGCTTTTCAATGAATGCATGCAATATTTCTTCAAGATTTTTTCTAGGAGGTGGAGCATAAGAAGGTGCATATCCATGAGAATTTTGGAAATTATGGTGTGCTTGAAACGATGGTTGTGAAGTTTGTGCATTGTTGTTATCACTCTTCCAATTGAAATTTGGGTGATTTCTCCAACCAGGGTTATACGTTTGTGAGTATAGGTTATGATTGGGCATTTGGAAAATATTTAAAGCATGGGCTTGTTCATGAAGGCATTCCTTGAAAGAAGGCAAAGTTGGACAGTCATTGGTTGCATGTTCATTTGTTTTACAGATTTGACACACAATGTCTTGAACAGATATTAATTGATCACTCTTTTTCAATTCTAGTGCCTTGACTTTTCTAGTTAAAGATGCAAACTTAGCTTGAAGGTCATGATCTTCACTAAGGTTATACATACCTCCACTAGATGTATGAGGTTGGGTTTTACTTGGTGCCTCATAAGTGCCTGTGGTGTCCCAATTTTGCGCATTTTCAGCTAATAAGTCTAGGTACTCCATTGCTTCATTAGGGTCTTTATCTTCAAAAGTTCATTGCACATCAATTCAACCATTTGCCTATTTTTAGGTGTTAACCCTTTATAAAATTGTGAAACCAATCTCCATGTTTCAAAACCATAATGAGGGCAAGTATTAAGCAAGTCTCGATACCTATCCAACACTGGTAAAATGTTTCACCTGGTTTTTGAGTGAAAGTGGTGATTTGTCTTTTGAAAGAGTTGGTTCTATGAGATGGAAAAAATTTCTTTAAAAATTATTGTTGCATTTCATCCCAAGCACGAATGGATCCCGACCTAAGATTTTGTAGCCATGTTTTAGCTTTATCTTTTAATGAAAAAGAAAAAAGCTTTAATCTAATGGTATTCATGCTACAATTTAAGTCATTATAGGTGTTACAAACTTCTTCAAATTCTCTCAAATGCAAGTATGGATTTTCTAGATCCGAGCCATGCAAAAAAGGTAAAAGTTGAATAATGTCTGACTTAAAATTAAAATGAGATGCATCAGGAGGAAAAACTATGCATGAGGGTGCACTTATTCTTGTGGGATTTATGTGGTCTTTAAGTGTTCTCATACGGTTATTCTTATTATTCTCATTATAAAGCGATTGATTATCTTCTTCGGCTATATTTTCTAAAAATGATGAGGATACCCTACAAAGTCTACCACTTAATGCACGTGACCAAACTCTCATACACGTGTAAGAAGAGAATAAAAGGAAGAAAAGAAAAGAGAAGAACAACAAACAAAACAAAACAAAAGAAACAAGAGTTAGATAAAATGAAAAGTGAAAAGAGAAAATAAAATAAATACTATAATTTGTACAAGAATTTACCTCCCCGACAACGACGCCAAAAACTTGACACGACCAAAAGATTGATTTCTTCTCCCAAATGCAGGAGTGTCGAAGTAATAAATAACCCGGCAAGACTGGGGTCGAACCACAGGGAGGTTAATTGTATAAATTATAAATAACAATAATACAACAACAACAATACTAACAATAATAGTAATAGTAATAGTTATAATAATACTAATAATAGTAGTAGTAATAGTAATATAATAATAATAATAATAATAATAATAATAAAGAGGAAGAAGTTGATGAGAATTTTAAGATGGAAGATCAATGTGAGAATTAAACAATGATAAAAACAAGTGTCAAGGTTAACTGATCCATTAATGGTATTTTAAACAAGTATAGTATAAACTCTTATTACTCAACTGGAAACCACATACAAAGGAGGTTCCAATCGGATGATTTGTCATTAATAGCACATTATAAATTATTAACATGATCATATTAATTATCTTATTTAAGTAACACCAAACTTTTCAATATTGTCAGGAATTCATGATGCTAACTTATGTTAACAACAAATCAAGTTTCTTTCATAGCATATGTGTAGGTAATACCATACGGTTGGGCTATGAGAGTGCCAAGCATTTGTTGTACCAAGTGTTATACAACACAAATCTAGATTAACCATTTAACAAGCAAGGTATTAAGAATTAGTAAGATAAAAAGATAAGACATGTTAATATTAAACATTAAGGTCCATGTTGAGTTTACACCATACTTATTCTTACACTATTAGCATAACCTTTTCACCTTGACATAATAAACTTAGCTAAACATAATGAAGAAGAGAAACATAAATAAACAAAACAAGAACATAAATAAGATACAAGTTAACTAAGTAAAGGAAAGGAAATGAAAAGCATAAACAAAATATTAATGAAAGCAAAACTTAAGAATTACAAAACAAATATGAAGAGAGAGAGGAAGAGCAAGTTCTTGATCTGAATAATCAATCCCCTAAATGTGTGGCAAATACCTCCTTTTATAGGCCAAAATCTGAAACTATTGATTTGATGACTAATTGTTAAGTGGGTGGCCAACTCTTGACTTGGTGAAAATCCTTATCTTATTATCTGAATAAAACGTCATTGCTAACATTAGAACTGGGTCCACGTATACGTATGAAAGTTATAGGAAATTGTCTTAGATTTCCAGAAAAAAAAAAATGGAGGTCATTTGGCTTCTAGAACTTGAGATATGGGCTAAACACTGAACAATGTCTGGGCTGCAGGACAGATTTGGACTTCTCCGTTGTTGCTATAATTTGGACTTTAAAACGGCCTTCTTAGATCTTGGCCTCCACATAAAAGTTGTAGGCCTATGCCTTACTGAATCTATGTAAAAATTTGAGATTATTTGGACATCTAGAACTCGAGATATGACCCAATTACCGAATAGTGTTCCAGTTTGGAGTGCACCAACATCTCTTTTCTAAGTTTGGCCCTCTCTTTGTCCTTTCAATTTCAATACTTGAACTCATCAATCAATCCTTTCATTTATGTGATAGACTTGCATTTAAGATAAACATTTACCATAAATTAAAGGTATCTTATATTATTAGGTATGTTATTATAAAACATGATTTAGTTAAGGAGTTATTGATACTTCAAGTGCAAAATGATGATATAAAACCTTGATAAAAATACAATTTTAAGCACTAATCACACCTCAAATGGATATTTCCAATTTCCCCCCTAAACTTCTGACATTTAGAAATTGGGTCCTTATCAAAATCTTTTTTTTTTAATTTTACCCCTAGATCAATTGTAATTGAACCCCTGCATTTCAGCGTCATTTACAAAACAGTTCTTAGTTTTCAATTTAATCAATTCATTCATTAATTGGCTCTTCAACTTAAAATTATTTCAAAATTACCCCTATAAAAATCAATTAACCCACCTATAGTATCACTGCCTATTCATTTTGGTCCTTGAATTTTTAATTTCTTCAATTTGGATCTGAATCAGCCCCAAACTTTGATATTTATTCAATTAAGCCCCTCATTTCATTAATTAAACTAATTTCAAGTTCAATTAAGTCCCCAAACTTATCAATTCTTTTAATTTCTTCCAAAATTGAATTCTAAAATTTTAATTTCATCCCTATTCCAATTTATGTTGTTTTGACCCAAATTTCAATTTATTCTTCATTTACTTCATTTTTTTTTATTTTTATATAAATATAAAATAATTATAGTAAAATAAAATAAAGTAAAAGAATAAAAAATTGGTTATTATAACCATAAATTTGCATTGTATCTCTAGTCTTGAGTACAATGGGGTATAATTATACTCCAAAATTATCCTAAATTTCAGCCTGATTTTTTTGCATGTGCTTGGGATTTTCTTCTGCCAACTTTTTGCCACATCATTAGTCCTCTTACTATTATTATTTTATTTTTTATTTTAAAAGAAAAAAGGGTAAATTTTGAGGAATAACCCAAAAATGGGTTATGACACTAGTTTTATTGTTGTCCTTTGTCTTCCTCTTTACGTCTATAACCATGTTGAAAATATTCTTAAACATATTCTTTTCCATGTGCATAACATCAAGGTTATGGTAGAGAAGATTGGTTTTCTTATAAGAAAACTCCCACAAAATACTTTGTTGGATATTGATTGGCATGACCTTGATTATTTCTCATCGCATCCATAATTGTATTCCTATAATAATTACTATTGTTATCTACAATTTCATGCATGTCGCTAGTACTAGAAGTTGACCCAATCATCCTCTCTACTATCACGGGATCGTGTTTCGACATCGTCTATCTATAGCGAAGGCTTTTATCGTGCCTCCTGATGAGGTGTGGTGTGTTGGGAAGGGTTTTTGGATTTAATCATAAAATTATGATTAATATTTAGAAGTCGCCATCTAGTATTATGGTAAAAATAGGCTTTTAAAGTATTTTGAATTTCCTTATATTTCTAACTTAGTTTTTTTTTTTTTTTTGTGATTTATGAGTCTCGTACTCTTGAAATATTAAGTGAAAAATGAGCTTTTAAGCATACTAAATCTCCTTGAATTTCTATTTTAGTTGTCTCTTAATTCACGAGTTGTAAATTCAATTTGAATTAAAAACAGATTTCAAGATATCTGTTTTAGTTCTCCTTTGCATTCTATAGACATATTGAAATGTATGATCCATATTAGCTAAGAGATCTTTCTTTTTAGTCTTTGAGCCCCAGTTTATTTATCGAAGTAAACTTATTAGTGGCTTTATTTCAATTTTCTTCCCACCACATTCTATGCTGGTTTACTTGTATTAATTAATCAGTGGACATTCATTTATTCGTCAATTTTTCTAGATTAAATCCAATTCACAGTGGGTTGGAGAAAAGTAGGCTTACATAAATATTATAATCAATATATTAAATTAATGTTTGAATTTTAAAGTATTTTTTATTTATAAATATATTAAAATAATATTTTATTATTATTATTATTTAAAATTAATTTTTGATATCAATGAATCAAAATAATAAAAACACATAAAAAAATATAATTTAAAATAAAAAAATTAAATTCATTTTAAAAACACAGTACCACCACAAAAACAAACACCACCTATATCTATATATAACAAAAAAAAATTCATTC
The DNA here is from genome assembly GCA_018804465.1 of Populus tomentosa. NCBI lineage: Eukaryota > Viridiplantae > Streptophyta > Magnoliopsida > Malpighiales > Salicaceae > Populus > Populus tomentosa. The sequence continues at coordinate 3,412,923 of CM031969.1, read as the reverse complement.
CATTATTTATATTTATATTGTTAAGTCAAACACAATTTTATTTCCTTCTCTTATTCCATGGTCCCGTCTTCTTTATTTAAATTAATTTTATATTTTCTATTCTAAACTAATATCTAGATTTTCAACATCAACACTTGCCACCCATCCTAGCATTAATGCCCTTATCTTTCTACAAGAAAGTACTGCGTATTTTTTTCCACCAAATTCTTTGCTGGTTTAGGAGTAGGATTAATCGATGGACATCAATTTATTCATAAATTCTTTTAAAAGAGTGGATTATATAATTATCATACACGTTCCTATTTTACAGGATGAACACTTGTCATCCATGAGATGCTTTCCCTCTCTCCTTCCAAGACAAAATTAAAGTGCTGCTCTCTACTTGTGATCGACAACCAATGGGTCTTTGTGTATAATATATTTTAATATCTTAATTTATCTGTAGCTTATAATTACATTTTGGTCAAAAACAAGAGTAAAAAACAAGAGTACAAAACAATCAGGATTCCTTACAAGGTTTATTAGTAATTATAATCGCACTTTTCCACCAAACTGTTTGCTGGTTTAAGAGTTTTAATTAATCAATGGACATTAATTTATTCATAAACTCTTTTGAAAGAGTGGAATATTGAATCCCAATTCGCACACAAGATTATGTGGTGGAGGTTGAAGAAGAGCAGGCTTACGTAAACAGCATGATTAACCTTGTGACGATTCCTATTACAAGAGAAACACCTATAAATTCAGGACATGGTGTTGACGATTCATATTACAAAAACTCAGTCACGTACCTATAAATACATCCGCTCCACCACTTCTTTCCTAAATCAAGAGAAAAGGAACACACCTCCCTCTCTCTGTCCCTCTTCCTTCGTTCTACCACCAAACACGCACTCGTAATACATATATCAAAACAACATGCCTGTCCATACTTCATCACTTACATGCCAAGGCCAAACTGTCTGTGTCACCGGGGCTGGTGGCTTCATTGCTTCATGGATTGTTAAGCTTCTTCTAGAGAAAGGTTACTCTGTTAGGGGAACTGTGAGGAACCCAGGTTAGTTTATAATAATTAAGCACTTGGATTCTTTCCCTTTCCCTTTCCTGTTAATTTAATGCTTTGTATTTGTGCTGTTATACACAGCTGATCCCAAGAATTCCCATTTGAGGGAGCTTGAAGGAGCTCAAGAAAGATTAACTTTATGCAAGGCTGATATTCTTGATTATGAGTCTGTTAAAGAGGCTATTCAAGGGTGTGATGGAGTTTTCCATACTGCTTGTCCTGTCACAGACGATCCAGTATGTTTCCTTTTTTTTTCTTTTCTTTTCGGTACATTGGTAGTAAAAAATTTGTTTGGATGCTGAGAATTTTAAGAAAAGAATATTAAAAAACACTCGGACTTCCAAGGACAAATTTTAGATTGCCGGTAAATTTTCGTAATTTCGTGATGCAAAGTATGTTTTCTTCAAATTTGGTTTTGATGATTTTGTGTTACAATACTTGAAGGACAAGGTGATGGAGCCAGCAGTGAATGGAACCAAGAATGTGATCATGGCAGCTGCTGAGGCCAAAGTCCGACGAGTGGTTTTCACATCCTCAATTGGTACTGTGTACATGGACCCCAATAGGAGCCCTGATGTTGTCGTTGATGAATCTTGCTGGAGTGATCTTGAGTATTGCAAGGACACCAAGGTATTTAATTAATAACATTTGATGATTAACATAATTAAATAGCTCCTAATTAGAGCACTCAAAGCATACAGAGTAGGTGTAACTAAGAATATCTCTAAGATATCGTGATGTAAGTTCATTATTCATTGCGTCATAGGACTTAATTACTGCATCTTGAAATCCTAATTGCCTGTCCTTCACATCTTGATGTAAGTTCATCCTGGAATTGCAGAATTGGTATTGCTATGGAAAGACTGTGGCAGAACAGGATGCATGGGATGTGGCTAGGAAGAAAGGAGTTGACCTAGTGGTGGTGAACCCAGTGGTGGTGCTTGGACCATTGTTGCAACCCACTGTCAATGCTAGCATCCTTCACATCCTCAAGTACCTAACCGGCTCAGCCAAGACATATGCTAACGCTGTTCAAGCATATGTGCATGTTAGGGATGTGGCCGTAGCCCACATTTTAGTCTTCGAGACACCTTCTGCCTCCGGCCGTTACATTTGCTTTGAGAAAATGCTTCACCGTGGAGAGGTGGTGGAAATCCTAGCAAAGTTCTTCCCGGAGTATCCCATCCCCACCAAGTAAGTTCTTATGATTTTGAACAACTTTATAATAATCACGAGCTTAACACCTCCAAAAAACTACTTCAATGGAAAAGTTAGAATAAATTGGCTTTTTCTAACGTGATGAAACTTGTATCATTTTTCTAACCTATTTTTCTTTCATGGTCCTTTCCCGATTTTTCTTCAAATCTTCATTAGCAAAATTTTATTCTGATTTTAAACAAAATATTGCACAAGAAAGTCAATTTAAGGCTTGTATATTTTTTACTTTCTCGTTGACATTTGATATATATAAAAAGCAACTTAGTGCAATGAATGTTGGAAGATTTTGTACAATAATTAAATTAAAGAATAAAATCCTGTTGCATGACAGTTTTCTGATACTTCATCCCTATGATAATTTTTGAAGTCTGTAAGTTACTTCTTTTTCTTATTCTGTCTTTTCTTTCTTAACCTACATAACAGAGTACCTTCAGGTTTTATACAGAGAAGGATTTTAGTTTTCCTATTCAATACAATCTCTATTGCGGAAATAAAGGTTTCCCTAAACATATGGGATCTCCTTTACGTAACAGTGTCCTATTCCTGCTCTAATTTCTCTATATTGACAGCTCACGCCAACACCCCCTCTCAAGTTGGTGCGTATATATCACTTATGCCCAACTTGTCAAGTGAGCTGTGGAAGATTTTAGAGGACACTGCCTTTGTAAGTATATCCGCCAACTGGTCTTCTGATTTGACGAACGGGAACCGAATAATTTTTTCCTCCAGGTTCTGTTTAATAAAATGTCAATCCACCTCAACGTGTTTAGTGCGATCATGCTGGACAGGATTGTGGGAGATGTCAATGGCTGCCTTGTTATCACAAAACAAATTCATTTCAGAGCTAGGAGCAATACCAATCTCCGTGAGCAACCTTCTAAGCCAAAGAAGCTCACATAGACCCTTAACCATTCCTCGAAATTCAGCTTCAGCGCTGGATAACGCCACTACCTTTTGCTTCTTGCTTCTCCATGTAACAAGGTTGCCTCCTACGAATGTAAAGTAGCCGGATGTGGATTTCCTATCAGATACATTTCCTGCCCAGTCAGCATCCGTGTATCCATCAACATGCACTTGATTATTTTTTGAGAACATAAGTCCCTTTCCAGGAGAGGACTTTAAGTAGCGTAGAATCCGAATTACAGCATCCATATGGTCTTCACTAGGACAGTGCATGAACTGACTCACTACACTTACAGCGTAAGCAATATCTGGGCGGGTATGAGATAAATAGATAAGTTTACCCACTAACCGTTGATACCTCTCTTTGTTTGCTGGCACCTGATCTGTATATTCTCCAAGTTTGTGATTTTGAACAATTGGAGTGTCAGCTGGTTTACATTCCAGTAGCCCCACTTCTGTCAGCAAGTCTAGTACATATTTCCTTTGAGAAAGGAATATGCCTTGTCTTGACCTGGCCACTTCAATCCCAAGAAAATATTTGAGCCCGCCTAGGTCCTTCATTTCAAATTCGGTTGACAATTGTTCTTGGAGTCTGGATATTTCTTCTGCATCATCTCCTGTAACAATCATGTCGTCTACATAAACTATTAGAGCAGTTACCTTTCCCCGTCGATGTTTTAGGAAGAGTGTATGATCTGAGTTGCTTTGTTGAAACCCATATTTTCTCATAGCTGAACTGAACCGACCAAACCATGCACGGGGTGACTGTTTTAATCCATACAATGCTCATTGTAGTTTACATACCACTCGTGCCTCTGAGGAAGACAAGCATCCTGGCGGAATGTCCATATAAACTTCCTCCTCAAGATCACCATGGAGGAAGGCATTTTTTACATCAAGTTGGTGCAGTGGCCAATCTAGATTTGCTGCAAGAGATAGCAAGACTCTAACAGTATTTAGTTTGGCTACGGGTGAGAACGTTTTTTGATAATCTATGCCATATGTCTGTGTATACCCCTTTGCAACCAGTCTTGCCTTGTGTCGATCGATGGAGCCATCTGCTTTGTATTTAGTGGAGAAAATCCGCTTACACCCCACGGTCTTCTTCCCCTCGGGGAGTTCCACCAGTACCCATGTTTTATTTTTCTGCAACGCCTCCAGTTCTTCCTTTATAGTGTTAGCCCAGTGTGGATCTGTCAAGGCTTCTTCAACGCTGCAAGGTATTTTACACGAGGACAAGGTGTGTGCAAATGCTCTCAGGGGTCCAGATAACCGTTGTGTAGACACATAGTTGGTGATTGGATATTTGGACCGTCTGTCTTCTATGTCTGGACAGTACCTGTTTGGTGGCTTGCCCCGATTGTGTCTGTAAGGTAGAACAGGACTAGCAGAATTATCCATGTCATTAGTGTGTAGAGGTGTAGTAGGAGAACTTACCTCAGGATTATTCTCAGGAGGAGGGTCATCGAGATTAGGTACTAAGAGGTGGGGAAAGTCATCTTCAGATTCTGTATTTATCACTGACTTAGCCTGATCCTTCGGCTCAATACTTTCAGCTTCATTGTGCAGATACGCTGGATTGCTTCCAACATCAGCTTCACTGTCCAGGTACTCAGCCTCATTGGCTAGTAGGTGCTGCTGTCTTGATAACCCTTCACTGTTCAGTAGGTGCTGCTGTTCTCCCAACCAATTCTGCTCTTCATCACGGTGCTCCCCCTGAAGAGTGGAATTGGATGCTGGTGATGGGAAGAAGGTGTCAGACTCTAAGAATATGACATCCATGGTAGTGTAGGTGCGTTTGGTGGAGGGATCAAGGCAACGATATCCTTTCTTATGTACTCCATACCCCAAGAATAGGCATCGGACTGCACAAGGATCCAACTTAGATCTCTGATTCTTATGGAGGTGTACAAAGGCAACGCAACCAAAAATACGAGGAGGGAGCAACAACATAGTAGGCAATGGGACATGGTCAGATAGAACCTTTAAAGGAGTCTGAAACGTTAATACCTTTGCAGGCATACGGTTCAGCAAGTGCACGGCTGTGGCGACAGCATTAGTCCAATAGCGACTAGGCACATGTGCCCCGATTAATAAAGCACGTGCAGTTTCTAAGATATATCGGTTCTTTCTTTCAGCAAGGCCATTTTGTTGTGGGGTCTGAGCACATGAGGTCTCATGGAGAAGACCATGATTCTGAAAGTATGCTTGAAACTGTTGATTAACATATTCCCCTCCATTGTCAGAACGAAGGACCTGAATCTTCGCAGAGAATTGAGTCTGAACCATGATATGGAAGGCTTTGAACATACTAAATACTTCATCCTTGTGTTTCAGTAAGTACAACCATGTCATTCGAGTGCAATCATCAACAAAAATCACAAACCAACGATGTCCAGAAGCAGTAGTAATGGGGGAAGGTCCCCATACATCAGAATGTATCAATGCAAACGGAATTGTGCTTTTATTCATGCTCACAGGATATGAAACCCTATGACTCTTTGCTAGAATGCAAGTATTACACGTAAAGTTTGAATGCATTCCATTGGAAAATAAATCTGGAAATAAGTGCTTCAAATAACCAAACGAAGGATGTCCTAAGCGGTGATGCCATAACCAAATCTGTTGTTCTTTCTTGCTAACCGCATGATCCATGAGGTTTGCTCTGCCTGAACTGAGGTCATCGACATAGTATAATCCCCCCCTCTTAGTACCACGCCCAATGATCTCCTTGGTGAGAATATCCTGAAGTAGACAAAATGTAGAGTATATTAATACCACACAATTGAGATCAGCAGTAACTTGGCTGACAGACATTAATTTGTGGGAAAGGGATGGAACAAGTAACGTATGAGGTAAGGATAAAGAGGGAGATAGAGTCACAGTTCCAGCTCCTGTAACCGGACAAGGGACCCCATTAGCAGTAGCAACATGACTTCTTCTTGGCAAAGTGGTATGGGAAAAATCATTGGAGTCAAATGTCATGTGGTCTGTAGCCCCAGAGTCAAGAATCCAGTTGTCATCAGCAGTATGGGTACAGCTATGAAGAACGTTACTGTTGTTACCTGAATTCTGTGTGGTTTCTGCTTGGGAGGTGAGTGATAATGAAGGTTCCCCAGTGACTATAGCAGCTCTCCCTGTGCTGCCATTAGGATTGTCTCGTTTCTTCCTTGTCTGAAGTTCATGCCACCAATCTGGGTATCCATGTAACTTAAAACAGGTTTCACGGGTGTGCTTGGCATTGCCACAGTGAGTGCACTTTATGCCATCTGATGGAGCCGGCATTTTTTCAGATGGATTTGGTCTGTCATTGTTCAAGGAGAAAAAACTTGTCTTCATTGGAGTGTGGTGGCGTCCTGCCTTGAATCCTTTGGAATTCATAACCATTCCAGGAGCACTTTCGGCCCCTGAAGTCATTACTGTCTGCCTTATTTCTTCCCGTCTGACATGAGCATAAGCCTGCTCTACTGTAGGGAATGGTTTTAGCTGAAGTACATCGCTCCTGGTCTTGTCCAACCGGTCATCCAATCCATCAAGGAAGGTATACACTCGATCTTCCTGCAAGATTAAATTGTATTTCTGAATGTCCACAGCACAATCCATTGGGTTAGGACGCCGAAAATCTATTTCTCGCCATAAGCCTTGAAGATTATTATAGTATTTTTCAATGGATCCGCCAGCTTGTTTCATCCGAGTCACACGACGGCGGAGGTCATAAACCTGAGACGTATCTGTCCCATCAAAATAGGTTGTAGCGGCAGAATCCCACACTTGTTTTGCAGTAGGGAAGCGAATAAAATTAGCAACTAGGGAAGGTTCCATAGAATTAATCAGCCAACCTTTGACGATGGCATTCTCAGTTCGCCATCTTCTGAATGTCAGGTCGGTTTCTGGAGGCTGAGGAAATTCTCCATTAATATATCCCAACTTGTCTTTGCCGGAGATATACATCTCAACAACTTGGGACCATAAGGCAAAATTTGAGTCATTCAATTTGATGCCGATTGGAGTAGTCGAAGAATCAGTAGGTGGTGGGTGTTGGGAGGTCTGTGATCTAGAGAGAACTTCTGTCATCTTGGTCGTCAGGCTGGTAAGGATTGATTCGGTCTGGGGGTTGAGGTGTTCCATCAGTTCTGTTGATTCTGCCATAGAGTCTAGGCTGTTTGAGTGTTTTTTCTGGTTACAAGGTGGGTTGAGCAGAGGTCCTAGGAACCCGCCGCTCTGATACCATGATAATTTTTGAAGTCTGTAAGTTACTTCTTTTTCTTATTCTGTCTTTTCTTTCTTAACCTACATAACAGAGTACCTTCAGGTTTTATACAGAGAAGGATTTTAGTTTTCCTATTCAATACAATCTCTATTGCGGAAATAAAGGTTTCCCTAAACATATGGGATCTCCTTTACGTAACAGTGTCCTATTCCTGCTCTAATTTCTCTATATTGACAGCTCACGCCAACACCCTATTCATCCCAAAATAAGAAAATAAATGAAGAGAAGGGTTTTCTGTCCTTATTATAAACATGAGCTAGTGAATATTAATATTCACTACTAATAATCCAATGGATAACGTTGTGATCTTCTCTTTTTGGTTTCTTAATTGTAATCTTAACCAAAAATCATGAAAAGTCGAATCCCCCGTGGCATAATGTTTTTGAATCATCAACAAAGAAAACCACATGATTGATTGTACTTGTTTCTCTAATTGTAAAGCTTAAGATCAGACAAGTTGATTGAATGTTCCTAGTTGGGTTGCTAAGGTTATTCGAAATTTTCTGCTGTCTTCAAATAAACCTACCAAGTTTGTAGAAAGAATTAATAATGTTGTGTTTTTTATTCATATTGAATATTAATATTTTGTATTGCAATGCATTTGCAGGTGTTTTGATGAGAAGAACCCAAGAAAACAAAACTACAAGCTCACAAACCAGAAGATCAAGGATCTGGGCATCGAATTCGTCCCAGTGAAACAGTGCCTGTATGAAACTGTTAAGAGCTTGCAGGAAAAGGGTATCCTTCCAATCCCAAAACATGTTGAAGACTCTGTGAACATTCAATAAAGGCTCGTTTATTAGCAGGGTATAGGTCCACACCTCAAGTATATGGTTGCAGTTGTTTGTAAAATACATACTAAAAAATAAGAATATACTAAAAAAGAATGTCAATGTCAGAGTGTAAGTGTTACTGTCTTCTATACGTACCTCTAATTGTCTTCGTGCTTTTTTAATCCTTTTACAATGAATGTTTTAAGCCCTAAATTAATCAATTATTGGATGTAACTTTTGAGTGTTCCGCTTGTTTTTTTTTTTTTTTTTTGTTTAAGTTTAATCCAATTTGAATACGGAAATTCCCTTGGATTGAGAATTGATTATCTATCTTCCAAAATAAGGTATAAAAATAAATTAATCTACAAAACAAATTATCCATAGCCACACTGAATTTTTTTTGCATTTCACATAAAAATTGGTTATGTCTGTCTTCACATAACCAAGTATAAAAAATTAAAAATAAAACAGAGAAGTTGTTGGGTTGGTCTAAAATAAATCCAACCCAGCCTAGCCCACCCAACAATCTCTCTCTCTCTCTCTCTCTCTCTTTCTCTGTTGTATTTGAGCTAGACCCAGTCCAATCATATAAGCTGGCCTAAAACAGGTTTAGCCCAACTTGGTTGGGGTTGGCTAATAGCCCAACAATCTTTTTTTTTTTGTTTACATGTTAGGTTGGGCCGGAATGGATCCAGCCCAACTTACATAGTCACAAGCTCAGCTTAGTAACCATGTTAATTATTTGTAGAATGTGAATCAATATTCATATTTTTCATGCAGATTGTGGGGAAAATGAGGGAAGGAAGAAGAAGAAGCTCACCTGGTGCAAGATACGCATCTGTTATCACCGATTTGGTGTAAGGATGGTGGAAGTGCTAGTGGCTTGCGGCAATGTTGGGGGGTTACAAAGGTGTTGGGCCACCGATTATCATGGTGTGTGTGAGATGGTGGTGGCTGAAGAAGCAGCGGAGGAAGAGAAAAGAGGTGGCAATTGCATAAACAAACCAAAGGGCTGATTTTTCATCAACTTTGGCTTCTGATTTCTTGACGCTCAATGTCTGGAATCCACCCCTATTTAAAGGAAGTGGAAGATGGGTATTTTATCTTTATTGGAGACAAATCTTGGCACTTGATTCAGCCCAAAAGGATCTCAACCATTGGTTCAAAGTGACCATCATGAACTGTTAAATTTTGCAAATTAAAGTTGTCTGAGTTGGTCTCTTTAGGCCAGTATTACTATCAATGTGGTGTCAATAAGCTGAAAGGAACCATACCGAGGTATGATTAAATATTAGATCATCATGGTAGTGTATGTTTTCATCAAAGTTTGTGAAAAAAATGAAGCATTAAATGTACCTAAAAAGTATCCACTCGAGTAGATTTTTCGGGCAAAAAGAAAAAAGATGATGATTAGCGACCAAATGACAAGTCGTCTAGTCTGTTTTTTTTTTTTTTGGTATTGTTTGGTTAAAATGTGTGATTTCATTTAGATAAAATGACATCATTTTTTCTTTTAGTGTTTTAATTTAGGGATTTGACCATAGTTCAATTTAATCATTCATCTTTTGATTTCTTTTAACTACACCCTTAATTGGACTGGAACTTTTAATTTTATGCAATTTTGCCCTTACCAAACTTGAACATCAGCCCCAAATTTCAGCACCTTTTTCATTGTGGTCCTTGGTTTTGAATTTATGCAAATTAACCTTTAATTGACCGTTAAACTTTCAAATTTTTTTAATTTCACCGTAGAGTTTGATCAATTTAGTCCTTATAGTTTGGCACCTCTTTCAGAAAGATAATTGGATATGAATTTCTTTAATTTAACCTTCAATTGATTATGAACTTTCAATTTTCTTGCAATTCTACCCTTGATTTGGTCCTTTAAAATTTCAATATTCTCAATTAAGCCAAATTGGGCTCCTAAACTTAAGTTTTCACTAATTAAGTTATTGCACTTAATTGAATCTTTTTAATTTAACCCAAATTAACTCTTAAACATGATTAGACTTTAATTTGGCCTATGATTAAACCAATTTGACCTATTAAATCTAATTATGTATCTAGACTTAATTTTTATGAAAATTCATCCAATAATCATTTAATTTGACCTTCATCGCAGTTGACATCGTGGCAACCATAAAAAATTAAACTCGCGGAAGAACAAATTTCTGATATGTTGTTCTTAGAGAGGAAAAATCTTGTTTAAGAAGTCGTCACCTGATATTATGATCTCTAGGAACACTAACTGGTTAACAAAGATTTTGTGGTCTAGGACTAGTTACGCAAAAGAGAAGACATTATCATTTTTTGAATGTCCTACCTGAGACATACTAAATTGCTGGTTTTGCCTTAAATTAGTAAGAGTTTGTTGGATTATGCTATAATGGCATGTTTATAATATTCCTGACTCTAGCGTTAGTGAATATTCGACTGCAGATACTTTCAACTCTAGCGTTGGTAAAAATATTACGTAGCAAAAAAAAAGTATGGTATTCCTGACTTGGACACCAGGGAATACACCAAAAAAATAAATTGAAAGCAAAGCATACATATATTTTTTATGGAAGAAAAGGGTAAATATGTATCGCATACTAGATTTGTATTTCATAGTAAAAATTCATAGATCAAATATGTAGTGAAATCATCAAAAATAAGATGATATAGACCCATAAATAAATCTAAGAAGATTCATAATTTTTTTGGAATTTTATGATATCCAGAAAAGTTTGTTTAGCTAGATATCAAAACAAAAGGGGGTGGAATAAAAGGGGTAAGACAAAACACACCCTTGGATTAAAACAAATTGGGTTGGATGGGCCTAAGGCCTAGGTCCATCCTAGTCTCAGATGTTTTATGTTTATGCTTTTCTTTTTCAGGCTAAGTCTAGCTCAACTTGCATGGTCTGGGTTGGACCCAGCAGCTTAGCCCGGTCACTAGCCCAAACCAGTGACACGGCTATAGAAGGGAGCACGTGTGAAACACTTCATGCATGCTCTGCACAGTAAGAGTGTAATTAAAATTATGAATAGGGGAAGAAAGGCTCACCTGGTGCTAAAGGCTGGAGACGAAGACGATGGTGACGATCTAGCCAGACGATGTCCTATCCTGTTTTTCGCTTATCTCCTGCCCTTTTTGTGTTCTCTGGGTCCTCTCATTCTTTCTTTGATCTTGTTCTACTTGTTTTTTCTTGTTCCTTTTCTCTCTGTTTTTTCCTTTTTCTCTCTATTTTTTCTCCCTACTTTTTTCTCTAATATTTTGTCCCTGTTCTTGCATCTGTGTATTAGTTTTGTGCCTTGTCCTCTACTGTCTTCCCCCTTGGTTTCCTTCTGTTTTGTTCCTCGGTGTTCGTTCGTCCCTCTACTCGTTCTCTCCTTTCCTGGTTCATGGCCTTTCTCTAGCTTTTATAAAGCCAAAGAATGTCTTGCGGTCGCCTCAAGATTATGAGGTGATCGATCGTTGTTATTGCAGGAGTAATGCATCATAGGGCAGCTGGTAGGGGTGGTTCATGAATGAAGAACTGATGAACAGTTTTCTTCAAAACGACATCTTTTTCACCTAGAATGGTTTTTTCCAATTAGCCCCCTGAACTTCTGACAGTTAACAATTGGGTCCTTATGGAAATCCTTTTTTTTAAAAAAAATTTACCCCTGGATCAATTGCAATTGAACCCTTAGATTTCAACGCCATTTACAAAACAATCATTGATTCTCAATTTAATAAATTCAGTCCTTAATTGGTTCTTCAACTTAAAATTATTTCAAAACTACCCCTAGAAAAATCAACCCCCCTACTATATCACTGCCTACTAATTTTGGTCCTTGAATTTTAATTTCTTGCAATTTGGACTCGAATTAGCCTCAAACTTTGGTATTTCTTCTATTAAGCCCCTTATTTCACTAATTGAACTAATTCCAGTTTAATTAAGTTTCCAAACTTATCAATTTTTTTTTAATTTCTACCAAAATTGACTTCTAAATTTTTAATTTCATCCCTATTCCAATTTATACTGTCTGACCCAAATTTCAATTAATTCTTCATTTATTTTTTCATTTTTTTCATCATTTTTATTTCTATATAAAAATAAAATAAATAAAATAAAATAATAACAAATTGGGTTATGACAACCTTGAATCTATATTGTATCTCTAGTCTTAGGTACAACGAGATATAATTATGCTCCAAATTTGTTCAAAATTTTAGCATGATTTTTTTGTATGTACCTGGATCTTCTTCAGCCAACTTTTACCACATTTTCAATCCTCTTGCTATTATTATTTTATTATTTATTTTTTTTAAAAGGAAAAGGGTAAATTTCAGGGAATAACCCAAAAAATGGGTTATGACACTAGTCTTGATGTTGTCATTTGTCTTCTCATTCACGTCCATAACCATGTTGAAAATATTTTCAAACATGTTCTTTTCTATGTGCATAACATTAAGGTTATGGTAGAGGAGATTGGTCTTCGCATAAGGAAGCTCCCAGAAAATACTATGCTTAACCTAATTGTGGGTTAACCAAAATCAGGAAACTTCTACTTATTGGATTGAAAACCAAACACGATATCACCGTGCTCTGACACCACATCATACAATTCCTCACCCAAAAAAATTAGCGATGTAATATCTCTTTCAGTTTCTTCCTTTCATGTAAAATGCTTCTCGCTCATTTGACAATTCTATCATAATCGGCCTCACTCAACCCATGATCTAACTTGCTGGTGAACCCATGTGTAATGACCAATAATTTATTGTGATTTTTGCAATCATCATATAATGGTTCTTCAGAATATTTCAAAAGATTAAAAAATCTGGTCACATTTGCATTAGGTTCTTCATCTATGACTGAAAATTGACCAATATGATCCTGATTCATTTTTATTGAATCCATAACTATATTGTTATAACAAGTAGTATTATTATGTACAATTTCATGCACATTGCTAGCAGTAAAAGTTGACCCAATCATTCTCTCTACCATGGTATCGTGAGGAACATATGGTTCTTCATGTGCATACCAACACATATATTTTTTCATGAATTCTTTTTGTAGAAGATGTATCGTTACAACATTTGAATTGATAATTTTATTTTTCTTACACCTCTTGTATGAATATCTAATACAACCTCTACTAATATTTTTCATATTAGATAGTGTGTAATTAAAAAAATCCTGAACCTTATTACAATAATCCATCATCCATAATCTTGGAGTGAATCTTGATACGTTCATAAACGATCAAACGTTACTTATATCAAACCTATTTAAATAATGATGATAACAAGTGTTACTTAACTTAGTTAACTAAAAAAATTTGCACAAATATTAGTTTACCTTAATGTTATTCAATCTATTTTAATAGTTTTCTTAATTCATTATTAATTGTATATCTACATAAATTCAAATTTCTACACATTTATCGAAAATTACAACTCAACAATAAAATTGACAAAATATAAAACGAACTTGTTAAATAAATTAACTATTATTTATTTCATCACAAAACACCAAAGTTAAAAATTTGACATAAGTTTCATTGATTTACAAACAAATATAATTTTATAAAATCCAAAATAAACCATAACATGAACAAATCATTAATCCATACAACAAAATTGCCAAAGAAAAAACTATAAAACAAGTAAATGCCTAAACAAAATACATATACTACAAAAATATGCAAAAAAATTAAAATTTTAAAATTATGTTCAAATAAAAATGGATAGATTTGCTTACTTAAGGCATAGAATCCTCAATAAAATTTAAATTAGAATATGGATGCTGGCAAACCGAGTGTTATGGTGGCTGAATTTGTTATGGGAGGTTGAATTGTGTTAAAATTGAGGGGGGGTGGCTATTTGTTGCATAAAAAAATATATAAAGAAAAAGGAGAAGGAGAGGAGGGTTGATCGCTAGGTCATAAATAAAATAATACTAATGATTTACCTATGAAATTATTCCATCAGGCATTCTATCTATCATTATGTAAGTAAAAAGTGTCAAATCACTATACAATTTGTGTTTTTAAATCACATCATAATACCGTCCATAATTCTGTAGATATATAACAAGAAATTATTTTCATCGATATATTTATGGACAAACTTTATTGTCGAGTTAGTTCTATCGGTAAAGTCGTTGGTAAAAAATCATGTAGTCATTTGATTAAAATGTTGCTCTAAAAAATAAACAAACATTCAATTAAAAAAAAAAAAAAGAGAAGAAGACAGGTCAACTTGTGGGAAAAGAAGAGAACTAGACCTAAGAAATTGTCAATGATATGAAAATATTTTTGAAGTTACAAGGAAGGGAAGGACTATCGTAGCATCTCCAAGGGGAGATGTTATTTTAAAAAGTTAAGTTGATAAAATAGCATTTTGAATAATATATAGTTTTTTTTTATCATGTATACTTCAATAAGAAAAAGTCATTTGAAAAGCTAATTGTATTGGAGTGGAAGAAATAAGTGTTTTAGTTTTTTTTTAATGAGTTTGATGTCATTTGTTTTTTCACATGCTTATATTTAATTGGTTTATTTTTTTGTTGGCTCCACTTTATTGGTTTTAGCTTTTTTAAAAGATATATAGAAATCACATTTATAGGAGAGAAAAAATATTTTGACATTTTATTTAGCACTTTCTTTGAAGCATATAAAAAAGGCATTAAAAAATTAAAACAATATTTTTAAAATTTTAGCTTTTCATTTAATACACCCCCTGGAGTGGCTCTCTGGATCAACCATTAATTGATGTGATGAGTCTTTCTTTATACAAGCAAGAAACAAAGAAATACGGTTGTTAACTGGTCAGATCCAATGATTATTTTTTAAAAATTATTAGTTTAAATTTTATAAATCTCAGTGCCATTAAAGGCTTATATGGTCGTTAATTTTAGGGTCCGTTAGATTAGTTAAAGTACGTACAAGTTGTCCAAAACATCCATGTTAATAAAAAAAACATGTGGAATATATATATATAATTTCACACTTACGATGTGTGTTAGGCTTATCAAACTCAAACGTTAGAACAGGAGACACCTTGGTTAGACCAAAAGGTAAACGTTGTTGGTCATGAGCATTCTCGAATAGGGAAATTCAAAAAAAAAAATGGATGGTGATTGTTTATTTCATCATGATTTACTTATTCCTGTGCATATATGATATATAGATTCAAACTATGCATTTACATAATCAATTATTGTATTTTGTTCTGTAGTTATCCAAGAAAACTATGTTGATTGTAGATATGTTTGATGAACCATTTTTTTTTTCAAATTCAAATAATAATAATAATAAAGGTAAGGTAAAAAAATATATAGTAATATCATTGGAGATTTCATTATTTCGATACATTCATGTATTAATAGAACAAAAATTGCTTGTTCGGAAATTACAAATATAATTTTTTTAATTATATCATCTTTTTAAATAGTGAAGTTCCATGTAAAAGCCAAAGACAAGCAAGAGAACCGGAGAACTGGAGACCGGTCAAAAACACATACAAAAAAACATAATTTAAAATAAAAAAATTAAATTCTTTTTAAAAACACAATACCACCACAAAAACAAACATCACATATATCTTATATACAACAAAAAAATTCATTCCATCTTTTGTATTTGTATTGTTATCAAACACAATTTTATTTCCTTCTCAAATTCGATTATCCCGCCTTTATTTAAATTAATCTTATATTTTCTATTTTAAAATAATATTCTAGAAAAATGATAGGATTATAAAACAAACTAAACACAAAACAGTTTATTTTAAATAAAATGTATTAAAAATACTAAAACCGTTTATAAGTAATAAAAAATATCACATCATAATATAATTTATTTTTCTGAGATTGAATTTTATTATCGGGCTAGCATTGGTAAAATATCATATGGTTCTTTGAATGATACCATCTTCTTAAATAGTTAAGTTGCATGTAAAAGCCAAAGAAAAACAAGGGGACAGGAGAGTGGTAAAAAACAACATGCACTTTTGGTCCAAAAAAATACATACATAAAACAAAAAGTTTTCATGTAATATTTATTAGTGGCTTTATTTCAATTTTTTTACCACCAGATTCTTTGCTGGTTTACTTGTATTAATTAATCAGTGGACGTTCATTTATTCGTCAATTTTTCTAGATTAAATCCAATTCACTCTGGGTTGGAGAAAAGTAGGCTTACATAAATATTATAATCAATATATTAAATTAATGTTTGATTTTGAAAGTATTTTTTATTTATAAATATATTAAAATAATATTTTATTATTATTATTATTTAAAATTAATTTTTGATATCAATGAATTAAAATAATAAAAACACATAAAAAAATATAATTTAAAATAAAAAAAATTAAATTCATTTTAAAAACACAGTACCACCACAAAAATAAACACCACCTATATTTATATATAACAAAAAAAAATCATTCCATTATTTATATTTATATTGTTATCGAACACAATTTTATTTTTTTTCTTTTATTCCATGGTCCCGTCTTCTTTATTTAAATTAATTTTATATTTTCTATTCTAAAATAATATCTAGATTTTCAACACCAACACTTGCCACCCATCCTAGCATTAATGCCCTTATCTTTCTACAAGAAAGTACTGCTCTCTGCCCTTATCTAGATTTATGGTCTGCGTATTTTTTTCCACCAAATTCTTTGCTGGTTTAGGAGTGGGATTAATCGATGGACATCAATTTATTCATAAATTCTCTTAAAAGAGTGGATTATATATAATTATCAATTTATCATACACGTTCCTATTTCACAGGATGAACACTTGTCATCCATGAGATGCTTTCCCTCTCTCCTTCCAAGACAAAATTAAAGTGCTG
The DNA here is from genome assembly GCA_018804465.1 of Populus tomentosa. Taxonomy (NCBI): domain Eukaryota; kingdom Viridiplantae; phylum Streptophyta; class Magnoliopsida; order Malpighiales; family Salicaceae; genus Populus; species Populus tomentosa. The sequence goes on along the minus strand of CM031969.1, from coordinate 3,395,853 downwards.
CTCTCTACTTGTGATCGACAACCAATGGGTCTTTGTGTATAATATATTTTAATATCTTAATTTATCTGTAGCTTATAATTACATTTTGGTCAAAAACAAGAGTCAAAAACAAGAGTACAAAACAATCAGGATTCCTTACAAGGTTTATTAGTAATTATAATCGCACTTTTCCACCAAACTGTTTGCTGGTTTAAGAGTTTTAATTAATCAATGGACATTAATTTATTCATAAACTCTTTTGAAAGAGTGGAATATTGAATCCCAATTCGCACACAAGATTATGTGGTGGAGGTTGAAGAAGAGCAGGCTTACGTAAACAGCATGATTAACCTTGTGACGATTCCTATTACAAGAGAAACACCTATAAATTCAGGACATGGTGTTGACGATTCATATTACAAAAACTCAGTCACGTACCTATAAATACATCCGCTCCACCACTTCTTTCCTAAATCAAGAGAAAAGGAACACACCTCCCTCTCTCTGTCCCTCTTCCTTCGTTCTACCACCAAACACGCACTCGTAATACATATATCAAAACAACATGCCTGTCCATACTTCATCACTTACATGCCAAGGCCAAACTGTCTGTGTCACCGGGGCTGGTGGCTTCATTGCTTCATGGATTGTTAAGCTTCTTCTAGAGAAAGGTTACTCTGTTAGGGGAACTGTGAGGAACCCAGGTTAGTTTATAATAATTAAGCACTTGGATTCTTTCCCTTTCCCTTTCCTGTTAATTTAATGCTTTGTATTTGTGCTGTTATACACAGCTGATCCCAAGAATTCCCATTTGAGGGAGCTTGAAGGAGCTCAAGAAAGATTAACTTTATGCAAGGCTGATATTCTTGATTATGAGTCTGTTAAAGAGGCTATTCAAGGGTGTGATGGAGTTTTCCATACTGCTTGTCCTGTCACAGACGATCCAGTATGTTTCCTTTTTTTTTCTTTTCTTTTCGGTACATTGGTAGTAAAAAATTTGTTTGGATGCTGAGAATTTTAAGAAAAGAATATTAAAAAACACTCGGACTTCCAAGGACAAATTTTAGATTGCCGGTAAATTTTCGTAATTTCGTGATGCAAAGTATGTTTTCTTCAAATTTGGTTTTGATGATTTTGTGTTACAATACTTGAAGGACAAGGTGATGGAGCCAGCAGTGAATGGAACCAAGAATGTGATCATGGCAGCTGCTGAGGCCAAAGTCCGACGAGTGGTTTTCACATCCTCAATTGGTACTGTGTACATGGACCCCAATAGGAGCCCTGATGTTGTCGTTGATGAATCTTGCTGGAGTGATCTTGAGTATTGCAAGGACACCAAGGTATTTAATTAATAACATTTGATGATTAACATAATTAAATAGCTCCTAATTAGAGCACTCAAAGCATACAGAGTAGGTGTAACTAAGAATATCTCTAAGATATCGTGATGTAAGTTCATTATTCATTGCGTCATAGGACTTAATTACTGCATCTTGAAATCCTAATTGCCTGTCCTTCACATCTTGATGTAAGTTCATCCTGGAATTGCAGAATTGGTATTGCTATGGAAAGACTGTGGCAGAACAGGATGCATGGGATGTGGCTAGGAAGAAAGGAGTTGACCTAGTGGTGGTGAACCCAGTGGTGGTGCTTGGACCATTGTTGCAACCCACTGTCAATGCTAGCATCCTTCACATCCTCAAGTACCTAACCGGCTCAGCCAAGACATATGCTAACGCTGTTCAAGCATATGTGCATGTTAGGGATGTGGCCGTAGCCCACATTTTAGTCTTCGAGACACCTTCTGCCTCCGGCCGTTACATTTGCTTTGAGAAAATGCTTCACCGTGGAGAGGTGGTGGAAATCCTAGCAAAGTTCTTCCCGGAGTATCCCATCCCCACCAAGTAAGTTCTTATGATTTTGAACAACTTTATAATAATCACGAGCTTAACACCTCCAAAAAACTACTTCAATGGAAAAGTTAGAATAAATTGGCTTTTTCTAACGTGATGAAACTTGTATCATTTTTCTAACCTATTTTTCTTTCATGGTCCTTTCCCGATTTTTCTTCAAATCTTCATTAGCAAAATTTTATTATGATTTTAAACAAAATATTTGCACAAGAAAGTCAATTTAAGGCTTGTATATTTTTTACTTTCTCGTTGACATTTGATATATATAAAAAGCAACTTGGTGCAATGAATGTGGAAGATTTTGTACAATAATTAAATTAAAGAATAAAATCCTGTTGCATGACAGTTTTCTGATACTTCATCCCTATTCATCCCAAAATAAGAAAATAAATGAAGAGAAGGGTTTTCTGTCCTTATTATAAACATGAGCTAGTGAATATTAATATTCACTACAAATAATCCAATGGATAACGTTGTGATCTTCTCTTTTTGGTTTCTTAATTGTAATCTTAACCAAAAATCATGAAAAGTCGAATCCCCCGTGGCATATTGTTTTTGAATCATCAACAAAGAAAACCACATGATTGATTGTACTTGTTTCTCTAATTGTAATGCTTAAGATCAGAGAAGTTGAATGAATGTTCCTAGTTGGGTTGCTAAGGTTATACGAAACAGTTTTTTCTGCTGTCTTCAAATAAACCTACCAAGTTTGTAGAAAGAATTAATAATGTTGTGTTTTTTATTCATATTGAATATTAATATTTTGTATTGCAATGCATTTGCAGGTGTTCTGATGAGAAGAACCCAAGAAAACAAAACTACAAGCTCACAAACCAGAAGATCAAGGATCTGGGCATCGAATTCGTCCCAGTGAAACAGTGCCTGTATGAAACTGTTAAGAGCTTGCAGGAAAAGGGTATCCTTCCAATCCCAAAACATGTTGAAGACTCTGTGAACATTCAATAAAGGCTCGTTTATTAGCAGGGTATAGGTCCACACCTCAAGTATATGGTTGCAGTTGTTTGTAAAATACATACTAAAAAATAAGAATATACTAAAAAAGAATGTCAATGTCAGAGTGTAAGTGTTACTGTCTTCTATACGTACCTCTAATTGTCTTCGTGCTTTTTTAATCCTTTTACAATGAATGTTTTAAGCCCTAAATTAATCAATTATTGGATGTAACTTTTGAGTGTTCCGCTTGTTTTTTTTTTTTTTTTTTTTTTTAAGTTTAATCCAATTTGAATACGGAAATTCCCTTGGATTGAGAATTGATTATCTATCTTCCAAAATAAGGTCTAAAAATAAATTAATCTACAAAACAAATTATCCATAGCCACACTGAATTTTTTTTGCATTTCACGTAAAAATTGGTTATGTCTGTCTTCACATAACCAAGTACAAAAAAAAATTAAAAATAAAACAGAAAAGTTGTTGGGCTGGTCTAAAATAAATCCAACCCAGCCCAGCCCACCCAACAACCTCTTTTTTTTATTTTTATTTGAGCTAGATCTAGTCCAACTATATGAGTTGGGCTAAAACATGTTCAGCCCAACTTTGTTGGGGTTGGGTAATAGCCCAACAATTTTTTTTTTTTTCCAAGTTTAATTCAATATCAAGCTCTGGTGGCTTTCCTTGGATTGAGAATTGATTATCTATCTTCCAAAATAAGTTCTAAAAATCGAATAAAGCTTATATAATGATAGTTGCATGTACATCTCGTAGCACACTCCTAATATAATTAATGAAGGATGTCAATTTCTCTTACTCTTATTCCCTCTCAAAATCGCTAGGATGCCATCTCTGTATAGATCAGTACATACCCTTTCTTGTGGAAGACGAATCTAAAGTCTAAACAGCATCAGCACTTAGTAGTCAGCAAACAACATCACAGGTAATTTCCAGCAAGGAGCCAGAGAGTCCACGGCTTGCCCCTTTTTAGATAACAAACAGTCAAAACAAAAATGTGGTGCAGTGTGAACTATCAAAATCAACAGACATGCACGAATGTCTATTAACATACCAGGTCAACATGAATGTATACTTAGCATCCACTGTATAGCCAAAACATCTAGAAACATAACCATCCAGATTCGTGAGTCCAACTCATGTTAGGAAATAGATTATAATAAAGTATGAGAGAGAGAGAGTGGAGGGGTGGGTGTGGGGGTTGTTGGGCAAGGCTAAGATGGGTCCGACATGGCCCATATAATAACTTCTCTATGTTTTTTTATATCTGGGCTAGATCCAATCTAACCATATGAGTTGGTTTAGCCCAGCTTGGTTGGGTTGGTTGATTACCCAACAATTTTTTTTTTTTTTTTTACATGTTGGGCTGGAACGAGTCCAGCCAGCTTACATGATTATTAGCTCAACATAGCAACCATGTTAATTATTTTGCAGTGCGTGAATATTGAAGATTCATGTTTTGCAGGTAGATTATGGAAAAATAAGGGAAGGAAGAAGAAGAAGCTCACCTGGTGTAGGAGACGCAACTATTATCACTGATCTGGCATGAGGACAATGAAAATGCTAGTGGCTCATGGCGGTGCTAAAGGGTTGCAAAGGTGTTGGGTCACTGATTATCATGGTGTGTGTGAGGTGGTGGTAGTGGCGGAGGAAGAGAGAAGAGGTGGCAATGGCATAAACAAATCGGGGGGTTGATTTTTCACCAACTGTTGTAACCTATTTTTGGATCCCCACACAAGAAAAGAGAAAATATAAATAAATAAATAAATAAATAAAATTTAATAAATAAATAAATATATCAAAAAAAATATCAGTGAAAAGAGGATGTTAGAGTGCCCAAAAAATGGTCCAAATTGGTTTAGGAGGTCCAAAATACAAATATTGAAATTTGACAGTATATCATTGACCGATGAGAGCCCTATTAATTAAGAAAAATTTATTTGAGGAAGAAAAATACAAAATCAAATGTTGATAAACTCAATTAAATTTTATAGAAGGTTTAATTGAATTTTATAGAGGGTTGATTGCAAAAATATATATGTTTTTAAGTCAAGTTGGGTTTTAATTGGAAGAAATTAAAGTTTTGGGGTCAAATTATAATTTTGGAGAGTTGATTTGGTCAAATCAGGGGCTTAATTACCTAAATATTGAAGTTTAAGGGCCATTTAGGGACTTGATTGAAGAAATCCAAGACCAAGGACCAAAATGCAAAACGCACGCAAATTGAAGGATTGCCTTGTAATCTGGCGCTTTGGCACCAGTTTTCATTTAAATGAAACGACGTGATTTAAGCAAAATGACAGCGTTTCGTGCGGTTTTCAAAAAAAAAAAGAGACGAAATGGTGCCGTTTTGAGGCGGCACTGTTTCTTCTTCTTCTTCCCCCGAACATGCAGTAGGGGAAGAGACGTTTTTTGTTTTCTTCTCTTTGTCTCCTCCTCTCCTTCCCACGTGCTCCGCCACCCACCTCATGATGAGATGCCGGCACCGTGGCAGAGGTGGCAACGTGCGCCGCATGCACGCAGCGATGGGATGGGGTAGGGTCGACCCCTTACCCCTTACCCCTATAAATACCACTCGAACACAGAAAAAAAAAGGGGAGGGAAAAAGAAAAGAACAGAAGCAAACGGGGAGAGAAACTGAGAGAGAGAGAGAAACCGAACGAGAGAGAGAGAGAGAGAGAGAGGAACAACCGAAACAGTAGAAACCAAAGAAAACTAGGGAGATTGATAGGGAAACTGAGAGAGACAGATGAGGAGAAGGAAGAAAAAGGATAAAAGGGGTAAACCAGCGGGGGAAGAAGACACCGATTGGCATCTCTACACAGCGAAAGCACCGTTGCTGTCACTGGGTTTCACCGTCACCACCACCGCAACGCCACCGAGAACAGCCACCAGCATCATTGTCAGCTCAACCATCCGAGATCACCACCTCAAGTAATTCTTCTTTCCCTCCTAGTTGCCGATTATAATTCATCTTCTTTCCTGCAGAACGTGCACTGTGCACGTTCTGCATGCAAGAAGAAAATAATTAGCCGGTTACTGTGCATGTGCACAGTAACCGGCTAATTAATTAACTGGTTACTGTGCTCATGCACAGTAAACCAGCCATGGTTTTTTCCTTCTTCGGCGGGCTGGAACATCAAGTCAACCCAGTTTTGCTTCAGGCTGGAACATCAGCCACCCACGCGGCTGGGCTGAGTCCAGCCCTGTCTAAGTAATAAATAACCCGACAAGACCGGGGTGGAACCACAGGGAGGTTAACTATATAAATTATAAATAACAACAACAACACAGCAACAACAACAACAACAATAAGAATAATAATAATAATAATAATAATAATAATAATAATTAGTAGTAGTAGTAGTAGTAGTAGTAGTAGTAGTACTAATAATAATAATAATAGTAATACTAATACTAATACTAATAATAACAATAATAGTAATAGTAATAATAATAGTAGTAGTAGTAATGATATTAATAATAGTAATAGTAATAATAAAGAGAGTTTTGAGATGTAAGATTGATATAAGGATTAAACAATAATAAAAACAAATGTCAAGGTTAGAGGATCCACTAATGGTACTTCAAACAAGTATAGTATAAACTCTTATTACTCAATTGGAAACCATACATAAAGGAGGTTCCAATCAGATTATAAATTGTTAACATGATTACATTATTTATCTTATTCAAATAATGTTAATACTTGTAAATGTTGTCAGGCATTCATGATTATAACTTATGTTAACAACAAATCAAGTTCCTTTCATAGCTCAGGTGTCGGTTATACCATACAGTATGGGCTATGAAAGTGCCAAGTATTTGTTGTACCAAGTGTTATACAGCATAAATCTAGATTAACCATTTAACAAGCAAAGTATTAAAAGTGAACAAGATAACAAATATAAAACATGTTAGTATCCAACATTAAGGTCTATATTAAGTTTATATTATACTTATTCTTACACCATTAGTGTACCCTTTTCACCTTGACATAATTAACTTAGCTAAACATAATGAAAGAAAGAAACATAAATGAACAAGATAAGAACATAAATGAGAAAGAAATTAACTAAGTAAAGGAAAGGAAATGAAATGCATAAACTTGATATTAATGAAAGCAAAACATAAGCAATACAAAGAGAGAAAGCAAGAGCATGATCTTGATCTGGAAACCAAGATGCCTCCATACATGGTAAATGCCTCCTTTTATAGGCCAAAATTTGAAACTATTGATTTGTTGACTAATTGATGAGTGGGTGGCCATATCTTGACTTGGTGACAATCCTTATCTTCTTGTTTGAACAAGACGTCATTGCTAACATCATAATTTGAACAGAATCCTCACGAAAGTTCTAGGAAATTGTCTCAGCTTTCCAACTAAAAAAAAAAGATGAGGTCATTTGGACTTCTAGAACTCGAGATATAAGCTGAACACTGAACAGTGTCTGGGCTGCAGGATAGATTCGGACTTCTTCGTTGTTCCTACAATTTGGACTTGAAAATGGCCTTTTTAACTCTTGGGCTTCTCATGAAAGTTGTAGGCCTATGTCTTGCCTTTCCATCCATATAAAGTGGACCTAAATCCGAGATCTAGAGCTCCAGATATGATCCAATTATCAAACAATATTTTGATTTGGACTGCACTAGCATCTCTTTTCTAAGTTTGGCCATCTCTTTATCCTTTTAATTTCAGTACTTAAACTTATCAATGAATCCTTTCATTTATGTGATAGGCCTGCATTTAAAATGAATATTTACCATAAATTAAGGTATCTTATAATATCAAACTTGTTATTATAAACATGCTTTAGTTAAGAAGTTATTGATACTTCAAGTGCAAAATGATGATATAAAACCTTGATAAATATGCACTTTTAAGTACTAATCACACCCCCTAACCAGCTTATTACTAGTCCCTAGTAATCAAAACGTTAAAATAGAAAAACAATTTGCAAGTTCCACAAAGCAAGACATTCATCATTCAACTTCCATTAATCTATCCAGATAAACAAACTCTCATTAAATTTATATTCCTGCTTCATATTTCTTAAACAAGATATTAATAAACCTTCTTTTTATGTGCTCAATATATGAAAACATAGATGATGGGGCTTTTGTTGGAAGAAAAAAAATATTATGTTCGAATGTTTAAGGTTAACTTCCTTGGGCTGGGATTATTATTTTATTTTTATTTTCTTTTATTTTCTTTTTTTATTTATGTACACATACAAATTAAAACACAATGTATCTTTAACCCATGTAATGAGTTTTAGGCTAATGACTCCCAGACCAGTTGGTCATAGGGCATTAGGTGTTGAGACACCCCTATGAGCTTAGCAACTCGGGTTGCAGATACTGATACGTAGATAGTGAAATGTTTGATTCCCTTAAGCTTTTCTCCTTAACCCATGTAACAAGCTTTGGGCCAATAGCTCCCAAGTTAGTTCACTTTAGGGTAATAGGTGTTAAAACACCCCTTCGGGCTTAATTGCTTAGATTAGGGAGGCTACGAAACCAAACTTATCTATGTTTTTATTATCATCAATATTATCATTTTTTTTTGCAAATTATATACTATCCCTTTCCCTTAGTTGTTACCTTCAACAAAAGAACATAAATAATGTAATAATCCAACGTGCAACCCACAATCATATGTTAAAGCATGTGTGTGAGAAAATGAAGGTTTAAGAATACTTGTTAAATGAGTATATAAGTAGAATCAAGTGATAACAATGCAAGAGTTTGTAAACCTGAATATTTCAAGAAGTATTATGATAGACCTTGGTAATGATACTTACTGAGATGCGTCTCAAGAGTCAATAAAATTCCCTCCTTACTCTGCCATCCTAATAACAATTTTGTCAAATGGTTTTAATAATAACAAAAACAATTAGTAAGTTAGTTTTTGTTTTTTAATGTCAACTACCACCCTCTCCCCTCAACCAAAACGAGACATTGTCCTCAATGTCCTAAGGTAGAAATGTAGAGTATAGAAGACATCACCTGAAACAACGAACAATGACAAACCTTAAACACACTTAAACAAATATAAGAAGTAACAAAACAAAATAATATGCTATTAATAAAACTAAAAGACACAAGGTTTCACAAATGAAGGCTCAAATCTAATCTAAGCTTTTTACAGCTTTTCTTAGTTAACCAATTTAGGCGACTCATGCAGGGATCAATGACAGGGATGAAAGATTATAGTTGGTCAATCAATTGTTCAGCAGCAGCAACAGAGATTATGATTTGTCGTGCTGAAGATGTTAGAAATTCCTGTTCCCTAGCTTGATCAAGAAAAGACAACAAATTATCATAGAAACCATTAACATTTAACAAACATATAGGTTTATGGTGAAAGTGCAGTTGGGCCCAAGATGAAATATGAAAGATCTCTTCCAATGTGCCCAGACCACCTAACCAAGATGATTTGTTGATTCTAAAAACTCTTTTTCTTTCCCAGGACTGGATCCACCGAAAACATAAATATTTCTTATATGATGACTTGAGGAACCTGCCATTTCTACACACTTATATATTTGATGAATGTATGGGTTGAGTAGAAATGAATGGAAGGAAGAGAAGAATTTATAGATGAGAAATTGAAAATGCAATCATACCACCTATATGTAAGCCAACTGTAGTCTCTCACACACACTCTCTCTCTTTATTAATTATTTATTTTGAAAAAGCATGTGTATGTACAGGTAGTTGTGATTAAGGCTCACATCTTCCCTTGGTTTTACGTCTAATAACGGCTTAAACGCCCTCTATGGGTCAGGGATAGGCTTCCCATCCAATTTTCTTAAAAACTAGTAAACAAGGTCTTTTTTAGTCAGATTCTCAAGACTAAGTCGAGCATGTTCTTTATGAAAATGGAGTTATAAGTCATGAAATGCACAATGCACAATGCACATCTCCACCAGGATATGCCTCAAAAGTTAATAGAAGATTATCTAAAGATTCCTTATATTTTGAAATAAATCCTGACTTTTGACAATTTTCACAAGTTTTGCAGAACACATATGTGTCTTTAAACATGGTGGGCCAATAAAATCCACATTGTAAGATTTTTGCGGTCGTCTTTTTCGACGAGAAATGACTCCCATATGCTTTAGAATGACAAAGTTTAATGACACTACTTACCTCATTGTCGGGAATGCATTTTTAAAATATTTGATTAGGATAATATTTGAATAAGTAAGGGTCATCCCAATAAAAGTTTTGCATGTCGCTTAAAAACTTTCCTTTGTCTTCGATACTCCAATGAGCTGGCTAATCTCCTATTGCTAGAAAATTGATATTTTTAGCAAACCAAGGCATTGAACTAAGAGAAAGTAAGAATTCATCAAGACAGTAATCATCAATTGGTGGGATGTCATATGTCAAATCTGTAGTCACTCTTGATAAAAGATCTTCATCAACATTTTCGATGCCTTTCTCATCCGTGATTTCTTCCTGTTTGAAAGTTTCAAAGATTTCAGGGTTGTGATTGACTTTTCTTTGTTTGATCATAGCATGAGGAAATGGAAGTACTGGCGGGGAATCAACCTTTTCTTTGCAATGTTCAGGTTCAACGCCTTCCTTACCCTCAAAGATAGATTCATCATCTTTCTCACAAGGTTCAAGAGTGGTTTTTTTAATAACCTTACCACTATGAAGAGTGATGACTAATTTGACTTGATCCATGTGTTGGCTTCGAGAACTACTTGCATTTGCATTGTATTGCCCCTTTGGATTTTGTTGTGGTTGAGATGGAAACTTACTTTGATAAACATGCACTTTTAAGTACTAATCACTCCACAATACATATTTTGCATAAGACATAAACCTAACCATAAAGCATATTGGTTTTCAGGTCTTTTAAAATGATATGATAGCCATCATTACCAAATTTACTACTGTGAAATATGAGCAGAATTCTGAATTCTCACAACTATCAGAGGGAGATTACTCTAGATGTGATGCAAGGAAGCTTCCAGTAGTCAAAGACCTGAATTGCATAGTAAATGAGATGAAGATAATATTGGTCCATAGTCAGAACATTGATAAGGCGGCATTTTTCGGGAAGTATGGGTGATTATTAGAAATTACGAAGATAGAAGTATTGAACCCAGCAATCAAAGCCCTAATTAACTTTTAGGATCCCAATTACAGATGTTTTTCCTTTGGAAATGTGGATTTGTGTCCCATTGTAAAGGAGTATGGAATGTTGATGGAGTTTCCTAAACACCTACATAGGGTTTATTTTCCTTTGAGAAATGACAAGGTGATTCCTGAGTTGACCAAGTTACTGAAGATTCCACAACTAAGCAGATTTTTAGAGAAGAATGCCAGCGGTTTGAAGTGGAAATTTCTGGAGGTTGAACTAGAAAGGAAAAAAGAGCAATACGGATCAATGCTAGAAAGAGACAGGTTAATCGCTTTGGGGATATATGGTCTCGTATTATTTCCAAGCTTAATAGGGGTTATAAGTCTAGAAGCTGCTGTTGCATTTGTGGAATATGAAAATACTCATGTAGACCCTACAACTGCTATATTGGCCGAGACCTTTTGACCCTCAACCATTTCAGGAAGACTGGGAAAGGTGCAATGAGATGTTGTGCTCAGTTATTATACATCTGGATGGTAAGCCATATTGAAACCAAGAAGCCGATCTTTAATAATTTTGGTGGTTTAACCTAAAACCCTTGAAGATAGTGGAGGAAGAAAAATGGGGAAGCCTGGGTGATCACGGTTGGATGGAAAAACTGCAAGAGTTACCTAGTAGCAACTTTAGTTGGAAAGCCCTTTGGGTTAAATTGGTTGATGTCATAGTAAGTTGTGGAAAAAAATGATGGGTACCTTTAATTGGGATCACAGGTTATGTAAGCCATGCTCTGGCTTTGGTGATAAGATAATTAGGCGGCATACAACACATCCCAAGAACTGTGGGACTTGCTGAATTTTTCAGGTTTTTCAAGGATCAATCCGCACGAGAAGTTCTTGAAACTATCAAACAAAATTGGAGCCATCTGACTCTAATTCAAAAGGAGTTTGAAAGGTTGAGAGACCCTAGCTCAAGTGAAGGATATGAAAAGTGGAGGAATTTGACCCTGACTGCCGCTCCTAGAAAGCCATGTTCTGAAGATGGGCCTTCATAAATTATAGAAGGGTCATTGAAAAGAAGAAAAGGTCAATAATGAGGAGGACCTTGTGGAGCAATTAGAAAGGCTCCAAATAGAATTGGGAAAGAGTAAGGTAGATAAAGCAGCATTAGAAGGGATGATGATGGAAGGAGACAAAAGCAGAGTGTTTCTAAATGAATAGCTTGAATTTAGAGATGTGAAAATAATGATGTTGGAGCTGTAATTAAGCAAAGGAAAGACGGTAATAGAAGAGTTCGAGAAAGAAAGAGGAAGACTGATTTTGGATTGGATGCAAAGCAGCTCTGAATTGGAAGCATTAAAAGCCAACTTCAATAACTATCAAGAGAATGTTGAATACAATCAGGACAAATTCTTGCATGTTCAAGCAGAGTTATTGGACCGAATCGAGAAGTATGATGAGTTAAACAAGAAATGTGTGATGATAGAAAGTCGGTTAGCTGAATTGCAAGAGTTCAAAAGAAAGAGGAAGGAAGAGGAGGTTTTTAAGGCAGATTTGGTAGCTAAGAAAAATGAAATTAGGATGCTAAAGATGAAGTTTGACAAAGAGCGAGAAAAGGTAAAACAGTTGACCGAAAAATTGGAAGCTTCAAAAAAACATAAGGAACAGATCGACACCAACAACAATACCTTGAATCGGAACAACATGTTGCTTACAGAGAAGATGGCCAAAGTAGATAAGCAAATGGATGAAGCTGCCATTCATGTACGGATTATTAGAACCAATGCTCAAAGGGTGGGGAGGGACATCTTTCGTTATCAACAAAGCTTGGCTGAGATAGATGCCTTCTTAGAAAAAATTGAGAATCGAGGCCTTGCTTTCCTACAAGTAGCTAGAGATATGGATAAAGTGGAAGATTGATGTATTTTGTTCTTCTTCTTTTTTTTGTATCCTCTTTTCAAGAGATGTATTAGCCAATATTATTAATGAAAAGGGGCTTTGACCCTTCTTTTGTGAAAAAAAAAATCTCTTATTGAATAGGGATAAGCCTACCAAAGCAGCAGTTTGAGCAAAACTACCCCTGATAAAGAACGTAACAAAAAGAGTCAATGCCCATTACACATGAGAAATGTTGGGCATCGATTGTTTTTTAAAAAAAAGCAAGCTCACATTACATATGCATCATGCATTATTCTTTATCATACATTCATTTACATTTTTCCATGCATCTCAGATCGTGAAACATAGCTCCCCTTTCCAAGGTCCACTACAATAGGCTAAGATCAAGAATGGAGAATGAAAAGAGTGCCATCCTAGAATCCCGCTACCAAAGTGAATTGGAATCCGTGAGAAATGAAGTTTCTTGAATGACCAATCTGTTTGAGCAACTTCTAAGAGCTAAGAACAGGGAGGGAACGTCCACCCAACCACCTATAGGAGCACCACCAGCTCATATCCCGGGGGTGGGTATCTTTCAAAGACATGCCCAGCATCAATTCAAATCCATTACCTAATCATGCCGCAAGTAATAGTGGGGTAGGCATGATAGAAGTTGGGAATCAAAGCAAGGCGATGAAGGTATCCATGAAGAAGTTGCATGACATGTTGGTAAAATCATGATTTTTTGAGATAAATGTTGAAGGCCATTTGGAGGGAGGTGACTATTGTAAGTTCCATGGGAGAGAAGGGCATCATGTTGAGGATTGCATCAATTTTCATGAAAAGGTTGTGAAAATGATGACAATGGGAGAGTTGAGGATCGAAACCATGGAGGGCAGTCGTGAGGTGAATATGATGAAAGGTCAAGATAAGATGTCAGGAGTATGTAGGGTCCAACCAACAGCTAATGGGCCACCAAAGTTAATCTTGGCTAAACCTTCCCACACAAAAGGAAATCACAATCCCATGCCTTATAATTATGGTTTTGCTACCAACATTCAAGCCCCTCTTCCTTTGTTCAAAACTGAAATCAGTGGGTTAACTCGGAGTGGCCGTTGCTTCACTCCCGAAGAGTTGAGGAAGGCAAAAGGCAAAGAAGTGGAAGATCTTGACAAAGCAACAGAAGTTAATAAGCCAGTAACTGAAGAGGAGTCGAATGAATTTTTGAAGTTGATAAAGCATAGTGAATATTGCATGGTAGATCAACTAAAAAAAGACTCCAGCTAAGATCTCCCTTATATCCTTGATATTCAGCTCTGAGCCGCATCGAAAAGCTTTGTAAAAGGTTTTGAATGAGGCATATGTACCCCAAGACATTGAACAGAAAACCATGGAGCATTTGGTGGGGAGAATCCATGCAACTAATTACCTATATTTCACAACTGATGAGCTTTATGTTGAAGGTACCGGACACAACAAGCCTTTATACATTACTGTTAGGTGCAAGGACTGCCTTATAAGAAAGGTGCTCATCGATAATGGCTCGGCTCTTAACGTGTTGCCAAAGCATATTTTGAAAGAAATGCCGATAGATGAATCTCATATGAAGCCAAGTACCATGATGGCCAGAGCATATGACGGCTCACCTTGACCAATAATTGGGACTTTAGAAGTGGAGCTATATGTGGGGCCACAAATGTTCTTAGTAACATTTCAAGTCATGGATATCCACCCTGCCTATAGTATGTTGTTAGGAAGACCTTGGATTCATGCGGCTGGGGCGGTAACTTCATCATTACACCAATGCTTGAAGTATATCATGAACGGGATGTTGGTGACTGTTAAAGCTAAGGAGATAGTATCCATGATAAAGAATGTGGCCATACCTTTCATTGAGGCGGAGGATTGCAAGGATAACAATATCCATGCTTTTAAGATTGTAAACACTGATTGGGTGCCTGAGAACACAGTACTAAGAAGTCCAAGGATCTCAGAAGCAACAAGGATGGTGGCTCAATGCTTCTTCAAACATGGGGTCCCCTTTCAGTATAATCCTATCACTGAGGTACCAAAAAGGGCTAGCCCAATAAATATGAAATATGCTGATCAAAGATTTGGGTTGGGGTATAAATTTAAAAAAGAGAATCATCGGTGGGCTGCTGGTCGGAGAAGGGAAAGAAGAATGGCTAGGATTAAAGGAAGAGAGCCTGAAGAAGAAAAGCTGGAAATCCCTTCCCTTAGAGTGACATTCCCAAAAGTTGCATATGTAATGCAACCCAATAAAGGAGCAAAAAGCCTTGGTCAAGAACTGTCAAATATGAGCTTAAACACCTTGGAGGAGGATAAAGTGGAAGGAGGTGACACGAAGACGGTAGCGGGAAGGAAAGATGAAGCACTGCCACAACTGACTATCCACACTGTAATAACCCAATTCTGGGTTATTCCCCAAAAATAACTTCTTTTTCAAAATAAAAATTAAAAAATAAAATAAAGGCTGGCAATATGGGGAAAGTAGGCCAGGGAATCAAGCTGTAATTTTTTGAAGGAAATTCAAGGCCTAATTGTACCCCATTATGCCCAAAAATGGAGAAAACAATGCAAATTCAAGGTCAAATTAAATGATTATGGGACGAATTTGCATAAAAATTAAGTCCAAAGACATAATTAAATTTTTAATAGGCCAATTTGATTTAATCATGGGCCAAATTGAATTTTAATTATGTTTAAGAATTAATTTGGGTCCAATTGAAGAATTTAATTAAGTGCTAGGTCAAATTAATTTTATTTGAGGCTTAATTGGTGAAAAATAAAGTTTGGGAGCTTAATTTGGGCTTAATTGAGGAGATTGGAATTTTAAGAGACCAAATTTAATTTTTACCAAGTTAATTGATTGAAATCGGGGGCAAAATTGCAAGCAAATTGAAGTTTTGGGGTCAATTAGGGGCTAAATTGAAGAAATTTGGAGCCAAGGACCAATCTGCGAAAGGTGCCAAAATTAAGGGGCTTAATTGACAACATCCGGGGCTCAAATTGAAGAAATTGAAAGTTTAATTGTCAATTAGGGGTGAAATTGCATAAATCCAAAACCAACGACTATAATGCAAAAGGCACGTAAATTTGGGGCTGATGTTGAAGTTATGCCGGACCAAATTGCATTAAATTAAAGGTTTAGGGTCAATTAGGGATTCGATTGAAAGAAATTAAAAGATGGAGGATTAAATTGAAAATCAGCAAAAATCCCTAATTTTAACCCAAAACGGCGTCGTTCTTGCGTAGAGAGAGAGAGAGACTAGGTGACGCGTCGCCTAGTCACTGTTCATCATCTTCCCCATGAAGTTGTCTGGGTAGCAATTTTACAGGTGCATTTAATGTCTTGTTTGGCCCCCAAAATTGACAAACCATGCACCAAAATGGCCACCTGAAACCCCTAAAGTGGCCACCTCGGGCAATCTACAGCTTTGGACTGCCAAATTTGGCAGTTCGAGGTGCACACTTTGAACCGACGACTTAGATTCTTCGAGTCAAATCAAGGGCTGAAATTTTTTCCCCGGCGAAGACAAGATTACCCTCTTCCACCCCTATAAATAGGAGCAGATTTCATTCTCGGGGGGAGGAAGAAAATCAAGCGAAAATTTGACAAAAAATCAGACTTTCTCCCCCGTTTTCATCTTTTTTTTTCTGCCTTCCCCTTCTCAGCCATCCTCCGGTCAGCAACCGCTAACAACATTGCCTTCAGAGCCCCCACACGTCAGCCCTCTGCCCCTTATCTTGTTTTACTGTTCATCTTCTTGCATGCAGAACGTGCACTATGCACATTCTGCAAGCAAGAAAATAATTACCCGGTTACAGTGCAGGTGCACAGTAACCGGCTAATTAATTAGGCTGGGATCCCAGTCCAGCCCATGCGACAGGGCTGAGTCCAACCTTGTAGAAACCAAACCTCAATTTATTTTGGGCTGATTTCGGCCCAATTTCCTTTTGGGCCAAGTCTGGCCCGTTTGGAAAAAAAATTCTTCAAAGAATTATTTCAAAAAATCTGTGATTTTCCACAAGTTTGTTGCTGCATTTTGGTCAATATTGGTTTGTATTTTTATACTGTAAAGATACAAATTCGGTATTAAAATACCCGATTTTCGTCAAGTCATCAAAAAAATAAAAAAATATATGTTTTCATGCATACGGCCAAATCCTAAATTTTACAAGCATATTTTTCAAAAGAAATAAAATAATAATAAAATAAAATAAAATGAAATAAAATTTTCAAAAATGGATATCATAACTAGTTTATGATTATCCATTAGGATTTGGCCAACATGTCAAAAACCTTTTTCCAACCTTTTTTTTTAGGTCTAGATGTAGACTTTAATATTTGGGGTGTAAAATTACACGATAAAATACACCCTTATAAAATTTAGACTTTATAACGGTTAGAATTTAACCCAATATGGTAGAGACTCTCTTATGAAGAGAGATCTACCTTGAACCTTAAAAAAAACCAACGAATAGAAACCCGACTTAGAAAACAATCAAACAACAATGCAGCTTACCCTAGGTAGGGTGCACAGGGGGTGATGCGTCTTCCCCTTGCACAACCAGTCCCTTATCCAAACTCTCGCAGACCATAGGTTCCTAATTACCATAATACTAGATGGTGACTCCCAACGAATCAAAGCAGGCAGCACACAACGAGAAAAATCGCCAGCCGACACCGCGCTAATTTTGACGTGCGATAGGGACGCCTTGTTTGGTTGGACTAATCTTTATTTGTTTGATTGTTTGATTATCTGTTTGGTCTGTTTAACTTTACTATTTCAACATTTTTTTTCCTATTCATACATAAATATTAATGCATTTTTTTGCAAAAAAGACCCAATTCTAGGATAGGTGGGGAGTAATGATCTGCCTCATGACTTTCAGTCGGGGTTCAGATTCGTGAAACATCCAACTATGAACTGAGTGTTTACTTGGTAATGGCGGTCACACCGTGCCCCAACCATTCCTTGTAAACCCCCATACTGCCTTCACGAAAGGTAGTCACTAGGCAGTTCGTAGACCTTTTAAGACTAGTTAGAAAACTTACCCCTCATATAATAACCTAGAATTTGTCTAAACTTTACAGGATTTTTGAGCTAAGACCATGACTTCCCTTACCTTTTTGGAATATGGGGAAAGATCTTAGATGATGCAATTAGTCGAAGGGGATTGCCCAAGAACTAAGGTTGAAGAATTACCACACATAACCAAAGTGCATTGTTCCATAGAAAGCATAAAGAAATTGGCCACAATTCTAGGATATATAGATGAGAATTTATTTGAGAAGAAGTATGGAAGAATCCCTCATCTAATAAGAATGCCTATTCAGATTTCAGCAGTCAAAGCTTAGATGATTTATGGGATCCAAGCTACAAATGTTTCACCTTTGGGATGTTGATATGACCCCTACTCTTGAAGAGTATGCCCAGATCTTGAGTTTTCTGAATGACCCTTACAAAGTGTACTTCAGGCAAAGAATTAAGAGTACAGCTGCAGCAGTTGCAAAACTTCTACATTTAGACCAAGTTGATCGGTACAGGACATCCAATGGAGGGTTCAAGTGGAAAATGATCGAGAATAAATGGAAGACAGATAAGGAAAAAGGGAAGTTGGGTGAAGAAAGATATCAGATAATTGCTTTTTCCATCTTCAGGTTGGTTCTTTTTCCTTGAGAAGCCGCTGGAATTATTAGCATTGAGGCTGCTAACGCATTCCTTGAATTTGAAGAGACAAAGAATAACCCTATTTCAGCTATCTTAGCTGAAACATTCCTATCTCTAAATCATTGCAGATTGCATGGGAAAGGGGTGATGCGATGCTGTATTCCTCTTTTATTCATATTGACAGTTAGCCATTTGGAAATGCCAAAAGAAGTCTTCAATAATTTCTGGTGGTTTAACATAAGGCCTCTTCAGCTGGTGCTGACTGAAATGACCTGGATGGAAAGGCATGGGTAGAGAAATACCGAGAACTTCCCAAAAGTAATTTCAAATGGAAAGCTCCTTGGGTAAATGGTTCATCTTACCTCATAAGTTGTGGCGACAAAGCATGGATCCCATTAATTGGCTTGACTGGTTATATCAACTACTTACCCTCATTGGTGGCTAGACAGTTTGGAGGAGTACAATATGTGCCAAGAACTTGGGGGTTAGCCGAATATACTGGTCCGTTTAAAGAAGCTAGTTCTTGGGATAAGTTAGACGCCATCAGAAATGACTGGAAGCAGCCTATTTTGGTCCACCAAGAGGAGCTTCAAAAAGAGTTCTCAGTTAGCCCTAATTATTGAATATGGAGGAGTGGCAATTCATTGAAAATACCTCAAGAGGAAAAGAGCTAGGGGGAACCCAAGATAAGTCATCCATGACATTGGAGCTTAAAAGAAAAGGGTCAACAATGAAGAAGATCTCCAAGAAGAACTGGATAAGTTGAGGATTGAGCTTAGCAATAGCAAAAATCATTAGAAATTCCTAGAAAACCAACTCTTGAAAGAAGATGAGATGAAGGCCTCTTTAGATCAGCAATTGAAAGAAAAAGATGAGCAAATTGTTAAGTTAAGAAAGAACCAGCACGAAGCAAATAAGCAACTGGAAGAAGGGAAGGTCAAGTATGATGAGTTGGTGAACAAGCATGTAATGATGGAGCAAGAATTTATGACTCTAAAAAGGGCCTCAGAAAATAAAAAGTCTGCTGACAAAGAGACAATAGCTTCTCTGAAGAAAGAAAGGGACTGGTATAAATTAAAATGGGAAGCTGAAAAAGAGAAGAACAGATTAGCTGACCTTACCATTGAAGAAGAAAGAAGTTTAAGAACTCGATATCAGGTCCAAACTAATAATGAGAAAGAAGCAAGGAGGATAGTTGAGTCAAATATGAAGGAATACCTGGACATAATAAATGGTATAAGAAACTGAGTTTCTGTGATACAAGCCGAGCTTGAGTCACGAGAGGAAGCGAAGAAGATGCAAGAACAGTTTGAGGAATGGCAAGACTATATTAGCAGTCTCGATGTACAACTAAACACTAAGGTAGCGGAGCTTGATATAGAGAAGGAAGAATTGCAAAGGGCTAGAAAGCAGATTCAGCAGTTGGAAAAGATGGTTCAAATTTTGGAGACAAACAATGAATCATTAGCCGCCAGTAATGAAACACTGCTTCAAGATAACACCTTGTTCCATTACAAGATCGAACAAACTGACAGGCTAATTGACATGGTGGCTAGAAAGGCAAATGAGCTACGAGTGAAGGCTGCCAGGATTGCCAACAACCGTCATAGATACGAGGAGTATTTGAATGAAGTTTCCTCTTTCATCAGGAATGTAGCCAATAAAGGAATATCATTTGAATAAAGGCACTTTGTATGGACCATTTGTATTAGGCCTACTTTTGAACTTTTACGATGTGTATGGAGTTTAATCAATCAAAGGACTTAGGTAAAACCTCTTTGAGTAAATCAAACTTCAGATCCTACCTATAATTGACAAAGGTAGTCATGGATTAGCTCTATAATCCATATACATGCATCTTTCATTTGCATCCATATTCATTCATTCATTCATTATAACACACATGCACACGCCAGGTCTAAATATAGGTCCCTAAAGAGTCTACAACACCCGACTCCGAGTAAGGAACATGGAAGATGAAGAGCGTGCTTACCGTGAAGCTCATTTCCAAGAAGAGTTGGATTCTTTAAAGGATAGTGTGGCTCGTCTCACCAGCTTACTCGAGCAAGCATTAAGGAATACCTCTGGTGAAGGCCCTTCAACTAGACCTACCACTCTTCCAGCTAATCAACCTGAACAAATAATAGGAGAACATGCACAGGAGCCTCGACATAATCCAGCATTTATGCAATCAACAATACCAGCACCAGCCCCCGCAGTCATAGATGCTTTTGTCAATGAGTCCCACAAGACCAAGTCATCTGATGACATTGACAAAATGGCAGCACTAGAGGCCAGGATCAGGGCCATTGAAGGAGTAGACTTATATGACCCAATGCGAGCCGTAGAAATGTGTCTCGTCCCTAATGTGGTGGTATCAAACAAATTTTGAGTTCCTGAATTTATCAAATATACCAGAACTCAATGCCCTGTTACCCATCTCAAATCTTATTGCAATAAAATGGCAGAGGTAGTACACGATGAGAAGCTACTAATGCATTTCTTCCAAGATAGTTTGAGTGGAGCGGCGTTGAGCTGGTATATAAGGTTAGATAATACCAGGATCCATACATGGAAGGATCTCGTAGATGCTTTCATCAAGCAATACAAATACAACATGGATATTGCTCCTGATAGAACCAGCCTATCTAATTTGGAGAAAGGAGACAAAGAAAGCATAAGGAAGTATGCCAAGAGATGAGAGATTTGGCAGCACAGGTACATCCCCCTCTCCTAGAAAAGGAAATGGTTGCTCTGTTTGCTAACACGCTGAAAGCACCATACTATGAACATGTGATGGGTAGTTCAACTCAACAATTTACTGATGTTGTGGCAGTAGCAGAGTGAATAGAGCAAGGAGTAAAGAGTGGGAGAATCTCCACACCCATGAAAAGAAAAGGTTTTGGAATAAAAAAGAGGGAGATTGATCATGTTAAAAGTAGCTATAAAATCAAGAAAGTCCAATTCTAAAGATATAACACTCAATCCTCTTCATCTCAAATTGCCAATTCCAATTTCCAATTCCCGATCCCAACTAGAAAACTTGAACCTCAAAACCACCAAGTAAAATACAAAGCTGAAAGTTTCCCCCAAAAGAACTATCAATGAACCCAAGAACAATTGCCTCCATTGTCGTTACCCCTAAATGAAATATCAGACAAGTAGCCCCTATGCCTTTGACACCCCTACAACCACCTTACCCCAGCTGGTATAAGCCGGATCTCACTTGCGAATACCATGCCAGTGTAGCTGGACATAGCATCCATACCTGCAACGCCTTTAAGAGAAAGCTGTTGTAGTTAATTAAAGCAGGATGGATAACATTTGAAGATGCCCCTAATGTGAATACGAACCCTCTACCCAATTATGCTTCAAGTAGTGGGTCTGTAAACATGTTAGAAATAGAACACTCAAAAATCTTGAAGGTGCCAATGGATGGATCTACCAAATGATGGTAGATGCAAGGTACAAAGAGGGTAGCGAGAAGTGCTGTGAACATCATAATATAGAAGGCCATGTGATTAGCTAGTATGAAGGTTTTCACAAAAAAGTGATGCAAATGGTGAGTTGTGGGTTGCTATGAATCGAGGAAGCAACAAGTGAGGAGGTGTCCATGATGGAAGCATCAAATAAAGAGGTATGTCAAGTATAATTTGTTACAGGAAAGCCACCCAAACTAGTCTTATCCAAACCAGTAGTGACACATAAAGGGAAGTACAATGCCTTACCTCATGACTATGGGTATTCTTTTAAAAACACTCAGCAACCGCCTATTTTTCGAGCAGAAATTGGAGAATTGACACGTAGCGGCAGATGTTTCACTCTAAAAGAGCTGGAAAAACAAGGAAAAGCTAAGGGTAAAAAGGGGGTTGACATAGCTGAGGAAATAAACAAACCTGTCACGGAAGAGGAAACCAATAAATTTTTAAAGCTGATGAAACACAGTGAATATAGTGTTATTGAACAACTCAAGAAAACTCCAGCAAGAATATCATTGTTATCTCTGATTCTAAGCTCTGAGCCACACAGGAAGACTCTACAAAAGGTATTGAATGAAGCATATGTTCCTCAAGACATCAATCAGGAAGCCATGGAACATTTAGTGGGAAGAACCCAGGCCTCGAATTATGTATACTTCACTAAAGATGAATTGGGTCCCAATGGTACCGGGCACAACAAGCCACTATACATTACAGTGCGTTGTAAGGACATTCTGATTGGAAAGGTACTCATCGATAATGGTTCCACACTGAATGTCCTACCAATGCATATATTAAAAGAAATGCCTGTCGATGAGTCATATATGAAGCCTAGTACCTTGATGGCAAGAGCATATGATGGTTCACTAAGACAGATAATTGGGACCCTAGAAGTGGAGCTATATATGGGGTCGTAGATTTTCTTGATAACCTTACAGGTAATGGACATTCACCCATCCTACAGCATATTATTAGGGAGGCCGTGGATTCACGCAGCTGGAGCAATGGCTTCTTCATTGCACCAGTGTTTAAAGTATATCATGAATGGAATGCTTATAACTGTCAAAGCTGAAAAGACAGTTTCCATGATAAAAAGAATATGGCCATACCCTTCATTGAAGCAGAAGATTGTAAAGATGGGAATATTCACGCTTTTAAAATTGTGAATGTAGAATGGGTTCCTGAAGGTGCAATGCTGAGAAAACCTAGAATCCCAGAAATAGCAAAGATGGCCGCCAAATGCTTTCTAAAGAATAAGGCTCCTTTTCAATGTAATCCTGAGACTAGAATACCGAGACTAATCAAGCTAAAGTGTGAAAATCAAAAATTTAGGCTTGGATATATGCCCAAGAAAGACGATCACAAACGGGTCACTCAGATTAAAAGGGAGGCAAGAATGGTGAGGATTGAAGGAAGAGAGCCAGAAGAAGAGGAACTTGTTATCCCACCGCTCCAAGTATCTTTCCCAAGGGCTACAGAAGTGATTAGATCTGGCATAATGGATCTCCACATCAATACCCTGGAGGGCCAAGAAGAAAAACGGATAGAGGAAGCGGGTCCAGAAGTAAAGGATGAAATCTTGCCACAACTTTCCATTCACACCATTGATGAACCTCCGACTAGATTTTTCGTGCGAAAATTGGTTGAAGGAGAGGTGTACCAGAACTGGAAGATGGAGCCTGCTCCTATTGTGTTTAAAAAGTAATTGTTCTTTTTTGATCATGTTCGAACTTCTTTTGTCATGTTTTGACTTGTGCTAATCTTGTCGGTAATTTAGCTCATGATATCACAAGATTTTCTATGTTAACTAAGCACTTTTGTTTTAATGAGATCATGCATTTTCTTGTGTCCAATATGTGTCTGCATCTTTTTATCTTTTCATGAATCACACTTACATGAGCACACCTTGCACTTTCAGGAATCCTAAAAGTTCCATCAATTCACAAAACCATTGCACTGAGAATAATTGGCCAAACTTTGATAATATGATTGCAATGGATGATGAAGAATGGGGTGAGGAAGATATAAAAGAATTTACTAAGCTGGTAGAAAATTCCGAAAAAGCCTGGGAGCCTGCTAGTGAGAAACTAGAAGTTATTAACTTGGGAAACAAGCAAGAAAAGAAGGAATTAAAGGTTGGCACCCTTGTTACAACTGAAGAAAGAAATGGAGTAGTCTCTTTATTACATGAGTATGCAGATGTTTTTGCCTGGACTTATACAGATATGCCCGGTCTAGATACTGATATAGTAGTACATAAGATCCCCTTAATAGAAGGAAGCAAACCGGTTAAGCAGAAAACCAGGCGAATGCTCCCGGACATGTTGCTTAAGGTAAAGTCCGAGATACAAAAACAGTGGGATACAGGATTTCTAGAAGTAGTCCACTATCCTCAATGTGTAGCTAATGTGGTTGTAGTCCCAAAAAAAGATGGCAAGATCCAGGTGTGCGTGGATTATAGAGATTTGAACAAGGCAAGCCCAAAAGATGATTTTCCTTTACCCCATATAGACATTCTCATTGATAATGCCGCAAGAAATGCTACATATTCTTTTATGGATGGGTTCTCTGGTTACAACCAGATTAGAATGGCAGAAGAAGACAAAGAGAGGACCACCTTCGTCACACCTTGGGGCACATTTTGCTACAAAGTAATGCCATTCGGATTGAAGAATGCTGGAGTCACATATCAAAGAGCAATGGTTACCCTGTTCCATGATATGATGCACCGAGAAGTGGAAGTTTATGTGGATGACATACTTGCAAAATCAAAGGAAGGAGAAGATCATGTGCAAGTGTTAAGAAGACTATTTGAAAGGCTGCGAAAATACCAGCTAAAGTTGAATCCTGCAAAATGCTCATTTAAGGTGAAAACAGGAAAACTATTGGGCTTCATAGTAAGTGGTCAAGGGATAGAAGTTGATCATGATAAAGCCAAAGCTATTCAGGAGATGCCTGCACCTAAGACAGAAAAGGAAGTAAGAAGTTTCCTTGGGCGCCTGAATTACATAGCTTGGTTTATTTCCTAGTTAACAGTGACTTGTGAACCAATTTTTCATTTGCTCAGAAAGAAAAATCCTGGAGTATGGAACAATGATTGTCAGGAAGCCTTTGATAAAATAAAGAGGTACTTGCAAAATCCACCACTATTAGTACCTCCAACACCAGGGAGGCCTTTGATCCTATATTTAACAGTAACAGAAATAGTTATGGGCTGTGTGCTGGGACAACATGATGAGACAGGAAGGAAAGAGCAAGCTATTTACTACTTGAGTAAAAAATTCAATGACTATGAGTTGAGATACACAACAATTGAAAGGTTGTGTTGCGCCTTGGTTTGGAGTGCGAAAAGACTCAGGCAATATATGTTGTACTACACAACCTGGTTGATTTCAAAATTAGATCCGCTCAAGTACATCTGCGAAAAACCTTACCTGTTAAGTAGAATAACAAGGTGGCAAGTGTTGTTGGCCGAATATGATATTGTCTTTATGACAAGGAAAGCTATAAAAGGAAGCATAATTGTCGATCATCTTGCAGATCATGCCATGGAAAACTACGAGCCTTTAAACTTTGACCTCCCAAATGAAGATGTGATAGTAATTGAGAATGAAGGTGGGGAAAGCGATCAGTGAACCCTTTACTTTGATGGTGCAGTAAATGTATCAGGAAATGGGGCAAGAGCAGTAGTAATTTCCCCAGAAAATAAGCAGTATCTTGTCTTAACAAGGTTACTATTTGAATGTACCAATAATACGGCCGAGTATGAAGCCTGCATCCTTGTCTTAGAAGCTGCTTTAGAACTTAAAGCCAAGAAGCTTGAGGTCTTCGGGGATTCTCTCCTAATCATATGCCAATTCAAAGGTGAGTGGCAAACCAAGGATGAGAAATTGAAACTGTATCAAAATTATCTCTTGAGGTTAGACAATGATTTTGAAGAAATCAAATTCACCCATATAAGCAGAGATAAGAATCAATTTGCTGATGCCTTGGCAACTTTAGCTTTAATGACACAAGTTGATACCAGAAGCAAGATCCAGCCAATAGATATCGAAGTCAGAAGCTTTCAAGCCCATTGTTGCTTAATTGAAGAATCTCCAGATGGGAAACCATGGTACAACGACATCAAGAAGTTTCTCCAGCATCGAGAATATCCTCAAGGGATTTCCAAGACAGATGAAAAGACTTTGAGGAGAATAGCCATGAATTTTTACTTAGATGAAGAAATTTTATATAAAAGGTCATTTGATGGGACTCTACTCAGGTGTTTGAATGAAAATGAGATTGAACATGCATTAAAAGAAGTCCATGAGGGCATTTGTGCTACACATTCCAATGGGCATACAATGGCGAAACAAATATAAAGGTCAGGATATTTTTGGTTGACCATGGAGAGAGATTGTATAGACTATGTTAGAAAATGCCATAAGTGTCAAATATATGGTGACAAGATAAACACGCCTCCAACGCCTCTATTCAATATGATCTCGCCTTGGCCTTTTGATATATGGGGTTTGGATGTTATAGGGTTAATCAACCCTAAAGCAAGCAATGGGCATAGATTCATTTTGGTGGCCATCGACTACTTCATCAAATGGGTAGAAGCCAACTCTTACTCCCATGTAACGCAGAAAGTAGTCAAGAGATTCATTGAAAAGGATTTGGTCTGTCGTTATGGTTTGCCAGCAAGATTGGTAACTGATAACGCTCAGAATTTCAATGGGAAGCTGATTGACGAACTGTGCATCAAATGGAAGATTAAACACCTAAATTATTCCCCTTATAAACCAATGATGAATAGGGCAGTCGAAGCAGCTAACAAGAATCTCAAGAAGATTATCCAGAAAATGGTGGTCACATACAAGGATTGGCATGAGATGCTCCCATACGCACTTCATGCGTACCGCACCACAGTTAGAACTTCTACAATGCAACCCCATATTCTTTAGTATATGGAATGGAGGTGGTTATGCCCTTAGAAGTAGAAATCCTATCACCGTGGATCCTAAAGGATGCAGAATTGGACTTCTAGAACTCAAGATATGGGCTGAACACTGAATAGTGTATGGGCTGCAGGACAGATTCAGACTTCTTCGTTGTTCCTACAATTTGGACCTCAAAACAGCCTTTTTAAATCTTGGGCTCTCATGAAAGTTATAGGCCTATGTCTTACCTTTCCATCCATATAAAATGGACCTAAATCCAAGATCTAGAGCTCCAGTTATGATCCAATTACCGAGTAGTGCTCCGGTTTGGACTACACCAGCATCTCTTTTCTAAGTTTGGCGATCTCTTTGTCCTTTCACTTTCAATACTTAAACTCATCAATCTATCCTTTCATTTATGTGATAGGCCTGCATTCAAGATGAGCATTTACCATAAATTAAGGTATCTTATAGTATCAAACTTGTTATTATAAAACATGTTTTAGTTAAGGAGTTATTGATATGTCAAGTGCAAAATGATGATATAAAACCTTGATAAACATGCACTTTTAAGTACTAATCATCAAGCTTTTAGGAAAATGAAAACTCTATAAAGAACAAGTCCACAGAGTGTGACTTAAGTAAGCAAGAATGGAAAGAACCATCAAAGCTTACTATTAGAGACTCCAACTTTTGAGAAGATGACAAGCCTACGAAGAAAAAGGGACCTATATTTCTCAAGTAAGTATGCATGCGTATTGATCATGATGCATTACTTTCATCCTTGACATATCGGTGTCTCATCATCACCTCTTTTTGAGCGGGTTGTTGAGCCCTCATAATATAGATAGTGTGCTTTCGAGCCCTATCTCCCTTTTGAATGCGTCTTTGAGCCATTATCTCCTTGGTATTGCGTTTCCTAACCTTGCCTCCTTGTGAGTGCGCCTTTGAGCCCTCGACTACTCATGGGTAATGCGTTTTCTAACCCTACCTCCTTTCGAGTGCGCGTTAGAGCCCTCAACCACTTTAGATAGTGCGTTTTCCAACCCTACCCCTGTTTGAGTGTGCCTTCAAGCCCTCACCTCTTAGGTAGTGTGTTTTCTAACCCAACCTCATTTTGAGTGCGCCTTAGAGCCCTCAACCACTTTAGGTAGTACGTTTTCCAACCCTACCTCTTTTTGAATGGGCCTTGAAGCCCTCACATCATAGGTGGTGTGTTTTTCAACCCTACCTCTTTTTTTAGTGCACCTTTAAGCCCTCACCTCATACGTAGTGCGTTTCCTAACCCTGCCTCTTTTCGAGTGCGCCTTTGAGCCCTCATCTCTCAGGTAGTGCATTTTCTAACCCTACCTCCTTTCGAGTGCGATTTTCAGTCCTCGTTCCTCTTTAGGTCCCATCTCTTTTAAACGCTCCTTTGAGCTCTCATCTCTCGAATAGTGTGCCTTCATGCCTTATCATATCTTCTCTTCAAGACATTTTATTTTATTTCACCTGGGTATGTCACCCATCATAATCAGACCTCTTTGAAAACTCTATTCACCTTTCATTTGGGCTGATAGCCCATTACAATCAAACCATTTTGAGAAATCTTTGTATTTCTCATCGACTTGATAATTTTCCATCTGGGCAGGTCGCCCATCACAACAAGACTGCTTTGAAAAATCTTTGTATTTTTCACCACTTTGAAAAATCTTCATGTTTTTCACGTGGGCAGGTCGCTCCTTACAAAAAGACCACTTTGAAAAACCTTCGTATTTTTCAACACTTTGAAAAATCTTTGCATTTTTACTTGGGCAGGTCACCCATTACAATAAGACCACCTCCAAAAACCTTTCTTCAATTTCCTTTGGGTAGGTCACCCATGACAATTCAACCACTTTAAAATCTCTGAATTTTCTTCTAGTTTTTACTCTGAGTGCGCTTTCTAGCCCTCAAAAGGAGTCGTCATTTCTCAATATGATGAGTCCATCATCTCTCATTCCTTTTTTTCTTCTTTACAACTTGACACGACTAAAAGCTTAATATCTTCTCCCAAGTGCAGGAGTGTCGAAGTAATAAATAACACGGCAAGACCGAGTTTGAACCACAGAGAGGTTAATTGTATAAATTATAAATAACAATACAACAACAACAACAACAACAACAACAACAACAACAATAATAGTAATAGTAATAGTAATAGTAATAGTAATAATACTCAGTACGTGGCATTGTTATACCTGAGAATGATCTAAAAGATCGGGTCACAGGTTTCCAGCCTATATACTGAGTTTATGAAAAGATCAAAGAGATATATTATATAATATAAACAGATTTCTGATGCGAATGAACAAGGCAAGACCAACAATGTCAGGATCCTTGATGAAACACAGAGCATACTTAATGTACATAAAATATAACAAGAATGTGAATAATAATAATAATAATAATAATAATAGTGGTGGTAATAAAGAGAGCTTTGAGAGGTAAGGTTGATGTAAGGATTAAACAATAATAAAAACAAATGTCAAGGTTAGAGGATCCACTAATGGTACTTCAAACAAGTATAGTATAAACTCTTATTTCTCAATTGAAAATTACACATAAAAGAGGTTCCAATCAAATTATAAATTGTTAACATGATTAGTTATCTTATTCGAATAATGTTAATACTTGTAAATAGTGTCAGGCATTCATGATTATAACTTATGTTAACAACAAATTAAGTTCCTTTCATAGCTCAGGTGTCGGTTATACCATACAGTATGGGCGATGAAAGTGCCAAGTATTTGTTGTACCAAGTGTTATCCAACATAAATCTAGATTAATCATTAAACAAGCAAAGTATTAAAAGTGAACAAGATAACAATTATAAAACATGTTAGTATCCAACGTTAAGGTCCATGTTAAGTTTATATTATACTTATTCTTACACCATTAGTGTACCCTTTTCCCCTTGACATAATTAACTTAGCTAAACATAATGAAAGAAAGAAACATAAATGAACAAGATAAGAACATAAATGAGAAAGAAGTTAACTAAGTAAAGGAATGGAAATGAAGTGAATAAACTTGATATTAATGAAAGCAAAACATAAGCAATACAAAGAGAGAAAGCAAGAGCATGAACTTGATCTGGGAACCAAGATGCCTCAATACATGGTAAATACCTTCTTTTATAGGCTAAAATTTGGAACTATTGATTTGTTGACTAATTGATGAGTGGGTAGCCACATCTTGACTGGGTGACAATCCTTATTTTCTTGTCTGAACAAGATGTCATTGCTAACATCATAATTTGCACAGAATCCTTAGGAAAGTTCTAGGAAATTGTCTCAGCTTTCCAGTAAAAAAAAGATGAGGTCACTTGGACTTCTAGAACTCAAGATATGGGATGAACACTGAACAGTGTCTGGGCTACAGGACAGATTCGGACTTCTTTGTTGTTCCTACAATTTGGACTTTAAAACAGCCTTTTTAAATCTTGGGCTCCACATGAAAGTTGTAGGCCTATGTCTTACCTTTCCATCCATATAAAATGGACCTAAATCGGAGATCTAGAGCTCCAGATATGATCCAATTACCGAGCAATGTTCTGGTTTGGACTACGCCAGCATGTGTTTTCTAAGTTTGGCCATCTCTTTGTCCTTTCACTTTCAATACTTAAACTCATCAATCAATCCTTTCATTTATGTGATAGGCCTGCATTTAAGATAAGCATTTACCATAAATTAAGGTATCTTATAGTATCAAACTTGTTATTATAAAATATGTTTTAGTTAAGGAGTTATTGATACTTCAAGTGCAAAATGATGATATAAAACCTTGATAAACATGCACTTTTAAGTACTAATCACAACGCCTACTCTAAAGTTCTTATGAGACTTTCTATCGTAAGCATTGTAAAGAGGGGGCAACTGTCATAACCCAATTCTGGGTTGTTCCCCAAAAATAACTTCTTTTTCAAAATAAAAATCAAAAAATAAAATAAAGGCTAGCAATATAGGGAAAGTAGGCTAGGGAATCAAGTTGCAATTTTTTGAAGAAAATTCAAAGCCTAATTGCACCCCATTATGCCCAAAAAGGGAGAAAACAATGCAAATTCAAGGTCAAATTAAATGATTATGGGACGAATTTGCATAAAAATTAAGTCCAAAGACATAATTAAATTTTTAATAGGCCAATTTGATTTAATCATGGGCCAAATTGAATTTTAATTATGTTTGAGAATTAATTTTGATTCAATTAACAGATTTAATTAAGTGCAAGGACTTAATTATACTTTACATGGGTCAAATTAATTTTATTTTGGGCTTAATTAGTGAAAACATTAAGTCCAGAGACGTAATTAAATTTTTAATAGGCCAATTTGATTTAATCATGGGCCAAATTAAATTTTAATTATGTTTAAGAATTAATTTGGGTCCAATTGAAGAATTTTATTAATTGCAAGGACTTAATTATACTTTAAATAGGTCAAATTAATTTTATTTGAGGCTTAATTGGTGAAAAATTAAGTTTGAGAGCTTAATTTGAGCTTAATTGGTGAAAAATTTTATTAATTGCACTGTGCACGTTCTGCAAGCAAGAAAATAATTACCCGGTTACTGTGCAGGTGCACAGTAACCGGCTAATTAATTAACTAGTTACTGTGCAGGTGCATAGTACCAATCCATGCTTGTTATGGGTTGGGATCCCAGCCCAGCCCATGCGATAGGGCTGAGTCCAGCCCTATAGAAACCAGGCCCCAATTTATTTTAGGCTGATTTCAGCTCAATTTTCTTTTGGGTTGGATTTGGCCCATTAGAAAAAAAAATTCATCAAAGAATTATTTCAAAAAAATCTGTGATTTTTCACAAGTTTGTTGCTGCATTTTGGTCAATATTGGTTTGTATTTTTATACTGTAAAGATACAAATCCAGTATTAAAATACCTGATTTTCGTCAAGTCATCAAAAAAATTTAAAAAAATGTGATACAGCCAAATCCTAAATTTTTCAAGCATATTTTTCAAAAGAAAAAATAATTATAAAATAAAATGAAATAAAATAAAATTTTCAAAAATGGACATCGTAACCAGTTTGTGATTATCCATTAGGATTTGGGCAACATGTCAAAAACCTTTTCCAACCTTTTTTTTTTTGGTCTAGATGTAGACTTTAATATTTTGGGTGTAAAATTACACGATAAAGTACACCCTTAGGTATTAAAGATACAAAGTATAAATAAATGTGATACTAAAATTTAGACTTTAGAACAGTTAAGATTTAACCCAATATGGTAGAGACTCTCTCATGAAGAGAGATCTGCCTTGAACCTTAGAAAAGACCAACGGATAGAAACCCGACTTAGAAAACAATCAAACAATAATCCAGCTTATCCTAGGTAGGGTGCACAGGGGGTGATGCATCTTCCCATTGCACAGCCAGTCCCTTACCCAGACTCTCGCAGACCATAGGTTCCTAGTTACCATAATACTAGGTGGCGACTCCCAACGAATCAAAGCAAGCAGCACACAACGAGAAAAATCATTAGCCAACATCGTGCTAATTCTGACGTGTGACACACACCATGGAAGAAGTCTCTACTAAGACCTTTGTACGAAAGCTGGCTAAGGGCAAGAAGTTTCAAAACTAGGTGACTCAAGAAGCCCCAGTAGTGTTTAAAATGTAAACCAACTTTGTTTGCTTTAGCATGCTTTTGTCATTGCTTTTGTTTGCTTTATTCGCCCTAGTTGACAATCAAGGCTTATGATGTCAATTAGATTTTGTCGTTGTCATTGAGCCCACCTTTTGTTTTAAATAATGAGATCATGCGTTTTTCAAATTTGTCTCTTTATTTGTGCATTTACACTAAACACTTTCCGCTTTCAGGAACCCTGAAAGGGGATCTTCCACAACATCACATACACTTAGCATCGAGAATGAATGGCTAAACTTTAACGAACATGTTATCACCATGAAAGAAGAAGAATGGGATGAAAGCAATGTTAGGGAATTTACAAATTTAGTAGAGCAACATGAACAAACCTGGGAACAAGCTACAGAAGAACTAGAAACCATAAATGTGGGTAATGTTCAGATTAAAAGAGAGTTGAAAATAGGGACCTTAATCACTCCTGAGAAAAGGTAAAGATAATAGCCCTATTACAAGAATATGCAAATGTTTTTGCTTGGTCTTACGAGGATATGCCTGGTTTGAATAGAAATATCATCATGCATAAGATACCACTGAAAGAAGGTTGTAAGCTAGTCAAGCAGAAGTTGAGGAGAGCTCACCCGGATATTTGGATCAAAGTTAAGACAGAACTTGAAAAACAGTGGAATGCAGGCTTTTTAGAAGTAGTCAAATATCCACAATGGATATCCAACATTGTTGTCGTACCAAAGAAAGAAGGAAATATTAGAGTTTGTGTGGACTTCCGAAATTTGAATAAAGCTAGCGCCAAAGATGATTTTCCTCTGCCATATATAGATGTTTTGGTGGACAATGTTGCACGTAGTTCCATGTATTCCTTTATGGATGGTTTCTCAGGATACAACCAGATAAAATGGCTCTAGAAGATAAGGCAAAAACAACTTTTTGTTACACCGTGGGGAACCTATTGCTACAAGGTTATGCCATTTGGTTTGAAGAATGCAAGAGCCACCTATCAGAGAGCCATGGTGACTCTATTCCATGATATGATGCACAAGGAAATTAAAGTGTATATAGATGATATGATTGCCAGGTCCATGAGGGGAGAAGATCATGTAAAGGTTCTGAGAAAGTTATTTGAGCGTTTGAGGAAATATGAAATAAAGCTCAACCCTGCAAAATGTTTGTTTGGAGTTAAGTTTGAAAAGCTGCTTGGATTTGTGGTAAGTAATAAAGGTATAGAGGTGGATCCTGATAAAGTAAAAGCCATCCAATCCATGCCATCCCCAAAGACGAAGAAGGAGGTGAAGGGATTCTTGGGAAGATTGAACTATATTGCTAGATTTATAGCTCAACTAACCACAACATGTGAACCTGTCTTCCGGCTACTGAGGAAAAAGAATCCTTGGATTTGGAATGAAGAGTGTAAGGAGGCATTCAATAAAATCAAGCAATATTTACAAAACCCGCTTTTGCTTGTTTCTTCTGTATCAAGAAGGCCTTTAATATTGTATTATCAATAGCAGGAGAAGAAGAGAAGACGGATTGGTGGACCATGTTTTTTGATGGAGCAGTGAATGTTTACGGCAATAGGGCCAGTGTATCATCTCTCCTGACCAGAAACAGCATCCGGTTTCAGTTAAATTGTATTTTGAATGCACCAATAATATGACTAAATATAAGGCTTGTATCTTGGGTTTAGAAGCTGCGTTAGAGTTGAAGATCTGAAAGATAGATGTATATAGTGACTCAATGTTGATTATCTGTCAAGTGAAAGGAGAATGGCAAACAAAGGAAGAAAAATTAAGGTCATAACAGGAATATTTATCCACACTGTCAAAAGAATTTGAAGAGATAAGATTCACCCATCTAAGAAGAGAAGGGAACCATTTTGCGGATACTTTGGCCACGTTGGCTGCTATGGCTACGATTGATCTCGGGTATAAGGTACATCTTGTACACATAAACATCAGAAATAACTCAGCTCATTGTTGCTCAATTGAAGGAGAGGTAGATGGAAAGCCTTGGCCATGGATTTTGTGCAAAATCAGGAATATCCAGTAGGAGCTTCGAAGATGGATAAGAAAACCCTAAGAAGGTTGGCCATGGATTTCTACCTAGACGGAGAGATTCTATATAAAAGATCATTTGACAGAACCTAGCTAAGGTGTTTGAATGAGACAGATGCTAAAAATGCTTTACGGGAGGTACATGAAGGGATCTGCTCAACTCATGCTACCGGACATATAGTAGCAAGGAAAATACAAAGGGCTTGTTATTTATGGATGACATTAGAAAAAGACTGCATCGACTATGTTAGGAAATGTCACAAATGTCAAGTGCATTGTGATAAGGTTAATGCACCTCCGACTCCTCTAATTAATCTAGCATCTTCATGGCCATTTTCGATGTGGGGGATTGATGTGATTAGACCGGTTAACCCAAAAGCCAGCAATGGGCATAGATTCATCCTCATAGCTATTGACTACTTCACGAAATGGGTAGAAGCCAGTTCATACGCCCATGTAACACAGAAAGTGATGAAGAGGTTTATAGAAAAAGACTTGATTTGTCGCTATGGTCCGCCAGAAAAGATAGTGACCGATAATGCACAGAATTTCAACAGCAAAATGATCGTGGAGCTTTGTACCAAATGGAAAATCAAGCATTCAAATTCCTCACCATATAGGCCCAAGATGAATGGTGACGTGGAAGCAGCCAACAAGAAAATTATTCAGAAAATAGCAGTCACTTACAAGGATTGGCATGACATGTTGTCGTTCGCTCTCCATGCATATCGCACTGTAGTAAGGACCTCGACAGGAACTACTCCATATGCTCTGGTATATGGAATGGGAGTGCTGATGCCTTTGGAAGTAGAAATACCTTCATTGAGGGTGTTGATGGATTCAAGATTAGAAGAAGCTAAATGGGCCAAAGTAAGATATGAACAGTTAAACCTAATCAGTGAAAAGAGGTTGGCTGCAATCTGTCACCATCAACTTCACCAAAAGAGGATGGCCAAGGCATATGACAAGAAGGTTAGACCTCACATGTTCCAAGAAGGAGATCTAGTGCTGAAGAAACTATTGTCTTTACCAGGAGAAGATCAAAGCAAATGGGCCCCAAATTATGAAGGTCCTTATATAGTGAAGAAGGCTTTCTCAGGAGGAGCTTTGAAGTTGTCTAGAATGGATGGAGAAGATCTAGTCAGACTTGTGAATTCTGATTCTGTAAAGAGATATTATGTCTAATGTGTTTAGCTTTCTCCCAAAATCAATAAAGCAAAGTTTGGCCATGATTTCTTTATGTAAAGAACCCCTCTTTCATTGCATGGATCTCAAAACACGTAATTTGTTTATTTTTAAAAAAGAAAAAATCTTGAAAAAACTGGTTTTGTGCATGATTACGAGGAATATATCATAAAATGCTCAAAGATGACATTTAAGCTCTTCCCAGTAAAGAGGCAACCAAACCAAACAAACCCCAAAGCTAACCATATGATGAAACCTTGTCTCTGATAGCATTTTGAATTGTATGGATAAATGGTTAGGTAATTATCTTCGTAATCACTCACATGCTCCTTCCGAGATAAGAACAAGGTTTATCAATCCTAATAATGTGCGTTGTGAAATGAGGAAATGTCATCTTTGTCATCCCTTCACTTTCTAAAGATTTTATCCTTTATAGTCCCCATTTGAGCCGGATTGAGTTTCTTCTTTATGGAAACCTGACTAAGACCACACCCCGCATTGGGGGCAATGAGAGATCTTTTATTAGAAAAGATGAAGACAATGGTAGGAAAAAGAAAGGGGTAAAAAATGGAAGCCCCAACAATTAAGAATAAGATAAGAAGAAAAGGGGAGAAGGAATTAGAGCAAATTACAAGAAAAACAAAAAAAAAAAAAAAAAAAGAGAAAAGGACTTGGATCTTTGAAAGTCAAAACCCCACAATTGGAGGCAATCCCATGAAAAAAGGAAAAAAGAGGAAAAAAGAGGGATAAAGAAAGAAGATGATGGTTTGATAATGCTTTAAGACTAAGATAAGGATCCTTAAGCAAGCTTCTCCAAATGCAACCTACGAGGCAGTTTCATAAAAAAAAAAAAAAAAAGATAGAAGAAGAGTGGTCCTAAGTCCTTAAACCCTCAAACATTGTTGAGCCTTAAATCATCCTTTTTCTTTCATAGCCCATAGATGTAGCCTACATTATAAGCCTTCAAAAGTCCTTTCTGATCAAGCGCACATAACTTGGGTTAATAAATGATGGTCTTATAACTCACAGGACTTAACAAATGAGTGATAATCCGCTTTTGTCCATGCAAAAAAACAAAGCCCTGGATATGAGACATTTCCCTTTTCTACACAGTCTTTTCACATAGATATAGATACTTAAAGATTAAATAGAAGGTCACCTTGGATAAAAGCCTTGGCTTAAAGACAAACCGCATTCTAGAAACCGATAAAAACCTCAATGGGAATTGCTTAAAAGAGTTTTCGATGCGTATATTGAAAGTTCCAGTTGTCATCAACAAATTCAAGTCTTTTTAGAGATTTTTTACTTGGAAAAGATTTTGTTGCATGCTGGAACGAAAACCAAAAAGCCCTTAATTTGAGAAAGACAAATTAAAGCACTAACAAGAGCATGATAAGAAGCAATGACAAATCATGCATTTTTGGAAAAGGGTCACCTAATGACAAGGTTGGGGATCTTCTTCCCTAAGATGGGATGGGTAGAAGAGACACGATGGGAAATGGATCCAACATGCCATTTCGAGCACGTGAACAAGATCGTATCAAGAGAGAGTGTCAGAAATTGAAGGAAGTGATGGGACATATGTTTCCAAAACAGGTAAGGATGCATGCATGACATCCAACCTCAAAGCATTGCATCAAACATTTTTGTTGACTTGTTACAAAAAAAAAATCCTCATTGCAGTCCAGTAAGATTAGGGATGAAGAAAGAATCTTTGAGTTGATGAACAACGAAGAATCATTGTTTTAACCGTGGAACGAGAGGAAGATGAGATAAACCCTAACATTAGGGAAATCTCAAAGAAATAAGAACACCGAAGAAGAGTCTACAATTGATCTTCTTGAAGAAGAAGCATATTTTTTAAAGGAGATTGGCAGAAGAGATCTTATGTTAACCATCACAGAAGATTTTTAGCTTTGGTTGAAAGGAGTTGCCAGAGCGGATTCCAGGTTGACCGAGCTACAAAAGATTTTGGTTCGGGTTAAAGGGGATCGGCGAAAGGGATCTCAGTTTAGCCTAATCACATGCAGACTTTGGTTATGGTTAAAGGGGATCAGCGAAGGGATCTCAGTTTAGCCTAACTGCAAATAATTTTGGTTCTGGTTAAAGAGGATCGGCAAAGGGATCTTAGTTTAGCCCAACCGCACAAATTTTGGCTCTGGTTAAAGGGAATCGATGAAGGGATCTCAGCTTAGCCTAGCCACAAAGAGATTTTGGTTCTAGTTAAAGAGGATAGGCAAAGGGATCTTAGTTTAGCCGAACCACATAGATTTTGGCTCTGGTTAAAAGGGATCGGCGAAGGGATCTTATTTTAGCCTAGCCATGAAAAGATTTTGGTTCTGGTTAAAGAGGATCGACGAAGGGATCTTAGTTTAGCCCAACCACACAGATTTTGGATCTAGTTAAAAGGGATCAGCGAAGGGATCTCAGTTTAGCCTAGACACGAAGAGATTTTGGTTCTAGTTAAAGAGGATTGGCGAAGGGATCTTAGTTTAGCCTAACCACATAGATTTTGCCTCTGGTTAAAGGGGATCGGCGAAGGGATCTCAGTTTAGCCTAGCCATGAAGAGATTTTGGTTCTGGTTAAAGAGGATCGGCGAAGGGATCTTAGTTTAGCCCAACCACACAGATTTTGGCTCTCGTTAAAGGGGAAGGGATCTTAGTTTAGCCTAGCCACGAAGAGATTTTGGTTCTGGTTAAAGAGGATCGATGAAGGGATCTTTAGTTTAGCCCAACCACACAGGTTTTGGTTTTAGTTGAAGGGGATCGGCGAAGGGATCTCAGTTCAGCCCAACCATATAGATTTTGGTTCTGGTTGAAGGAGATCGGTGAAGGGATCTCAGTTTAGCTCAACCAAGTAGACTTTGGTTATGGTTGAAGAGGATTGTTGTAAAGGCAGAGTTTCAGATCAACCAAGTTGTGAGAAGATCAGTTTTGGAAGTTCACTTTTGTTTATCTTTACAAAACTTACTTTGCAAAGTCTTTGCTCCGTAAGTATTGTAAAGAGCGGGCATCTGTTGTAACCCATTTTTTGGGTCCTCACACAAGAAAAGAGAAAATACAAAAAAAAATTAATAAATAAATAAATATATCAAAAAAAATAACAGTGAAAAGAGGATGCTAGAGCGCCCAAAAAATGGTCAAAATTGGTTTATGAGGTCCAAAATATAAATATTGAAATTTGACAGTATATCATTGACTAGTAAGAGCCCTATAGATTAAGAAAATTTTATTTGAGGAAGAAAAATATAAAATCAAATGTTGATTGACTCAATTAAATTTTATTGAAGGTTTAATTGAATTTTATGGAGGGTTGATTGCAAAAATATATATGTTTTTAAGTCAATTTGGGCTTTAATTGAAAGAAATTAAAGTTTTGGGGTCAAATTATAATTTTGGAGAGTTGATTTGATCAAATCAAGGGCTTAATTACATAAATATTGAAGTTTAAGGGCCAATTAGGGACTTCATTGAAGAAATCCGAGACCAAGGACCAAAATGCAAACCGCGCGTATATTGAAGGATTGACTTGTAATCTGGCACTTTGGCGCCGGTTTTCATTTAAATGAAACGGTGTGTTTTAAGCAAAACAACGCTGTTTCATGCGGTTTTCAAAAAAAAATAGACGAAACAGTGCCATTTTGAGGCAGCATTGTTTCTTCTTCTTCTTCCCCCGGACATGCAGCAGGGGAAGAGATGTTTTTAGTTTTCTTCTCTTTGTCTCCTCCTCTCCTTCCCACATGCTCTGCCACCCACCTCATGATGAGATGTCCGAGCAATCGTGATCCGCAAGCAACGCCTCCATTGGCCACCACAGCCGGCGACGTGGCAGAGGTGGCAACGTGCGCCGCATGCACGAAGCGATGGGATGGGGTAGGGTCGACCCTGCCCCCCTACCCCTATAAATACCACCCGAACGCAGAAAAAAAAGGGACGGAAAAAGAAAAGAACGGCAGCAAACGAGAAGAGAAATTGAGAGAGAGAGAGAGAGAGAGATAGAGAAACCGACAAAGAGAGAGAGGAACAACCAAAACAATAGAAACCAAAAAAAATCAGGGAGATCGACAGGGAAACTGAGAGAGACAGACGGGGAGAATAGTTTGTTCTTTTTTTGTGATACTGTTTGGTCAAAACATGTTTTTTCATTTAAATGAAATGACAGCGTTTTGTCTTTTATTGTTTTAATTTAGGGATTTGATCAAAGTTTAATTTAATCCTTTAGTTTTTGATTTCTTTAAATTACATCTCTAATTGGACTGGAACTTTTAGTTTTATGCAATTTTTCCCTTGCCAAACTTCAACATCAACCCTGAATTTCAACACCTTTTCATTGAGGTCCTCGGTTTCAGATTTATACACATTAATCTTTAATTGATCATTGAACTTTTAAATTTCTTCAATTTCACCCTTGATTTCATTCAATTTAGTCCCAAGTTGACGCCTATTTTAGAAAGATAATTGGCTATGAATTTCTTCAATTTAGCCCTCAATTGCTCCTAAACTTTTAATTTTCTTGCAATTTACCCCTGATTTGAACCAATTAACTTTATAAAAATTTAAGTTTGGTCCTCTAAAATTTCAATCTTCTCAATTAAACCCAAATTGGGCTAGCTCCTAAACATAAGTTTTCACCAATTAAGTCCCTAATAAAATTAATTTGACTCATTTAAAGTATAATTAAGTCGTTGCCTTAATTAAATCCTTTAAGTTGACCCAAATTAACTCTTAAACATAATTAAACTTTAATTTGGCCCATGATTAAATCAATATGACCTATTGAAAATCTAATTATATCTCTGGACTTAATTTTTATGCAAATTCGTCCAATAATCATTTAATTTGACCTTTGTTGCACTAGACATCGCAACAACCTTAAAAAATTAAAATCACGGAAGAACATATTTTTGGCATCTTGTTCTTAAAGAAAAAAGGTCTTGTTTAAGGAGTCGTCACCTAATATTATGGTTACCATGAACCATAACTGGTCAACAGGGAAGATATTGTCACCCTTTAAATGTCCTCCCTAAGACAGGCTGTATTGTTGGTTTTACCTTAAATTACTAAGAGTTTATTGGATTATGTTATGATGGTTTGCTTATTGTTGTTATCTATTTTTTGGTCTCCACACAAAAAAGGAGAAAATACAAAGAAAAAAAAAATTCAAAAGAAAAGAAGAAAAATAATAGTAGTGAGAAAAGGATATCAAAGCGCTCATAAAATGACCAAAATTGGTTTGAGGTTAAAAATACAAAGATTGAAATTTGAAAGTATTATTTTTTACTAATGAGAGCCATGTTGACAAAGAAAATTCAATTTGAAGAAGAAAAGTCCAAAGTCAAATATTTATAAACTCAATTAAATTTTATTTAAGGTTTAATTGAATTTATGGAAGGTTTCATTGCAAGATTTAAGTCAATCTTGGCTTTAATTGGAAGAAATTAAATTTCAGGGGTCAAATTATTATTTTTAAGAGTTGATTTGATCAAATCAAGGGTTTAATTGCATGTATATCAAAGTTTGATGGGCAATTAGGAACTTGATTGAAGAAATCCAAAACCAAGGACTGTCATGTAAATAACACTAAAATCAAGGAATCCAATTACAATTTACCGGTGGGCTTGATTACAAAATTTCAAAACTCCAATGACCAAATTGAAAATATCCATTTAAATTGGAAAACAATGTCGTTCAGAAAGACTATCCATTTCCTTCATTTTCTGAAACCATTTCAACAGTAAAGGCAATGGAGCCGTTTCAGCAATAAAGGCACTAAAACTGTTTCAATGATGGAGCATGTCTCACGGCTACTGCCCTTGCCCCCATGATATATATTGTTGCCAAGCCTGCCGTTACCACCGCATGGCATTCTCTAGCCTTATAAAAGCCAGAGAAAGGCCACGAACTCAAGAGAAGGGGAAACAAGAGAAGAACTAGAAAAAAAAAAAAAAAACAAGAGGGGGATGAACAAACAGAAGTGAAAAACAAAAGGCACACCCTCGACTTCTTCTTTAATAGCAGTTCCAAAGCTCCATCTTCAGCAGCCATTGCACCAGAAACAAAGCATTTTAGGGGAAGAAAAGGGGGGAGGCACGAAGAAAAAAAAGAAAGGGATTAAGAGAACAGGAGATGGACACTAACAGAGGAAATAAAAAGGAGAAGACAGAACGGAAGGGAACCCAGAAACAAGGAGTGGCATCCTAGCTTCTTCCTAGAATTTCAACGACAAGCTCAGGAAAGGCGTCACCCAGCAACGTATGTGGATCATAGAAACTATACACCTTGAATTTTAATAACCCCTTCACTGTGCACCCACGCACTGTGTGTGCCTCCGCTAGCCAACCGGGTCATTGGTTTGGGCTAGTGACTATGTTGCACCACTAGGTGTAGCTTTTACAAAGCCAGAAAATGCCATGCAGTCGCCTCTAGGTAATGAGGCGACCGACCGTTGTTATTGCAGGAGTAATGCATCATGGGGTAGCTAGCAGGCGTGATTCATGAATGAAGAAAGTGATGAGAAGTTTTCTTTGCAATTGCGTCGTTTTCACCTGAAATTGATATTTTCAATTTGCCCCCTGAACTTCTAACATTTAGAAATTGGGTCCTTATCGAAATCTTTTGTTTTAATTTTACCCCTAGATCAATTGCAATTGAACCCCTGCATTTC
This sequence comes from Populus tomentosa, assembly GCA_018804465.1. Lineage (NCBI taxonomy): Eukaryota > Viridiplantae > Streptophyta > Magnoliopsida > Malpighiales > Salicaceae > Populus > Populus tomentosa. The sequence goes on along the minus strand of CM031969.1, from coordinate 3,353,384 downwards.
AGCGTCATTTACAAAAGTTCTCAATTTAATCAATTCATTCCTTAATTGGCTCTTCAACTTAAAATTATTTCACAATTACCCTTATAAAAATCAATTAACCCACCTATAGCATCATTGCCTGTTCATTTTGGTCCTTAAATTTTTAATTTCTTCAATTTGGATCTAAATCAACCCCAAACTTTGGTATTTATTCAATTAAGCCCCTCATTTCATTAATTAAACTAATTTCAAGTTCAATTAAGTCCCCAAACTTATCAATTCTTTTAATTTCTTCCAAAATTGAATTCTAAATTTTTAATTTCATCCCTATTCCCATTTATGTTGTCTTGACCCAAATTTCAATTTATTCTTCATTTATTTCATTTTTTCCATCATTTTTTTATTATTTATATATATATATATATATATATATAAAATAAATAAAGTAAAATAAAATAAAATAAAAGAATTAAAAAATTGGTTATTATAACTTTAAATTTATGTTGTATCTCTAGTCCTAAGTACAACGGGTATAATTATACTCCAAAATTATCCTAAATTTCAGCCTGATTTTTTTGCATGCACTTAGGATTTTCTTCGACCAACTTTTTGCCACATCGTTAGTCCTCTTATTATTATTATTTAATTTTTTATTTTAAAAGAAAACAGGGTAAATTTTGAGGAATAAACTAAAAATGGGTTATAACACTAGTTTTATTGTTGTCCTTTGTCTTCCTCTTCACGTCCATAACCATGTTGAAAATGTTCTCAAATACGTTCTTTTCCATGTGCATAACATTAAGGTTATGGTAGAGAAGATTGGTCTTCCAATAAGGAAGCTCCCACAAAATACTTTGTTTGATATTAATTGGCATGACCCTGATTATTTCTCATCGCATCAATAATCATATTCCTATAATAATTATTATTGTTATCTACAACTTCATGCATGTTGCTAGCACTAGAAGTTGACCCAATCATCCTCTCTACTGTCACAGGGTCGTGCCGCGACTTTTATCGTGCCTCCTGATGAGATGTGGTGTGTTGAGAAGGGTTTTTGGATTTAATCATAAAATTATTATTAATGTTTAGGAGTCGCCACCTAGTATTATGTTAAAAATGGGCTTTTAAAGTGTTTTGAATTTCCTTAGATTTCTAACTTAGTTTTTTTTTTCTTTGCGATTTACGAGTCTCGAACTCTTGAAATACTAAGGGAAAATGAGCTTTTAAGCACACTAAATCTCCTTGAATTTCTATCTTTGTTGTCTCTTAATTCACGGGTTGTAAATTCAATTTGAATCAAACACAGATTTCAAGATATCTGTATTAGTTCTCCTTGGCACCCTATAAACATATTGAAAGGTATGATCCATATTGGCCAAGGGATCTTTGTTTTTAGACTTTGTGAGCCCCAGTTTGTTCATCGTAGCAAACTTATCGTAAAAAACTGATAGGATTATAAAACAAACCAAACACAAAGCAACTTACCTTAGGAAGGGTGTATTAGATATGCTAAAACCTTTCATTTACATAATCAGTCCCTTGTCTTAGAATCTCTAAAGATCAGATAGGGTTCCTAGTGATCATAATACTAAGTGGTGACTCCCTTTTTCACGAAACAAAGACCCCAACATGATCCCCGCTCCAGGAAAGATCACCGCGATGTCATACCCTCATGAGGGTACAACATAAATAATGATGATAACAGGTATTACTTAACTACGTTAACTAAATAAATTTACAAGAATATTGGTTTAGCCCAATCGTATTTAATCTATTTTAATAGCTTTCTTAATTCATTATCAATTGTATATCTACATTAAGTTATTATTTATTTCATCACAAAACACCGAAGTCAAATATTTGTCATAAGTTTTATTAATTTATAAACAAATATAATTTTATAAAATCTAAAAAAACCATAACATGTACAAATCATAAATCCATAAAACAAAATTATTTGAGAATAAAACAAGTAAACATCCCAACAAAATATATATATACACACACATACACACACACTACAAAAATATGCAAAAAACATTAACATAAAAAAAAATTTGTTCAAATAAAAATGGATAGATTTGCTTACTTAAGGTAGAAAATCCTCAATAAAATTAAATTAAAACATAGATGTTGACAAACTGAATGTTATGATGGCTGAATTTGTTATGAGAAGTTGAATTGTGTTGAAATTAAGGGGGAGAGGGGAGAGTGATTGTTTGTTGCATAACAAAAATCCATAAAGAATGAGAAATGGGGGAGGCGGAGAAAAGGATCAATCACTAGGTCATAAATAAAATAGTACCAATGAATTTATCGACGAAATTATTCTGTCGAGCACATTCCATATGTTATTTTGTCAATAAAAAATGTCACATCACAATATAATTTATTTTTTTAAGATTGAATTTTGTTATCAAGTTAATTTCATCGGTAAAGATATTCGTAAAAGATCATGCAGTTTTTTGAATGATACCGTCTTCTTAAATAGTCAAGTTTCATGTAAAAGCCAAAGAAAAACAAGGGGACAGGAGAGTGGTAAAAAACAATATGCACTTTTGGTCCAAAAAATACATACATAGAACAAAAAGTTTTCATGTAAGATTTATTAGTGGCTTTATTTCAAATTTTTTACCACCAGATTCTTTGCTGGTTTACTTGTATTAATTAATCAGTGGACGTTCATTTATTCGTCAATTTTTCTAGATTAAATCCAATTCACTCTGGGTTGGACAAAAGTAGGCTTCCATAAATATTATAATCAATATATTAATGTTTGATTTTTAAAGTATTTTTTATAAATATATTGAAATAATATTTATTATTATTATTATTTAAAATTATTTTTAATATCAATAAATAAAAATAATAAAAACATGTATAAAAAAATATAATTTAAAATAAAAAAAATTAAATTTATTTTAAAAACACAATACCATCACAAAAACAAACACCACCTATATCTTATATATAACAAAAAAAAATTCATTCCATTATTTATATTTATATTGTTATCGAACACAATTTTATTTCCTTCTCTTATTCCATGGTCCCGTCTTCTTTATTTAAATTAATTTTATATTTTCTATTCTAAAATAATATCTAGATTTTCAACATCAACACTTGCCACCCATCCTAGCATTAATGCCCTTATCTTTCTACAAGAAAGTACTGCTCTCTGCCCGTATCTAGATTTATGGTCTGCGTATTTTTTTCCACCAAATTCATTGCTGGTTTAGGAGTGGGATTAATCGATGGACATCAATTTATTCATAAATTCTTTTAAAAGAGTGGATTATATATAATTATCATACACGTTCCTATTTTACAGGATGAACACTTGTCATCCATGAGATGCTTTCCCTCTCTCCTTCCAAGACAAAATTAAAGTGCTGCTCTCTACTTGTGATCGACAACCAATGGGTCTTTGTGTATAATATATTTTAATATCTTAATTTATCTGTAGCTTATAATTACATTTTGGTCAAAAACAAGAGTCAAAAACAAGAGTACAAAACATTCAGGATTCCTTACAAGGTTTATTAGTAATTATAATCGCACTTTTCCACCAAACTGTTTGCTGGTTTAAGAGTTTTAATTAATCAATGGACATTAATTTATTCATAAACTCTTTTGAAAGAGTGGAATATTGAATCCCAATTCGCACACAAGATTATGTGGTGGAGGTTGAAGAAGAGCAGGCTTACGTAAACAGCATGATTAACCTTGTGACGATTCCTATTACAAGAGAAACACCTATAAATTCAGGACATGGTGTTGACGATTCATATTACAAAAACTCAGTCACGTACCTATAAATACATCCGCTCCACCACTTCTTTCCTAAATCAAGAGAAAAGGAACACACCTCCCTCTCTCTGTCTCTCTTCCTTCGTTCTACCACCAAACACGCACACGTAATACATATATCAAAACAACATGCCTGTCCATACTTCATCACTTACATGCCAAGGCCAAACTGTCTGTGTCACCGGGGCTGGTGGCTTCATTGCTTCATGGATTGTTAAGCTTCTTCTAGAGAAAGGTTACTCTGTTAGGGGAACTGTGAGGAACCCAGGTTAGTTTATAATAATTAAACACTTGGATTCTTTCCCTTTCCCTTTCCTGTTAATTTAATGCTTTGTATTTGTGCTGTTATACACAGCTGATCCCAAGAATTCCCATTTGAGGGAGCTTGAAGGAGCTCAAGAAAGATTAACTTTATGCAAGGCTGATATTCTTGATTATGAGTCTGTTAAAGAGGCTATTCAAGGGTGTGATGGAGTTTTCCATACTGCTTGTCCTGTCACAGACGATCCAGTATGTTTCCTTTTTTTTTCTTTTCTTTTCGGTACATTGGTAGTAAAAAATTTGTTTGGATGCTGAGAATTTTAAGAAAAGAATATTAAAAAACACTCGGACTTCCAAGGACAAATTTTAGGTTGCCGGTAAATTTTCGTAATTTCGTGATGCAAAGTATGTTTTCTTCAAATTTGGTTTTGATGATTTTGTGTTACAATACTTGAAGGACAAGGTGATGGAGCCAGCAGTGAATGGAACCAAGAATGTGATCATGGCAGCTGCTGAGGCCAAAGTCCGACGAGTGGTTTTCACGTCCTCAATTGGTACTGTGTACATGGACCCCAATAGGAGCCCTGATGTTGTCGTTGATGAATCTTGCTGGAGTGATCTTGAGTATTGCAAGGACACCAAGGTATTTAACTAATAACATTTGATGATTAACATAATTAAATAGCTCCTAATTAGAGCACTCAAAGCATACAGAGTAGGTGTAAATAAAAATATCTCTAAGATATCGTGATGTAAGTTCATTATTCCTTGCGTCATAGGACTTAATTACTGCATCTTGAAATCCTAATTGCCTGTCCTTCACATCTTGATGTAAGTTCATCCTGGAATTGCAGAATTGGTATTGCTATGGAAAGACTGTGGCAGAACAGGATGCATGGGATGTGGCTAGGAAGAAAGGAGTTGACCTAGTGGTGGTGAACCCAGTGGTGGTGCTTGGACCATTGTTGCAACCCACTGTCAATGCTAGCATCCTTCACATCCTCAAGTACCTAACCGGCTCAGCCAAGACATATGCTAACGCTGTTCAAGCATATGTGCATGTTAGGGATGTGGCCGTAGCCCACATTTTAGTCTTCGAGACACCTTCTGCCTCTGGCCGTTACATTTGCTTTGAGAAAATGCTGCACCGTGGAGAGGTGGTGGAAATCCTTGCAAAGTTCTTCCCGGAGTATCCCATCCCCACCAAGTAAGTTCTTATGATTTTGAACAACTTTATAATAATCACGAGCTTAACACCTCTAAAAAACTACTTCAATGGAAAAGTTAGAATAAATTGGCTTTTTCTAACGTGATGAAACTTGTATCATTTTTCTGACCTGTTTTTCTTTCATGGTCCTTTCCCGATTTTTCTTCAAATCTTCATTAGCAAAATTTTATTATGATTTTAAACAAAATATTTGCACAAGAAAGTCAATTTAAGGCTTGTATATTTTTTACTTTCTCGTTGACATTTGATATATATAAAAAGCAACTTGGTGCAATGAATGTGGAAGATTTTGTACAATAATTAAATTAAAGAATAAAATCCTGTTGCATGACAGTTTTCTGATACTTCATCCCTATTCATCCCAAAATAAGAAAATAAATGAAGAGAAGGGTTTTCTGTCCTTATTATAAACATGAGCTAGTGAATATTAATATTCACTACAAATAATCCAATGGATAACGTTGTGATCTTCTCTTTTTGGTTTCTTAATTGTAATCTTAACCAAAAATCATGAAAAATCGAATCCCCCGTGGCATATTGTTTTTGAATCATCAACAAAGAAAACCACATGATTGATTGTACTTGTTTCTCTAATTGTAATGCTTAAGATCAGAGAAGTTGAATGAATGTTCCTAGTTGGGTTGCTAAGGTTATACGAAACAGTTTTTTCTGCTGTCTTCAAATAAACCTACCAAGTTTGTAGAAAGAATTAATAATGTTGTGTTTTTTATTCATATTGAATATTAATATTTTGTATTGCAATGCATTTGCAGGTGTTCTGATGAGAAGAACCCAAGAAAACAAAACTACAAGCTCACAAACCAGAAGATCAAGGATCTGGGCATCGAATTCGTCCCAGTGAAACAGTGCCTGTATGAAACTGTTAAGAGCTTGCAGGAAAAGGGTATCCTTCCATTCCCAAAACATGTTGAAGACTCTGTGAAAATTCAATAAAGGCTCGTTTATTAGCAGGGTAGAGGTCCACGCCTCAAGTGTGGTCGCAGTTGTTTGTAAAATACATACTAAAAAAAATATATACTAAAGAAGAATGTCAATGTCAGAGTGCAAGTGTTACTGTCTTCTATATGTAAAGACCTCTAATTGTCTTCGTGCATAAATTAATCCTTTTATAATGAATGTTTTAATCCCTAAATTAATCAATTATTGGATGGAATCTTTGAGTGTTTCGTTTTTTGTTGTTTTTTTTTTTTTTTGGTTGTTGTTGTTTAAGTTTAATCCAATTTCAATACGGAAATTCCCTTGGATTGAGAATTGATTATCCATCTTTCAAAATAAGGTCTCAAAATAAGTTAAATCTACAAAACAAATTATCCATAGCCACACTGAATTTTTTTCGCATTTCACTTAGTTCTACGAAAGAAGTTCTGCAAGAGTGGATGCGAGAAGGAAATGCGTGGTGACATGCTCTCTGAATATCTCAAGCACATGGTTTATTCAGCATAGCTGTTTGGTCCACAAAGATGTTCGGTCATCACATAACAACGGTGAGACAGAAGCAAATTGTGGATTAGAAAACGAAATAGATTATAACCTCGTCTCAAGTGTTTATCTCAATCACTAGTAGTGACCTTGAGATATCACTTGCCCTATGATTTACAAATCATTTGCATTACTCCTCCTCTGAGGCAACTGCATGCATGCTATGTCTTCTCTAGGGAGACTGAACACTCCTGCATCACCAGACTCGCTGGCGATTTGTGGATTTTCAGATGTTAGTGCTACAAGATGTGTAGCCTTCTTGTTTTTACGAAACACCAAGTATGCAATCCCAGCCAAATACAATGCCATGCCCAAAAATCCAAATATTCCAAGAAAGATGGCAGCTACAAGCTTTAGATGGCCATGAAGAAGAATCTTGATGAAGCTAGATGCAAGGTAGTATATATTTATTGCCATGATAAGAAAACCAATGACCCAGGTAATAGATGAAATCTGCAGAGGAGGATTATATTAATTGATGATTAAAAATAAAATAAAATGGTATATATGCAGAATGAACACAACATATTTCAAGCATGGCATGCGAAGACAACTGTTTTATTGGATATTATAAATATTTCTTTGATGATCTTATTGAGATATTTTCAAGAGTAGACCGTGCTGAAGATAGTCATGGCATTCTGAACCTAAATTGAAATCTTCAAACAGTGTAAGCACTGATCAAGTAAAGGTAATACCGTAGTTGAGTTGGCATATATCCCCATCTTGGTTTTGCTACTTGTGAACTTGAGAAGCGGAACGAGAGCAAAAGGGAGCTCAAAAGATAGAATCATCTGCAATACAACATGAAAAATGAGCTAGAAATGCAAGAGACAACAGGAGTTTTTACCCTGATTTCTATTGGACTGTAAAACAACAGCGAAAAGATTGCCTTTTTTTTTATTTTTACTAAAAGCTGGACTTAATGTTCACACAAGAAGGCATGATTTCCAGAGAACTGCCTTTGGTATGAAACAATGTGCATTATAACTAATGGCTCTCTCACACAAGATCGCATTAGATGGTAGAAATCAATATAAAAAGGGAGCCATTAAAATAAAAGACATCCTAAATGTCAGCCATGTTAAGATTTTATTTCTAGATAAAAAAATAATTCACTGACATGATTGTGAATGAAGTTATTATCTGAGACTTGTGAAGCATCACCTTCTCCCATTTAGGACAATGAGCAGGGAAATATATTTAAACCACCACAAAAGCAGTATTTTTATTGCACATCATCATCGTAGAATATCATTACTTCCCAAAGAAAAAGAAAAAGGCAACATTCCAAAACATCACTGACTCGACAAGAGAAATTAAACATTGAAACTGCCACAAGTTTAAATTTAATGTTACTTTCTGCAATCGCTCTAGCTGTGTTTATATTCTGTCCACTGCACAGATATAGATCTGAGAAATAAATGAATGTATTGTTCTGAAAACATAGTATTTGTGTCAAACAGATCATACCGATGCAATAATGATCAGCTTTCCTGCCCCGGCAGAGCCCCCAATGATTGCAACAATTAAACTAGGGACTATGGCTAAGCTTCGAGTTAGGAAGTTCCTTAACCATGGTGTCAATCGTAAATCAAGAAATCCCTGCAGTAATAAATGAATGGAATAACGAGTGACAAAACAGCCCCAGGAAGCAAAAGAAACAACACTGACAATTTGAATTGCAGAACATCTAATACTCTGCAACAATATTTAAGAATGCTACCATGAAGTCTATTTCTTAAGTTCAAAGCGACTGCTTTCTAGTCAGAAATTCATGTGCTGACATTGAGAAATAAGAATTTCTAAGAGTGACTATCAAATACCTGCATGACATACTGTCCTGCATAAGTTCCTGTTATTGTAGAGCTCTGACCTGATGCCAGCAAAGCAATTGCAAAAAGTTTGGAACTCCAACTACCTAATACATTCTGCAAGCAAGAAACCACAATGGCACTATCATGAAAAAGATATCTGGATCAAGAGAGCACTGCAGAAATTGAAAGATCACAATATGTTATAATAGTAGAAAACCATGTCACAATTGACAGGACAATCAGATTATTGAAAATGTTTCTGAATTGCATACTTTAAGAAGAAAGGAAGCTTTGTTCAAGTCCAAGTCCTTGCAGTTTTCTTGATCTTGAGCATTTATATTTTGGGAGTTGCAAACTGCACCGCTCACGGCAATGATAGATACATTGATGAGAAAGGCCATAACGAGAGCAAAGCCACTTTCTATCATGTAAAATCTGCAAGCCTCCTGTGAACAAGAATGGCATTCATTGCTGCCTGTTAATAAATAGACAGTGTAGATCCATATTTCAAGAAGTTCATTCTGGATGTCAAAATTTTTAACATATTGCTAATGATTTTAAAAGTTACAATCTGAAAGAGCACCAAAAATTTTAAGAACTGGCCAGAACAGAAATTAAATCAGGCCTATACAATTAACTAATTAGTTTGCTTGAAGATTCTTCCCCTATCGGCCAAAGCTATTGTCTACATATGCCAGAGAGCATGCTAGAGACAACAGGTAGGAAGGTAACAAATAACACTTAAATGGCTAAAAGCTCACTGACCAGAAGGCTAAACACTGGAATTTATTTTGTGATTATGTTAGTTAATTCTGCAGTTTACAAAGACCCAAAAACAGTAGGGAAATGCACTAGCAGACAAGAGCACAAATGTTGCGCATGTGTATAATCTTTCCAAAGAGGCTTTAGAACTGCCTACTCTCAATGACTCAACCCTTTTAATATCAAAGCACTTTTGAGCACTTGAACTGCACATTAACATGCACATGCATGAAAAAAAACTTAAGGCTTTTCTCAAGTACATGCACAAGCAAGCTCAAAGTAGTCTACTCATCATATTTACCTTGATGCCACGCACAGATCGTGGGATTTTCCTTGAAAGCACCAATGCTGAATGGAGAAAGAGATTGTGCCTGCAAGGATGTCATATAAGTCTGGCAAATTTAAGAGAGGTTTTACAGATGCAAGAAAACATGGATAGATTGAACATAAAACACATACGGCATAACCATGGCACCGAGAAGTGAAATTGCCAGACCAGCAGCACCATTTCCCTTTAATTGCGGAACAAAGAGCCCTTTCAGAACTTCCTTCGCATCAGGCTTTGCATAGCCAAGCTCTGCAAAAAAGCATCCAGCTATGGTACACACGAGAAAAGCAATAAAGAATTCAAGCTTCCGGACCTGTACAAGGAAAACAAGATGGACTAACAAGGTTTAATTCAACACAATAGAAATGTAGTAGCAAGAGCACCTTCTTCTTCTGGATAAGTGAAACGTCAAGACAGTGTTGAAAACATATAGCAATTGGGAAGAAATCAAATTACCCCATATTGCTGTAGTGCTAAAAGGACAAGAGTGCTGAGTCCAGTCAGAAGAACACCAATCCATACCGGAATTTTGAAGAGCATGTTCAATGCAAAGGCTGTCCCAATCACTGGAAGGAGAAGGAAGCATTTTTTGGTACCAAACATTGATTAATAACATGAAAGAAACAGGCTGTTCTCTTTTAATACACCAGCATTTTGGCCATGTATTCCTCTAAAAATTAAAATCAGTTGAAAACAGGAGTGGGGTGCTGTATTGCATATTAAATACATGCATGTGCACACACATGTTTGATGCTTGGAGCAATGACTTCATTATACTCGTAATGACATGCAATGCTCAAAAGCAAACCAGAGATACCCTCACCTTCAGGAATGTCACATGCAACTATAGCAATTTCAGCAAGGACCCACAAGATGAAGTTTGGTATTCTAGGATATTCATTCCTACAGTGTTCTGCTAAATGTTTTCCTACAATGAGAGAGATAATTTTTGAAAAAAAATCAGTATTAATAAGGAAACAGTGGAGAAGATGTAGAACAAATTAGCAAGTTTAGATTTCACATACCAGTGACAACACCCAAGTTTGCTGCAAGAGATTGGATAATAAGAGCAGCGCATGAAGCCACTAATATGATCCAAAGTAACTGCAAGTTTTTTAAATGGAAGGACTTCAGGAAAAGCAACAGCACACAAACAATTTTCTTAAAAAAAAAGAAGAAGAAAACCCCCAACAAATCCACATGCTAGAAACTTTCTGCAGGCTCTAGATTTTCACTTTCAAAAAGGTGTCTATCAAGTGACCTGAGACCCTTGACGCACTATGCCACATGATATAGCCATCATTCCGGTGCTTTTTTTTTTTTCAGGGGAGGAATACAGAGGGAAATGTGCATAAATATTAGCTACTGTATTCCATAAAATTCATTGTAGTGCAAAATTCCAATTTACCCTCTAGCACGACTTTTTATGGTATTCCACCAATGATGCTCCAGATCTCTTCTTTGATAACATTTCATTTTGACATATTTCAAAGGCTGAAATCAAGAGGGAAAACAGACTGAATTAAGATAAAAGGCAGACCTCATACTTGAATTGCGCTCCTGACTGCAGGTCAGTTTCAACTGCAAGTTAAAACAAAATATTCAGCACTTGTCATTATTTCTAACCATGTTACCAGCAGCATCACAAAGAAATGCTTTTGATCTTACAATTTCCAGGGTCAATGTATGCAATTGAAACAAGGAACCCCGGACCCATGTATGCAAATAGGTTTTTCCAGCTTTTCCTCTGCATAAACAAAGTACAAATTGACATTCAATCAAGCATTTCACATTTAAAGCAATTCAATATAGACAAGCAATGAAGCCCATAGCCATATTATCAATCACAAGTTTCATGCTAGAAACATCCAGAATGCCCGATAGGAACATCTTAAGGCTGAGAACCATTGGCACCCAAGATTCTGATGAATAATAAAATTATACATGAAACATTTATGCCTCGATAAATAAGTATATTCAAATTTTTTCGTATCATATACAGAGACATGGTATTGATCTTTTCGTTAATAAAAGAGCTTATGTTGAAGTCAATTTTGGAAACATTATCATAGTTTGCAAGCTGCAATATGCTTCACATTCCTCATTGCACTAGATCATGCTACTTTTCCACAACATGAAAGCATAGCAAACAAACTATCTGCTGGCACAACCTGTCTATGTGACTGTTAGAAGAAGAGTTTCCCATGCTTTAACCTAATATCATTCTCCTTTCTGGCCATCACTTGCATGCCAAAATTCTCCAATATATCCGCCCATAGATTTCTCAAAAGTTTGTCATGTCATTTGAATATCCTCCACCACTAATCAAACATTCAAACATTTATTTACCAGGCAGATGCCAACACTAATCGCTAAGAATTTCCATAACTACAAGTCATGACATTGTTTGAGGACGTGAGCTATAAAGGAGACCAAGACAAAAAAGACCTTTCCAATACACGCTGCTGGAGTCACTGCCTTTCTCAGGATAATCTAAAGGTTTGAGAAACACATAAAAGTTCCAGTGTTGTTCATACCCACAAGCCTTTTGGGAGACATGGGAAGCTCCAAGTCCTTGCAAATGTCAAGTACATAATTTGAATGCTTATGTCACCCTAACTGTCATTAGGATATTGAAGAAACGACAGAAAAGCATGACTGAATAAAAATTAAAAAAAAAATCTCTTGCACTTTCAGGTACAAAATAAACCTCATCATATTCTTACAGGTAAGTTCAAAAGAATAATACAGCCTTGGAATTTATAACTAGACTAACATCAGCAATGAGATAATTGAGGGGAACAGAACTATTCAATCTTTTTATCCCATCCGTCTCATTTCTATAAAGTCAAAGATGGAAATGGAAAAGTAATTAAAAGTCTGCCAATCGAATTGAAAGAGACAGAGAAAAAAAATAAAACAACTACAATGATGATATCAGTCAGTTGAATGCTATGATATTTAGATACCATGTTTCAGCCGTGCAAGTTGTTCCCTACCTTAATAGAGAAACAAAAGAAGATAAAACAAATTTGAATTGAATTAAGTAATTACACCACGACACCAAGCAGTAATTATCACTTAAATTTGCTTCCTAAAACACCATTTGACTCTTTGTGTCTATAAAACAAGCTTACATCATCTATACTAACCTCAAAAGTCATTCAATTATCTCAATTCCTTACCACAAACACCATCTTTTCACGCACTCATGATGAGAGCTTGATTCAAACAAATGGAAGACACCAAATGCAACACACAAGCAAATATTATACATATATTCAAACGCAAAATTTTTCAACATATGCAAGTTCATATATTGGTGGCTCCCCGAGATGGGTCCCACAGGAATGCCAGACATGAAAGACATGAACCTCGTACTAGCCTGAAACACATAGAAACACACAAATCCACATGCATACATACAAAGTTTTTTTTTGTTTCTAAGTCGGGATATTTTCGGGCCAGATTCCCTTGGCACACGTATATACATGTACACAAGTGTGTATTCATATTTTTTTTGGCGTCACATTTCGTCTATAAAAATCTCTCATTAAATTATAATAGAGATAGAATAAAAATGGAGTAAGTGCAAACATGGCAACTCTAATGAGAATCAATAGTAGTATTGATTGTTTAAAAGAAAACTTACATCAGGCACGACAATTTGTTCAGGATCTGAATTCTCAATCAATGGTGCATTAGAGAAACTCCTATTTCCAGTGCTGGCAATGAACTGTGGCTGCACAGAAGACGAACCCGCCATGGCTAACTCACACTGTAAACTGTGTTTTCATTGAAACAGGCAAAATTTGGAAGAAAGAAGGAAACTTTGAGAGAAGCAAGTAGATATTACAGCAATTCAATCACAACAACGCAATCTGGATTCAGATTTAATGATTAGGAAACCAAGATTAACGTAGATGAAACAAACCGTTCAGAAGGAAACAGAAAAAGAGAGGATCTTTTGGTGATAAAAAGAACAGAAACTGACCTCAGTAGCACAAGATGCAGATGAAGAGAAGTTCACCGGTTTCAGCCTGTGCTTTATAAAGTGCTTCGGCACAATTTGTAGGATTTGTAAGACTCTCGCTCGCTGATAAACACTCAATATGAGTTCACTCCTGTCTTTATAGGGAAATTTCCCTGGCTCTCGGTCTTCTGTTTGGAGCTTGAAAAATGAACAGACGCCCCCTTGTATTTTTTTTTTTTTGGCATGTGTGTTCCACCTAAGGATGTGCGCGTACGGAAAGGTTTTTTTACTATTTTATGATACAACAAAATTTTCGTGCTTGATTTCTTCCAGCTCCAGGGTGAATGGCCTCGGGTGACCATAATTTTTTTTACCCCATCAAATACCTTAAAATGACTGTATCAAACCTTGTGTTGGAAAACATTTATAATTTGGTGAACATTTTATTTTTTTCATTGAGGCAAAAACCTAAACTTATGCTTATGAAATAGTTGTCCATGTACATTGATAAGAAATGTATGGATTTTTGAGAAAAGAGGAATTATGGTGGTCCTCTCAGACTGTCCAAACCCCACGAATAGATAAAAAATCAAATCTGAATCTTATTTTAATCTATCTTTTTAAAAAGAAGTTTGATTTTAACCTTGGTTGAAACATGAAAAGAAAAGGACATCATGCGTGTATATATAAACCCTTTCCAATCTTATAACTTTATTATATTAAAGGTTGGTTTTAAATTGTGATAATGATGATAGTTTAAAGTTTTTTTTATTTAGAAATATATTAAAATAAAAAAAATATATTTTTAAAAAATTATTTCTAACATTATCACATCAAAACAATTTAAAATTATAACAAAATTATTTAAAAAAATTTAAAATTTAAAATAATATAATTTACACCGCTGTTTCTAAAAATAACTAACAAAATAAAGTCTACTTCATGTCAGCAGCCATACTTTTTGTTGTTGACTTAAGTAAAAGGTAAAGGTGAAACTTTCATATATAAAAAAGCTATAAAGATTTAAGCGTTTTGCATAGTTTTTGTTTTATATTTGTTTAGTTTGAAAAAATATTATATTAATATTTTTTATATTTTTTAATAATTTTAATACATTAATGTTAAAAATATTAAAAAAATCATTTTAATATAAAAAACTATTTTAAAAATATATTACATAAAAATCTCAAATACACCCATACTTGGGTTAAATAGATGGAATTAGCATGGCAACACAGGCGTGCCAAGCCATGGTGGGCTAGGATTTCATAAATATCTCCTTTTGAAAAATTGCTGGAAAATTCATAGAATATTATATAAAAAAAGATATCTTGAAATTACATGAGCCAATGTTAGGGGATTATTAAACATGGAGCAGGTATGATTTAAGAAAATAATGTGATCAATATGACCCTGTCAATATAACATCAAAGGACGTTTTATATGTCCCTGTCAATATAACAAGTACTTGTAATTTGGTGATTTTTATAATTTAGCATGTCAATTTTTATCTTTTAAAATAATTTTTTAAAAATTAAATAAAATTATAATAATCAATGAAATTTGAAGATATGATATTTTGAAAAAGTAAATCAACTTATATTTTTTAAAAAATTTAATTTTTTTATATATTTTAAATCATTTTAATATGTTGACTTCAAAACTAATTTTTTTAAAAATAAAAAATATATAATTTTAATATAAAAAATATTTTAAAAAAATAATTACCACATCAACCAATAAAAACAGGTAAAAAATCTAAAGATATGATATAATATAAAAAGATATGCGACAGATTTGGCTATTCGACGGAGAAAGACAAGATGGAGACGCACTTGAGGTTTTTGGTCAGAGGTTTTATCATACAGCACAGTGCACAGTACAACCTTTGACGATTGGGTCCCACATATTTCTAAACCAATGGTTGTGATTTGTAGGGCCCATCGATAGTACTTCAACATCAAGAAGCATAGTACTCTCGAATGGATGGCTGCTACGCAGATTCTAACACTAAATTCTATTCCTTCACTTTTCTTTTATTCCTTGTATCTTAGCAGTGGTAGGGTTCTAAAGCAATCCAGATTATGAATAAGTTGGAGAATTACTGGATCGACTCTAAATACCCATGAAAATGAATTATATTTTTCTTGAAAAAAAAATACTATAATATAGTAGTTTATTATATAGTAAATGTAAGTTAACTATGAAATACCAATAAGATAAAATATTAAATAATCTTAACATTCTAAATCAGGCTAATATACAGCATTGATATAAAGGGTTTAATTAAAAAAAAATCTCTACTAGTTTATATTTATCTGGTTTTATTTTGTTTGCCAACAAGTTTAAGTTTGATAAAAAAAAATAAAAAAAACTTAAATTTTATTTTGGAGCTCATTATAATACTCAAACTTTATTTAAATTTGATTTAGTTAACGTGAAGATTATGATATTCAGCTCGTTTACAATATTAACATAAAGAATGAATTCATTCACTACTTCACCTATCACTTCAAAAGTGATTCACTTTTTTTAAAAAAAAAAAAAACCAGAATATCACTTATTCATAATTGTTTAGGGTTTTATTTGGGATTGTAGTTGAACTGGTTTTTTATTAGACTTTAATTTTTTTTAATTACATTTTTTTTGTGTTTTTTAATACTAATATGAAAAATAAATTTTAAAAAATATTATTTTAATATATTTAAAAAACAATTTTAACAGCCCTAATTTTAACCATTTAAGCGGACACAACCTGCAAGTATCATTTCTTTATACATGAATGTATGTCACAGATAGAAAAATGATGAAATGTAGGAATAAATTCAAACTCAACACCATCCACTCGTAGATAACTATAAAAACAAAACCTAAAGATGAAGCTATGTTATGCAAGAACATAATTCCTCCTTCTTTCTCACTGTCTTACTAGTTATAGCAGAGTATCATGGAAGTCCACCATTCACATAAAATACAGCAGCTCGAGCATATAAAAGAGTATCATGGACGTCCACCATTCACATAAAATACAGCAGCTCGAGCATATATATATATATATATATATATAGAATAGTGTGAGGACGAACTATTTTATGAATTCTGGAACACTTGCACTTTCTTCAGATTTGGAATTGGAATAAGAAACCTACTGTCTAGCGCGCATTATCTCTATGGATGGTGGCATAGCAGGGGACATGCAATGGATGGTGGCATAGCAGGGGACATGCAATGGATGGTGCAAATTTCTTTACCATAAGAAAGAAAGACCTAGCTATACACAGGAGCCTACGTTCCCAGAACGTCTATGATAACAGGCAACTTGTCGGGGGAGAAATCAGAAGCCAGCCCCATTTGAGAATTTTTCACATGCCTTCGCCACCACCAATATTCCTGTTATTGGAACCAAATATGAGCCAGTTTGGTTTTTGAACTTGATTAGTTAATAGACAGAATTGGTGAGAGTCTAGCTGAATCAACTAGCGCTTGTTTTCGTGGTTCAAGTTGTTTTTCAAGTACTCTTCAAATTGTATTTTGTATAAAAAATAATTAAATTATTTTTTTTAGGTTTTTTTTAATGGTTTTAACTTGCTTATGTCAACAATAAATAGAATATTTTAAAAAACATAATTTTAATTCATTTTCAATTGAAAAACACTACATTTAGTCGAAAACAATATTTTTACCGGTTCAACCAACGATGGAGGCACCAATTGAACCAGTAAACTAAGAACCTGATGCCCTGTCCAATTTGGTTCTGATAGCTATGATTAATATAGTGTTAATGGTCACAGCACAGCAGAAGCACCTTAGGTGAAATAGTGCTAAGGAGGTTTTAGGTTCCAGATGGTGCTGAGTCATCATAAACTGGGCCCTGGGTTGTTCTTTCTAGGCAGATCAGTCAGCCCATCTCTTGGAACGAGACAGACCCATTGGGCTATACTGAGAGGATTTTTTAGGCTCAATTATAAGTTCTACCTTTAGACTTGTTGCCATAGGAAATGCCAGTTAGTTTCAAGCAATTCTCTTTTGGGCTTGGATCTTAAAGATCATTAGAACTGTGCGTATTAACATCATGACATGTCATAAAAGTGTTAAAATTTGGATGGTTTATGAAAAAGAGGATTCTCCAAATAAGCAAAAATTAATAATGTTATTTTGTTTTTATAAATAATTAAAATCATATATGGTAAAGAAATCGATTTAAGGTAAAACTTGGTTCAAGCCAAGCTTCAAATCGACAAGTCATCGAGTTAACTTGCTAGGCTAGATCAGATTTTATAACTATAGTTCTCTTTCAAGTTTAGCTCTTGAGCATAACTATTAGACTCGGTCTAGAGTCTGACTTAGTCCAAGTCGTATATTTGTAGGGTCAACCCTAAAAAGTCGTTGTTTTGATGTTTTAAAAATAAAATGACATTGTTTTAGATATTTTTTAAAACTAAAATGATGTTGTTTTAGACCAATTTTTTAAAAAAAAATTAGAGTTGACTCAACCAAATATCACTCAAGTTTGGTCTGGTCAACTAGGTCATGTGATTTGATCGAGTCAACCTCCATATCAATTCAAAATAAAACTCGACCCTAGCCAAGCCAGGCTCTAAGTTAACATATTATCAAATTAACCTGTCATGCAAATCCAAGTTAATAAATATGACTCATAGCTCCACCAATTTGCTAAATCCATTATGACCACACTAGGGAGATAAGAAAATCATAATGACTAAGAGAAAATATAAACTTCAAACAGTATACTCTTCCACCTATCTGTGAGGCTTTTCAATGTTCTTCATGATTAAAACAATGAACCATGTATTATTCTTGACCCAAAAAATAAGATTGATGTTGGAGTTATATTTAATAACTGTCTCCATTGTCTAATGCAAACATCATCGTATAAGATGGAAATTTAAACAATTTATATGAAAGAAATTAAGAAGCAAATCAAGTATGAGAAAATTATCATTCCTCTCTACTAATCCCTTGATTACAAAAATTACGTAGCTTTAATATTTACATTGCTAATATTACACAACACTACATCATAAAAGCTGAGAGACAAACATGTGCAAACCAGCAAGCATTCGGATTTTAATTTTAAGGACTCTAGTCAATTAACAACCATTAACCAACTTAATTACTTGCTCTTATTTGGCTTTCATGGCAACATTCTCACCATGCCAACTCCAAACTATGTCTTTGAGGACATGCCTATCATCTTCGAGCGTGTTTGGTAGTGTGATAGCGGTTGCTTTTCAAATAACCTTTTCGTGCCGAAATGCATGCCAATGATTTTTTTTATTTTTTAAAAATTATTTTTGACATCAGCACATCAAAAAAATCTAAAAAGTACAAACCGTATTAAATTTTAGCAAAAAAAAAATTAAAATTTTTTAGGAACGCCGATTGAACCGCGTTCCCAAACAAACATTGGAGCACTAGGAGAATTCAATCACCATCAACTCGATTGCCACCTTAAACTCCTTTGTCGTCACTGCCAATTTCCTTTTGTCCCTCCTCTTTTCCTTACATTTTCACCTTAAATTCTATGCCACTCACTACCACTTTAAAAATCACCTTTTTTGCCACGAACTTCATTATTGCCATTGATTTTGAAGTCGGCATTGAATCCCTTTTCTTCTTTTCTTGGTCTCAAACAAACTAGATAAAGCAAATACTAATGACATTAAAGATATGGATTCAAAAGCATTATAAAAAGCCGACGAATGCTTTAATCTTATTTCTCTAACAATACCTCTTGATCTCCACTTTTAACACCGTTTTCAATATCTTTTAATCATTAGGAGATATAGTAAATTGAGTGAGACTTTTTTGAAACCAAGTAGTTTTCATAATCTTGGGGATTGTGAGTCTCTTTTCAAGGTCCACTGTAAAAAACTTGGCAATCAACCTCCTAGCATCCTTCCAAATCCAAGGATAAAACTCATATTCAACCTATAAAATCTTCACATGCATCTACATTGCATTCTCATTGTGAAATGGCAATTGTCAAGTATCCTGAAAATTGAATAGAATAGCCACATGAGACCAAATATCAACTTTAGCACTATCACAACCTTTCACCCAAAACACTATAAAAACTCATATAAGACACTTAACCTTTAATCTCAAAATCACTAAAGAAAATGAAAACTAACCAAATCCAAAAATTCCTAATTATACCTTGTTTGCCTTTTCCAACATGATCAGAGGGAAATGCCATTTTCAACATACTTCTCTCAAGAAGAGAAACTCAATGACACAAATATTATATTTTATGGTGGTCGGAATGTGGCCAAACAATATCCCTGTTATTTTCCGACGAGTTTCTCTCTCCTCTCTCAAAT
Source organism: Populus tomentosa (assembly GCA_018804465.1). Taxonomy (NCBI): domain Eukaryota; kingdom Viridiplantae; phylum Streptophyta; class Magnoliopsida; order Malpighiales; family Salicaceae; genus Populus; species Populus tomentosa. The sequence continues at coordinate 3,333,379 of CM031969.1, read as the reverse complement.
CCAATAACTAAAAATAAACAAAATAAAAATTTTAAAATTGAACATGAAATTTCCCCTTATTTTACATTTCAATTCTCTTTATTTGAATTTTGTTTTTCTATTAAAGATTTCACCCATAACTCATTAAATTGTCCATAAAAGAATAATAATAAAAAATATTCAATGCACCTTGAAAAAAAATGGAGGTGGATTACTATTCATATAAATTGCTTTTCCACCCTATTGTTTTAGTTTATAAATAATTTTAAGGATGTAAGTCACTAAAAATACATAAAAAATAGTTTAAGATTGAATAATATTAGGAAGTTATTTTGAAGAATTAAAAGAAAATATTTGAAAAAATATTTTAAACAAACCATATATTTAAAAACAAATTTGTCCAAGTTAAACCAAGTGAACAAGATATGATGCATGAGCTTAGAGCACCTTCCGTGGTTTAGGAGCTTTAAAAAGAAAAACATTGATGACACGTCATGAAAATGATTCATTGTCCATTACAACAATAGGGTTGCTATAGAAATCAAGGGTTCTTCATTTTTTTTTTCAAACATCCTAAAAGTTTTCTAACAACCCCTATAAAACCATTTTCAATCTCAAAAGAAATTTTAATTCATAAGAAATAACAAAAACAATCAAATACAAAAAATCAATTATATTTTTGAGTTTTGATCTCATTTATCTAGTAATTTAAAAGCCAAAAACCACCATTATTAAACTCTTCCGATCAATTCTAATCCGTTGACACTAACAAATGGCTTGGAATCAAATCATATACTGAATTGAACTAAAATCATAAATAAATTTGAATTTAATTGATAATCTATTATAATTCTTATATTTGAAATAAACTACTAAATCATACGGTTATTATTATTTTCAACATTAATTTCAAGAGAGAGCAAATCAAAGGGTGTCTTCTCTTATTTGCTTTTGTATTTTTTTTCATAAATTAAATTTCATATCGAATTCAAATCAATACCCTTAAAAGAGTTTCAAACATAAGAATTGCATTAATCATATGAATTAATTTCAATCCACAAGGTTCTAAACAGGTTGTAAGTTGATCATTGTTGTGATAAAAAATAAAAAAAAAGAGCTTGTAGAGATTTATCTCTTTTATTCCCTCATTTCTCTCAACTGTCACTAAAATGTCATGAAAAATGAAACATGATATCGAAATATAACAAATCAAATACATAGGGATCCAAATGTACAATTGACAAGTGGCCAACCTTTAATGGCCCTTAAACATCAAGAAATTATAATAATGTCATCAATGAATAGTGATAAAACACCTGTGCTTTTAGTTTATAGGTAATAACTAGATAGGTGACCTGTGCAATGTCGTAGATCAGGTCAGATTCTTTCTAACATAAAAAAAAGATGTTTAGGTGACGTTAGTGTTTTTAAAGAAGTAAGAAAAACTTGAGACATAGGTCATTGACTTGATCATGTTCAATAAGTTTGGTAAACTTAATAATATGATTAAAAAGTATTAACAATAAATAAAGAAAACAAAATTTTGTTGGCAATAATTAACTATAAAAAAGCTATCAATATCATATTCGAGAGGAAAAGAAATAAAAGTACGTTGGAGACTCATCGTCACTCCACTGTGGACACCGCTCACCACCAGAAAGAGCTCATTGAGATGATTCTACTGTCATTATGAAAGGCTACATGACAACACTAAAAGAGACCACATGCGCCACCATAGCAACAATCTGGAATGCAAACCAAATAAAATATCATGAAGTAAGCAGTTAATTTAATAGCATGAAATCATTCAAATTCATATCCCATGAAATCCTAGACCTAGACTTAATAAAGAAGCTCAATTACCTACTAAATTTAATGTTAAAAAATAAAATTAAAAAATAAATATCAATTTAAAAATTTACCAAAGTAAAAAAAATAGTGATCAAACGAATGAGAATCAAATTTGATATGAAAAAAATTGAAAGAGGATGTAAACGTAAAAAAAAGTCATTTTTAAAAATCATCTCCAATAACACAATTAACAATTAAAAAAATGGGAACCAAATATGACATATGAAAAAAAATCAAAGGAGGATAAAATTAAAAAAAAATCTAATTTTTAAAATTATTTCAAATAAAACAAATAATAATAATAAAAAATGATTATATCTAAAGAACAAATAAATTGAAGGGTTGATTTAAAAAGTAAGAGGGTCAAGCGTGGAAATTAAGGAGGAGAGAGAAAATAAAAGGAAAAAAAAGAGAAAAAATCACCGGTGGCACATGGAGGTTAGTTGGCCAAACATGGCACCCAAGAATGATGGAGCTGTCAAGATTATTCAAATGTTATCCTGGAAGCCATTGTTTGATAATCAAATGTCCCCTCACATGCCACCCAAATATCACAGACATAACACACACGTTGTCGTGTGTGATGCACATGCTGGTCAATTCTTGGTTTTAAATAATATCTTATATTTTTTAAATTATCAAATTACCCTTTAATCAACTTGATTATAACAAAAAAAAAACCAAGATGAAAAGATGTAAAAACCTATAGATGTCAATTTAGTATTTTTTATTTAAAAGGTAATTTAGTCATTTTCTATACTTAAAAAATGAAAACACTCCTAGATGCCAGTTTAATAAATATTTCTTTTAAGGTTAATTCAATTATTTTATTATACTATAAAATATAAAAAAGACTGATTTGTCTTTTATCAATATTATAATGACCAATGTAGCTTATTATTTTTGTTTTTAATAATGAGTAAACTAGTAATTACTAATATACTTTGCACTATCAATTGAAAGTATCATGGCTAGTAGTATGATATGACTTTGGAACTGAAAAGTTGTTTGGTATTGTAGTTGTAATTGCTTTTTAAAATGTTATTTATTCGGAAATATATTAAAATAATATATATTTTTTAAAAAAACTTATTTTTAACATCAATGCATCAAAATAATCTAAAAATATCAAAAAATATATTAATATAAAGAAAATAAAAAAATAAAATAATTTTAAATTTTTTTAAAAATATTTTTAAAATGTAAAAATAAATATAGGACATCGTATTATTAATGATGTTGTATTTCAAATCCTTGCATTTGATAATGCCAAATGGATATTCATGTGCAATAATACCATTATCGGCTCCTTATTTTTTCCAATTTACGCGCACCAGTTAAATTCAAATTAGTGGATTCCAAATCCCAACCAAGTATTGATATTATTCAGAAGGAAAAATGAAACTTAATTTTCGATATCAACTTGGTTAGGACATTACCTGATACTGGTGTTAATGCTCATAAATGCATTTGGCATGCAGTCACTCAAAACATTTGACCCAGGAAATCAGTGAGTTGGCAATCGTCAGCATATTAATGGCGAGGGGCTATAAATTTTGAGCTATTTGCAGAATATATATATAGGAACTCGACACAGAACTCGTAGTGATTGTCTCTGCTCTTCTTACTTAACAGAGTGCATTAGGGAGTGATTGTCACTGCAGTGTCTTCTTAGAAATGGCTAGGTTTTCTGGCAACTATCTCTTCATCGTTCTTCTTGTCTTCCCAGGTACTTTCAACTTATTAATGGCGAGGGGTTCTATGAGCTCCCCCACACATGTACACACACACACACACACACACACACACACTCAACATAAAATGACTAGAAATTTACACAGACCATTTTCGTTTGATGATCTTGTTTCTTTTACCACGTTTTTTCTGCAATAACTAATGAATTATATGCATGCTGGTTGTGTTTGGCAGTTGCATGGACAGTGCCTCGAGCAGAAGCAAAAACATGCTATAAGATAATTCCTAACATTGCTCCCTGCAACCCTGGCGGCTGTGAGAGGCTGTGCGAGTTCTTACACTACGAGAAGGGAGAGTGCTCTCCTATGCTGCCAAGCGGAGAGATCCGTTGCAAGTGCAGCTGGACATGTAAATTAACGAACAATTTGCCTCATCAGTTTTACAAGCATTAATATTGACTTGATGTATAATGTTTGCAAGACAAACAGATGAATAATTCATGGTTCTGTTGGATTGAATTCCTTTTTTTGTTTTGCGATATATTATTTTTGTTCTTGCGATGAGGAAGTACTTGAGAGGTGCGTTACACAAATTAATTCAAATTGATCAACCCTTTTGTTTCTCTTCAAATAGTCTGTTAATAAGTCATACGCATTTTCCTGTAAAATACTAGTAAGTTAATTAAATTCATAAATTACAATAAAATATAAGTAAATCATGCTAAAAAATTAATTTTTATGATAATAAGTTAATCTAATTGATATCAATTCTTTATAAAATTGAAAATATAAAATATAAAATCAAGGTTCTAGCTTTGACCCCACATTTGTCATTTATCTCTAGTTTGGCCTATAATAGTGGAAGGGTGGCAAACGCATGACAAAGTAAACGACCTGTCGGTTTCCTTAGGGGTGTGTTTGCTTCTGTATTTTTTAAGCTTTCAAAGCTTAATAGACAGAAACCCTCCAGAGAATTCGCGGCTCAAAACTAGGAGAACCAGAAATTGAACAGTGAACACAAAAAGACATAAACTTTGTTGTATCGTCGACTCTGTTCTTTTTCAGTTTCACCAAACTGGTAATAAAGCTTCTTCCTTTGTCATTCTTTTCTTCCCCTTATTCCAATCCTCAGTTCTCCTTTGCCCTTACTTTCATAGGTTTGCATCAAGAATTTATCAGTTTGAACCGGCTTTTGGGTTTTATTCAATTTCTTGGATCGTTTGTCATTCTGTTCACTAGTCTTGGGTTTTTGAAGTTGCATCTTTGCCTGGCATTATATTTTTGTTGTTGTCTGTGTTTTCCCATTTCGAAAAATTTGAAATATCTATGATTGGGATACTTTATCGCGTGCTTTGTTACAGTTAGTTAATTCTTTCTTCGTTTTTTTTTTTAAATAGTTTAGGAGAAAGATTATGTTAAGGTCTAGACTTTCAAGAATTGGAGCTGGGATAGTCAAAGAACTCTCAAGAGGTATGTAATGTGCTCGCATCTATTTCCTTTGGGTTTTCTTTAAAGCGATATATAGTGTTATTTGGAATCTGCGATAAGTTCCAGCTACTTTGAAGGACATATGCATGTATGATACAAATTCGAAGTTTAATTGAGAGAGTAACATACTGAAAAATGCTTAACTTGCGCTTATTTTTTTTTTTTGGATAAATGAAGATGTTTCATTGATAAAAAGGAACAAGTAGGAACTTATCCTACTACAAAAGCAAGAATCAGCAGTGGATGACAAGAACGATAAAACTAGGAAAAACTCCCCCGATTACATATAGAAGACAAGCTTGTATTTACAACAGCTTCTTCTAACAATTTAGTCGTATGCAGTCTATAAGAAACAACTGGGAAAATCCACTTAGTCTGCACAGGCACAAAGCACACAGCATATATTTCTTCCCAACCTGGTCGGCCTTACCTCGTTAGGTAGCTTATTAAACACAGCGGGGCAGACAATAAAACTATGTCTGGGAATATGAAAGGGTCCCAATACAAGTTTATACCTTGTTAACTTTTATTTCTCTGTATTGGATAAGTTCCCAAGCACTTCCGGCAGTGAAAACTCCCTTGGGCATATCCTTACAAATAACACTATCATCGCTCAAGGGATCAGGATGAATCACAATTGTACCCATAGCATCAGATCTGGCATGAGGCCAGAACCATTCCCATTCTTTAACAATTATAGCAAGCTTAGCATCCAAATTGATTCCATGCTCATTAACAACCCTAAAGCCATTTTCGTTGATTAGCACACCTGTGGGGGTGCCAATAATCTCAGCAGATTTACCATTACCAGCGGTATGTTGGATTTGGTCCTAAGCAAAACCTCTGAGTTGAAGAAGTTTGTTCAATACAATCACCAGTGCTTTTCAAGCTCCAAAAACTTCTCCCTTTCATTTTGCACAAGTTTAATAATGGTTTTATCTAGTATTCCCTTTTTTCAAATGAATGAATGCTTCCTTTTTTGTGCAGGACAATGTACAGCCATGTTTAGATCATCATTTATACTAAGGCCGTATAGTGCATGCTGGCGACCTCAGGTTAGTCTGAGGCCTATAGTTTTAATTGGAGCGATCTTCTGGTTGCCATATTATTCTTATTTCTAGATGCCCACTGGTTCTTAATCTTGGAACAGGTTGAATTACACCCAGAAACTAAGGGTTTCCAAGGTACTATATTTCAAAAGCACTACCAGTTCTCTAGCACAGCTACCAGTAGTGACTCTGCAAATGGGAGTGACCTAGAGGAGATGTAAGCTCTTTTGCATTGACTTGCTTATTACTGTTACAAGAATGTGGCATTTTTTATAAATGCTGAAAAGTTTATCTTTACTCTTAGGAAGCAAAGTTAACAATGACACCACCTGAAACCAACAGAACCTGTAATATCATTTAGAAACTCTTCAGTAGAGCCTGAGGGAAACTGGAAACCATGAAATTTACTCTTAGAAGATTGTTTGACTGATCTGTTAGATGCATACAGTGTTGTACTTATCAGAAATAAGAAAAAACGAGCTATATTTCTCTCATGTTCTATATGCTAACTCTCAGTTCGCTTAGCAATAGCTTGCCCCTATCTCTCTCTCAAAGCATTTTTTTTTTTCATTACGACTCTCTCTTATAATTGTAATCCTAGGAAACTCTTCTATTGGAAATTAAGCGTGAAACATTTCGAGGATACATGGTTTTATGGTTGTTTATGATTCATGGTAAGACCATGTAACCATAACTTAATATCAGAAATTGACCATAAAAAACATTTATGACCTTGTCTCTGTATTAGAAATGCCTGGGTTTTGACATGCCATGCCTATCTCAAAGCATGGCACTCATGTTTGTATTTATAGTTGATAGCTGCAGTCTAATGAAAGGAATCAATTAAGTTCATATTTCGTTTGATTGATAATATAGTTGCAGCAGACCTGGAAGAATTAATTAAATAGATGATGGGGATTCCATACTCAATTTAGATAGCGTCAAACTTCAAAAGGAAAAACCATTTGTAGAAGCTAAGTAGTCATCCTTGCTGGAGGGCTATGATATACATTATACTGTAAGTGCAACTTGGAATATCATAACATCAAGTTGCAAGGCAATCTGCAGAAATGTTGTTTCCTTGTGATCTTCGCACATTAAGCAGTTACAGTAGCTTCCCAATGCCTTGCTATTGCAATGGTGCATGGAGATCTCAGCTTCTGAGCTACCACCCTAGGATCTAATTAAGAAAAAATATTTAAATGCTTAGTCTTCTAGCAAGATGACCCACCCTGGAAGGAGATTTGAGTTCCTGCGTGCTTTGAAAGTTGTTGAACATTCCTTACATGTGTTCAAAGCTAACCATAGGCTCAAGTCCAACTGAGCTGGCCAGTTTATTGTTGATAAGGAAAGAATAAAGAGCTGATCATTCTGACAATAGCAATGGGTGATTGTAAGTAATTGCAAAAGTTATCTGCTGCTCTTTCTTCTTAATCTTGTGATGTATGTGCAGGATATCCATAACATTTGTAGGTAAGTACGGGGAGGAAAAGGATATCAAGGTCCCTGTTGGAATGTCCATGTTAGAAGCTGCTCATGAAAATGATATAGAACTTGAAGGCAAGGTTTATAATTCAATTTTTTAGTTTAGTGTTTTCCATTTATGTTGGATGATAATTGGTTTTTCTGTTTCTATAATGGTTGCATTGTCAGTGTGGAAAATTCCACATGTCCCATCTTTCTGTAACGAGATGTTTTATTTATTCATTGTTTTTGCTTTTTTTATTTTGGTTGCTGTCTGTATTCTCCTTTAATTTATGCCACTAGGAAACTATGAGTAATCATTCTGATTATTTTTCTTTGTAATTCTTTATTTCTGTGCTTTTATGTCATGTCAGGAGCATGTGAAGGCTCACTTGCTTGTTCGACGTGTCATGTGATTGTGATGGTATGATAATGGGCATAGTTTATGTGGTGTTACCGTGATTATTTCAAATTTATGAGGGGCTAAATATTGAATCTGGTGGTAGGACATGGAATACTACAACAAATTAGAAGACCCAGCTGATGAGGAGAATGACATGTTGGATTTGGCATTTGGGCTTACAGAAACGTGAGTTCTTTCAGCGTCAAAACACTAAAAGGATTTGTAGGCGTCAAATCAATATTGATTTCTATGTTTTGGATTTTGCAGTTCCCGTCTGGGTTGTCAAGTGATTGCAAAGCCTGAGCTCAATGGAATGCGCCTAGCTATACCTGCTGCCACTCGTAATTTTGCCGTTGATGGGTATGTTCCAAAACCACACTAGACAACGTGTTTCGCCACCAGAAGATGTTTATTGAGTGTAAAAATGTGATCGTCCCAGTTTTGTAGCTCCTTTGCTGTAGTGGATCAATGAGCATATACAACAGTCAAGCCATCCCTTTCCATTGAATATTGCTTATCTATCTCAATAATCACTTTCACTAATTCTAAGAGATACACTAACAATGTTACCATTTTAGTGGTCAGCAAAGTTGTAGCTGGACCATCCAATTTTTATTATTTGATTTATCCCCATATTTTACACAATATGTACATCCAGTTCATAAAGTCATTCATAATATAGAACATTCTTTCTCAATGAACCTAGTTAAGTTCAGACATAAGAGATGTTGACTTGTTAGCGATTGTTACATTGGATTATGTCCTGTTCTGGTTTTAGTCTAAATGAAATACACTTTGGATTCTTAGCTACTATGATGTAAAATGAAGAATTGGCCAGTGGTCACCAGTCCCAGCTATACGCAGGCCTGGACTAAATTTCTTTTGATTTGGAACAACATCTCCATTCCTTTGAAATTAGGCTGCTCGTCGGTGGGAGACTTGAATAACATCTATGCTACAGATTCATTGATAAACTGGCTGCTAATAACCTACTGATCCTTGGCCCTAACACCTACATTATTAATACAAAGATTTAGTTTTGCTGAGTGGTACGGAAGTTTAGCTGAGTAGTACTTATGTGGAGTCAGAGAACCACCCTCTAGATTAGCGCTGCAGCTTTAAGCATACCAGTGATGAAGTCCTTTGCATGAAATGACTTTGTGGTGTCGATGTTGAGTTTTGCGACGTTTCCAACATCATAGTAATCAAGATCCGGATCATTTTGATTGCTGCATTCAACGGAAACAAGACGAGCATCTGTGAAACTTGCAAGCTCAACCACCCTGTCAAAGTGGGCGCGGTGAGAGGGCTGAGAGTTGATGATAACACTGAGCTTCAAACAGAGCTGGGTTGAAGATATTTGCGAGAGAATTTCCAAAAGACAAGCCATCGCAATGTTCAGTTTCAAGTGAATCATGTAGGGCTGGTATGATATCTTCTTCATCGATGAGAGGGGAATTAAGGAACTGGGCCAGTTCGTGGGCTATTTTGCTTTTGTAGCTGCTAGAATGGCCTTTCATTGCTATGAGCAACGGGGACTCCGGCTATTCTTCAACATCAATCCCTGGTTCCATTTCCTCTCTTCCCTCCATTTCTTGAATAATTGTTAACTGGTATTACTATGTCCCAGTCCCAGCATCTGTTGCTTATACACTGAAGTGATAGCTAGGGAAGTACAAGACAAGGCTCAAGGAGAAAAGAAAAGGATGGCATCTCTTCAACAAGAGGATTTAGTTACGTTATTAAAGAAATATCCTTTGTTTTTTTTAATTAAACATGTTTATGTATTTTCTGTATCGATCTTCTGTATTATTGAAACACAATAATATAGACATTATTCTTCGATCTCTTGCAAATGTTTTCACCTATAAACTATATAGTATAACGTATAATAATTTGTATAATGGATAATTGTCTAGAAGAAAAGTGTGAAAGAAAAAGATGGATGTGGTCATATCCAACTATATATCCAAATTAAATTGAAAACGTGTGCCATGTCTCCCACGATGTCAAAATTGCTTATGAACTAATCAGTCTAGCTGAGCTCGTCAACTCCCTCCCTAGTAGTAGACTCTTAAAAATTGTCAAACCACAAAATCAATCATCTTTCTCCTTCCAACACTGTTCCGATTCCGGCTCCATTTTAATTATACAAAAATAATATATTAAATTAAAGTTGAGTTCTTAACCCAAATTAAAAAAAAAGGGAAACATCAAATTTTAAACTATCCTCTTGGAGCCTGGAGGTGACAAGCTAGTTTGTGCGGGAATTGAGAAATACATGATGCATGCACCGCCTAGTTAATGTAGCTAGGTCTTCTCTCTTTTAATAGAGGCAGAAAAGAATACATGAGGACCTTATTGATCATGTTATAATCAACTGGAATCGAGGAAAAGTGAAGTTGACGAGCAAGTTGGAAGAGACCCAGAAGATGGCAATGAGAGGATGAATCGCCATTCTTCCATGCGGTGCTGATCTCATTCGTGCCATCATAAGGGCAGCCATGGTCGTCGATGGGATCAACCATCAAGTTGCATAATTAAACAAGTCATCACTTTGATCATAGAAGACTTCTAGGTTGGTTAACTTGGATGGACAGGTTATTCAAAGTTTAAATTTTTAGTATTGTTGATGTTTTATAAAAGTATTTTCAATAAAAAATACTTCAATGAAAAATATATTAAAAATATATATATATATATATATATATATATATATATATATATTTGATATTAACATATTAAAATTATTCAAAAACACTTCAATTCAATATCTTTTAGCTAAATATAATTTGAAAAGCATACCCAAGAGATAAAAGCATTTTCTCCTTAATTGACCTAGGAGTTGTTCCCGGGCATCCTTGAAAAAAAAAATTTATAACGAAAAACAAACATTCTAAAACTTGACAAATATTTTGGAGTTTTGTTTTCCTTTTTTCTTACCCATTTATAGCAAATAGAGAGGATGCTTGACATTAATCTTAATAGTATTATCATTTGTTAATTTGATTTATTTATTTTTTTCAATTTTTCCCAAGAATTCAAAATTTTAGGTTTTTTTCTTATTTTTTTACCTGAATAAGATCTTTTCATTATTCAACATTTAATTTTTTTGGAATTTAGTCTACTTGATTTTTCTATTGTTTTTAGGCCTTATCTAAAAGTCAATCCGAGACAAATACCCGGTCACAAGTCGAGTGACTTGACCCGAGTTAACCTAAATCAACCAATTTTTTTTTATTTATAAAAAAAATAAAAATGATACCATTTTAAAGAGGAAAAAAAAAGCTATATAATTAACAGGTTTTCACCTCAATTTGATTGGATTTGCTCTAGATTAACTAAGACATTGGTTGACTGTCTTACATTGGATCAATTCTCTCCCAATTTCTTTTAAAATCCAGTCTGGTCTAAGTCATAAATCACCTAAGTCACGAGTTAATCTGTCAGGTCGAGCCAGGTTTTAAAACAGAGGCTTTTCAGATGTGGTACTTTTAATTTAGTTACTAGCTAGGGTCATAAGTTTAAAAAGTTAATACGAGATGATAACGTTTTTTTTTTATTACATCATTTAAAGTTATTCATTTTAAAAAATAAACTTTGTTATTTTCTTTAGTTTTCTTTTCAATCAAGTTATCCTTATTTCATGATCTAGTTAAGAGGTCTATCCAAGTGGTCTAGGTTTTTTCTAGGTTGATTTTTTTTTTTATCCTTTTCAATTTTATCTTTCAAAATTCTTTTCTTTTTAGAATTAAACTTTTTTTTTTGTTTTTTATTTGATTATCTTGTTCACATGATCTTACTCACTAGTTTTGATGACCTTACTCAGTTTTGTTGTTGCTTTGTTTTTTAAATTTTTTTGTTATTATTTATTTTTTTGATTTCATCCTTTTATATTTTAATTCTCGGAGTTTGATAATTGTTAATTTTTTTTCCATTCTTCTTCTATAATGTTAATTCATGGATTTTTTTTTCGTTTTTTAAAATACACTTACAACACATGAATATTGTTTTTTTTATACTGCAAAAAAAAACAGTTCAGCCCACGGTAAATCACAGGTCAACTATCTAATATATACATATATTGAATCGGTATATGATGTTTGAATCCTATCCTCTTGTTCAACAATAAAGAACACTGCTTTCACTAATTTTCATTCAAGAAGTTTTGGTAGCTAATGCATGGGTGTCCATGGATACATTTTATGTGGATGAATTAAATTCTAATTGGTCAAGTAAACCATAATGCACGGTTTAAGTGCTACTTATATTAATTACCATAATCATAAGCAGCCAATCATAGTTGATAGTGTTCACAATCACGCACGCGCGTGCATCGAGCATGTTTGGAATAGGGTTGTAAAGCTTGGGATGAACCTATAGTTCTATCCGAGATTTTATTTCCAATTCGAGTTAGATTTTAAAAAATAAATAGAAAAATAAATAGAACTTGATCCAATTAAAATCAAGCTTGATTTTTTAAAAAAATGTTTTATCAAAACAAAGATATTTTAATTTTTTTTTTAAAAATAAAAACAATGATAATTTGAATTTATTTAAGTTGACTCGTTTAATTTATAATTTGGATTTTAGATAAGTTTGATAACTTTAATTTGATATTGTGGTTTTAGCTAACAAATTTTAATAAAAATATTTTTTTAATGAAGTTTTTAGTTAAAATTAATTAAAATATTAATTTGACAATTTTTTAGTCTTCAAGAACTGGCCACAAAACCAGAAATATCCATCTTTTATGAAGCCATAAAAAAGAGTCAATTGCCCTAGAAGTTGCATTTCGCAGCCACAAGGTTATAACAAGTAAACTCCTAATATCACGAGCAATCGAAGGATTCAACACATCATTTTAGATGACTCTTCTAAGGTTTAAATTTGAAGACTTCTACATGCATGAGAGCGAAATATTGTTGTGACATAAGTTGGAAGTCTTTACGGATTATACTATAATAATATTATTCCTCTAAATTAATCTAGATTAACTGAATATATACAATCGTTACAGTATTCTTTTTACAAAATTTGGACATTATCTTATAATTGAAACAGGTTGTTGTTACTGATTAATTAATTCTCACATGGAAATTGTTTTGTTTGTGCTATGCATGTGTTTTTAGACTATAATTTTCGATTCATGAACCTCTAAATAGCATTTGATTGCCGTATTGAGACATAAAAAAGATATGTTTCTCATATATTTTTTATTTTAAAAATATATAAATTGATTATTTGAAAACTTTCAGATATAAATTTATTTTATATCTCAGTTTTCTTAACTAAACATATTTTTATCTTTATTGTCACTATATCTTCTATCCCAATAAAATAATCAAAATTAAGTTGTAACTAAGTTGGTAAATAAGCAATATTCTTTTCATGGAAATATTATTACAAAGTAACTATTTAGCACCCATTGAATTATCAAGAGGATATTAGATACTAAATGTCCGCTAATTAAGTAGCAACCTCAATAACATCAAATAAATCACGATCAATGTCCCTATATATATGCGATGTGTCATTATATATCCCATGGAATTCATACTTGTAATTAAACGCATGGCCACGCAAGAAAATTCACAAATTGAATAGTATATCAATTCCTTTCTAGAAGTTCATGTGGTACAAATGGACCGCAACCAGCCACTCCACCCCCCCAAAAAAAGACATGGAGGATATTTCCCTTCAGTTGCCTAGGTTTATCTTCTACCCATTATAGCTTATGAAAAAAGATTCACGATTATTACTTGAATTTGAACTCTCAAGATGAATATCAGGGGATAAATTAATTTATCCGGTGAGATAATATTATAATTAATTTTTAAAAGAATATTTCAAATCAAAACCGATAATTAATACAATATTAATCTTTTTTAACGAACATACATGCATTGGACCTTGGTGAGCTGCCTGAAGAAGAATTTTATGAACAAGTGGGATGATTGATTTATAGAAGGAACGTGTCAAACTTTGTGTTCAACTTGCAGCGTACATATTCTCCTACTTTTCAAGCTGTCTAGACCATGGCCTGTCGTCTCTTGACTGCTAGGTGACTGGGACCGATATTGACAGAGATTAATTATTAATACACTATCAAAACTCAATTCTAATCAACCTTCTAATCTCGTTTCATCCCCCCCTAACATGTTTATCCGTAGAATCTTAGAACAAAAGGTCAATTTTTTAGTCTATTGCAAATTCTCTTTTCTCTGAAAAAAGGAGTTGTTTTTGGCCCAATGAACTCTAAGAAGTGATTAAGGTACCAATCAATTTGTTAATTTGGTGAATAGTGATGGAGTTTTCTTCGTTAAAGAGAAGTTAGAGAGAATAAGGTAAGATTAACAAAGTGATTAGTACCTTAATCACTTGTTAAGGCACATTGGGCCCTATTTCTTCCATCGTTTTCTTTCTCTCTTTCTCCACATTATTCTCCCATGGAACCATTTTTTGTACTATGTAATGAGTAGTCGTGACACAAGGGACCCTCTAATGTCAGCCATAATTGAAGTCGTGTTAGCCTATCGGTTGAAATCTGAGCGAGTGGGAGTAGCAGGAGGAAGTAGTCTAAAACATGTGGCTTGGAAATACGACCGTGGATTACAAAAATTTGAATTTGGGCACCATTTTTTTCCAATACTATAATAATAATAAAAAAATAAAAAAAACATTGGATTGATACGTTTTTTGTGCTTTTCAATGTTGTAATTAAGTGGACATGGACGTGCTGGAAGAAATGGCAAAACCGAAACGCATGCATGAATGAGAACATGGTGGAAAATTTCATTACAAGTTCGATGGACTGACCCACCGAACCAATTCGTGTGTTGTGGTCGTGGTCTCATTCCATGGTTGAGTCTTTTGGGGGGGGGGACGAAGGATTAGGTGACTGCTGACTTTCTTGAAAAGCTTTTTTGGCTTTTTGATGGATTGGGGGACGTGAATTTTGTACTGTGACGTGTCCCACTCACACCCTCCTGTCCAAATTGAAGCCTGTTCTTCCTCTTCTTTTTTTTTTTTTTTAACAAGAATTCTTCCATGTTTATGTTGTTTCTTCTCCTTTTGATCTGGCTTTATTTGTATAATATTTGCACTGTTGCTATATAACTATCTGCTTTTTATCGATCGAGCACATGAATCTCATCTTTTTTGTTTTAATCATATGGGATATTTGAGAGTATAACGGTATAATATTGAACCCAATGAGACGAATTTAAAGTTTATAATTAATACTTATAATTTTGTGGTATATTTGTTAGGAAATTCAAACCACACCTAATTTATTAAAAAAAATGAATTTTCATATATAAATATTCATTTGTTTTTAATAAATTGGGTTAGGTTTGAATTTCTCACACAAGGATCAAGGATATATATATATTTGTTAATTTAGATGAGAACATACGAGTATTAAGATAGATTAAAAAATGACTCTACATATAGGGATAAATTAGAAGTAATTATTAGACTTATAAAAAAAAATTAGAGACTAAAACATAGAGCATAAATATCGTTATAGTGTATAGTGTATAGTGTAGTTGCAAATATTCCTTGTAAAAACAAGGAGTAATCCACGAGATTTGACTAGAGTCAATATATAATGCCAACCCTTAATTTAAGGCAAGATTGATTTAAGGGATACGGTGATATGATTATCATGTTGGAATACTTTACTACTAGCAAAATGTTAATCATATTGCTTTATTTATTAGGATCATAGTCTTCTCAGTGCTTTTACAGGATAAGTGGACATAAAAGAAACTATATTATATATCTTTAACTTAAGAACCATGTGATAGCCGTGCAAGCTCTGGGATATAAACTATATATTTCCTCCTTCGAAATTTAATAATTCTATGAACTTTGATGTATTTTTGTTACTTTTTAGATTTTAATATTATTGATTTTTAGAGTGTGTATTTTTTGGAGTTTTTATAGGCAGGTTAAAGTGCTGACAGTATACTATATATGTTAAGAGTAATTTAATAATTTAGGAATTGATGTTTTTAAGAACATGTTGGTTTTATTTCCTTAATCAGGGGTGAGATGGAGTTTTCATATTATTAAAAAAAAAAAAAAAAACTTATAGTGTCCTAAACGAGTGGCAGCCAACCATCTTTGACATTTTTAGTTTTAACTTGCTGGCAAAGGCTTAATCATGACTTTAGCGCAGAGAAAATCAGATGTGGGACAGCAACTTTTAGCCCAAGAACATTATACTAATGGTGTTGAAAAAAGGAATTAAAATTGTCTTAGTTTCATTTATTTATGTACGGAAAGTCAAGTTAATATCTTGGACTAAGCGGATGACTATTGACTATGAATATTAATTAGATATGGTGTGTATCACGCCCTGTATAATAATTCCAAAAACTTAAGAAAACTACATTTTAGTCTTATAACTTTTTGAAAATTTAATTATACCCTTTAATTTAAAGTTTATTTATATGAAATACATGTATTGAATCCTAAAAAATCATGTCTCATCAGGCAGGGCGGAACAAGATAAAAAAATTTGGGGGGACCAAGTTATAAATTAAAGGGCTAAAAAAATATTTCATTTATTTTTATTAATATTTACAAGGGAGGGGCATTTCTTTGCCAGCCCCCCTCCCTCCGCCACTGTCATCAGGTGCAACTCCCAATCTTATTTTGATTTTGTGAAGTGCTCATTCTTTGTAAGTTATAATCTAATAAGAGAACAACTATTTTTTCAAAAAAATAACAAAATAAAAAAAATATAAAAGGATAGTTAGATCATTAGCTCAACTATAATAAAAGGTTAGAGTTGTCATTTACTTTTTATAAGTAGGGTCAATTTAATTATTATCATCATGATATGAATTTTTTATTTCACGAAATATTTAGGTTCATTTAGAAATGTGATAAGACAAAGTTAAAATTATAATTTCAAAATTTTTAATCAATCAATAAGCATTATATTTTGCATGAATTCCAATGAAAATCCTCAATTAAAATATTGGTTACTAGAAAATTACAATTTATAGAATTTTTAAACCTATATTTTAAAAACACAACCACAAAAACTATCACATTATCAAATATACACTTATTATTAATAGCAACTCTACTAGCTATTTGGCTTGCACTTCATTACAGGTTAAATAGTTTTTTTCCTATATAAATTATATATGCAAATTCTTATGACTTGTTTTTGTACACAAAAAACCCCAAGCAGAATTCAAAGATTTTATACATATATTGAATTAAATAAATTAAAAATTATTTATGCAATAAAAAAAATTATAAAGCTTGGTCCCTATCTAGTCAAAATAATTAGTCAAACTCGTGACTCTAGCCATATACTCAACTAGGGTTTAAAAATTATTTTTCATAATTTTTTAAAATCTAAAATAGATACCTATAAAATTAATAACCAACCAAATACAAAGGTGATTGGGGAAAAAAATCAAACTAAAACAAATTGCATTGACTGATTAATAATTAACCAAATAATAAGTGATGAAATTTGAAAAAAAAATAAACAGGAAAATTTAAAAAAAAAACAAATTGTAATGGATAAAAAAATTAAAAAAAGAAAAAGAAAAAAAGGTTTGTATCTCGAGCTTAGGTGGCCCAAAGCTTCAGGGCCTCTAGAAAAAGCCCAGGTGTACGGGCCTAGAACAACCCACCTTTCTGGGGCATTATTCATTTAATTTTTTTAAGGGGTGGATGACAAGTTATCTACCACTTAATTCTTAAAAAAAAAAAAATAGCACATGATGCGTCATCTACCCTATCCAGATTCCAAGAACCTCTGATTGCTAAAAAATCAAGCAGGTCTGATTTGGACCAAGAAAAGTCTATTTTTTTATATAAAAAATTCAGCCTAAAGACCTTGTAAAATATATTCATGGCCTCTAACAACCTAAAAATTAGTTTCAAAACCAACAATCAACCTTAACAAGAAGATATTTTTTTTGGGTTTAAATCTATTATTTCAAGCAAGTTTGGGAGGGAACCTTAGATAAATTCTCCCCATCAACACCGAAATCATCTATTTTCATGACCAAAATCGATTTTAATCTAGACTTTCTCTCTATATAACTAGAATCCATCCACTTTTTCTCTCATATTTGAAATCATGGACTAAAAAATAAATAAAATTAAATTTATGCCAAAATTAAATTTCATGAATTGTTAGGAATTGAAAGTTTATAATTTGCTAAGTTGAAAGACCAAAATATATGTTTAGGCCCAAGTTTAGAAAAAACCATCTTTTTTTTCTATTTTTTTTATTTTAGTCCTTTGTCTATGAATCTTGTTATTTCTTGATAGATATCCTTTAATTGACCATCAATTTCAATCTATAAAGGTGTAATTAGATAAAGAAGAAGAAGAAGAAGAACATAAGGGACTAAAAAATCAAATTAACAATCCACAATAATTATCTCTGATTGATTGAATAATGGTGTAGAGAACAATATATTTTTTCCACCTCTTTTAAATATTATTTAATTACCGTAATTGTGAGTTACAAATTCTTACATATAATTATATTTTTAAATAGTTATTTTGAATTAATAGCTTCCAGTTTTTCTAAGTGGGATTTAACAGTGAAGGCCAGGATGGCATCTAAAACACTGTAAAATCATAGAAGTGAGAAATAATGCGACTAGATCGGAACTCCCCGAATCTCCTAATAACATTCATAAACTATTTGTTTTCTATATATTATTATTTTATGTTTATCGCTTATTCTTATATATCAAGCAAATATTTAAAAATCAAACAAAATTATCCGAACAATCAATAATGGATGAGTCTTCCATCTGTAACCCTAAGACAAGTCCTCAATTAAGTCTCCAAAATATCCAATATCTCAAACATATAATATAAATATTCTTAGTCATAGTACTTAGCAAGTTGATCCAAAAATTTCAACAGTCCAAAACCTAATTTAAAATGGGTTTTAAATAATACAAATATTAATATAATTTAACTTAATTGACCTATCTATGATCCAATTGATCAGGCTAAATCAAATAGAATTAATTTTTTTTTAAAAATAAAATAATATTATTTTAATAAAAATAATTAATCTAATAAACCAATTACCTTTTTATTTCCAGTTAAATCCTCGTACCAAAGATCAACTATATGCTCCTGCTAGCTACCAATGAAAACATCAAAATTCTTCTTTAAAAAAAAAGCATCAAGTCCTCGAAGTCGCGAGTTTCACGCTTCACCACCGACTTAACGATGACTCGGGAAAAAAAATGGTAAGGAGACATCCACTCGTGGTATTTTAGGGTGGCCATAGCGAAACGTAGTCGTCGCATGATAGGACTTGTGGTCTTCAACTTTCTTCGACCATAAGTTCGATGATCCTTATGAATTTTGAATTAAATATATGTGGTTTTGTCATATTAACCGGCTTTTATATATGGAATGATAATTTTTTTCTACTTTTTCATTTTTTAAAAAAATATAAATTTAATACTTTTCACTCTTTTTTTTTCACCTATTGAGTTTATTTTTTTTAAAAAATTAAATACTATAATATAGTAATAAATATATATCTTTTCGTATAATTTTCTTTTGAAGGAGGTCTGCATTTTATTTATTTATTTGTTATTGTGGTATAATTTTTTTTTAAAAGTGTTTTTTAATTAAAAATATATTAAAATAATATTTTTTTATTTTTAATATCAGTATATTAAAATTATTCAAAAATATGTAAAAAATATTAATTTAATATTTTTTTCAGAAAAAAACAATTTAAAAAGCATGTTTTAATGTAAAAACAAACACCTAAACACAAAGATGGATCTAATAAAAAAAAATCACAGGGAGATCACACTAAGAAAAAGTAAAAAAAAAAATACATAAAAAAAACACAATATTTGAACCTTTCTAATTGAATTCAATAAAGATGTTTTAATAAAATATAATGTTCCTAACATTTTAAGTGTTAGAATTGAATTATAAATAAAATTCAATCTCTAAAAATACTACAAAAATAAATAAATCAACCACTCTAATGTACAATTCTAAAAAGAACAAATTTAATGTTAAAATTAACTTTCTCGGAATAATAATCTCCCCCTCTTTTTTATTTAGAGACACTTGAAGAAAAAGTATGATAATAATAAAGGCAATATAAAAAATAAAACAAAACAAATTAAATTAAATTTCTTTTAAATATAAAAATTTAATTTATTTATTAATTAAATTAAATTCAAATCATATAATTAAATTCAACGACGTTCTAGAATTGATTCTGGACAATTTATGAATCAACAATTCAAATTATTGATGGACACATGAGCCATAAATTCCAACCAAACCCCCTCCCTCCCTCCCTCTCTCCGAGCCTACAACGTGCTCCCAATACCTAAAAATAAAATACCTCACATTGTTTTGTCGGTAGGTGTGGTAAAGCACATTTTAATGAACATAAACTAGAAAAAAGTTCCCTACGTTTATGCATTGGATGCAACCCTCTTTCCAAAAACCTTAAGAAATTGTGAATGATTTGAAAAATAATTCAATTACTTACACGTGATTGCAAAGGCAAGCTCATAAGTATGTGCGTTCATACTTGTAAACAAGTACACATCTTTGTTCTTCATTCAAATTAAATTTGTTTTTCTAATTTACTCATAATCAAGCTATCTACCTTTTATTTTTTAAAAAATAATAAAAATTACATTCTTATGAACATATATCCTTGTTAACTAACTCTTTTTTTAAAAATTTGTTTTATTTTTATGGAAAGACATATATATACAAGCTCCAATAACTTATCAATTTAGAGCTTGATACATGTTAAATTAAAAAAAAGAATTTAGGTAAAAACTCATTTTTACTCTACCAAAACTCAATTTGAATTTTTTTTAAAATTCAAAATAGTATTATAAATTTTTTTAATATTAAAATTTGTTACACAAAAATTAAGTAAAGTTAATAACTTTGAAGCTGTTTCATAATGTATTAACGGTTTTTTTTTTAATATTTTTTATTTATTTAGAAATGCATCAAAATAATATATTTTTATTTTTTAAAAATTATTTTTAATATTAGTATATAAAAATACCATAAAAACATTAAATTTAAAGTAAAAAAACTAAAATAATTTTAATTTTTTTAAAAAATATTTTATTTTATTTATAATCAAAGCAATACCAGCATTTGGTCAGCATTAAACTTGTAAAAACTTAACCTGTTTCACGCGTGCAACACTCAGCACAATGACACACCACCCATTGTTTAATACTCTACAATAGTATACTACTCCTACCTTTTTTGGTGGGCGCTTGACTTTGACAAAAGCTTTGTTCCATTGTCAATCCCCAACCGACAAATGTCTCGCACACATCAATCTAATCTGCATTCAGTATTTGTATCTGTAAAAAAGAAAACAAAAAAAGAAGAAGCGCATGCCAGCTTCTCATGTGACCAGAACATTTGTATCTTCCGCTACTAGTACTGTTATATCTTTATCTTTCTCTCTCTTTCCACCAAGTTTCCACAACCGAGTTGGGCCCTTTTGAGTTCTATATATTCACAAGTTTTTTGCGTTCCATTTCGTTCCAACTGAGTCTGAATTTAGCTACTTCCTGTGTTTTCACAAGTTTTGCTAGCTGCAGCCACAGAGATTGTCAATCTCCTAGCTAATTCACTTGGTCCCATTATTTGAAGAAGATTGTCAAGGAGGACTAGTTCGATTAAGGCGGCTATGGATAACTCATCCTGGGTTGATACTTCTTTGGATCTTAATATTAATCCTCCAAGAGTGAAAAGTGATGCTCCAGTTGATGCAGAAAGTTTCGGGGTACCAAGAAAAATGAAACCCACTTTCATGTTCCAGACCAAGCCTTCAGCGAAAGAAGAGGTTAGCTTTATATATATATATATATATATATATATATATATATGCAGATACTCGCTTTGCAGTAATTTGATTGTGTCTGTAGGTTTTAGTCGCATACCCCTCTTCCTTTCTTTATGGTTTATGGCCATCAATTGAAGGCTAAACACATAGCTTCTTATATTTGACTTGGTTTTGTTTTTCAAACAAATTTCAATGAAGTATGTAGCTTTCAGCAAGAACAAGATATTTTGAATTAATGTCTCACTGGGTTTCATGAAAAAATACATAGAAATGTTTTTGCTGTCATATATCGTCAAAATATTGATTCATAGGAAAAGAAGAAGAAGAAGTAACTATTACAAAGGGGACTAGTAGCCTTCTTAAGTTTTAGCTAGGAACTGGCTGAAATTGATTAGAATAGGAACTTATCCGAGGTGCTTCTAAAACTTGCTGTCTTCTTGGAGTTTTGAAGTTGAATTTATTTTGTATAATTACTAATTTCAGACTGGAGCCGTAGAAGAGGAATTGAACCGAGTGAGCGAAGAAAACAGGAAGCTCACTGAAATGCTAACTGTGATGTGTGAGAACTACAATGCTTTAAGAAACCAGTTGATGGATTGCATGTGCAAGAATGGAGAAAAGGAGCTTCATGGCCCAACAAAGAAAAGGAAGTCTGCAAGCAGCAACAACAACGATAATAACATTGCATTGAATGGGAACTCTGAGAGTAGCTCAACCGATGAAGAATTGTCCAAGAAACCAAGGGAAGAAGTCATCAAAGCTAAGACTTCCAGGGCTTATGTCAGGACTGAAGCGGGTGATAAAAGCCTTGTAAGTGCATACAATACACCCCTCTGGTGCAAAAATCACGGGTGTTTCTAGCTAAAGTTTACAGGTTATTTCGATATGCTATGTAAATGTCTTCGTGGGACGTTGCTAAGCGATTGCATATAATTTATTGCAGATCGTGAAAGATGGATATCAATGGAGGAAATATGGCCAAAAGGTCACAAGAGATAACCCTTCTCCAAGAGCTTACTTCAAATGCTCTTTTGCTCCAAGCTGCCCTGTCAAGAAGAAGGTGAGACTGAAACCATGAACACAGTTAGTTCTGCGCTGCATATGTAAAGAGCATTGGGTCGATTTCGTCCATGTTCTGACTTGTTCAATTTAGCTGTGATGAGGCAAATAAATAGCATATAATTAAGTAGGCATTTAAACTCACATGGACTGTGAATTTTGTCCAAGTTTTCTTTATATTCTGTGCATGAAATAAAGGTTTTAGTTCCAACTTTCTTCCGTGTGAAGTGAAAAGGATGAGTAGAATGCTAAGATTCTTCTGTTCTCACTTGTGGCTCATTCAGGTTCAAAGGAGCATTGAAGATCAATCTGTTCTGGTGGCAACTTATGAAGGAGAGCACAACCATCCACACCCCTCAATGGAGGCAACATCAGGTTCAAGCCATGGTCTAACACTCGGTTCAGTACCCTGCTCCGCATCTCTAGCCTCATCTGGGAAAACCAATATTGCTCTTGATCTCACAAAATCCAAGTCCAGCAATGATGCCAAAAGTTCAAAACCAAAAACTGATGCACCTGAAGTCCGGCAATTCTTGGTGGAACAGATGGCCTCTTCGTTGACGAAAGATCCCAATTTCACAGCAGCACTGGCCGCAGCAATCTCAGGAAGAATGTTGCAGCAAAATGACACAAAGTGGTGAAATTTCTACTTAGATAGGAGAAGAAGCTCATACAACTTGGAGTTCTATAAATTATGTAGGTTCTATTAGATTATGTAGGTTCTGCTAGACCATTTTGAATTTTACAATGTATTTTGTAAATACATGATCTGATACACGGAGAAAAAAAATCCCAAGAAAGATAGCACCTTTGAGGGATCCAAACTCAATTTGAAAAGCAAGGGTTATTGCCATTTTAATGGATAATTATCAGTTTTTGATATATTTTTATTTGTTAGAATGCATGGTCTTTCAGAGTCAAGTGTAGCCTTATGATAGTGGGTGGGTTTTAGATATTATTATAATGGATAATTGCCATCTTAACGTATCTAGGGCAGCAATTGCACATCACTCAGATGTCTTCAATTGACTGGAAGTGCAAGTTTCTGGTTTTGGCCATATGGATGTTTGGTTAGAACAGCTGGAGTCCAGGACCACTATATCTGTGTCATATTATGTCGTCGAACTATCATTTAGCAGAAAGTATTTGGCATCCAACCATCCAGAATTATTGGGACGGTGTCTTTCTCAAGTTAAGTCCTTGAATGATACAAAGCAAGATGTTCGTGTGCTACAGCTAGTGTGAAATTAAGCCGAGGTTGTTGGGATTTGACAAGATTTTTGGATCTGGAATACTTTCTCTCCGGTCAAATATAACCGGCTATTTTGACGACTTATCAAGATTCTTTGCGGGTTATTTTGACTTGTCAGCATTCCGTGGGTTCATTAGGCCGTAGCCTTGATGGCAACACTTCTGGATTTTACCGATGTCCCGCTAGCTCACTCTTTCCAGGTAGGATCGTTGCTAGATTGAGATGGGTTCTTCTGATGCTTATCTTACAGCTCCGATAGCGCCTTGATGTTTGGACAGCAAACAACACCCCGTGTGTTACGTGAACAATCTACTGCTGGTGACAAGAGTGTTTTCCATATTCAATCGAGGGGGTCAACAACGAGTCTTGATCCACGCAAGAATGCTTGCTAGTAATTGGCAGATGTTCGCAAAAATTGAAGGATCCAACTCGTGCCAAGAGAGAGCGTTACCGCTGTATATCTTCACCGTTAGTCAAGAAGGATCTTGCAATGATTATGAACCGAAGGAGTATATATTGCTGCAAGGATCTTGATATGCTTTTGTATGTCGAAAATGTTTTCAAACTAGGCTGTGGTATCTTTCGATGCCTTGTTTAAAGAACAAGAACATGTATTTCCTGTAACGAGCCAAGAGATCAAAACCAACAGTTTATTCATCCAACAAGGCTAGGGACAAGATTCTCCAATTCTATTCACAAGTTAACACTTTGTCTAGATAAATATAAATATAGTTTTAAAATTTAAGTTGAGGGTTTACTGAGATGAAGTCAGAATTATAGGTTAACATGGGTCAATTTAAAAATAAAAATAAATAATATTATAGTTTTAAAATTTAACTTGAGAGTCAAACTAAAATAGAGCTTGGGTTAATTATTGACCAGAGTCAATATAAAAATAAAAATAATTATTATTATAGTTTTATAACCCGACTTAAAGCTTGACCCGAGTTACGAGTTGGGTTGACTATTAACTTGGGTCAACATAAAAATAAAAATATTTATTATTATAATTTTAAAACTCTATTATGAGGTCTATTCAGGGCAGGATTGGATCGCAAGTTAATTTGACCATTAACTTGGATCAACGTAAGGATTCAAACAGTTATTATTATAATTTTAAATTTCAACTAAGGGTTCAACCCAATGCAAGACCATGGTCACAGGTTGGGATAGTCAACCCGGGTTGACTTGAGACAATATAAAAACAAAAACTAGTTATTATCATAATTTTAAAACCCGATTCAAAAGTTGATCTAGGGTAAGGCTCAAGTCACGGGATTAGAGGGTTAATTCGAATCAATATAAAGATAAACATGATTATTATCATAGTTTCAAAACCCAAATTAAAAGTTGACTTTGAGCAAGACTGAGGTTTCAAGTCAAGAGGGTCAACCCGGGTTAACCCAAGTCAACATATAAAAAAATACTTATTATTATAGTTTTAAAACTTGACTCGAGAGTCGACGCAAGGCAAGGCTTGAATCATAGATAATGAGTGTTAACTGAGATTATTTAAATTTTTTAAATAAATCTAAACAATTTTATTTTGACAAAAATATTTTAAAAAAAAATTAATATATTTTTTAGCTATAATATATTTTTACCTATATTTTATCTCCATTAAGTCATAGATGAATCTAAATTTTTAAACAGGTCATATCAAATAAATTATTCCATCCAGCTTAAAGCATACCAGCCACAAAACAAAACAATTATTTAAGTTCAGTATAGTACAATCCAGTCTATTCAATATTTTATAGAATACCATTACTTTAGCATTCCAAGAATTTGAGGTGTGACTGATGACTATTCCAAGCAGGACATCCGAATTTTTCAGCCACGCAGGCAGCAGCCATGTCTAGAAGAATATTTTTGCCGTAATCCAAAAGGAAAAGTGCTAATTAAATGCATGTCGGAAAGCTTATTTGACTAGAATAATTCAAGAACCAATACTCAACCTTGAAAAGGAAAGGAACATAGAACTTGAAATACCGACATGAAATGTTCATGTAACCGTGAGTGAATTTTTGTCGCAATACCTGCATTCACTGAATCATTTTACGTGAGCAGATCTTGATTACGACTTCAAAAATCTAAAGTAGCAAAGCAGTCTCTTTCAATCACAGAAAATTGGTTGGACCATGATGGAAATTCCATGAATAAAATTGAATCCTGCCATTTGAGACGTTTGGAAGCTGTTAGCAAGATAAACGTTAACATTATCTTTATATAAAAATAGATAATCAGTACATATTATCTTGCTGTTATAGTTTCTATCTTATAGCTTAATTTCCTGTAATGTAGTTTCTTATTTCTAACTTATAAAAATACTTTTTCTGTACAAATACATGACCTAAGGTCTGTAATATTAATTCAATCAACATACATCTTTCTTTTATCTTTTCATAGTATTAGAACATAGTTAAGATCCTGATTCATCTTGATCCTTCGCTGTTTTCCGCTGCATTCAAATCACCTATATAGCGTCTTCCTTTTACAATCATCATGTCCACAGAAGAAACATCTCCAGCAATTGACATAGGCCTGGGAAATCAAATGGCCGTTCCTACCACTTCTGCAGATCTCTCAAAAACAAACATCTCAAATCCCTATTGCACTCATCACTCAGATCATCCGGACTTGATTTTGGTCTCCAAACCTTTGAACGGAGATAATTACTCCACTTGGAAAAGGGCTATGACTTTAGCCTTGAACTCCAAAAACAAATTAGGCTTTGTTAACAATTCAATCAAAGCTCCTTCAGAAGAAACTGATCCCGAAGGCTATACAACATGGTCTCGATGTAACGATATGGTCCACTTATGGATCGTCAACGCTCTCAGCCCAGAAATTTCAAACAGCGTGATTTATTATTCCACTGCTCATGAGGTTTGGGAAGATCTTGGTGAGCGATTCTCTCAAAGCAATGCACCTCACATTTTTGAAATCCAACGAGACATTGCTTATCTCAAACAAGAACAGCTCTCCAACGAGACATTGCCATCCAAAGGCCAACTTCAACCCGGGCTCAAGAGGTTTCCACAACAAGGCTAGGCCTGCAGTGAATAATATGGCCGAGAGTTCTTGGGCTAGGCCTGTAGTGAATAATGTGGCCGAGAACCCTTCCAAGGTTGATGGCAGTCAGTTCATTGGGATTTCGGAGGATCAATTAAAACAACTTTTATCACTTGTTAGTAAGAATGATGACTCTATATCTCAGGCAAATGTTGTGACCAAACCAGGTTTGTCTAAAATCACTTCCCGCAATTGGATCATTGATAGCGGGGCGACGGATCATATTTCTTCGTCATCTAAATTATTCCGCAAAAATAAAAGTTGTTCATTACATTCGGTAATGTTGCCCAGCGGAGATAAAGTCAATATTGTCGCGAAAGGATCGCTGCCTTTAAACTCTGTCTATTATCTGCATAATGTGCTTTGTGTTCCTACTTTCAAAGTTGATCTGATATCAGTTAGTCGTTTGACGAGAGGCTTGAATTGCTCAATAATTTTTTTCCCTTATTGGTGTATTTTGCAGGATCTGGCTACGAGGAGGATGATTGGTTTGGGTAAACAAAGAGACGGTTTATATTATTTGACGGCACTTGTGACGAATAAAACCGTAAACACCTCCTCCCTACCCACAAAACAGCCGACCTGCAATCTTACCATCTCATCCACCGATCTCTGGCATCAACGCTTAGGCCATGCATCATCTCCTTGTTTAAGTTTTATTGCCAAGAATTTTTTAAATTTTTCAATTCGGTCAAATAATGCTTGTCATATATGTCCTTTGGCAAAGCAGAGTCATTTACCTTTCAGTCCTAGTACTATTTCTTCAATAAAATCTTTTGAAATAATTCATTGTGATATTTGGGGTCGTTATCGACATCCTTCTCTTACTGGTGCTCATTATTTCCTTACCATTGTGGATAATTTTACTCGTTTCACATGGATTTTTTTAATGCGACATAAAAATGAAGCACAATCACTCTTAAAAAAATTCTTCAGCTTTATTCGGACACAATTTGAATCTCACATAAAAACATTTCGAAGTGACAACGGTGGAGAATTTACCTCCCTACGTTCTTTTTTTCAAGATCATGGGGTCGTATTTCAATATTCTTGCGTTTACACGCCTCAACAAAATAGGGTTGTGGAACGTAAACATCGTCACATTTTACAAGTGGCTCGCGCTTTAAAATTTCAAGCCCATCTCCCTACCCTTTTTTGGGGGGAATGTGCTCTTACCGCCGTCCACATAATCAATCAATTGCCTTCTCCGGTTCTTTCTCTAAAAACTCCTTTTGAACTTCTCTTCTCAAAACAACCCTCTTTTTCTCATCTCCGTGTTTTTGGTTGTTTAACTTATGCTACTAATGTCCGTATTTCTCATAAATTTGATCAACGTTCCATTCCTTTAATTTTCATTGGTTATCCCGTTGGACAAAAGGCATACAAATTATTTGATTTGTCGAATAAAACAATTTTCACCAGCCGCGATGTCAGATTTCATGAAACCATCTTTCCTTATGCATCTGTCCAGCCCATTTCCCCACCCGAGCCTGGCCCAATTCCTATTATGGCCCGTGACATCCCTTGGCCCAATTCTTCTCCTTCCATATCAGATGCTTCTCTGTCACAATCCCTTACGCCCCCTTTACCAAATTCCTTACCTTCCTCTCCTTTGCCGGAGCCATCACACATGTCCCCTTCACCTCGTGAATCACCGTCACCTTCTTCACCCACACGGCCATCTCCTTCAGCTCCACCATCTGAACACTCATCACCCCCTAATTCACAAACTACCCCTATTCTTGTCCCTATTCCTCTCCGTCGCTCAAGTCGTCAGACCGGTCCACCGATCAAACTCAAGGATTTCGTCTGCAATAATGTTTACACTGACCAATCCACCTCTTTGTCGCTGGGTCCAACTAAAGGTACTCATCATCCTCTGTCTAACCACCTCTCATATCACAGATACATGCCTCATCACAGATCCTTTGTTGCTCAAATTGGTACAATCACTGAACCTAAGTCCTATTCAGAGGCCGTTGTTCATCTTGAGTGGCAGAAAGCCATGACTTTTGAGTTACAGGCTCTACAGGCTAACGGCACCTGGACTCTTACTACACTTCCCACTGGTAAAACTCCCATTGGCTGCAGATGGGTGTATAAGGTCAAGCTCCGATTAGATGGGACTGTTGAAAGGCACAAAGCACGGTTGGTCGCCAAGGGCTTCAATCAACTGGAGGGCATCGATTATCAGGATACCTTTTCTCCCACGGCCAAGATTATTTCAGTTCGCTGCTTGCTTGCCTTAGCCGCAGCCCGTGGGTGGTCTTTGCATCAAATGGACGTAAACAATGCCTTTCTTCATGGCGATCTAGCTTAGGAGATTTACATGTCTCCACCACCTGGCTTACAGCGACAGGGGGAGATTAATCTGGTGTGTCGTTTACATAAGTTGTTATATGGTTTGAAACAGGCGTCTCAACAGTGGTTTGCTAAATTCTCAGAGGCTATTTGTTCTGCTGGTTTCGTTCAATCTCGAGTCGATTACTCTTTGTTCACCAAAACACAAGGCAAGCTCTTTACTGCACTTTTGATATATGTTGATGACATTCTAATTACTGGAAATGATCATGCTAGCATTGCTGACACTAAGAAATTCCTGCATAGTCAGTTTAATCTTAAAGACCTTGGTAATCTAAAGTACTTCCTTGGTATTGAAGTTTATGCATCCAAGAAAGGTAATTTTATCTGTCAACGCAAATATGCATTGGAAATCATTGATGATGTGGGTTTATTAGGAGCTGCCCCAATTAACACTCCTATGGAACGAGGTTTGAAGTTATCAGACCAGGGTGTTTTGTTGAAAGAATCGAGTAAGTATAGAAGATTGGTTGGTAGATTAATTTACCTGACAGTTTCGAGGCCAGATATAACATATGCAGTACATGTTTTGGGTAGATTTATGCATGAGCCCAGAAAACTTCACATGGAAGCAGCACTTCGGGTTGTCCGATATTTGAAAGGTGCACCGGGTCAAGGCTTTTTTTTCTCATCGAATAATGACTTCAGGTTAAGGGCTTATTGTGACTCGGATTGGGCAGGTTGCCCACTTACTAGGAGATCCACCACAGGTTATTATGTCTTTCTTGGACCGTCATTGATATCCTGGAGGTCAAAACGATAGAAAACGGTTTCCCTTTCTTCCGCCGAGGCCGAATATCACGCAATGACAGGAGCCTGCTGTGAGTTGACATGGCTACGTCAACTATTCAAAGACTTGGGTCTAATACATCATAAAGCAGCTCTATTGTTTTGCGACAACAAGGATGCCTTGCACATAACAGTCAACCCAGTTTTTCATAAGCGGACTAGACACATTGAGATGGATTGCCACTTCATTAGAGACAAGATTCAAGACGGTTCAGTGATCACAAGATATGTGAGTTCTGCACATCAGCTGTCTGATATCTTGACCAAGTCTTTGGAAAAGGAGAATTTCGTTCATATGATCCGCAAGTTGGGAGTCCAAGATATTCACTCTCCAACTTGAGGGGGAGTGTTAGCAAGATAAACGTTAACATTATCTTTATATAGAAATAGATAATCAGTACATATTATCTTCCTGTTATAGTTCCTATCTTATAGCTTAATTTCCTGTAATGTAATTTCTTATTCCTAACTTATAGGAATACTTTTTCTGTACAAATACATGACCTAAGGTCTGTAATATTAATTCAATCAACATACATCTTTCTTTCATCTTTTCAGAAGTGAAAACATTATCACAGAAATTATTCTAACATGTCATCCATTCAGTTTCCCATTGCACCAGAAAAGTCACTAAATCCAGGTCGATTCAACATGTAAATTTACTTGTACCACCAGATAATCCAGCTTCCATTGAATCCTCAATTTCTTTCACTTTGGTCCTCGCCTCAAGATAGCCATCCTTTACCCTTCCTTCCCCCTTGGCTGTCCACTTGGAATCTGAAGCAACTTATGAGATGGTCATTATTTGATAGTCCAGCCACTTGCATGGTCATGGGTCAACACTTCAAAACCCTCCTTTTGCCATGTCCTTGCTTATGAGCTCTGATTTTGGAGTCTTGACTGGAACTTGGTGGGGATATCGGAGTTGGCTTATGGTTGACAAAGTTCGAGGTGTGTTTAATAAAAGAGCCAAGCTCATCTATGAACTGCAGCATCAACAACAAGCTGCGAGTTTACAGCAGGTTGGAGGTCATGTGGGTTGGGACAAAGACAATCTTCAACATTATTATACGGAGCCCAGAGCTTTCTTTACCATGAGTTATTAACAAAAGTCACGAAAAAAAGGGAGTCGAATATTAGGCTTGCAACATGAATTAATCAACACGCAAAAAATGAAAAGAAAAGTTCATGTCTCCACCTTGCACATTTGATGAGCATTTTCAAAGATTGATCGGAACTTTAGCTCTGACGGTAGGGAGCTGGTGAGCTTCTTGGAAGTGCTATCTTTCTCTCATTAGCAATTGGATCAAAATGCAAAAAGACTTCCCTGCATGCAGATAACTCCGTGTCAACCAAGTGAAATCCATTAAAAGTTTGAGCATCGACAATTCACATTGCCTTTTGATTATTGAATGCCAGTACACCAAGCAAGTGCATCTACCATAACAAACACATTTAATTGAAATAACCGATACCTAAATATATGCCTTTTGTTAGGGATGACAGGCCAAATAAGTTCAGCCAAAGCTCCTGACAGGCTCAGCTGTTCAAACAGCTTCCTGCACATCAAAAGAAATGATCACAGACTGAGGAAGCTACCAGATCCCCTTTGCTTTGGAAGAAGATTATCCAAAGGGTTTTGTGCATGAAATAATTGTCATCATGGACTGGGACTCCCCAATCTTCATCATGAAAACTGGCATAGCATGGATCTTTTAGAAAGCGGGGAAAAATTAATTAGCGATGGCAACTTTCTGAAAAAGCTCAAAACTTAATTATATTTACAACAATATTAGAGAATAATATAAATCGTATCCTGAAACCTCACGTAACAACTTAAGTTTTTTAGTTGAAATGATTCTTTAACATGATATCAGAATCTTGATGACCAAGCGATCACGAGTTCGAATCTCACCATCCTCATTTATGTGATAAAGATTAAACACAAGGTAGTGTGGGCCTGTGCAAATTTCAAGCTCAAAAAATTTTCACTTAAAAGGATATATAAATCATATTCTAAAATCTCATCAAATAACTTAAGTTTTTAAATTAAGATAATTCCTTCATAGAAAATATTTCTAGCAATTTACAGACTGCCACGAAATGCATAACGTTTACAAGTTAACAAACTGAATTTAAACCATCACGTTTCTGGTCATGATTTGCTTTAAATCTAACTCAGGTATAGCAAAGATAAAGACTATGTTCTCAAACTCCTAGAAATCTCTCTAGTATTTTATTAAATCTAAATAATAATTTGAATAACAATAATAAAAAAAAAAAAACACCCCAACAATTTATATGAGACTCTTAAAAAACTGACCTAAATAAAAAATATAAATTAAATAAAAAGTAAATAATTAAAATTCAAAAATATAAAAAAAAAAATAACTAAAATAGCCAAAACAGTAACTTCTAGGTCTAATTTTGAGATACATAACTATTCAATAAGTGATGAAGTGACTTATCATAAGAAAATAGCCTTGAAAATCACCCAAAAAATTCAAAGCCATTCAATTAGTTTAATTTTTTAAAATAACATGTACCTATTTAGTTGATTACACATGATATTATTATATTTATATAAATATATATTTATTATTAATAAAACTTAATTTATATTAGATTCATAAATCTAATATTTGATTTATAAATATAAAGTAAAAATATAATTCATATATTTATTATTAATAAAGATATTAATTCAAAGTTAACGGGACACTAGTCTCTGTTGGTTTGGAAAGGAATTTATTTTCCTATCAATGAGTTTTGGTGAGGTCTAGCCCCGCAGGACTGTGAATAGCAGGATCTTGCTCCCGGAGCATGACCACAGATGAGACGGGGATGAATCCTCAGAATGCACGGGACACACATCTCAGGCATTAATTAACGCGGGAATAAACTATGAGAAAATAATAGTAATATAAATCACTTCTTTAAGGTTTTATGCCAAACTAATTCAAGATTTAGTGGCAGATTCTCTTTCTCTCTTTCATGATCATAAATATTTTGCACTGCATAGATTGATTATAAACCAACTATGGCTAAATTTCACATAAATATGATAAGAGCAAAGATTTCATCAATCATTCAGCTAAATCAACAGGATGATGCATCAAATAACGCAATGAGGTTCTCTAGTATGAAACATCACTTTTACAGCAGATGCTCACTACTAATGGAAGCAGATTACTAGCCTCGCAAGGGCCTCTTACCAGAAAGCACACTCCTTGGTTCATTGCTAATGAGTCTTTCATCTGTCAAAGCAAGTGCCTTCTTTGACATGAGAAAATAACAAGAGTCAAGAAGGATCTTGCAATGATTATGAACCGAAGGAGTATATATTGCTGCAAGGATCTTGATATGCTTTTGTATGTCGAAAATGTTTTCAAACTGGCTGTGGTATCTTTCGATGCCTTGTTTAAAGAACAAGAACATGTATTTCCTGTAACGAGCCAAGAGATCAAAACCAACAGTTTATTCATCCAACAAGGCTAGGGACAAGATTCTCCAATTCTATTCACAAGTTAACACTTTGTCTAGATAAATATAAATATAGTTTTAAAATTTAAGTTGAGGGTTTACTGAGATGAAGTCAGAATTATAGGTTAACACGGGTCAATTTAAAAATAAAAATAATTAATGTTATAGTTTTAAAATTTAACTTGAGAGTCAAACTAAAATAGAGCTTGGGTTAATTATTGACCAGAGTTAATATAAAAATAAAAATAATAATTATTATAGTTTTATAACCCGACTTAAAGCTTGACCCGAGTTACGAGTTGGGTTGACTATTAACTTGAGTCAACATAAAAATAAAAATGTTTATTATTATAATTTTAAAACGCTATTAGGAGGTCTATTCAGGGCAGGATTGGTCACAAGTTAATTTGACCATTAACTTGGATCAACATAAGGATTCAAACAATTATTATCATAATTTTAAATTTCAACTAAGGGTTCAACCCAATACAAGACCATGGTCACAGGTTGGGATAGTCAACCCGGGTTGACTTGAGACAATATAAAAATAAAAACTAGTTATTATTATAATTTTAAAACTCGATTCAAAAGTTGATCTAGGGTAAGACTTAAGTCACGGGATTAGAGGGTTAATTCGAATCAATATAAAAATAAATATGATTATTATCATAGTTTCAAAACCCAAATTAAAAGTTGACTTGGAGCAAGACTGAGGTTTCAAGTCAAGAGGATCAACCCGGGTTAACCCAAGTCAATATATAAAAAATACTTATTATTATAGTTTTAAAACTTGACTCGAGAGTCGGCGCAAGGCAAGGCTTGAATCATAGGTCATGAGTGTTAACTGAGATTACCTAAATTTTTTAAATAAATCTAAGCAATTTTATTTTGACCAAAAATATTTTTTAAAAAAATTAATATAATTTTTAGCTATAACATATTTTTACCTATATTTTATCTCCATTAAGTCATAGATGAATCTAAATTTTTAAACAGGTCATATCAAATAAATTATTCCATCCAGCTTAAAGCATACCAGCCACAAAACAAAACAATTATTTAAGTTCAGTATAGTACAATCCAGTCTATTCAATATTTTCTAGAATACCATTACTTTAGCATTCCAAGAATTTGAGGTGTGACTGATGACTATTCCAAGCAAGACATCCGAATTTTTCAGCCACGCAGGCAGCAGCCATGTCTAGAAGAATATTTTTGCCGTAATCCAAAAGGAAAAGTGCTAATTAAATGCATGTCGGAAAGCTTATTTGACTAAAATAATTCAAGAACCAATACTCAGCCTTGAAAAGGAAAGGAACATAGAACTTGAAATACCGACATGAAATGTTCATGTAACCGTGAGTGAATTTTTGTCGCAATACCTGCATTCACTGAATCATTTTACGTGAGCAGAACTTGATTACGACTTCAAAAATCTAAAGTAGCACAGCAGTCATTTCAATCACAGAAAATTGGTTGGACCATGATGGAAATTCCATGAATAAAATTGAATCCTGCCATTTGAGACGTGTGGAAGCGAAAACATTATCACAGAAATTATTCTAACATGTCATCCATTCAGTTTCCCATTGCACCAGAAAAGTCACTAAATCCAGGTCGATTCAACATGTAAATTTACTTGTACCACCAGATAATCCAGCTTCCATTGAATCCTCAATTTCTTTCACTTTGGTCCTCGCCTCAAGATAGCCATCCTTTACCCTTCCTTCTCCCTTGGCTGTCCACTTGGAATCTGAAGCAACTTATGAGATGGTCATTATTTGTTAGTCCAGCCACTTGCATGGTCATGGGTCAACACTTCAAAACCCTCCTTTTGCCATGTCCTTGCTTATGAGCTCTGATTTTGGAGTCTTGACTGGAACTTGGTGGGGATATCGGAGTTGGCTTATGGTTGACAAAGTTCGAGGTGTGTTTAATAAAAGAGCCAAGCTCATCTATGAACTGCAGCATCAACAACAAGCTGCGAGTTTACAGCAGGTTGGAGGTCATGTGGGTTGGGACAAAGACAATCTTCAACATTATTATACGGAGCCCAGAGCTTTCTTTACCATGAGTTATTAACAAAAGTCACGAAAAAAAGGGAGTCGAATATTAGGCTTGCAACATGAATTAATCAACACGCAAAAAATGAAAAGAAAAGTTCATGTCTCCACCTTGCACATTAGATGAGCATTTTCAACGATTGATCGGAACTTTAGCTCTGACGGGAGGGAGCTGGTGGGCTTCTTGGAAGTGCTATCTTTCTCTCATTAGCAATTGGATCAAAATGCAAAAAGACTTCCCTGCATGCAGATAACTCCGTGTCAACCAAGTGAAATCCATTAAAAGTTTGAGCATCGACAATTCACATTGCCTTTTGATTATTGAATGCCAGTACACCAAGCAAGTGCATCTACCATAACAAACACATTTAATTGAAATAACCGATACCTAAATATATGCCTTTTGTTAGGGATGACAGGCCATGTAAGTTCAGCCAAAGCTCCTGATAGGCTCAGCTGTTCAAACAGCTTCCTGCACATCAAAAGAAATGATCACAGACTGAGGAAGCTACCAGATCCCCTTTGCTTTGGAAAAAGATTATCCAAAGGGTTTTGTGCATGAAATAATTGTCATCATGGACTGGGACTCCCCAATCTTCATCATGAAAACTGGCATCGCATGAATCTTTTAGAAAGCGGGGAAAAATTAATTAGCGATGGCAACTTTCTGAAAAAGCTCAAAACTTAATTATATTTACAACAATATTAGAGAATAATGTAAATCGTATCCTGAAACCTCATGTAACAACTTAATTTTTTGAGTTGAAATGGTTCTTTAACATGATATCAGAATCTTGATGACCAAGTGGTCACGAGTTCGAATCTCACCATCCTCATTTATGTAATAAAGATTAAACACAAGGTAGTGTGGGCCTGTACAAATTTCAAGCTCAAAAAACTCACTTAAAAGGATATATAAATCATATTCTAGAATCTCATCAAATAACTTAAGTTTTTAGATTAAGATAATTCCTTGAGAAAAAATATTTCTAGCAATTTACAGACTGCCGCGGAATGCAAAACGTTTACGAGTTAACAAACTGAATTTAAACCATCATGTTTTTGGTCATGATTTGCTTTAAATCTAACTCAAGTATAGCAAAGATAAATACTATGTTCTCAAGCTCCAAGTCGAGAAATCTCTCTAGTACTTTATTAAATCTAAATAATAATTTGAATAATAATTATAAAAAAAAACACCCCAACAATTTATATGAGACTCTTAAAAAGCTGACCTAAATAAAAAATATAAATTAAATAAAAAATAATTAATTAAAATTCAAAAATATATAAGAAAATAACTAAAATAGCCAAAACAGTAACTTCAAGGTCTAATTTTGAGATATATAACTATTCAATAAGCAATGAAGTGACTTATCATAAGAAAATAGCCTTGGAAATCACTCAAAAAATTCAGAGCCATTCTATTAGTTTAATTTTTTAAAATAACATGTACCTAATGAGTTGGTTAAACATGATATTATTATATTCATATAAATACATATTTATTATTAATAAAGCTTAATTTATATTAGATTCATAAATCTAATATTTGATTTATAAATTTAAAGTAAAAATATAATTCATATATTTATTATTAATAAAGATATTAATTCAAAGTTAATGGGACACTAGTCTCTGTTGGTTTGGAAAGGAATTTATTTTCCTATCAATGAGTTTTGGTGAGGTCTAGCCCCGCAGGACTGTGAATAGCAGGATCTTGCTCCCGGAGCATGACCACAGATGAGACGGGGATGAATCCTCAGAATGCACGGGACACACATCTCAGGCATTAATTAACGCGGGAATAAACTATGAGAAAATAATAGTAATATAAATCACTTCTTTAAGGTTTTATGCCAAACTAATTCAAGATTTAGTGGCAGATTCTCTTTCTCTCTTTCATGATCATAAATATTTTGCACTGCATAGATTGATTATAAACCAACTATGGCTAAATTTCACATAAATATGATAAGAGCAAAGATTTCATCAATCATTCAGCTAAATCAACAGGATGATGCATCAAATAACGCAAAGAGGTTCTCTAGTATGAAACATCACTTTTACAGCAGATGCTCACTACTAATGGAAGCAGATTACTAGCCTCGCAAGGGCCTCTTGCCAGAAAGCACACTCCTTGGTTCATTGCTAATGAGTCTTTCATCTGTCAAAGCAAGTGCCTTCTTTGACATGAGAAAATAACAAGAGTGCAAATGTGCAACAATTTGCAATTTAATATGAAACCCACTTTCTTTTACCATGTTCCAAACCCAATTTCAACATAAATTCTTATTCCTTTTTTTGTCGTCAATGACTAGTTTCCTACTTGTTTTTCAATCTCTATTTCTTATAAACAAGCAGGAGCATTAAACCACTCAACATCAAATACCAAATGCAAAAATCTTGCCTTTTAAAACTTTTACCATCAATACCTCTCAATTCTAGAAGTTCCACAAATTACTAAACATCAATATCCAAATAAAAACGCACCCAATTCAAACACGCTTACAAAAAATACACAAAAATAAAAAAACAGAGAGGAAGAGGGAGGTTCAAAAACTTACCAGTAGTGGGTGTAACCCAGCACTCCTATTTTTTACTTTGAAGTTGAAAGTTATCAGTACTATCTTCCCCCACTAGTAAGTACTTCACTCTCACCACCACCACCACATTGCTTCTTCACCACCGCAATCCTTCTTGCCCCCATTCTCCCACTGGACCACGACAAGGACGATGACGACTCCCGGCCGAGCGGCGAGGAGTGTTCCGACGAGGCGTCAGAAGAGCAGGAAGCATTCATGGACTTTTGTCTCTCAGCTACGAATTTTCCACCGCCGCATTTCTTCTTGTTCTTGTTGTTGGACTCCGTTTCTTGCGGCGGTTGTTTCTCGTTGGTAGGTTTCTTCTTCGTCGCCGGCTTTTCTGGCTCCTTGTTTTCCCGCTCTCTGATGCTGTTCTTGGCCAGCACTGTGGGTGGGTCTCCTGACATTGCCTTTTTTTCGGTGGCTATTGTTTGAGCTGTAGTCATTAAATTTGAAAAAAAAAATTAAAAAGATTTATTTTTTAAAAAAGTTATTTTTTAAATATAAAAACAAACAATCTAAAAATATATGTAATATTGCAGCCAAGTTATTTTTTTTAATTTTTAAATTATTTTGATATAATGATATTTAAAATAAATAAATAAATAATATTTAAATAAAAATACTTTAAAAATTATCACTAATAAAATATTAAACATGCTTTTAGTTTAATGTTTTTGGAGGGAGAGTAAGTGAGGTTATGTTTGGGTAGTGAGAAAGCGGAGAGGAAATTTGTCGATGGTGTTGAAAGACAGGAAGGGAAAATTTTGCGGGCTTTTAGTTTTCTTTTTGGAGATAGAAAGGGAACTTACCAGTTAAAGTGTGCCACGTAACAGGATGTCTGTCTTTAGACTCTTTCCTAAAAAGTAGATGTTTTGGCTGACATTTTTTTTTTCCGAGATCGCCATCTGATTGCCTTCTTTGGATTTGTTTGTTTTATTATCACCGTTATTAAATGGCAAGAATGGTTAATATGGGACATGTCTGGGCTGAATTTTAAATTAATTAAAGTAAAATTGATTAGGTTAAACTTGTCAAAATCCCATAAGAACTTGATTATTTTTTCTTTAAAAAAAATAATTTGATTTTTTTCATTATATCCAAAAATATTGAACTGACTATCAGAAACATTGAGATTTTTTCATATAAGATGTATTAGTTATTGCTAAATTGATTGTGAAAAAATAATTTTTTTTTATTTTTAAAACATGGTAAAATGATCAAATGCCGTTAAAAGTAAAAAATTAATTTATATTTTTACTAAATATAAAAAAAATAAAAAATAAAAAAATAAAAAACAAGTGCACGCGCTGGTATATGAGAGGTGCCCACACTCTTCAAACAACATTTCTTAACAACCAAAATCTCCTTTCATTGTTTTCTAGAAAGTGCCTTGGCATCCTCTTCTTGCTAGGGCAGTACGTGTAGTTGGCGGCGATATGGTTTATTACCCATGATACTTTCCCCCCTCGTTTCTCTCTCCTCCCCTCAATTTTTGGTATCCATGCAAAAGTTTAGAGTTGTCCTTTGATTTATGGAGATTTTCACTTTGGTCCTTCTTTTTTTTATTTTTATTTTTTATTCGTAGTCCTTTTGTAAAATTTTATTTTGTTTTTAATTTCATCATACAATCCTAATTTGTAATAAGTTATTGTATTCAATTTATACTTTATTTTTTTATTGTTTTTTGTGAAATTGTTTTTTCTTTTTAATTTCACCATTCAATCAATTTTTTTAAAATTTTTTATGTTAATTTTTATCCTTATTCTTTTGATTTTTTTAATCTTTTTGTTAAATTCTTTCTTCTTTTCAACTTTACCCTTCAATGATAAATAAAATTTATTTTATATTTTAATTTTGATTTTCATTCTTTTAATTGTAATTTTTTTTATTTTATTTTGAATCCTTTTGTATAATTGAAATTATTTTTTTAATTTCATCATTTAACATTTGAGTGTTTGAGAATTGATATTTATGGTTTTTTCAGATAAGTTATTTTGGATCTAATATTTCAGGTCACAAGTTTTAAAAGTTGATACATGTTGATATATATATATTAAATGGGCTTTATAATTTTTTTATATTTTTTTAATCAAGTTATTCCGATCTCATAATTTAGATCGTAGGTTTTGTAAGATAATTCGAGTTAGCTCAACCTTAATTACCAGTAATACATGTTTATCATGCTAATTCATGTTGATCAAACTTTATTTTATATATATATATATATATATATATATATATATATATATATATATGCAGCAGAAGTGCAGTACCAAACTGAGTCTTTGTTAATTATAAAAGGATACAGATGGATAGTCATGGATATAATGTAGTGTATTTTATGGTTAATATCTAGAGGAAATGATTCTTTATTATTTATTCTGATAGTACGTGATATTTTTTTATCAGCTCAGGTATTAATTAAAATTAAGTCTATTTTTTTGACGAGTTTAACAACATGCCCTTCCTTTTATGATTTAGTTTATTTGAAAAAATTTAATAAGATGTTAACTTCATAAGTCAAGAAAAGATGGAGAGGTATTTATTCCTTTAAATGCATCGAATGATTTAGGAAATGATCGCTTAAAATTATTCAAAGAGT
Source organism: Populus tomentosa (assembly GCA_018804465.1). NCBI lineage: Eukaryota > Viridiplantae > Streptophyta > Magnoliopsida > Malpighiales > Salicaceae > Populus > Populus tomentosa. The sequence goes on along the minus strand of CM031969.1, from coordinate 3,292,309 downwards.
TTGCTTAAATATGATAAGGATACTATTTATTGTTTAATATAAAAAATAACATAAATCACAGAGGAAAAATAATCTTGCTAGAAGTGATCTAAGAATTGGTGATGTGACAAAAAAAAAAAAAAACCAATTACTTGCTAAGCAATCATAATGGAGGGACCAATCTTTTGTTTTGATGAATAGCATGATATGGAAAATTGTGGGGATCCAATATTTTATGTATAAAAACAAGCACATTCATTGTACAAGGATAGTATTACATCCGTTTAGAAATACGATAAAAATTATATTTTAAAATATTTTTTATTTTAAAATATATTAAAATAATATTTTAATATTTTTAAATTTATTTTAATACCAACATATTAAAATAATAAAAAATAATAAAAATAATTAATTTTAATATTTAGTTGCCACACATAGTTAATTGGCCCACAAGTCCTTCTCATCTCAATCTCATTACCCGCTGGCACATACATTTTTTATTTAATGTGTCTTATTATGATAGTTTTTATAATTACAATTTTAAAAAATTAATTATAATTAAAAAAAAAACATATTAGGTTAAAGCAAGTAGAAGTTACTTATGTCAACCTAGTTAAAAATAGAGTGAGATCTAGTTTTATTTTTATTTTTAAAAAAAGATATTATTCTAATTTTTTTAAAAAAATTAAAATAATATTATTTTAAATTAATTTAAATCAATTCAAGTTAATTTATCTAAACTAAAGCCTTAAACCAAGTTATAAGCAAAAAAACAGATTTAATTACTTTGATTTAAATTGCGCCTCTCTTATCTTTCATCCTGCTCCTTATCCCCTTCAGGCAATCCTTAATCTCATGATTTGTTTTTTATTTTTTATTTAAAAAATGAAAAACACAAAAAAAGAGCAAGCAAGGACCCACCTAGGCACTTATCCAACTAGCTTCCACACATTGAAATCCCAACTTCTACAACTCACAAAGCGAAGAAGTTTGCATTACAAAACTAACTCCAACTGATAAAAAAAACTATCCACCTCATGGCTTCAACATCTTTGCTGCCCAAAACCATCTCTCCTTTCCTCACTAACCCACCCTCACTTCCCTCTACTCATTTCACCACCAAGCCATCCTTTTTTATCCCATCAGCAGACCATCATCTTCCATGTACTAGAAAACCAAGCATTCTGACCCCCTATGCGAAGAAAAAGAACCCGTGGATTGATATTTTTGATGATGGAGAGGACCCTGATATGGAATATGGCTCATTGTTTGTAGATGGAAAGCAAGATGAAGATACTAGGCCAGTTGATAACCCCAACAACCCATATGGATTCCTTAAGTTCCCAAAAGGTTATAATGTAGAGGTTGCTCAGTTGGGATTGAAAATTAGAGGTGATGTAAGGAGGTGCTGTTGTATGGTTTCTGGTGGTGTTTATGAGAATCTGCTCTTCTTTCCTGTCATTCAAATGCTGAAAGACAGGTATGCTGAAAGACAGGAATGATGCTATGATCTAGTATATTTTATACGAATGAAAATAGTCAATTCTTGTTTTATCTATTAATGATGCTTAATTACTATGGTCTTGTTTAAGGTACCCTGGTATTCTAGTGGATGTGTTGGCATCAGATAGAGGGAAACAGTGTTATGAGTTGAATAAGAATGTGAGATGGGCAAATGTTTATGATCCTGATGGTGATCCTGAGCCAGCAATTTATACCGACATGATTGGAGTTCTCAAGGTTGGTGGCTTGCATACTTGCCTTTGCTCTTTTGATGATTATATCTCATATGGTCACCTGAGCAGGCTGGAATTTCTGTTTCAGTTTCAAGTTGAGTATAGATTGCAATATTTAGGCTGCCAAGAAGCTCCAGCTGTTGCATTTTAGATATAATCAAACCATCTTCGTTTATTTAAGTCTCAAAACCCTGACTAGAATATGTGTTTCTTACATCAACTTGCCATTTCCAGGGGTTATTGGCTTAGGTTGATTAGATTTGAAGGATTGTTGCCTTGTGCTTGCAGAATAGGTACTATGACTTGATCTTATCAACGAAATTGGCAGGGCTTGGCCATGCATCATTCATGTTCATGTCGTCGGCTCGGGATAAAGTTAGCTACATATACCCCAACGTGAATGCAGCAGGAGCAGGGCTACTTCTGACAGAAACATTCACACCAGATAGCCCGAATCTTTCGGAAGGGGGTTACCACATGTGAGTTTATTACACAGCATAATCATTTGCAACACTTGTTCCATGGAAATTTAGACAGCATCTTGAGTGTTAATGGTTTATCAATCTAAGTTGTTTATTGCAAAAGAGAGACGCACCTTGTTGATGAGGTTGGGGTGATTTTAAACACAATACAACAACGTGGACCTGGCACTAAATTGCCGAGGAAAACCTGAACATGGAATTGAAAGAACCTGCCTAATCCAAAAATTGCACTATGTTTTGTTTAGGTACCATCAGATGCTTGATTGGCTAGGAAGACCAATTTACAATGTGCCCCGGCAACCAGTGCCTCCACTAAGAGTTTCACTTTCAAGGAAGCTGAAAGAGTACGTAGAGGCAAAATATAGGGCTGCTGGTGCAGAGAAAGGGAAATATATTGTGATTCATGGGATAGAATCGGATTCAAAGGCTTCAATGCAGTCTAGAGGTGATACCGATAGCTTGCTACCGCTTGAAGTATGGGATCAAATAGCTGATGCTATAAGGTGTGGATGGACTTAACAATTTGCCCTATCAGTAAAGAACTATCTAAAGCTTAGTTTCAGTTTTGCCCATAATATGCATGGATTGCTTGATTTCCTCTTGCTCTCTATTTTAATTTACTCTCCTCTTTCAAACAGTGGATTTAAGCCAGTTTTTGTCATTCCACATGAGAAAGAAAGGGAAAATGTGGAGGAAATAATTTATAATGAAGATATCGGTATTGTCTTCATCACTACTCCAGGACAGGTAAGTGTCATCTTCCAGTCATTTTCTTACAAATCGTAATGTTGTCCACAAAATTCTCAAAAAAGAAAAAGAAAAAAAAAAAGCATCATGCATGGCTTCTGTTGAAGGTTCTGACATCAAATCATGTTTTTTCCGACGAAAACATTTTCAGAAAGCTAATAATAATCAACTGTAAGAGAATGCTTTTGAGTTTTCCAAGCTTTAATGTTGGTTGTTTCGTTTTGCCAAGTAAATTCTGTTTTCTACTCAGCTGGCAGCCCTCATCAATGATTCAGCTGGGGTGATCGCAACAAACACAGCGGCAATCCAACTTGCAAATGCACGAGAGAAACCTAGGTAATTCCTTTCCTCAAAGAAATTGTTTTTATCAACTATTTTGATTTGTGTTTATGCTCAATCTTTTGCAGCATTGCACTGTTTGGTTCTGAAGAGAAGGGTAAAATATTTGTTCCCAATGCAGAGGAGAAGAAATGCATTATTGTCTCTTCTAAAACTGGGAAACTAAAAGACATAGATGTAGGAGCTGTGAAACAGGAAATGCAAATTTTTGATATGTCCCTAGCTCTGGTCTAGAAGGAAAAGAAGGGCTTTATTTTTTAAGTTATGATTCTGTGCTTCTTCTGTCCTTTTCCGTCTCTCAACTTTCATTTGTATTATGAATGTCTAGCCACTGGGAAATCAAAATTGATTTTAAAATGCCAATTTGTAAAATAGAGTTTGAAGCAGTATACAGAAACAGGGTCGACCTGGTGATCCACCAACCTGGGTCTGGCCTTGGCAGGTGAAAAACCCAGATTTTGGACCAAAACTCCATGGTTTTGGGCTTTTATTCTCCAAAAAGTCAAAGGTTGCCTTAACCTGGATCCATTCTCAATCCATGAGCTTTTAACCTCTGAGTCTGGTTTGAAAAATGGTTTAAAGAATGAATAGTCTTCAGGATTTACCCAGTGAGAAATTCAATTTTCTACGAGCATTGTCAAGACAGTGACAGTCTGAACTTTAGCTCATGGAGTTGGAATATATAGCCAACAAAGAACAGGGTTTGAATCATCTAATCATACATACATTCAAACGCTATCTACCCAAAAACACTTTTCTGTCATCTATAGATTACAGCTTGATGACACCATTAATCTTAATATAACTCGTAATACCATGGCTTGAGTAGTAAAATTCAGTAAAATGCAGCTTCAAAATTAATGCCTAGACTAGTTAACTGTAAAAATATTCAGCCAAATGCAATGTAAATCTACTAGGTGAAAATTACACAAGAAGGAAACTTTGTAGAACAAAGAAGCACCTTCTAAAGTAATTAGAATGAGAAAAATAATTAATCATCAAAATTTGAAAGAAATACAGGGCTAAGATGTTCAAAATGAAGATGTTATTCAACCGGACCTAAAGAGCTGAGAAAGAGAGCATCTTCCAACCATCCACTCTCTTCTTGGAGATCATTAGACGGTAAAATTGCAACATTTGTAATCAAGATATTGGCTTTGCTCGAGTAGCTGGATCCTCTTTTGACTCCACGTAGATCATGAATACATAGCCCAGAGTCCACAAGAGAATGTATTGGAAAGGGGTCCAAGATAGGCATGCAAAAAGGCTCAAAATGCTTCCAACATATTGTGGATCTTGTATAACCCCGAATGGGAACTCTGTCACCCAAGGGATGTTCTTCCCAAAGCGTACACCATAGTAAGTACCGGATTCACCAAGCAATTGGTATACCCTATAATGTGAAGGTTTTATTATAACCACAAAATGAGGTGGATAGAGGCAGCATAATTCCACACGATTTTTATTAGACAGCAGCAGCTAAAATATTCAAGTAAAGCATCAGAATCATAATATAAGAGAACAGTTTCTGGTTTATTTTCCACTACCAGTACCCTACCGCTAAAGAAATATAACTCCCCAAAACAGATACAGTGTTTCGCCAAAATTGCAAAACAAAATTTTTTTTCAGTTCAAGGAAGTCATCCAATTACAAGAACAAAAACATGCGAAATATCAGCCACAAAATAAGGACTTGGGAATCTGAACTGTACACTTCTCCTGGGAAGGTCCAAGCAAGGAAACAACCATTCATATATAATGATGCACGTTCACAAAAGGGACTAGGGAATCTGGACTAGATATCCACAGATAAGCATCTAATCATGGAAGATAAAGTATGTAAAGGGTGTCCATTCTGAGGTTATAGACAATATCTTAACAGGAAAGTTAAAATTGCATTTCTTATTTTATACTGCTTTTAAATGGGGTATGCCAATCAAAGGCCAAAATTTAAGCAGAATGAAATAAGCTGGTGAAAAGCTTTTCTGTATCAGAACTAGGTATATTTGATAACCCCACCTACTGCAGGATCTTTTAGTTTTCCACCATATCTGATATTTTAGACGATTATTATTCGGTCCAAAAACACAGACCAGATTCTCATTAATTTCAGAATTTTATGACGAGAGCTGAAACTGTAGGTTAAAAATATAAAAGAGATAAACACACAAAAAGCAAATTCGCAGCCAGTATGGTCAAGAATGAGGCATTGAAGAAATTATGCTTCTCAGGCAAGCATCAAGCATCATGCAACGACAGCCATTGATTTCAAAGACTGCTTGATTGGTTGCTCTTATACTCAAAACAGACCATTTATATACTAATATCAAAACTACACAAACTTACTGACATGCTGCAACTGCAAGAGTAAGCAGGCCTAGACTGGAATATGAAACCAACAATTACACACAAACTATAAGAGTACCACAGAACAACAGCCTAGACTAAACTCGAGTGACCAGAATAGAACAATGATACGCACATCTTAACATCAATGTGTGACCAGCCTGCTTGTGAACATTTTCTATAAAGGTGTCATAGATACGAGGATCAATTCTGCCTTTAGTTAGGCTAGAGGTCTCAAGGGTAGGAATAGGGCTAATCACCATCAAATATCCAAGTAATTGGACAGATAAGAAAGAAACATGAAATAGGGTGAAGATCAGCTCTTTTAGACCGGATTCAGATTTTGATTAATTATAAGAACCAAACTCCAGCAATAACCTACAAAATACACTTTTCTTTGGCTGAACTATAAGCTTATTATATAAATGGAAGCCATTAAAAGGCATCAAGTTTAACATGAAAAAGATCAAAGGGATGGCTAGTAGATTGCCTATGTAGAGGTAAACCCAAAATATAGTGCAAAAGTGAGAGAAATAAGAAAGGAAAGAAACCATTCGTTTTTGCTTTATCAATGGTGTGTATTGTATGACAGTTCTTATGTTCCAATTCAACCACGCTCATCTATTGAGCAACATGCGTTACCTAGTTCTAAATGATAGGAGCTAACAGCAAAGCAAATCAATGACAGCTACCAGCACTTGGTTATAGAATGATAAAGTATGCCATAAAGCATTAAATAAGCAAAAAAATAGATTAAAGCCTCAAAAGTTGCTTCAAGGTAAATCCACTAGTCTACCTCACAACAAAGCACCATAATTACCATTACTCAACTACACCAAGTATTTTTCATTTCTATTACCCAAAAAAAAGAAGCAAAACTTGAATTCTGAATTGGGTCCATAACCAACAACTCATCCCCATAAAAAAGTTATCAACATGGGAACATTTAAGCTACCAAAAACCGATCTTTGTAGGCATATATTGATATGCTAGTATCCATAACCAAGCATTTGCAATCTCTTTTGCCAAAAAAATGAAGGAAAGTTTACATGAATTCCTAGCTGGGTCTTTCACCACCAATCCATCACAATCAGAAAGTCATCAAACTGTACATTATTCAATTAAAAAAAATCAATCTTTACAGGCATACATAAATAAGTCAGATATAGATAGTACAGTGATTGACTGACCTGAAGTTGAGGAACTGACCAAAGCCAAAGAGGGGCCAGAAGTAGAGAGGAGGAGGCCAAGAGAGAGTGGAAACTGAAAAAAGAGAAATGAACTGCAACAACTTGAGGAAATGTGAAACATAAGACATAACCTTTGATGGGTTCTTGTCTTTCCCACATAGGTTCACCCATGCTTGTGGGTTTGTCCATAGCCAGTAGTAATACGGGAAGGGAAGCAACACCCCTACTGCTGCAAAGACACCCATTTTCTCTCTTGCTTGTTTTCCTATTGATTTTCTAGGGAAATTTTGTAACAAAGTCACAATTAGTACTAGGATTTTGGTGTGGTCTGGAGTGGTTGTGACACATGGTCTTCCCAGGCAAAATAAAATGGAATTGGGCCTTATGAGTTGATAGAACTGTTTCTATGAGCCCAATTTATGGATTTTTTTAACAAAATACATTTCTTCTTCTGTTTGGGCCCAATGTCATTTGACATTTGTACAACTTACGGATATTATATGTGTTTGATAGCGAGGAAGAGAGTGGTTTTTCATTTTAAAAAAATATATTAAATATTTATTTTTTTTATTCACAGTAGAACATGAAAATTATAAAAACATCAAATATTGAAAGCATTTTAAAAAAATAGATTTAAATTGTTAAATTCATGTCCGGAAGATAAGAATAAGGATATTGAATAATTTTCAAGTAAATTTACTTAATGAGATACATATAAATATGTATTTTAACTTGGAATGATAATATGTGTTTACAAGTTGGATTTTTATTTTATTTATTATCCATGATATAAAATAAATAAATATTCATATCATATTTATGAAATCTTGAATTTTCATTATCCAATATAAATAAAATCATAGTAACCTCTAAGAAATATTTCAAAGAAAGAAAGGAACTTATAGTTGTATTATTTTATATTATATTCATCTGAACTTGAACTACTTTTTTCCTGTTAATATAATAATCATCAATACACCTTTCCGTTTTTTCCCCCTATAATTAAGAACTAAGAGCATGAGCCATATATTTTTATAATGAAAAGTAGGTCCATGGGAGAATTTGCATCAAATCATAGCTATTAATTTATTCCCTTATATCACTCCCGTCAGAATGCATATCGATCTTCATTCTCGAGGATAAACGATGCGAAAGAAATTTCTTAATTTCTCATGGTTTCCTTCACTTTTCCCTTTGAAAGGAATTTAGTTTCAAGTGGGTGTCCTCTCCTTTTGCTATCTCTGTTGTAAGTTTCCATGCCAACTCTTACCTGAGCAACGATTACTAGCTCACCTAGCTAGGGTTCATCACCTGCAAATTAACTGTGTAAAAGATTAAAATTGGAGGTGATTGATGATTTGACTCTGGTTTCAGATCCCATCAAGAAATTTTCAAAAGGGTCAACATCGATCCATCATAGTCTTGGCTAAACACTCCTCAGATCGAATGTTCAATGAATTTCATAGCCATTTACGTGAGCTGAGCTCAGGGGACACAGCTACATAAACATCATTAAAACTAGCTGTACGAATTGAGAAAAAAAGGTTGTCTCCTTCGTCTTGCAAGAGCAGATTGATTAGAGATATTTTAGTGGAGATCAGGCCAGGATGAGCATGATTTTACCAAATTAAGAGATTCTTGCATGGTCTTTGAAAATGGAAAAGAGGATTGCAGGAAATCTCAAAAGTTAGATGCAAAGAAGAGTATAAGGGAATAATATATATATCTTCAATATCTAGGTGAATTTCTTACTGCAGCAGTTGTTATGTTGAACAAGAATATGCTTCGACTTCTTATCATTATCTCTTTCAAACACTGATCATTCTATTCTAATCAGCTGGAGTTCGTCATTGAATATATCTCCCATGGATTGATTGGTGCAATATTAAAAGTACTGGTATAATTAATTAATTAATAAATTAACGAAAAGCATAATAATTTCTTAAGACTCCTGAAAGTCGAAGTGACTCTATGTGCATAAAAAATCTCATTTCCAAATCAACATGAGAGATTTGAAGGGTTGACTGAATCGGAGATTTGTTCAATTTCTTGATCTTTAAAATTTTAATATTAAGGTAATATCTAAAAGAATTTATTTATTATTTTTTTAAAAAAATACACCATACTTGTATAAATTTGGTCTTGATTATCATAAAAATAAAATAAAATCAACATTAGAATTATTAACCTTTTCAATAATTAATTAGAATTAAGTATAACTTGGTACCTATATTTTAAAATCCATTAAGTCAGTCCCTCTTGTTAAAAATAAACCTTCATAATTAATCCTTTTATTTTCATCTCGTTTATAACTTAGTTTCTCCTTTGGTTAATTCTTGCCACTTTAGTTACGGATTGAATGAGTGGATCCTATAATTAGTAAAGCTTGTAAGTAAATTTATATGTAACATCTCACATGTGTGTATTTGATATTATAATGTACGATACTTTTTAAAAAATATTTTTTATTTAAAAATATATTTAAATGATTTTTTTAATATGTATATATTAAAATCTTCAAAAAAACACTAAAAAAAAATATTAATTTAATATTTTTTCAAATAAAATATATATTTAAAATGCAATTTTAAACATGAAAAACAAAAACAAATTGTGCCGATACATGCACAGTAAATAATATTCCAACATGCTCTAAACCTATGCAAGGGAATAGTTAGGTAGTTTTATGATTGAAAATTACTTGGGAGTGGGGTTATATATATATATAAACACACCACAGCACTCCCAATTCTACCGCCCTTCCAAAGTGTCTCCCTCCCAACCCAATCCAGAAAAGTAAAAAAAAGGGAATTCCAATACACACACCATCATTTTAAATGTGCCAATGGATGGATTTCAAATCCATTGCTGTATGGTTGTCGTCCTTTTAACTTTCAGATTCATGATAGTTAGCAGCATTGCTTTTCTTGTTTGACCAATTTGTCTGTGAGAACATCAGTAAGTTCACTCTCCACACAGGACAAATCAATCGGAATGTTTTAGATAAAGCTTCCTACAATGGATTGGTTCAATTACCACCCACTCTTCTTGCATCATCATGTTTCTAACGTTTAGGGAAAAAACCAGCCTTCAACAAAGGATAAGGACAAGTCTCTTAGATTTATTTCTTCTTCTTCTTCTTCTTCTGCTTTTTAGTGAAAGGAACCTTCCGGGTTCTTAAGCACTCAACACACGTCTCGATGCTTCACAATCGCCATTAAGATAACTAAATTTAATTAAGAATGGATAGTTTTCTTGCATTAAGGTGATGGTTATCATTCCAAGCACATGACCATCTCACATGTTCACCAAAAACGTGGTGACGGGCATGATTCTCACCACCTTCACCAATAATTGGTGGAACACCAAGTAATATAATGTTTATTATTTGGAACGGCTACTCCAGGGACAAAGATTTTGCTTCACCGTTTAACTAAAAAGAAGAGATATTGTAGCCATCATCTACTCCACCCCGAAAATCGGCTGATACGGAGAAATAATTATGCCTATGATAACCACCAGTCCAAAATATTCTTGATCGACAAATTGTAATTAGCCCCGGATTGTGGGATAAATGATTAATCGTAGAAGTCTTTCATGTGATTGGTTTATGCCTATGATAACTACTTTTTTCTTGGGAGAATCCACGCCAGACTTGTCGAACTTAATCGTAGAAGTCTCTCATGTGATTGGTGTATATAGAACTTGTATATATCGATTCCCACTGTGGGTTTTTTTAAAAAAAGTTTAACTGCCATTAATTTCATCATCATATAATCATCAGCATGATCTGATTGTAATATATTGCACATGATAAAAGACAAAGTCACCTGATGTATCAATAATTGCGACCATAAATATATATGGATCATTATATGTATGCATGTATGGATATAGATCATCAAGAAAAAAGCATATAGTACATGCATCTTGCTGCTATTCATGGAGAGAATGTGAGTGAATATATATATATATATATTTGCTAGAAAAAGAATTCCCCGCTGAAACTGATCAAGAGGGCCACGTCCGAACCTCCACTACTATAAATATATGGGGAGCTGGAGATTATATAGGCCTAAGTGACATAGTCGAGAAGAAAACACATATTGTGAGAACTTTTGAGCTCCATAGCTCAGTAGTCTCTATACATTGCTAGCTAACACAAAATTGTTTTTCCCACCATGTCACTAAGAATAGCTGCGGACAATTTCCCAACATTGCCGGTCGGCGAGATGGAGAATTTTGTGGTAGTGAGAGAGTATGATGAAGGGAGAGACAAGGTGGCTGTGGAGGAAATGGAAAGAAGGTGTGAGGTTGGCCAAAGGGGAAAGCATTCACTGGTTACTGACCTTATGGGTGATCCAATTTGCCGAGTTCGCCATTTTCCATCTCATGTTATGCTAGTAAGTAGTAATTCATCAATTCTCATTAGTCCCACTTCTTTTTTTCCTTTTTACATGACACTCAAGTTTGTGAAAAGAGAAAGGTACAGAAATTATTCCATGTTGCATGATCACATAATCTGTAGGTCAAGATTTAAGCAACAAAAATCAAGTTTGAATGTGTGTGTGACTTAATGGTGTATTTCTGAAAGAGGAAGGAGGAGGCTTGCATTGTGGTTAGGCATTGCCTTTTTTCTTTTTTCCACTCTGTAGTGACAAAAGTCATGTTCATATCATTAAAACAGGTTGCTGAATGTGGTGAAGGAGGAGAGATAGCAGGGGTGATAAGAGCCTGTGTAAATACTGTGAGGACAAGAGAAAGTTCAGGCTATGTAAAGCTGGCTTATATTCTGGGATTAAGGGTTTCTCCCTCTCACAGGTCACTCTCTTTCTCTCTCAAGAAATTGTTTTATACCTCTTAATTTGTTTTTCGCAATCATTTGCATTTAATTGGCCCTCTTCCGTTACTTGATTAGAGCAGCATAAGAAGTGCAATCAAACAAACGTTACTTTCACAAGATTTAAGCGTCCTTTTGGTGGTTATGGTGAGCACAAAGTGCTCCATGGAAAGGGAAAAACTATCACCAGAAAACCTTTCTTTTGGTGTGTGGGTTCTCCTTGGCCACTGCACCTCACTAATTCGCAGCCCTACTTTGTGAGATTTAACAGTTTCTTTCTCGAATTACTTTTGTGGGTCTCTACGAACCATTCCCACCCCACAAAACACGATTAGATTCGACTATAAAGAGAGAACATTTGTTCCTCGTATCATGGAATGAGGCAAATGCAAGCTAGCCTGGCATTGACACATGTATCCAATGCAAAGACTTCCTTTATCTTAGAAAAAAGCTTTAAGACAATTAGATTTCTTGTTTGTTTCCACTCTGTGACCAATTAAAATTACTTTACTCGACATAATATATATATGGTCCACCACTAATGTCGATATATCCACTTCCTTCATACAATATAATAATAGTTTTGATTTACAAGCATATGCCATTAATATGCCTAGTTACTTGGGCAAAAGCTTAGATATATGTAACCATGATCGCAAATTCTCTCTTTTTTAAAATCTATAATGGTCTTTGTCATCTTCAAAAATGTTCCCTACTTTTGCTTAAACGAACCCACCTCAAGTACCTTTTGTGCTCGCATTGGACAAAAACCAACAAACAATTACATCACGCTTTTATGTATTTTCTTAATTAATTCTTACTATTTGGAAATGTTGCAGGAGGCTTGGCATTGGCACAAAATTGGTTCAAGAAATCGAAGAATGGTGCAAGCAAAAAGGTGCAGAGTATTCATACATGGCCACAGATTGCTCCAATGAACCTTCTATCAATTTGTTTACCAGGAAATGCCTTTACACGAAATTCAGAACTCTTACCATGCTAGTGCAACCGGTTCATGCCCATTACAAGCCATTAGGCTCCGGCATTGCCATAATTCAACTCCCCCCGAAACTTGCCGGAGCGATTTATTGTCGAGTGTTTGCCGATGCAGAATTTTTCCCAAAAGATATTGGTACGATTTTGTCTAGTAAGCTAAATCTGGGCACATTCATGGCCGTGCCCAAAAAAGCTCTCCCCAAGTGGGATCCAGAAACAGGAATTCTGCCCTCAAGTTTTGCCTTAATGAGTGTGTGGAACACCAAGGAAGTGTTCAAATTACAAGTGAAGGGAGTGTCCAAATTAACGTATGCATGTTGCACAGGTACTAGGTTGTTAGATGCTTGGATGCCATGGCTAAGGTTGCCTTCATTTCCTGATGTATTTAGACAATTTGGTGTTTATTTCTTGTATGGACTCCACATGGAAGGTAAAAATGCATCGAGGCTCATGAAGGCTCTATGTGCATTTGCACATAATATGGCTAGAGATGATGATGGGTGTGGGGCCGTGGTGGCTGAGGTGGCCCAGAGGGACCCAGTTAGGGAGGTGATCCCACATTGGAGGAGATTTTCATGGGCTGAAGATTTGTGGTGCATCAAGAAGCTTGCTGATGAAAAACTAGACGTTGATCGAAGATGTGGACAGTCTGATTGGATGAAACATGGATCTTCTTCACCGGTCATTTTTGTTGACCCCCGTGATATTTGACCATGCTACTTGTAACAATCTTATACATCAAAATATGAAAAATGTTTATAGCCATTTTGGACCTTTTTCCTTCTAATCGTAAGAAAAAACTTCCCAGCCATTAACCAAATCCTATTCATTTTAGACAAAAAGAGAGAAAAGAAGTACCATTTTTGTTTAGCTCTAATTAATTTTCTTTTGTGACGGGTATAGTTGAATCTTACAAAGTTTGAGCTTGAATAGCATGAACTGTATTTTTTTAAGACTAGCAGCCAAGCCATTTTTTTTTTAATATAAAAAATAAATGCTCAAGCTAAAATAATGTTTAGAAGCGAGAAAAATACGAAACTCTGTACTTGATTTAATCGAGTTTAATAAGATTAATTAATTTAATAATATAGGTAAAAAAAAGGCATTAATAACAAATAAGTTAAACAAAACAAAAATAATAATGAATAACTACACAAAATGAATGTTTTCCAATATAATGGAAAGGTACCCTAATATTCTTAAAATATCTTCATGATCTTATGTGATAATCTCACAAAAAAAAAATTTTAAATTCAATTTTTAAGATCAAATATTGAATAATTTTTTAAAAAAAATGGAAAAAAAAAAACCTGTCTGACTCTACCCAAAGTCAATTTATCAAATGCGCGATCTAATCATGGAATCGAAATAACCTTGTAAAAAGTAAAATAAATAAAATTATAAATTCAAAAATAAAAATAAAAATAACAATAAAAGAAATAAAAATCAAATTTAATATGAAAATAAAACTAAACTAAATATTAAGAGATAAAAAAAAAAAGCAATTAAGAAAAATATGCAAACAAAACAAATTCAAAGAAGGTAAGAAAGAAAAGAAAAAAAAAAGAAGAAAAAATTAAAGACCACTGAAGACTCATTATCGTTTTATCAATAGGCATTGAGCCAATAGGAAGAGCTTAACTTATTGCTTCCAACACCGTTACAAAAAAATGATGTCCGGCCACCGAGAGAAGTTGCATCCGCCTCTATAATGCAGCAGGCTTCCCCCATATTTTTTGAACTATGGTTCTCCTTAGAGTCTACGGTGAATGACTAGACATTTTTATTTATTTATTAATTAATATAGATGTTTGGATTAATTTGTGTATACCTTGACTAATCTCACAGGCTCTAAAATTAATGACCATGTAAGTCTTTTGTGACCATTATATTAGCAACCACAGGGTTCGAACCTGAAATTACAAGAGAAGCAAACTCTTTAATCCCAATTACTCAGCATTGAGTCATCTACTAAATGATTATGACTAAACACTTTTAATTTTATAGGTTGGGTAAATTACTTGTTATTGTGTGAATACAATAAAGTTAAAAATTGAGTTGTGAATTGTATCTAAATTGTTTTTTTAATGAAAAGTTATTAATTTGATTTTTTATGTATTTTGAATAATTTTAATGTAATAATTTTAAAATAAAAAAAATAAAAAAATATCAATATTTTTATATATTTTTAATTGCTCAGTACAATTTTCTTGATGACATCCTTTCTGTTCCTAAGAATAAAGTTCAAGTTACATCCTGGGCTGTCCTCTTTATTTTTATTTTTTTAAAATTCTGTTTATAGAAGTAACCATGCCTAGCTATAGCAGACCTAAGCAGCTTCATATTTTTCTTTATATATATATATATATATATATATATATATATATAGAGTTTTGGAATATTTCAATACATTTAACCCTTTGGATTCCAAATGGAAAGTTTTGAGTTTAAATCATATATTACAAATAGATAGATAATGCTTTATTATTATTATTATTATTATTATAAGTATTTAGATTAGTATCTGGATATCTCAATTAATCATATGAATTATAAAGTTAATAATCATGTAAACTTTTAATAACTTTGAAGAAACTCAAACCTGACAAATTAAGTTATTTCTTTTTCATAGTAAAAAAATTATTATTTACCTTGAATCTTGAGAGATAATTTAATTAATTAAGTTTTTGGTTTGTTTTTTAATAATTATGAGCTTAAATTTATTCAAAGTCACTAAAAATTTATATAATAATTAATTTTAAATTGGTACAAATACCTATATTAATTATAAAAAATCCATCATCTACCCTCTTTGTAATATAGCATTTTAACTCAGAACTTTCGATTTGGAATCCCAGTGTGTGTGTAAAGAGAGAGAGAGAGATATGAAGCTACCTAGGGCAGCTATAGCTAGGCATGGTTACTTCTATGAACAGAATCTAAACCTGATCGGAAATCAAGAATATGATGAAATCTTTTAAATTAACAAATCTCTCGAACTATGAGTGTGTCATCCTCTAATTTTCTCATCTCTGGTCCCCTCCCCACCATGTGTACAAATCCAGAAGAAAAGCCTGCGATCCTTTCGGCTAAAAACACCATTTGCACCTTCCATGGATCATCAACCTCGACAATTTATATATTATATACACAACCATGCACAAATCTAAAGAATCCATTAGCCATGTGTCGCCTGCCAACTTAAACTCCACTAGCCTCTCCTCCCCTAAACACTTGTCTTTTTTGGGGCCCAGGGCTCTCATTATTGCCTTGTAAAGAACAAAACACCAAGAGCGTCGAAGTTTCTTGCCAGTGATCCCACAAGAGTTTCTGAAAAACATGGCGCCTTTCGACGCACCCAGTGGATAGTATTCAAGACTCATTATCATAATCCTTGAATTTGTTTATGCACTAATGCTGTTTATATGTGATAATTTCTTCTGTTTTTAAATTTAAATTTAAATTTTCTAATTTTAAACGTGTTGTCGTTCTTGCTGTTGGTGGAGAATTACTTCACCACACCAATATTTAAGCAAGTTGCCCGAGGAAGAAAATTCCATGCTCATCTGATCTCTAATTAGAGCCAATGATTAAGCAGATAGATGGTTAAGTGGCTCGTGTCTTCTTCTGAGCCCCAGATTTGATGACTTGTGATCGGTGCCAGACAGCACGCCTGGGTAATTAATGCGGCTAGCTAGTTTGGTGGATTACATTAAAAATTAAATTAAATTAAATTAGAACACCATAAAATATTTAAAAGCTTGAACCAAGAACAATTCTAATGCCTCAGGATAAACAACTTGTAAGCTTTTATATTGTTGCAAGAGCATACTCATCAATTAACAAAGCAATAATATATTTCATAAAATCAATTAACATCACTGACGTACTTTGACATGATGTAATGCTTGACACGTCAAGGAAATTAAAAACATAGAATATTTCTGTATTTATTTTAATGAGCATCATAATTTATTTGTACTTTCGCCTTCCGTGTAATTTTTAAGTTGGGTGTATATTCTACTATATATTTTTTATATGATGTTTGTATTTATTTTTAAATTTTTTTTATTTTTGTGTTTTAAAAATATTTTTAAAAAAATTTAATTTTTTTTTATGTTTTTGCTTTAAATAAATATGTTTTTTATTATTTTTAAATTATTTTGATATACTGATATAAAAAATAATTTTAAAAAATATATATTATTTTGATACATTTATAAGTGAAAAATACTTTAAAAAACAATTGTAATCATGCTTTTAAATAGGAGTATAAGATTTTATCTCATCAAATTATTCATAAAAAGTTCTATTTCATCAAAAAAAAAAAAACTTTGTAATTGTTTCAATTTTCAAACTTAAGAGGGTACTGAAACAATCAAAATCTAACGGGAAAAAAAAAACATAGATTTGTCTCAAATCTCAAAGAGGTAGACTGAAATCAACTCTATCAAACAACTTTCATTTTCTTGATATTTTTTGGGCAAAGGAAATTGGTCACTTCGCAACCAAGCTGATGGAACCCAGAGGCCGAGTAAAAAAAAAACCTTCCAGTCCTCTTAGCATCTAGAGCCCAATCTGTATAGAAATAGTCCCGATTCTAAATGGGCTAGCCCACTCAAGAGAAGCCCAGGCTTGTTTCATCCAATGGGATCATCAAAGGTCCATGTCAAGATAGCCTTCCAGTGTGGTGGTGGACTAGTGATCGTCCGATTGCGCTATTGCAATAACGTTTTGTTAAATGGCTTTGGCTGGTCCCTCAACTATTTTGACTTTACTGATCCAGCCCCTCATCGTTTTAATTTGTTAATGTGATCCTTATACTTTATCCTTTTCCATCCAGATCAAGCCATTAACTTTCACCGAAACTGTCGCGATTCATCAACAAGAGGGTGACAAACGCCATCAAAGTAACAAAACATTCTTGGAGGGAGAAGCTTGTTAGATTTGATCGGGATTAATCTAGAAAAGAGTTTATGTTATAAGGTTACTGAGTCACCTATTTTTATTAATCTACAACTTTTCATGTTTTTTCCTTCAATGTTTTATTTTTTATTTTAATTAATATAGGTGTCCAGGTTATTTCACGCGCAACTCGACTAATTTCACGGACATTAAAGTTAACGACCATGTAAGACTATGCAAACCTCAATGGTTATCATATTAGTAACCACAGGATTTGAACCTAGAACTACAAAAAAAAAATTTCTTGATTTTAAATTTTAACCACTAGATCACCTGTTAGATGATTCTTTTAATATTAATCCAACTAGATTTGGACTTGACGTGGTGAGCTCAACGTATATACTCAAAACTTAGTTGAATCAACTAGTTCTTTTATGAGTTAATATTTTGTTCGAATTAACTGAAAAAAAATACAAATTTTTAGTTTCTTAAACTAATATTTGTTATATATAGTCTTAATTTAAATGATTGATTTGGACTTTAAAGGTTTTATCAATTTAAGTTGTTTTTTATTTTTTCAACTCTCTTCTGGGTTATTTTATGTAATAAACAAATTTATTTAAGATGAGTTATTTAATATTATAAACAAATTTATTTAAGATTATTTATTATTTTTTAATAAGAAATAATTGGAAAATAAATTTTTGATCAAGAATAATCCCCCTCAAGTTTTTCAGTCATCTTTATGTGGTCGAATTTTAAAAAGCAAATGATAGGTCATGTCTACATGCTTACAGGAAAAAAAAAAAAAAACCAATGCCGAAATGTGTAGACATGAGTTTTATTTTTAGAGAGGCGTGATTAGCTAGACCTACACATCTAGGTTATATATATATAAATTTAGATTGAAATACATTATAAAATTTATTATTCAAATCTATCATTTTTCACAAATATTATTACAGGTTTTTTTATGAAAATTCTAACTTTATTTTTTTTTCAATTAATATGTGCCTCATATGAAAAACAACACCCATGGATATTTAATTAATATAAAATTTATATTTTTTAAAATATTCTTGATATAATTTTATCAATAAAATTTCTTCAACCATATAAAAAATATTATGACTTTATTTAAATATTTTATTTTAAATTTGCTTTAAAGACCCTTATGAATTTGTTTTTAGAAAATAAGGACTATAATTTACTAAACATTCTAATATTATATTGATCATTGGTTTTGTAAATATTTTTATTTATATTATTAAATAAAAAATAAATTAAAAAGATACATAATTAAGTTGGGAGTTTTTAATTTTAACCTTGGAGTAAGTTTAATAATAATATCAAAAAATTTATTATAATTGAAGCATTTTTTTTATAATTATTTTTTTTTATTCGACCGACATCACAGCATGAAGTGACCTAGTTTTACCACTATTTATGCTCAATCAGTTTCTTGTTTAAAAACCCGTATATGATATATGAAAGACAAAATGTTTTTCATAGAAGATGTAATCTATGAAAAATAGCGTATAAAATAACTCAATATTAATATTTGTGTGGGTAAGGTCTGTCAACATATCTAGTCCATATAGCGAGGAGCCGAACGTCTCTCACAAGTCACGACATCTCTTTACCAACTGAAACCGGCCATGGCCATGGCCATGCCACTAATGACCTTCTCACTCTCTTCCCTCTCTTCTCTCCCTCGTTCCTCTATTTCCGTCGTCTCCTCCACTCCACTCTGCTCTCCCTCTCCAACTCTCTCTAAACTCTCTTACACCACGAAAATCCAATGCGCCAGCACCAACAAACAACAAAAGTCACAAACAACTCAAAGTCATGACCCCAAGAGTGGAGTTGCAGTTTACAAGCCTAAGTCTTATGAAGTTCTTGTCACTGATGCTGCCAATTCTCTTGCCTTTTCTCTTCAAGATGGAAAAATACGCCTGGAAATCGATTTCCCGTAAGCCCATTTCCTCTCGTATCTTGATTTTTCTGTTTTTAGCTTCTATGAATTTTTTGTTTCACGATTTTTTAGGTGCCCATTTGCTTATTTGGCTAGGAATTTTTGTTTTAGCGATACCCATCTCGTAACTTGCACTCCACATCATGAAAGTAGGTTCCTTTCAATGCAGAAGGAAAAAGTTCACTTTTTTCAGTGATATCATGTGTTCATTTCTAGTCGTACGTCTTGTTTTTGTTTTTGAATTATAAACGAAACATTTTCTATGTGAAATTTAGTTTAGTTGAGAAAGGAATTGCTTAAAGTTTCAAATTTATATTCAATGAAGTGCTTTCCTAGTGTGAACAAGTAAAAAAGATTTAGGATCAACAAAGTTAACAAGAAAATTGACCCAAGGATGATAATTTGCCTGAAAAGGATATTTGAACTAGTTCGAGGCTAAGGATTAGTTGACTTAAGTTGAGTTTAGGAGTTTGAGATTTTGGTCTTGATGTTACAAAATCAGTCATGAATTGTCTTACCCCTTGCTTATTGTTTTTAATGTAAATGGGTACTGAAGCAATGTTGTACCATCGTTGCCGGATACCTTCTGCCGTTTGTTTCTCTTAATTGTTTCATTTCTGTGGATTTCCGTAGTCTCCATGTACTTATTTTCTATGTGCTTTTCACCCTTGGTTTGCATCTCAGGCCCTTGCCTAGCAACATCTCTTCTTACAAGGTATGAACTTTGGCTCTTGAGTTCCTTCATTGTGTCAATGAATGACTCTGGTGATTTCTAATGCTTGTGTTAATGTTTTTTTTTTTTTTTTTCAGTTGTTTGTGTATCATTACACATAGTTGTTTATTTTTCATGCCATACTTATTCATTGATACGTATTTCACTTTTCAAATCTGTGTATAGTCTTGGAATTCTTGTGGGCATTTGTAGTCCTAATATATATTGTTTCCGCATCAAATATTGGTGCTATCATTTATAAGGTGTACAATACCAGAAAATTTGTTATTTGTCTTTGAGGATGGTTTGATTTGCCTCCTGGGGAAGACAAGAAAATAGTAAACATGGAAATTTTATAATTTCAAATTTCTGACTATGTGAAGGGATCTTCAGATGAGTTCATTGATGCCAACATTCAACTTGCCTTGGCTGTTATAAGGAAGCTGCAAGAAAAAAGAGAAACCAGAGCTTGCGTTGTAAGATGTGATTGTCATCTATTAAATTATCCACTTCCACATAAAAAAAGAAGAGCTGAACATGGTGTTTTCACTTCCAGGTGTTTCCTGATAAGCCAGAAATGCTAAGGGCTTGTCGGATTTTCAAGACAGCTCTTGACTCGGTAACATTCTAATTTGAGGTTAACTTCTTATTCTGAGTAATCATAGATGGTTGGCTTGAGGTCTCTTCTTAGCAAGGGCCTTTGGCTTTTACCTTCTAATTAGAAACTCCTTCAGCCTTTTGGTTCTAAAATGAATTTGGTTGTGGGATGTGGTTCAGGAGTTAAGCTAACATACAAAGCAGTAAAAAAAAAAAAATACAATCGTTTTATAACTTACAATACTTAGTTGACATTCATAAAAAGTATCTAATGAATTATGAGTTCAATACACCTCGATTAGCAGAAAGATTGGTCTTCCTTGCACTTAAAAGATGATATAGAACACAAATTGAGTTCTGAGTTCTTTCTCTAGTCAAACATAGTTTATTTTCTTAGTTCAATCTGTAACCTGATTCTAGGAAACACTTCTGAAACTAAAGAAGCTTGACTTTCGACATTCATCAATTCTTATATGGACTTTACCTCGTTGTTTATTTCTTTCAGATTGATGGTATAACCATAGGTTCCCTTGATGATATTCCAAGTGGTCCCGTCACCACATTTTTCAAGTCTGTGAGGAACACCTTGGATTTTGATTTTGAAGATGACAGTGAAGGTTAGTTCAAAAAATTTTAAACCAATGTAGAAGTCTGTATTTGAACAACATCCTAACTCAATCTGCATGAATAGAGATGGAGGTGTTTTCTTTAAAATGCTACTGAACATACCTTTTACCATAATAAAGAGAGTATTTAAGCTTCTACAACATTAGGGGTGAATATAATCCGTGTAATCATATAACAATTGTACTGGTTTGTTGTTTTTTTGGAAAAACTTGTGTGCTATTGCAATTTTTCCTTTAAATAATGACCTCTATCTCTCTCATTTATTTGCTTATCATATGACACAGTTTGTTTTTTTAGTTTACTTATGATTGCATATTATGGTCAAGAATAGAGAACATTGGTTGCCCCTGTAGATCAATTGCATGCATTTATATTATTATAATTTATTGTGCTATTCTCTTTTCATTTCGCTACTCAAATATCGTAGAAAAAATGAAGAAAAAGTGGAAAATCTGAACTTAACATTCTTGTTGGTCCTTTTGTTTGTAGGTCGTTGGCAGTCCAATGAGCCACCATCACTCTATGTATTTATTAACTGCAGTACACGTGAACTTTCTGTTATAGAGAAGTATGTGGTAAGGTTTATCTTGAAAAACCTTGACCAATCATGGATCCTAGCTTTTATTTCAATTTGGTCTCACTGTTGCCATCTGAGCTGGCATGCCTGCATACTTTTTACTACTTCTTCCCTTTCCCGTAGCTTCATGAGCATACAGCTGTGATCTGGCAAATTTGAATCCTCTTTATTGATTTGTTCTGTATTTGCAAATATTAGATAGCTGCTCATCTAACCTTTAATTTACTTGAGGTTACACAAGCTTGAGAAAAGTTTTAGATATTGATATGATGACATGATGTGCATAATACGTTGGAATTTGAAAATCAATTTAGTAATCTAATGAACTCAGAAGATAAGTGTTAAAATATATATGAAACTTGCAAGTGATCATGCACTTTTTTCCCCTCCTGTATCCTTAGCAAGGAAATGCTGGTTGCAATTTTTTAATTTTTTAAATGTTGATCATTTCACTCTTTCTCTTTCACAGGGTCTGGCACATCTTTTTATTGGTTTTCTGATTAAACAATCTGTATAAATTCATTGGTTTTAATATAATGTTGATCAATCCATGCAGAAAATAATGACAGCACAGATGCGGACATGTTTGTTTATTCTAGTAATACCATTCATGTTTATCTGGGTACTTCCATTCCATTCCAACATAAGCACTCTAAAATTGTAGGATCTAATTCATAAAAAAAAAAAAATAATAAAAAAAATTGAATCATGTCAATGCATTTGCATCTCGGGATATCAATTATGTAGTGAACTATTTGATGTCTTTAGCCACTTGTTGCAATGTTACTCTCATAGAGTCACTAGTTTTAGTTATAGTTCACATGAAAATTCTTCGGTCGTATAAAATCCTGAAGTTGTGAGCACCTCAATTGGACAACAACCCTGGCTAGTGTCATACTTGCATATCTCTTTCATCATACCTGCACTTCTCTTTGCATGCATCTGCAAATTGCAGAAGTTATGTCACCTGCTGTGATTGATGGGAATGTGCAGGAAAAATTTGCAACGTCAACCCCAACACTTCTATTCAATCTTGAACTTGACACATTGCGGTATAGTTTTTGTGGATTTACTTTGTCTACCTATTATCTTATCACTGAAATTACTCTTGGTTGAATAAAAGCTTCCTCCTCTTTTCAGTGCTGACTTGGGTCTTCTGGGATTTCCAACCAAAGATTTGCACTATCGATTTCTTTCACAATTCATTCCAGTGTTTTATATTCGAATCAGAGAGTACTCAAAGGTTCTTCTCATTCATTGACATCAACCTGTTTCCTGTGATCTGTTTTATGAAATGTGGTTTTTGATACAGTTTGTTCTTAATGATGTAAGACAATAGGAGTGGCACCTTATATCGTAAATTACAGTGGAGCATTATTTCGCCAATACCCTGGTATGGAATTAAATTTCTCTAAGTCATGGCAGAAATCTTGATCCAATTTCATTTTTCTTTTGAGACTGGAATTTTCTTTTAGGTTTTAACCCATAACCTGCAGTTACCTGTTTGGATGGTTTCATAGAGGCCTATATTTTCGAGAGGATTGACAGAATGATGAAATTGCTAAATCAAGACTCTGACTTTGGTTAGGTATTTTATTGTAAAATCTTATGGCTAAAACTTGGTATAATTAATTTGGAAAAGACTGTTGTCCTGCCATCTTGGCCTAACAGCTCTGCTTTGGTGCTTCTTTTCAGGCTATTTTTTAGATTCTAATCTTTTCAGCACAATAAGTTGACAATACTAATCTTGAACAGATGGTTCACGGATGATTGCTTTTAGGGGCATGCTATATTCCACATATATATTTGAACATAGTTTACCTCATCCTAATCGCTAAACAGAATCATATGCTTAGTTTTAAGTTGTTGTACTTAAGTTGATTATAAAATGAACGAGATAACTAGAAATGCTATGTATCTAAGCCATGATTTAATGTGATCATTTTTCATGTAACAAATGGTCTAGTCTTCAATTGCTTCCTCCAAACTAACCTAACTTCTCTTATTGTCAAGACACCTTCTACCTTTATGGTTTCTAGGTAGTAACTGATGATGGTTCTTTTCTGCAGTTAATTACTTGATTTCCATCAATATCAATACTGTTTCTACCTGATCCTGGGTTGAATAGTTTGTTCCGTGTCTCTTATCCTACTCAGAATATGTACAGGGCCTTGGCAGGTGATGCTTAAACAAGCAGATGGTTCTTATGCCTGTGTAGCAGAGAGTGCAACGCGTTTCACACTTGGTGAGGTATGTATTTGTTTCACCTTACAAGCTGGACTTGCTTCCCTCAGCTAACAATAGCTTGGTATATTATTTTGTTTTAGTTACAAATAATTCTATTCACTTTGGATGGCTATTTTATATGCTTCAGACAAAAGAAGAATTGTTGAGGGTCCTTGGACTGCAGGAAGAACAAGGAACCTCACTAGAATTTCTTCGCAGAGGCTACAAGGTAATTATCCATCCAAGTAGTTCCTCTCTGTTCTGCATTGCTATTCTAATAAGCCTGTAAATGCTTTTGAATTGATCCCTGGGACTGCTATCAACACGATCACAAGAGATGGAATTCCATTAGATGCATGACAAAAAACTTGAGATTGTGTTGATAATAGAAAAACATAAAGATGGAAATGAACTTTTGAAGTTAGATTGCCTATTTTCTCTGACTACTCATTTTATTTGTGTAGTTGAGTAGTTTTTCCAATTCACAATTCCCCTATTCAACTTTTATACTTAGCAAGAACAAACATGCATAAATATACGCGGACATACATACTCATACACTGGCAGCACTTTGTACGTGTCCCTGCTGAATATTTTTTCCTTCACATTTAATGTAATTTCCAAAATTTATTACAGTACCATGTTCCTCATTCCATCTGTACCCGAAAATCTGTTTCCGTAGTTGATTTTTCAGCCCCTCCCCCAAAAAAATTATATAAAAAAGGAACCTGAAATTTCATGATGTCAATTGCGTGATTGGTATTGCAGTCTGCCACTTGGTGGGAAGAAGATGTTGAACTTGAAACATCTTCTGATTGGCGTAGTTGAGTTAGCAGCAGCAAGAAAAGCACCGCCAGAAACTTACTGAAAGTCGGAGCAGAAAAGTTTTACCTGAGATAGTCAAGTTTCAGGAGTTGGGAGATTTATTTGTTCCTTCTTGCTTCCTTTCCTATTCTATAAATTGCATTCCTGCTTTAATATTTGTTTTCTTTTTTACTAAATTTTATTCATGTATTCTCTGATAAAGTGAATAGGCCTCAAACGCACGGCTATTGTAAAGAATGTACAGGAACCTCGGTTATTTTCCATTCTCTGCTTGGTTGCAGAAAGCATGAAAAGAAAAGAAATTGAATTTTGAGAGTACTGTTTTTGGCGACTTGATTGTAACTTGCAATGCTCAACCGAGCCCATTACTGGTTAACGCTTTGGCTTGAACTGAAGTATTCCTAATTTGATAGAGGCACATAAAATATTGCAAGAATCATGAGATGCATCTTGCTTTGGTCCAGAGTTTTACGTTACTCCTGATTTCTGAATCATTGCCCCTGTAAGAAAAGCAGTAGAAATCAACTAAGAGACTCGCAACTAAAAAATTATTACTGGATCTGGGCAAGGATATGAGCTGTTGAATTTGTTCACGGATTTTCGTTTTCCTCTTTTTTCTTATGCTTGAAACTTGGATCCAATTCTTGTAGAGAGTTAACAGTCAAATTGCATCACATGGTGTTAAATCTCATCCTTCATCAAGCTCAAATGATGTTGTTTTCTTCTGTATGTGAAGTTATCCTGTAATCCTAAACCAGCATTCAATAAATCCCAACGGATATATTTAAGACAGACTATGAGTGGTTTGCCTATAGATGCGAGACAAAGGAACCCTCATGTTAATAAACCTTACCTTCTTTAAGGTCCACCACAACTAGTTTGGAGGACACAGCTAAACAATATAAAACAAAACACAATTTGGTTGAAATGATGCTCTCTACTTTCCAATTAACCAATATATATAAGAATATTCAGACAGATAAAATCATCCCTATTTCACTAATCACTCCTCATTGAAGTCCGGTTCTGGGGGCTTCTGCAGCTTCTTCAGGCCTCTAGAATTCGAGCCGCGAAGCTTGTGTCCACGAAGAGCGTTGGCTGCAAAGCGAGAAGCGAAGATTGTTGCACGTAGTCCGGCAGAGTCAAGTTCTCCAACCAATGCCCTTTCATCATCATCATCGCCATCATCTTCATCTTCCTCATCATAGTCTACATCCTCCTCCTCCTCCTCCTCTTCTAGGCGGCGAACTTCTGCTGCTTTCCTCCTGGAATACCGTCGCCAAGCAGTTTGGATAAAGCAGGCAGCCCAAGTCCGCCATTGCTGAGAGTAGAAACGGAAGGTGTGTTGCACCTGCCTACTATGAAGACGCCTAAATTGAGATGCAACAAACTTCAGCTCTTCAGCTTCCAAGGCAAAAGCCTCTACCTCAGTCAATGCCCCCACTGTTCTAGTTGATAATGGCAAATTGCCAAGAGATTTAGGGTCTAGTGCCCAAGTCAGAAGCTCCTCACCACAAAAGGCCCCTTCTTTCAATACACCTCGGTTGAAAAACCCACTCCTTCCGCCATCAGTAGTTACACTCTCTAAGCGTCCGCGAATGATGAAAAGCATCTTGTCAACTGGATCCCCTTCACGGACTATGTAAGTCTCCTCTGTATACAAACTTGGCTTCAGTCTCTCGCAAATGGCATCCAACAATCTTTCATCCATATTGGCAAATAGAGGGACCTGCATCACCACCATGTCCAAAGACATATTTCCGCAAAAATATTGGAAAAAAGCAAACCAAAGGAGCATCGATGATAACTCTAAAGAATAAAACTATACTTACTCTTCTGACCAAATTCAGACAGAGATGCCTCTTGATATCCCTTCTGAGATCTTTCGGTAGATTCTGCACCAAATTCTCTTCATCCACTCCACGAGTTTCGAACCATTTGTACTGATCATATTTCCTAACTCGCTCTCTAAGATCATGTGGAAGCAAGCGATGATGCATCCACTGCTCAGAATCACGCCTTTTGATCTTCATCTCCTCTAAACGAACACTAAGAGACTGAAGGTAGGTCTGTTGCAACCACAAGACAGCTCAAATATCAGTATAATAATGCAATGCTGCTTCTTCTGATCGATGAGTAAATTGGATCAATATCAATTATACTAGTTAGATCATCAAAAACCACGGTCCACAATAAGGCCGTAACACAAATTCGACGACCTGAGTCGCCTCGGCATTCATCAAATTAATTAAAGAGGCATCTGTAACCAATTATTTATGAACATTCATAGGAGTGGAAATCTTAACATACCTGCATATTTCCAATCAGAAGTGCAAAGAGGATAAGCCCGGAAATAGCTAACAGTATGGAAAAGATAACTTCCAAAGGATAGGTGCTTGTTTGGAGACCCTGGCCAAGAGTACTGTGGAAGGTAAAACAGCAAATGCCTTGAGTAAATAAAACTCCAAGAACAGAAATAATTTCTGGATTCTCTTTTTAACACCAAAGAATCCAAACGTGAATGCGCAGATAACAGATAGAAGTAAATGATTGTTCAAACCCTGAACAAGTGTGACAGATTTATCTGCTCAGAAAAGTTTAGTCTTCATAGAATACTTGATCATAGCTCAAAGGGTGAGTAGTTGATAAATAAAAATAAAAATGCTCTCCAACAGTGACTGCCACTATTGGATTGAAAAGTTTCCACAGACCTGAGGTATTGAAATTCTTTTGAATACTTTGTGCATATAGCTCAGAGGACTAAACTTAGATTTTGATAAAGTGAACAGGAAAGCTTTTTGCGGAATCATGATACCTTCAAATTTTGTGGAAAATGCAAAACAGAGATGTATCGATATCTCCTCTTGTATTATGAAGATAAAGATCAATTACACAAGTTACCTCAAATTTTGCAGGCCCCACCATAAACAGTAAAAGAATTTGGAGACAAACTTCCTGGATGACACAATGTCTGAGGACATGGCCTGGAAATAGATTCCATAATTAAATCGTGAATTATCATCTTTGTCGACATCACATTTGTTTCCAAGAACCTTATCACTTATCCTTCGCCAATCATGGTAACCTGTCAGTAATTTATTGCCACAGTACAAGAAGTCTACGTTACATTTCCCACTTAGCCTGCAAGCTTCTCTCCAGCAAGTGCCTTTACGTTCAATGGCTAGCAAATACCAGAAGGCCCCTGCTATCTGTGAAGTTGGGCCCGTCTTGTCAGATAACTTTGATAAATTGCACCACAGGCATCTTTAATGTATCTTAGTAATATTTGGTTTAAGAGAAAACTAAGAAATGTAGATTCTAAGATCAGTAGATAGTCTGTTAATGTTGAAAGTTCATCAATCCATCGTGCAACATTTAGGATTTGGAGTCATTTTCCTTGCGTTACATTTATATATTCAAGTTAAGAACATCACAGAAACAAACCAAAACTTTGTTGGGGTGATTATCTTGATTTCTCCAGGGATAAGAACTTTGACCAAAGTTGGTGTAAAACACAAAGCAGCCACTCCTATCCAAATATCCAAGGATCAAATATACTAGTAAGACCTAGCTTCATAACATTAATTACTTACATGACTTGCAAGCAAGTACCAAAGTAGATAGTACGCAGCACCGGCTAAAGCACTCTCAGCAATGGAACCAGCACTCTTTTTCAGGTCTGAAGTCAGAGGAAAAAAGCGACCAAACCTTGGGATGTATTGAGAAAAAACAATAATCAGCAATGCCTGCTTCGTAGCTAACACCTCCGAGCCCTTCTTTTTATTAGTAAGATATTTCCATACCACTATCTGCAGAAGAAGATAAATATAGTATGTATACAACTACCATATAGAATCAAAAAGACTTGTTCATAACAAAAAAAACAATGCAGGGCTAAAATTTAAGAATGCGATAGGCCAGAAAGAAGAAAAGTATTTCTCAAACCTGCGGCAGAGGTAGCACTGAGAGAAAATCAACAATAAAATAACGGCTTAAATACCGGGAGGCTATCTGTGCGGGATCAATCACAAGTTCACCTCGTCCGAAAACCCGTGATGATGGTGCAACATAGGCTGTTCGAAACTGAAGAGCAATGCGAATCAGATAGAAAACATCAAGTGTTGTCCTCATAGTTGTAATTGCTGCTGCTAACTTTGTATCCATACCCAGACAAGTCATTTGATAGTTGAAGACAGGAAGGTAAAAAAACAAAGGATCAATGGATACTGATAAAATGCATGACATGACCAAAAGCCTATTCCATAACAGAAGAGATTTGTGTTGAGGGTCAAAAATCATCTTCTCAGACACCTTAAGGTCCTCCAGAAATACTGCACGAGCGACTCCAGTTTTAAGTGATCGTCCAATTGTCACCAATCCTTTTGATCCTTTTTTCATCCCATGTCTAAAAGATTTTGATGCATTTTTCTTCTCATGTCCAGTACTTATGTTGAAACCGTCTACATTAAACCTCAGTTTCTTCATTCCTCTATTGCTAGAAGTCACTGATAACGAATCAAAATCATCCAACCTACGAGTTCCAGAATATGCCAACATGGGGTTAGATAATTCATGTTAAAGCACACATCATAAAGATGAACATAAGAGGATCTGATGTACCTCACAAAGTTTTCCTTCTGGCCACCAATGTATTGTGACTTGTAACCACAATCAAACATTTTGCAGAATGGGGAACATAGATACCTTTCAAGGCAAGTTACTGGTTACCATGATCTAACAGCAACCGATAAAAACTCCTGCACAGACAAAACATAAATGTTTAAGATACTCTACCATGGAAATCTTTATGAAATTGAAATACTCAAAACATTCAATGAAAAAAAAATGCAATCTCTCTTTGAATAGGAAAATTTTGAAGAAATAAATGTGGAAAAATACCCAAAATGTATATGCACGTACCATCATGGAGAAAGTATCAATTTTCTATGGTGCTGGGAAGGTAACACAAGTTGATGAAAGTTACCAACAACATTGTTATTATTTTAGGTCTTCCATCTTCCCCTCTTCACGAGCCATTCCTCTCTAATGGATCTCCTTTTCTTTTCTTGCAAAGAACATGATTTTGTTTAGGTTTAAAGAAGGACTTACAGCTCATTGGTGAGGACTTTAACCCTAAGATATCATCCCTTCCATGATGGCAATATTGAGAGGAAAAAACCTAGATATATTCCAAATCTTATAGAACCCTTTTTTTTTTTTCTCTCTCAGACATTAATGGTTCTATTAGCAAAAGAAAAGGAATTACTGATAGAAACATGCATATGAGATCTAAAGATGCATACATAATGTGTAGAAAAGATAGAGGAGATATTGAAACACAGCTACATTTTCATCTAGAAGGAAAATTTGGAAAGATCAATGAGCTTACGTAGGCAACCGATCCTTGTAGCTTCAATTACACAAATTAATGAGCCAAGAAGAAAGTTTGAAAAAGAAAATCTTCCGAAGAGAGAGAGCCAGAAAGAAATTTAGAGCACAAAGAAAGGTGGAAGATTTTTGGCAATGTTCGAGCTAGGCAGGTATAACGGTTGCACAAAAAGATTCTGAATATATTAAGGTGATGATCAAGCCATGCCACTCAATTGAACTACATGACATGTATCGAGATTCGGACAAAAATCTTATTCCTCAGACGTTATACACTAAAAAAATGTTATAATTAAGCTTTAGAAACAAATTAATAATATTTTTAATTATTCCTAACAAGCTTTAGCGAGAGTTTTTCTTCGACTTTTACTAGATGGCATCTAATTAATGATAGTATGATACTGTTAAATATTATAATAATGATTGTTTTTTAATGTTTATTTTATTTTAAAAAATATTAAAATAATATTTTTTTTATTTTTTAAAATTTATTTTTAACATCAACATATATTATTTTATGCACTAAAACAATGTTATAATTAAGCTTTAGAAACAAATTAATCAAATCTCAATACTAGTGATATCTTTCAGGGAAAAAAAAAAACTATAACCAATCTCATCAGTATACTATATATAATATAATACAAAAAGTTCTTCATGATCTATCCTAACAAGTGTTAATTAAGCATGTTTTCAAAGATGAAAAACACAACTATTCATTTTGAGGGTCTAGTTTTTAATTATAACCGAGTGTCTAATTTTTAATTTTATTCACATTTGATTTATTTTATTTCCTGTAATAAAGTATTTAAATGGATTTTAATTTGTTAATCAAATTATGATGTGTTCCTTAATTGATGACGTGTATATTAAAACGATATTTGTTTTTATCTAAATTTAAATTTTATCTTTTTCACTAAACTCATATGGATCTAATCTTTATTTAACAAAATTAAAATCAAATATCTAAATATTTTAAATAAAAAATATTAATTAGCATCAATAACAATGAAAAATATGCAAAGAAGGAGTTTTTATTTTTGATCTTTCAAGTTAGATTCTTTTATCCAAGAAATTTTTTGTTAAGCTTTAGCAATAGTTTTTCACTTTTGCTATATAGCATCTCTAATTAAGATACAATTTAATATTGTTTTAATAGTTATTTTTCAATATATTTTTTATTTAGAAATATATTAAAATAATATTTTTTTTATTTTTTAAAAATTATTTTTAACATTAACATATCAAAATGATATGAAAACACTCAAAAAATTAATTTAAAACAAATAAGGTCATATAACTTCACATATTTTCAAAATTGTGTACCCTCTAAAGGCTAAACTCCATATAAAAAATTATACGACATTCTCATCTTCAATATTAATTAGGAAGGAAGTGCAAGGAAAATTCATACAAGTTGGTTAATCTATCTGTAAATTTTCTTTAATAATATTTGGGTCAAGCTAGCTTAAATATTACAGATGATCACAAACCATGAATATATAGATGATCTGTACAGAGACTAGGTTAAAATGTGCTATGAAAACACGGGCACCTAGAACCCAAATGTGAATTAGAACCAAATTCGTTGAATTTTTATTTTTAAGGTTTATATATTTTTCATTTTAGTTTAGGCTTAAAATATTTTACTTTTTTCCTTTTTTCAATATTATTTACTCTTAAAAATGAATTTCAAGAGTTTATATCTATTTTTTTTTAAAAAAAAACTTTTCTTAACAATATTTATTATTTTAAGTTTTCTTTACTCATTTATTTTGCTCCATATATATAGGCTCTTATTCGTGGGTTCTAACATGAATTTGTATTTTAGATCTTTTTCCGAGTCGCTTTTAAGATATTTTTCATTTGATAGTGTATGTTTTTTTCATGAAAATGACAGAAAATTGTTGGAAAATATTTTAGAAACCGCGTGGAGAAATCCTTCATTATAGGACAAATTGATTAAGTAATCCTTCATTATAGGATCTTGAAAACACATATCCGTGTTTGACCAGTATTTACAAGAAACTAAGAACGCGCAATATCCAAGAAGGAGCACCATAAATGATCTTGACGAGGAAGTGCACGACTTTGACAAGCAATAGCGAAATGAAAAAAAAAACCTCAGTCCATGTTTTTATGATAGCATTATTTTGCTTTTCATGGAAAGAACAGAAGTGGCTTCGCCTTCGGCCAAATTAAACAACATTAATATAAAAACATTTTAAGACAATTGTTGGCTTATGGTGGGATTTATGAAGCTTCCTATGTAGAGAATTAAAAGGGCAGTGCTTTTATCTTTAATATGGGTGTTCGGGTCATCTTACATCCATCTCGATTAATCCTACGAATCTTGAAATTAATAATCAATTTGAGCCTTCAATGACTATTATATTAACAACCAAAGAACTCAAATCTAAAATTATAGGGAGAGCAAACCCTTTAATTTCAAACTTTTATTACTGGTCAATTCCAAGATGGTTAAGTTTTAATGGAAGAGTAGTGATGACTATTGACTAGTAACAGTTTTGCACAAGCTAAAGCATTTACTAATTAATTAACACCAATGAGGTAGTTTGATCTTTCATCTTGATTCAGAACACTCACTGATCAATCAAACTATGGCTGGGACACACCTTACATTTCTTTTCTTTCTTTCTTGGCTCACTGTGTGCATCATGACGACAAATGCATTCAAAACCAATTCCAGTTTGGTAGGCGTTAAAGTCATGTGCATGGAAAGGGAGAAACAAGCACTACTTAAGTTGAAAGATGACCTCGTGGATGAGAACGATCAGCTTTCTTCATGGGGGACTGGTGGTGATTGCTGCGATTGGACAGGAGTTCGGTGCAACAACAGAACCGGTCATGTTTATTCACTTCAGCTTAATCAAAGGGGATATAAGCAATTCCATGCAACTCAAAGGGGATATAAGATATTCCATACAATTGGGGAAGTCCAGTTTAATGATTCTACCGGGGAAATAAACTATTCCATGCAATTCAAAGGGGATATAAGATCTCCCTTGCTTGAGCTGAAACACTTGGCATACTTGGATATGAGTAACGTTAGAGCAACCTCCATCCCCCAATTCATTGGTTCATTAAAACACTTGATGCATCTTGATATGTCCTATTGTAATCTTACCGGAACTATTCCTCATCAGCTAGGGAATCTTACCAGGTTGGTTTTTCTTGATCTCAGCTACAATTATTTTCACAAAGTTGAAAGTCTTAGCTGGCTTTCTCGTCTTCCTGCTTTGAAACATCTTGATTTGAGCTCCACAAACCTGAGTGGAACTACAGATTGGTTTCAAGCAATCAATAGCGTCCCCTCTTTGCACAACTTGTATTTGAGTGGTTGTGGGCTCTCTTCGGTGATTTCTTCACCATTATTTCATTCCAATTATTCCCCTGCATCACTTGCAGACATTGATCTTTCTTTCAACAGCCTCACATCTTCCATCTTCCCCTGGTTGCATAACTTCAACAATAGCCTTGTTCATCTCAAACTTAGTTCTAATGAATTTCAAGGAAAAATCCCAAAAGCTTTGGGGGGCATGATTAATCTTGAAAGTCTTGATCTTTCTTGGAATCATTTTGAAGGTGAAATACCAAGAGCCTTGGGGAATCTTGGTAGATTGGAATCATTGAATTTTTCTAAGAACAATTTGGTAGGAGAGGTGCCTGATATGAAGAATCTTTCTTTCATAACTAGATTAGATCTTTCTAGTAATAAATTAAATGGGAGTTGGATCGAAAATATCCAGCTACTTTCTGATCTTACTTACTTGGACATCACCTCAAATTTCATGAATGGAACAATCTCAGAGATTAGCTTTTTGAACCTGACCGAATTAAGGTACTTGGATATTTCTTCAAATGCATTTGTTTTTAACTTGAGCTTAAACTGGACTCCTCCTTTCCAACTTGATACCTTAATCATGAGCTCTTGCAAGCTGGGGCCTAGTTTTCCTCAGTGGCTACGAACGCAGAGAAGAATTTCCCACCTGGACATCTCCAATGCTGGAATTGGAGATGACATTAGCAGTTGGTTTGAGAAACTTCCTTTCAAATTGAATTATTTGAACATCTCTCACAATCAAATCACTGGTGAAGCGCATAAATTACCATCAGTCGTAGGAAATTCTGCTACGGTCGATATGAGTTCCAACTGCTTGCACGGTTCCTTGCCACTTCCACTTAATGCAAGAATATTGAACCTTTCCAAAAACTTGTTTTCAGGAACTATATCCAACCTTTGTTCAATTGCTTGTCAGAGATTATTTTATCTTGACCTTTCTGACAATTGTCTCTCAGGAGAAATACCTGACTGTTGGATGATGTGTAAAGAACTGAACATCCTTAATTTGGCTAGCAATAATTTTTCAGGGAGGATACCTGCCTCACTTGGCTCTCTAGTTTTTATCCAGACATTAAATTTGAGAAACAACAGTTTTTCTGGAGAGTTGCCTCCGTCACTAGCCAATTGTACGCAATTGGAAATTCTTGACCTCGGGGAGAACAGATTATCTGGCAACATTCCATCTTGGATTGGAGAAAATCTTTCGAGTTTGGTTGTTCTTCGCCTAAGATCAAATTACCTTGATGGAACCTTACCCTTGGTCCTTTGCCATCTACCTCATGTTCAAATATTGGATCTCTCCCACAATAATATATCTGATGATATACCGCATTGCTTCAGCAATTTCTCTGCCATGTCAAAGAATGGGAGCACTTACGAATTCATTGGTCATTCCAACCGCCGTACTTTCCCTTTTTTTATTATTTCATATTATGATAGTGTTAGAGTTGTATTGAAAGGAATGGAGCTCGAGTATGGAAAAACCCTCGACCAAGTGAAGAGCATGGATCTTTCCAGCAATAACTTAAGTGGAGAAATTCCTGATGGGATAGCGAAACTTGAGGGCTTGCTTTCGCTAAATTTATCAAATAATCGATTGACCGGGATCATTCCTCCCAGGATAGGCCTCATGAGATCATTAGAATCTCTTGATTTGTCTACAAATCAACTTTCTGGTGGACTTCCTGACGGCCTTCGCGATCTGAATTTTCTCAGTCGCCTGAATGTCTCGTGCAACAACTTGTCAGGAAAAATTCCATTAAGCACTCAACTCCAGAGCTTTGACAATACTTCATTCATGGAAAATCCAGAACTTTGTGGGAAACCTCTTTCAAACGAGTGTGTAGCAGAACAAGCTCATGATCCATCAATCAGTCAAGGCAGCAACAATGTTGATATCCAAGATGAGGATGGATTTATAAGCAGAGGATTCTATCTGAGCATGGGGATTGGATTTGCCACTGGATTTTGGGCAGTTTATGGCACTTTATTGCTCTACAGGCCATGGAGGCATGCCTTCTTCCGTCTCATGAACCCTTTTGAAGATTGGCTGCACGTGACGACAGTGCTAATCATGGCTAGATTGCAAAGGAGGCTTCGTAACTAGCAAGGTAACAAATTCTGTGTGCCTGTTAGGACATTTGCAATGCTACTAAAACACAGTAAAGCATGAACATTTTTGTTTTCACGACAATAATGGGAAACAAACTATCTATTGCTTCCTTGAAACATCCTTTTGTTTTAGCATTTCCTTTTCAATTCATTTTTGCCATTATATTCACCAAACTTTGACATTACACAGAAGCCTTCTTTCAATGTTGATTGGTCAATTTGCAAACTTGATTTGAATAATAAATTCGCCAAATAAACCTTGTTGATGATATAGTAATGAATAATGTCTTATCTTGATTGAAGATTAATAATCCTAATGGGGGCTCTCTCGTATCTCTGTTTCTAGCGTGTGCCGCAGCACCTCGCATGGCGTGTTGTTCTTCAAGGGATCCATCTGGTGAATTAAACCTTGTGCATGGCACGTTGAGAAGAAGATATGAACTGAGCTTGATGTCTTATTGTGATGTTTTGTATTAAAGGGATAGGAAAAGCCTAGAAAGCCCTTGAAGGCTTAGATGTAGGAATAAATTAAATAAGGATATAGTAGTAATTGGATAAATAGTTGATAAATATAAATAGGAAGTAAAAAAAAAAAAAAAAGTGTGATCTGAATTATTAGAGAGCAGAACCGTGAGAGAGAAGAGGGAGGAAGAAGAAGAAGAGAAAAGAAGGGAAAATAAGGGAAAAAGGAAGAGTTTTGGAGGAAATAAGTGAAAAAGGTAAGATTTAGGTTGTTTAATGTGTATAATATGTTAATTAAACTTTAATTTCAGTTTTGATGAATGTTAGGGTTTTGAGAATTTGTGTTTTGGGTTTAATTGATGAATTAAATTGAAGGTTAGGGGTTGATTGTTGTGTTTAATTGATGATTTAGTTGATTATGGAAGATTGTGATGATTTTGAGTTATGGTTTTGTTTGAATTGTGAATTTGTGTTAGAAATCAGGGGATAACAGTAGGTGATCTATTGAAATTCTGGGTTTGAGGTTGAAGATGATGAAAATTCAATTTGGTCCCTCAATTTCCGAAAATTTCAGTTTAGTCCCCGAACTTTGGAAAATTACAAATTGGTCCCTGGAGCATATTCCGAGATTCTGAACAGTATAGAATATGAATTATGGACAGAATTACTGTATAGATAAGATAATTTAACACTTTCAATTTAGTCCTTCAATTTGACAAAAAGTACGATTTGACCCTAAAAATTTAGTAAAATTCCAGAATGATCCCTGAAGCATAATGATACATCCTGGACAGAATTGAGGATTAATTAAGGTCAGAATTTCAGTATATTCATGGATTTATGACAAATTTCAGTTTGGTCCTCCATTTGACAAAAGTTACATTTTGGCCCTAAAAATATGGAAAAATTCCAGATTAGTCCCTAGCTGTAATATTAGCTTTTGCAGATTAGTTTGATAAATAATTAAGGGTTATTTAGTGAATTGTTACCAATTTTATTAGTTGTTTTTATTATGGATTAGATTTCGGGAAAACCGTTAGATTTTGGGTTTTTAAGAAAATTGACTAGTTAGTTCAAAAACATATAGGGTTACAGAATACACCCTTAGTTAAGTGTATTAAATAGATTAAATGTTCTTTCGAGTCGTTTTTGAATATGTCTCCTTTGTATTCAGATAATCCTGATATTTTACCGGTAGGACGTCAGTAGAATTTCCTTCGGTTTCAGCTTGTGAGTGTTGTTTGCTTTTGAGTCAGGTGAGTGGATAATTTTTCATATGCATGAGAAATATTATAAATATTTGATTTGTTAATATGAATTGGATCATGCTTCTTGATAATATATATGCTGATTATTATCCTTGTTATGATAAAGCATGATCAATTATTGAATCTGAATTCTTGATATGAACCAGTATATATTTTGAATTGAATTCTGAATTGATAGCTCCTCATTTGATTGATGTCATGAGTTGAGCTTTGAGATATGAATATGTTTGTTTGATTATGATTATGAACCTATGGTATGTCAGTCAGAATACCCATGCTAACAGGGTAATGTTAGTCTTTGTGCACATCGTATCTGAACCCTAGTTGGTCGGGGGAGTCACCAACCTGTGTGGACTGATCATCCCACAGTACGGAGCCTCATGCTCATTGCATTTTGATTTTCTGACGAGTTCTACCATATGATATTCTTGTTATGGCCTATTTGATAAACCTTAGTATAAGAACGAAAGCCATAATTGTATATATATTTCTTATTGCTATATTACCTCGTGTGTGTATATTGAACATTATCTACTCACTGAGTTGTTGAACTCACCCTCTCATTATTTATCCTTTTCAGGCTTATAGCTTGATAGCGGGTTACTTTTGTTGAACCTTCCGAACCTGCTTTTTGGTTGTAATTTGTATCTTTCTTTTTATGTCAAGTTAGTGCTCCAAAACTATGAAATTATATTAACTCTTGTATTAAGACAATCGAATTATGTTATGAAGTTAATTTGTTGTTAATGTTGCGTTTAAACTCTGATTGAGTTGTTTAAAGGATTGTATGTAAGTTTGGGTTCGCATAGGTTTGGAACCTTGGAGGGGAACCTTGCCTATGTGCCGGTCATGGATCCGGGATTCTGGTCGTGACAAACTTGGTATCAGAGCTTTAGGTTAAAGAAACAATAACATAAGTAATTTCATAATAAGTGGAGCATTAGGATCCGTATCGTCTTGTTTGTTGTTTTTGAAATTTTAAATTCTCATCAAGCATGTCTTCTTCCTTGTGATAGATATGCTTTCCTATAATTCTATGATAATTATCATGCTATTGTTCTAGCATGACTTAAGTGCTCTCTCTTTTATTTTAGGAAATGCCGAGGAATAGACGAACAACTGATACTCTTAGGGTAGATGATGATCAGGATGATGTCCCTATTATGCAGTTGATAACTGCAAGGCAGAGAAGGAGGCGTGGTGCACCCGTGCCTCAACCTGTTGATGAGGTACCTCCACCAGTGGAGGAAGAGCCTCAGGAGATAGAAGAGGAAGATATGGTTGATGAAACAGGTGTGGGGGTAGCTAACCCTGAGCCTGTTACAGAGGTTCAACAACTTAGCCAGGTTGTGCAGACTTGGATAGAGTTTACTATGGAGAGAGACAGAATGAGGGATAGAGATGTACCCTCGACATCCCACACTGTTCAGGGAGTTAATGTGCCATTGAATGACTTTATGAAGTTGGCACCTCCTATTTTTACTGGGATGGACAGTTCAGAGGATCCTCAGAGGTTCCTAGATGACATTTGGCGACGATGTAAAGCTTTGGGATGTACAGACCACCGAGCTGTGAGTTTGGCATCATTCAGGTTGGAAGGAGATGTGGCAGTCTCTTGGTTTGAGTCTAGGGAAAGAGCAAGGCTAGTAGAGCCTCAATGGACATGGAAGGAGTTTAGCTCCATGTTCTTAGACAGGTTTCTCCCTCAGAGCATCAGGGATGCTCGACTTTATGAGTTTGAGAGGCTATCTCAAGGGAGCATGACAGTGGAGGAGTATGATTTGAAGTTCACTCAGCTGTCTAGGTATGCAGAACATCTTCTACCCACTGAGGAGTGGAGGGTGAAGAGATTCATTAGAGGACTCAAATCCTCTATGTATATGGTATTGGCACCACAAGTGTTTCCATCCTACTCCTCAGCTGTTGATAGCGCCAGATTGCTAGAGGCGCGTGAAATAGAGGACATGACTGCTGGCCAGTCTAAGAGGCCTAGAGAAGAGGGTCAGTCTTTTAGGCAACAGGGATTAAGTGCAGGTCCGTCTAGGGGACGAAGTGGCCGTCAGGGCTCATGGGTTCAGAGGAGGTTTAGACAAAGACCGTCAGGTAATGGCTCAAGCGGTCAGAGTGGCAGTAGTGGTACCCAGAGTTTAGTTCAGACTGCACCTCGTAGTTCATTTGTTTCATCTGGGGATAGTTCTTTGTGTCAGCACTGTGGAGGAGGTCATACTAGTGCAGAGTGCTACAGAAGGACTGGGGCTTGTTTTAGTTGTGGCCAGATAGGTCATAAGATTAGAGAGTGCCCGAGGAGACAGTTGTCCACTTCGGGGTTATCTGCTTCAGTCCAGCATCCTATTCAGGCACCATCGACGAGCCAGTCTGTGGCTCATGGGGGTAGAGGTTTTGGTGGCCGTGGTCAGAGAGGTCGGGGTGCAGGTGATAGAGGTCAGATACAGCAGGGTCAGGGGCATGCCAGAGTTTTTGCCTTGACTCAGCAGGATGCTCAGGCATCCAACACAGTTGTTCAGGTATTCTTCCTATTTGCTCCTTTGAAGCAAAAGTTTTGTTTGATACGGGTGCAACTCATTCGTTTGTGTCCCCATATTTTTCCATGAGGTTAGATAAACAACCAACCTTGTTAAAATCCCCAATTTCAGTCTCCACTCCCTTAGATGAGTTAATATTAGTAAAGTATGTGTATCTGGATTGTGAAATAGAGATTGGAGATAAGATCTTTATAGGAGATTTAAATGTCTTAGATATGGTTGATTTTGATGTGATTTTAGGAATGGATTGGTTGGCTAAGCATAGGGCTTCGGTAAATTGTTGGGGTAAGAAAATAATGTTTGATCTAGATGAAGAAGTTGGGTTGGTATTTCAAGGAGATAAGATTGGGTCTCCATCAATTATGTTGTCGGCTATCTCGAGGAAAATGACCCGAAAAGGGGTACAATGCTACCTAGCATATATAGTGGATGTAGAGAAAGAAGTTCCCCAGTTAAAGGAAGTCCCTATAGTAAGAGAGTTTATCGATGTATTTCCCGATGACTTACCTGGATTGCCTCCGTACAGGGAGATTGAGTTTTGTATTGATTTGGTTCCGGGCACTGAACCAATATCAATGGCACCATATAGAATGGCGCCAGCAGAATTGAGGGAGTTAAAGGAGCAGCTGCAAGATTTATTGGATAAAAAGTTCATCCGACCAAGTGTGTCCCCTTAGGGAGCCCCGGTGTTGTTTGTGAAGAAGAAAGATGGGTCATTGAGGTTGTGTATAGATTATAGGCAACTGAATCGGGTGACAGTTCAAAATAGATACCCACTCCCTCGTATAGATGATTTGTTTGATCAGTTGCAGGGAGCTCAATTCTTTTCTAAGATCGATCTTCGATCTGGGTATCATCAGTTGAGGATTAGGGAGGCAGACATTCCAAAGACAGCTTTTAGAACTCGGTATGGTCATTATGAGTTTTTAGTGATGTCTTTTGGGTTGACGAATGCACCAGCAACTTTTATGGACTTGATGAATAGAGTGTTTGGACAGTTTATTGATCGATTTGTGATAGTTTTTATTGATGATATTTTGGAGTATTCGAGGTCTAGAGAGGAGCATGAACATCATTTAAGAATGGTGCTTCAAACTCTGCGAGATCATCAGTTGTATGGCAAGTTCTCAAAGAGTGAGTTTTGGTTGGAGAGTGTAGCATTTCTTGGGCATGTAGTGTCAAGGAATGGGATTGAGGTTAATCCTCAAAAGATTGAGGCAGTTAAGCAGTGGCTTAGGCCTACTTCGGCGACAGAGATTAGAAGTTTCTTAGGTTTGGCTGGCTACTATCGGAGGTTTGTGGAGAACTTTTCTCGGATTTCTGCACCATTGACTAAGTTAACGCAGAAAAATGTTAAGTTTCAGTGGTCTGAAGCTTGTGAGAAAAGTTTCTTAGAGTTGAAGGAGAGATTGACTACAGCGCCTATTCTAGCAGTACCATCAGGTTATGGTGGTTACACAGTGTATTGTGATGCTTCGAGAGTGGGGTTAGGATGTGTTCTAATGCAGCATGGCAAGGTTATTGCCTATGCTTCACGGCAGCTGAAGAAGCATGAACAAAACTATCCTACACATGATTTAGAGATGGCGGCTGTAATTTTTGCTTTGAAGATTTGGAGGCACTACTTGTATGGTGAAACTTGTGAGATCTTTACAGATCATAAGAGTTTGAAATACATCTTTCAGCAAAGGGATCTAAACCTGAGGCAGAGGAGATGGATGGAACTACTGAAGGATTATGATTGTACCATACAGTACCACCCGGGTAGGGCAAATGTAGTTGCCGATGCTTTGAGTAGAAAATCATCAGGGAGCTTAGCTCATATTCAGGAGGTACGAAGACCTCTGATTAGGGAGCTGCATGAGTTAGTGGATGAAGGAGTCAGATTTGATCTTAGTGAAGCTGGAGCAATGATTGCTCATTTTCAGGTTAAGTCAGATTTGTTTGATAAGATAAAAGCAGCTCAGAAGGAAGATGATTCACTACTCAGGATTAGAAATGAGGTTGAGCAGGGTAAGGCTGCAGGTTTTGTGATTGGTGATGATGATGTGCTAAGATATAGGGATAGGCTTTGTGTACCTGATGTTGATGATCTGAGGAGAGAATTGATGATAGAGGCACATCAGACAGTTTACACAATGCATCCAGGTTCCACCAAGATGTATAAAGACCTTAAGGTGTGTTATTGGTGGAATAGGATGAAGGCTGATGTAGCAGATTTTGTTTCTAGGTGTTTGACCTGTCAGAGGGTAAAGGGTGAACACCAGAAACCTCCTGGATTGTTGCAACCATTGTTGATTCCAGAATGGAAGTGGGAAAGGATCACAATGGACTTTGTGACAGGATTGCCTAGGAGTCAGGAGGGTTATGATTCGATATGGGTGATTGTTGACAGGTTGGCAAAATCAGCCCATTTTCTGCCAGTTAAGATTACTTATGGATATGCAAAGTTGGCGGAATTGTTTATTAGTGAGATTGTACGGTTGCATGGAGTGCCAATCTCGATAGTGTCTGATAGAGGTCCACAGTTTACATCGCGGTTTTGGGTGAAATTTCAAGAAGCTATGGGTACTAAGGTGCAGTTGAGTACAGCTTTTCACCCTCAGACAGATGGTCAGTCTGAGAGGACTATTCAGACCTTGGAGGATATGTTAAGGGCTTGTGTTATGGATTTTGGAGTTGGTTGGAGTAAGTTCATACCATTAGTGGAATTTGCTTACAACAACAGTTATCAGGCTAGCATAGAGATGGCACCTTATGAGGCTTTATATGGTCGGAAGTGTAGATCACCAGTTTATTGGTTTGAGGTTGGTGAGAAGAGGCTAATGGGACCGGAGTTGATTCAGATTACCTCAGAGAAGATTGAGGTAATTAGAAAGAAGCTTCAAACAGCTCAGAGTAGACATAAAAGTTACGCAGATAGAAGAAGGCGTGACTTAGAGTTTTCAGTGGGTGATTGTGTGTTCTTAAAAGTATCACCTACAAAAGGAGTATTCAGATTTGGGAAGAAAGGCAAGTTGAGTCCTCGATTCATTGGACTGTATGAGATTCTGGAGAGAGTTGGGGCAGTTGCTTATCGGTTAGCATTACCACCAAACTTGTCTGCTATTCATCCAGTATTTCATGTTTCCATGTTAAGGAAATATATGTCAGATCCATCGCATGTGTTAGAGGTTCATCCCATTGACTTGAGGGATGATATAGTTTATGAGGTGCAACCGGAAGCTATAGTCGACCGACAAGTGAGGAAGCTTAGGTCGAAGGACATAGCTTCAGTGAAAGTGCAATGGAAAGGTCATTCACGTGAGGAAGCGACATGGGAGCTCGAGGATAAGATGCGTGAGGAGTATCCTCATCTTTTCGATAATCTCGGTAAGTACTCAATCTTTTCTATTAAGTTTCGAGGACGAAACTTTTATAAGGTGGGGAGATTGTGATGTTTTGTATTAAAGGGATAGGAAAAGCCTAGAAAGCCCTTGAAGGCTTAGATGTAGGAATAAATTAAATAAGGGTATAGTAGTAATTGGATAAATAGTTGATAAATATAAATAGGAAGTAAAAAAAAAAAAAAAAGTGTGATCTGAATTATTAGAGAGCAGAACCGTGAGAGAGAAGAGGGAGGAAGAAGAAGAAGAGAAAAGAAGGGAAAATAAGGGAAAAAGGAAGAGTTTTGGAGGAAATAAGTGAAAAAGGTAAGATTTAGGTTGTTTAATGTGTATAATATGTTAATTAAACTTTAATTTCAGTTTTGATGAATGTTAGGGTTTTGAGAATTTGTGTTTTGGGTTTAATTGATGAATTAAATTGAAGGTTAGGGGTTGATTGTTGTGTTTAATTGATGATTTAGTTGATTATGGAAGATTGTGATGATTTTGAGTTATGGTTTTGTTTGAATTGTGAATTTGTGTTAGAAATCAGGGGATAACAGTAGGTGATCTATTGAAATTCTGGGTTTGAGGTTGAAGATGATGAAAATTCAATTTGGTCCCTCAATTTCCGAAAATTTCAGTTTAGTCCCCGAACTTTGGAAAATTACAAATTGGTCCCTGGAGCATATTCCGAGATTCTGAACAGTATAGAATATGAATTATGGACAGAATTACTGTATAGATAAGATAATTTAACACTTTCAATTTAGTCCTTCAATTTGACAAAAAGTACGATTTGACCCTAAAAATTTAGTAAAATTCCAGAATGATCCCTGAAGCATAATGATACATCCTGGACAGAATTGAGGATTAATTAAGGTCAGAATTTCAGTATATTCATGGATTTATGACAAATTTCAGTTTGGTCCTCCATTTGACAAAAGTTACATTTTGGCCCTAAAAATATGGAAAAATTCCAGA
Organism: Populus tomentosa; assembly: GCA_018804465.1. NCBI lineage: Eukaryota > Viridiplantae > Streptophyta > Magnoliopsida > Malpighiales > Salicaceae > Populus > Populus tomentosa. The sequence continues at coordinate 3,247,721 of CM031969.1, read as the reverse complement.
TTAGTCCCTAGCTGTAATATTAGCTTTTGCAGATTAGTTTGATAAATAATTAAGGGTTATTTAGTGAATTGTTACCAATTTTATTAGTTGTTTTTATTATGGATTAGATTTCGGGAAAACCGTTAGATTTTGGGTTTTTAAGAAAATTGACTAGTTAGTTCAAAAACATATAGGGTTACAGAATACACCCTTAGTTAAGTGTATTAAATAGATTAAATGTTCTTTCGAGTCGTTTTTGAATATGTCTCCTTTGTATTCAGATAATCCTGATATTTTACCGGTAGGACGTCAGTAGAATTTCCTTCGGTTTCAGCTTGTGAGTGTTGTTTGCTTTTGAGTCAGGTGAGTGGATAATTTTTCATATGCATGAGAAATATTATAAATATTTGATTTGTTAATATGAATTGGATCATGCTTCTTGATAATATATATGCTGATTATTATCCTTGTTATGATAAAGCATGATCAATTATTGAATCTGAATTCTTGATATGAACCAGTATATATTTTGAATTGAATTCTGAATTGATAGCTCCTCATTTGATTGATGTCATGAGTTGAGCTTTGAGATATGAATATGTTTGTTTGATTATGATTATGAACCTATGGTATGTCAGTCAGAATACCCATGCTAACAGGGTAGTGTTAGTCTTTGTGCACATCGTATCTGAACCCTAGTTGGTCGGGGGAGTCACCAACCTGTGTGGACTGATCATCCCACAGTACGGAGCCTCATGCTCATTGCATTTTGATTTTCTGACGAGTTCTACCATATGATATTCTTGTTATGGCCTATTTGATAAACCTTAGTATAAGAACGAAAGCCATAATTGTATATATATTTCTTATTGCTATATTACCTCGTGTGTGTATATTGAACATTATCTACTCACTGAGTTGTTGAACTCACCCTCTCATTATTTATCCTTTTCAGGCTTATAGCTTGATAGCGGGTTACTTTTGTTGAACCTTCCGAACCTGCTTTTTGGTTGTAATTTGTATCTTTCTTTTTATGTCAAGTTAGTGCTCCAAAACTATGAAATTATATTAACTCTTGTATTAAGACAATCGAATTATGTTATGAAGTTAATTTGTTGTTAATGTTGCGTTTAAACTCTGATTGAGTTGTTTAAAGGATTGTATGTAAGTTTGGGTTCGCATAGGTTTGGAACCTTGGAGGGGAACCTTGTCTATGTGCCGGTCATGGATCCGGGATTCTGGTCGTGACACTTATACTATCTACTAGATGGGGTCGATAATCTCCATTTGTCTGTGTTCTACATCCTTAATTATGAACCATAATTCCTGTGTGTCTTTCTGTTATAAGCAATGATTTGGCCCTAAAGCATGTATAAAGGCGCTGATACCATTGTAATAAAAATTATCCCAAGATCCATATATGATATTTAGAGCACACATAATTAAATAATTGGCTAGTTTGTTTGTTTAACATTCAATCATTCCTATTTTTTTTTATTGAAAATGCATTTCATTTAAAAGTTACGCTTTATTTATGATGTTTAACAAAAAATCAATAACATTTATTAAGAGCAGTAATCTTATGTGGTAATATCTTTAAGTATTTACAATAAATTTTAAATAAAATACTATTATGATTGATTAAAAACATTAAATAATCCAACAAGTAACGTTTTTGGCCTCTTCTTTTGAGATTGAAATGATGTGTGTACCATGGAGATATATTAGATATACGCACATGCAAAGCAGGACATGTATAAAGCCATCAGAACTAAGAACAGAGGAAAATACAGAGACAGAAATGGATTTAAGGAAAGAAAAGAGTATCCAATGTCTTCTATCAGAAATCTCAACTTCCTGTTTGCGGACAGACCCCACCTTCCACCACCATCCATGTTCTATTGCTCAGTGCCGGCTACAGCACACAACAGCAAACTGTGTGTGCGGTAGACACCATCATCACAATAGCAACATTCCTCCCATAACCTCACTAGCCTCCGTTTTTCTTTTAATGTTTCCGATCCGGATCAACTCGTAAAACTCATGATCATAAATATATAATTAAAATAATTTAATAAAAAAAATAAAAAATTAATTTTTAATAAATTAAATATTGAAGGATTGATGAAATTAAAATAATTCAAAAACCAACAAAACAAAAGACAACTCATTTTAACTTTTTAACATAATAACTCTGGTCATAAACCTAAGACTAATCTTATAAAAAGCAAACTATAAAAAATAATAAAGCTAAACTCTAAAGAAAGGGTAAAAAACTATATAAAAAAAAATTGCTTTTAAAAAGGAAAAAATAAAGCAGCAAACCTCTTATACTCAGACAAATCTTTAAAACTCGCAGCCCGTGAAATCCTGTATCCGGGTTTAATCAAAAAGTTTAATTCCCAATCAATTTAATTTTGAATGATAAAGTCGTAAGAAAAAAATCAATTTAAAAAACTTGTTAAAGTACAAGAGATAGCAATAAAAAGAATGAGGATCAAATTTGATAGAAAAAAACTATGAAGGATGAAATTGTAAAAAAATAATCTAAAAAATGATCCCGAACAAAATAAATAATAAAAAAAATGATGATTAAATTAAAAAAATTAAAAAAATAAAAGGGGATGAAACTTGAAAATATTTGTAATTTTATAGATTATTAAAAAAAACAAAGTAATCAAAAGGACATGGAACAAATGTGAAATAAAAAGAAATTGAAGGGACTAGTGTTGAATTCTAGCAAAAGAGAGAAAAGAAAGGAAAAAAAAAAAATGGTCGTCGAAGCAAAACCAAAGGCGTGTCTAATCCATGCGGTGTCCAAACAACATAATGGTTGTCACATATTGACATGTAGGTGTTTTTAATAATATTTAATATGTTTCAATTACAATAATGCTTATGAGTAACTTTTGATTTTACAATAAAATCAATATAAAGTAATTAAAAAAAAATCTTGTGAAAGAATTATATTGATTTTATTTTTAATGTACAATAAAAAATAAAATAATTAATTTAACCTCACACAATATATAAGAGACAAATATGTCTGAAAACATCACCTTAACCCCATTACAAGTTGAAAGGTTTAATGACAAAAGATCATTATTCTATTACAACGAATAGTGTTTAATACATGTGTATTTGCGTAATGCTAATTAAGCTTGTAGGTGGTGGGGTTCTTTGGAACCTTCTTTTTTCTGCTGTTAGTTGAAGTGACAGAGAGATCATTCAAACAGCTTAGGGTTGTTGCCTTTTCACAACTTCTGTTTGGTGCCTCCGTGCAGCATTTTAGGAAGAGATTATAAGGGTCGGATTGTGGTTGTTGTTGATTTTTAAAGTGTTTTTTATTTAGAAATATATTAAAATAATATTTTTTTTATTTTTAAAAAATTATTTTTAATATAAGTGCATCAAAATGATATAATAACATAGAAAAATTAATTTAAAAAAAAATTAAATATTAAAAAAAAATTAAATATTTTTAAAACGTAAAAACAAATAAGATGGAGAGACGTTTCATGACCAAAAGCACGTTGGTTTATGGAAGGCAATGTGCATGAATTCTGACTTTGATCTTGTTGGCATCATCTCAAACAAATTTAGACTTTAATCGTACAGAGAAGAAAAAAAGAGTTGAGTCATAATCACACGTTCTCTCTTTGGAGGGGAAAAAAAGAAACAAGAAAAAGCGAATCGTGTTAAGTTACATGTGAATAGTGAAATTAATCGGTCGAACTTGGATCTTACATCTTGAATTGTTGTTCTTCACAATGATATTTTTCTTTAAATGGAAAATAATGATTCATTTATATCAAAATATTATACTCCAATGCATCACAATGTTCACCTTATAATCATATCGAAGTAGATAATAGGTGGGAATGAAATCTCTTTTTGTTTTTGTGATTGGGTGCATTTGATTTAAAAAAATATTACGTTGATATTTTTTTTAGTATTTTTTAATAATTACGATATGCTTATGTTAAAACAAATAGAATATTTTCATATATTTATAAGCTAAAAAATTTTTGCATCATAATACCAAGCAAATTATTCATCTTATTGTTTACAACATGCTCCTATCTTTGGAGGAAATTTTGTAGGAACTTATTGATTGAAAAATTATTTAAGATGAAAACATATATAGAGTTGATTTAGAGGGGTGAAAACGTTTTTTTTTAAGTGTTTATTTATTTCACACAAAAACAACACTTTAGAATACAACTAAATCTTTTAAATCTCTAAAAAAATAATAAGAGAAGATAAAAGAAATAAACTATTTTTTTCATATATATATTTTTTTTTTTAGTAGTAACAAGTTTTATTAGACTTGAAAACATTATAATGAAACATTATATCTTGATTGTTAATGAAATAATTATATTTTAGATTAAACTGAATAATTGTTATTCAGTTTTATCTCAACAATCATAAATATCAAAATTAAATAAATTAATTTAAAAACTAATTAATCTTAATATTATATATTAGAAGAGCCTATTCACCATGTCTTTACTTAATTTAATATACAATAAAAATCTATATTTATAAACACTTAAAAAAAATGCTTTTTTTTTTTAACATGGATAATAATAATTATTTTTTTATTTATTTACAAACTACACAAACATCATATACTAATATATATTAATAGATTGGTTTGCCATGAATCAACAAAGAACTGAATGCATTACTAAACTCTGTTGAGGAACGATCCTCATCTACTAGTCGATATCATTATCTTTCAATCAATAAGCTACAAACACCATGACCTTATTTAGAAGAGAGGACAGCTCAACAATAAAGGAAGCAAACTTCAAAACAAAACAAAAAAAACAAAAACGAAACAAAAGAGAGAGGCCAAACTTTTAGTGGGAGGGAAGGAAAACCAAAAATCCATAAACACAGAGATTTAGATAGAAATCTAGATCCACCAATAAAACATTTAAAGGATCTAATCTGAACAACACATAAGATCTTTATTATTAGAGATTAAGAAAAATAAATTATCACAAGTAGATCAAGCCTATAATTCTTCTGAATTACTAGCTAGTTGCCCTGGATTACAATTTAGCAACATGGCCCCTTGCTTCTTCTTTCTGACACTGAACTAGACTAATATACGGAATAAATTCTTCGTGATGGAATCAGTGATTTGCCAAAAACTAGATTGGACAGAAGTACACTTTATCTCCCATGAACTATCCAGATTCTTGCATTAATTTCAAGTTTGAAAGTGGCGGTTCAGTTTGGCTAAGCATCGATGTTCTCTCTCGGAGGATCAACCCAAAACCCCATTAGTAGCAAGCAAAGCATCTGTACTCCACTATCTCTTCCACTTTTGGCATCTCAACCACCCAGATCCAAAGTCCAATACCATAAACACCACGCGCCTCCATACAGTGCTTAAGACAAGAATTACTCTCTACTGTCACTGTAATCCATGTTCCCTCCATTTTCTTTATCTTATCCGTGCTGCTTCGGACTTTGTCTTCTCAAACTTCCTCTAGTCAAAAGCATCTTGGGACCCTCCCTGCGCCACCATCTTTTCTAATTGATGGTTCGTCTCCTAATCACTTATTTTTTAAAAAGAAAATGATCAGCGAATAACAGTATCACTAGAATTAAAAATTAAGAATCTATTATCAATGTCATTGACTATTATTGTAAACAACATTATCATTTCACTTTGATTATCCTACTGTAAAGCAACTTATAACATTGGATACAGATTGCAACAAGAAGTGCAAATAAAAACTAAACACCCCCACCCCAAGAAGAAAAGGAACCGAGTATCCCATCGACACGTTTTCTTTCTTCACCAAATCTTGAGACCAAACTAGCTAGCTAATTAACACTAGAAACCCAGAATTTCAAACCACCAGACCATGCCTTCAAGACCCATATCTCCAAGTTCTGACCATCCTAGACCCGGTTTCTTAACCAAAACCAGAATCTTGTTTTTGACAGTCACAATCTCAGCCTCTCTGGTGCTAATCTTTGCAATTGTTTACTTTCTTTACCATCTTTGGTGCACACTTTTGAATCGTTCAAGAACCATCCCTTTTGACTCTAGTGCTCCTTTAAGGCTCCAAAGGTTTTCATACAAAGAGCTAAAGATTGCCACCGATGATTTTGATGATGCAAATATTATTGGCAAAGGAGGTACTGCTACTGTCTTTAGAGGCATTGCAAGAGATGGCAAGTTATATGCTATTAAGAGGCTTGATACTCTTTCCTTGCAATCAGAGAGAGAGTTTCAGAATGAGTTGCAGATTCTTGGTGGTTTAAGATCACCTTTCTTGGTTATTCTTTTGGGGTACTGTGTTGAAAAGAATAAACGCTTACTTGTTTACGAGTATGTGCCAAATAAAAGCTTGCAAGAATTGCTATTTGGGGATGGTCATTTGAGTATTTGCTGGGAGAGAAGGATTAGTATCATTCTTGATGTTGCAAAAGCACTTGAGTTTCTGCACCGTGGATGTGACCCACCTGTGATTCATGGGGATATTAAACCAAGCAATGTTTTGCTTGATTTTGATTTGAGAGCAAAGATTTCAGATTTTGGGTTATCAAGGATTAAAGGGGAGGGGGATTTTGGAGTGGATTTGTTTAGTCAAGATTTGGGAAAGAGTCAAGAGCTTTGGAAGAGTCGAGAGCTATGGAAGAGTCAAGAGCTTTCTGGGAATGTGACTTCAGAGACACCAGCAAATGGTACCCCTGTGGAGAGTTGTCACGAGGTAGATTTTGCTCTTGCTTTACAAGCTTCTTCTTCGTCAAAAAATAACAGAACATGCTATAATGTTAAAGCTTTGAACTTGAATTCTTTGAATGATAATGCCAATATTGTGAGTGAGAGTGTTGTTAAGGTAAGGAATGGGAAGGGGAAGGAGGTTTCTAGTGTTGATATTGGATGGGGTGATTGGAATTGTAAATTTGTGCCTTATGATGATGATTTTTGTAGTAACGATCATAGTAAGGAGCTGAATTGCAATAGCTCCTCGGTTGTTGATGATATAGCTAGCACAAAACAATGGGGAAAGGATTGGTGGTGGAGACAGGATGGGAGTGGTGAATTGTGTAGTAAAGATTATGTCATGGAGTGGATAGGGAGCCAAGATTGCCCCTCAGCAAATCTAGATTGGGATGACGAGAAGAGAAGTGCTCCTGGAAGAAAAGAATTGCGTCGTATGGTCCCATTAGATAAAGTAGACGATGCAAACGAACCTCCTGGATTAAAAGAATTCAAGTTTGAAAATCATGTTAGTGGATTTGAGAAGAAGGAACATGAAGGCAGGAAAAATCGTCGGAAGAAAAATAGGAAGATGCAAGAGTGGTGGAATGATGAGCAGCACTTGGATGGGATAAACCAGAAGGGCAGTAAGCTGAAGAATCTTGAAACAAAGTGGAAAGGAGGGTTTAGAATTCCACATTTTGATCTTGGTCGCAGGTTTAGATTTCATAGACGAGAGAAAATGGGAGAACAGAACCAAAACGATACTGATCAAAATGGGGAGTTCAGTTTCAGAAGGGGGTGGAGGAAAAAGAATTCGCGATCTACTGGAAGCGATATGTGGAGTGGGGATCTTTTTAGTCGCGAGTTGAGCAGTACAACAAGCATGAGAGGCACGCTATGTTATGTTGCACCAGAATGTGGTGGCTGCGGGTACTTGATGGAGAAGGCTGATATATACAGCTTAGGGGTTTTAATTCTTGTGATTGTCTCCGGTAGAAGGCCATTACATGTTCTTGCTTCCCCGATGAAGCTTGAGAAAGCAAATTTAATAAGTTGGTGCAGGCAGTTAGCTCAAACTGGGAACATCTTAGAACTTGTAGATGAAAGAGTGAAAGATGAATACAACAAGGAGCAGGCAAGCTTGTGTATAAACTTGGCGCTGTCATGCTTGCAGAGGATGCCTGAATTAAGGCCAGCTATCGGAGAGATTGTCAATATTTTGAAGGGGGAGATGGATCTACCGCCTCTACCTTTCGAGTTTTCTTCCTCCCCACCTTCCAAGTTGTGTAGTAGGTCAAGGAGAAAACAAGGATCCAACGCAGAGTAGGTTCAGTAAATTTTCTCTGTTTGCTTCCATTTATCATGGGGTTTTCATTTGCTGAGAGGCACATAGGATGGAAGGTGTAATCTGTTAACACGTGATGGATGTGAAGCTGTGTTCTTCGAGGCTATATGTAAATCGGATGAATGATTTTTCATTTTCCTTGTCTCTGATTGGATGCAGATATTTCGGGTTCATGGTTATTTTATATCTTTCTTCTCTGGTTAAGATTTTGTTTCTTTAGGTAACATCCTGGAGACATGTATCTCTTTACTTCTTGTCATGAGAGCATGTAATTACTCCTTGATATTTAGGGACCATCATGAATGTTATATAATAATTATAAAATTTATTTATAAAATTTATAATAAAATAAATATTAATTCATTAAAATTTATTTTATATTCTATTATTATATAGCACGTTGTACATAGTGCATAGATATTGATCATGATTGATAGTCTAAATTTTAAGAAAAAACCAACATGCACTGATTAAAATCAGGGTTATACGCAGGTGTTAATTCTTCTCCAGCAAAATACAAATTATCTAACGAAAAGAAACAAAAAAGAAAAAAAAACAAATAAAATATGAATGATTTAATCATATGTCCTAGTTATTTTATAGGAAGGCACAAGGAAATTAACATCATAAAAAGGATCAATCTCAAGCTAAAACAATTTTAATTATGCAAATATCAATCTTTATTTACTGACAACAATTTGAATGTTTGCTTATTTATCTAATGAAAAAGTTTAGTTCTATGTCGTAAACAATTCAATTAAAAATAATATAACAATCAAATCAATGCCTATTATTCAAAATCTTACCGTTTAGTTAACTATCATTTATCTTTAATTGATTAAAAATATTATATATATATATATATATATCAAAACCTTTAAATGATTATAAATCCTAATATTTTTAATAACTAATTATAAAAAATAAAATTAAAATTAAATAATGAAACAAATAAAAAAATGAAAACAATTTACCTAAAGTTGTTTAACTGGATTTGAGAAAAAAAAAATTGTATAAGAAAGAGAGCAGTTAAAAAAAAGTAGAAAAGCTCTTGAATAGTTAGCGGAAAGGAAAAAAAAAAGGGGAAAGTTTAAGGAAATGAGAAATAAGATGGGATGCTGTACATATATTATATATATTATTTATTATATTAAAAAATAAGTCAACAATAATAACTGCGTGTATCAACCCCTCACCATATTATTATATTATATTTTAATATAAAAAATATTTAAAAAAAAAAATTAAGGGGGCAGTTGCCCCCTTTTGCTTCTACGTGCCACTGATTGGATATCATCTTTGCTTTTGAAATATTGAAAAAAACTAACGGAAGGTGGTTTCAACATAGCTTTATGCTCATTTGCATAGTTGATTGTAACAGTAAAATAATAATTTTATTTTTCTCGTAAAAAATATTTGACTTAGCTACGAAGGATAATCTAGTATTTTTATATTTTCTATATAGTAAAATTACTAACTTATAATTAAAAGCAAAAATTAATGAACCGTCTCCCTCAAGGGACTGTTTAAATTATTATTTTTTAAAATATAGTGAAAAGACTTGGTTATATTTAAAATAAGAAATTCTTTAGCTAATGTTCAAGGGTTTTTTTTATTTTTTATCTTATTTTTATATATATATTCAAGTTGAAGATGGGGTTCTTTTGTAACTAAATAAATATTAATGTTAATAAAAAAAGATAAATGATGAATGTATTGCACTCGTCTTTGTATAGGTAGAAGTCGCTAATTTATTTTTTTCTTTTACTTTCGAGTATGATATAACTAACTTATTTTTTATAATTAATTATTATTAAAAATCATTTTATTTATTATCAATATTTTTTTATCATGTTATTAAATTAATTATCTTATTAACCCCAATAAAATGAATGATCCATGTCTCATATCTTTCTTATGTTTTTAAGAACATTGCTTGACCTGGCTTGAGTTATAGTGCGGGCACCAATCTGATATATATATATATATATATATATATATATATATATATATATATATATAAAAGGTGATTGGTTCACCAATCTTTGAAATTGGTGGCAGCTAGTAGAGGTGATTGCTCCTTTGATTTCGGTGGTCTTTTTAACTAGCCAGGAGCTAGACATGTCATCATCATGGATTATATAATTTAGTATCAGTAATAAAAACAAAATAATAAATTGCGTGAACTCTAGTTAAAACTTTAATTATAGTCTAACGCATTTTGAAATTTCTTTAATAAATCACAGAGCTTTTAATATATAATGGAAGAATAATTTAGAAAAGATAAAAGTATTGTAAATTGGTTTACATAGTAAGATTCCCTTTTGAATTCCCAAAAATCATAGCCTATTCTTCTTCTTCTTTTTTTCTTTTTTTCTTTTAATTCTTTACTGCTAAGGAAAAGGCTTTCTTTTCCTTTTAACCCAGAATCGGAAGTAAGGAGCAACCATTCATTCAGCAGATCAAACCCAATGACTCGATAATTCAGAGTCCGGCTCAAAATCATTTTGAATATTAATAATATCAAATCCAAGCAGCCAGTAAATCAATCCATGATCTGGTTGACCTTCCAAGTCAAATCCAAGTGATCTGGCTAGGTTATTTTGAACCTGTATTGGTGCTTGATTATTATCATTACATCCTGGACACTTCCTGTCTCAACGTTTTGATGCTACGATAGCTGTATTTTCCTTCTTAGAAGATATATTGTAAAGAACTTTGTGTTGCTATCTTGATTGTAGATAAATGACAAAGCCATTAACGAGGAAAAGGAATTCACATGCTCAATTATTGTCAAGCCTGTACCCTAAGCTTTGGTGAATTTCTCTTAGTGTTTGCTGGTCCTTTAACTTGATGCAAAGACTAGTCTTTTAAGGCTTCCCTCACTCTTTTTGCTATTATAAATTTGTTCATTTTTATTATTTTAGTTTCACCTCTACCCTTTTCTTGATTTAATTAATGCAATTTTCAGTATGAGAGGAGAGTGAAAGATGGTGGTGACAAAGTATTTATGATTTAAATACTTTGCATGGTCTTCTCTTTGTATGATCGAACTAGTAAGTTCCATTGCAATTAATGTACTTTGAATATTTTTGTATTTTGTGATGATGGATTCATGCAGGTTTATTGCTTTTGATCTCCTGAATATTATGTATTTTGCACATTCACAAGGTATTTCTTATTTTTTTATGGCCTTTTAAAGAAATTGTGTGATGATTTTATGATTTCATATTGTCTGCCTTCAAGTTGATTTCGAAATGTGGAAAGTTTATACATTTTTATAGAATTCTTTTGTAGCATCCAAAATCTGAATTTGAGAATTGAAAATGACTTTTATTTTCAAAAGATGCGCATTTTCCGCTACACACAAGAGTGTCGCTATAGTCAAAACCACGGCCTTGACTTCAGGGTTTTCTGTCACCAAATCAACTCGAGGAAACTGTATACAGCACAGATCGAGAGACCCTTTTGCGACAGCTTTAGCAAAGGGGTGGGGACTTTTAGCGACGATAATAGGATGGTGCTTTTGTAGTGCTACTTTCCTTAAACCAGTGAAATTCGATCCCCCCCCCCCCCCCCCCGATCTAAATGCTATCAATTAAGGAAACTTTAATTAATGCATGTTGATTTAAGCGAGACTTCACATAAATAAAGTGCTAAAAACTTATAAAAGTATATTAAGCAAATATTATGTTCATGAGAACATCCATGGACCCAAACTCATGGAGTTTAGATTGTGTTCATTTTTGCTTTTGATTTTATATTTGTCGTGGGGTGCAATTCTATATAGTAAAAAAACAAAAAAACAAAAAGAAGAAAACAAAAGCAATAAATTCATGTTTTTGTTGTTGTGGGTTTTTACTTTTAGTGATAATCCCTATATTTTTTGTTTTTAGTAGTTTGTTTATCACTTAAAATAATAATCCCACCACAAACAATCCATGAGTAATAATCACATCGTAGAGGATTCTATAATCTTATTATTATATATAAAAAAAATCTTATCATTTTATTTTTTATGAATAATTTTTAAAAATAATTTATTTTTAAGAGAAATAATCAATCTTGATTAGTAGATTTCTTTATTTGTTGAGTTAATAGCATGGTATGGACTTATAATCAATGACATGAAACAAAGAAAACTAATTAAATTTTGCTCGTGTGATTTGTTAACGAACGTTTTCCTGCTTTCTCTTAGTTAACGAATGTTTTCATGAGTTAATTATATAATTGTTAATTTTAAGATCTTAAAAGATTAGTCAAAATATATATAAAATAACCCAAACACTCATAATTAACAAAAAAAATAAAAACAAAAACAAAAAACAGAAAGAAAGAGAAAAAGCTAACCCTTCCCGGCTCCATTATCCTTTTTTCTTTGTTTGTCTGGAGGATGTATGCAAGGAGAACGAATGGACATTTTAGGCCTCATGGAGCTCTATACAAGGACTTGTCTCAACATATAACATTTAATGATAAAATACAACTAAAATATATATAGATTAAACTAAAAATATTATTCTATCCTTAATAAATAAAATTATATAAATATTATTTAATATTCTCAGCATATAACATTTAATCATAAAATATTGGGGTGAATTTTATCGAAAGTTGGATCAGTGGCTAATAATCATTTTAGGATTATGATGGACGTAATGATGAATATATCGATTATTTATTTGCCCGTGCATGGCATGGAAATCAAGGAGAATTAGTAATGGTAAATAAGAATGTTTCCATTTGATAATATATTATGAGAAAATGAGGAGTTTTTTTTTCCCTGTATTTAGGATGTATAAGCTATATTTTTACTCTCATAGATCCAAAAATGTTCCACTTCGATCCCGTTAAAGTTTAGCTACTGCCCAAGATGCTAACTTTATAGCCAATGCCCAATGATAGGTCTTCTTTCTGAATTTTGTTTTTGACGATTTACATTTTGTTTTTTGTTTTTTTTTTCCTTTTTCAGTTTTGTTTTTCAATAAAAAATTGAAAAACACATTTATTTGTTGAAAACAAAGACAATTTTTCTTTCTACATAAAAAAATTACAAGTATATCAAGATTATAGCTGTTTTTATAAAAATCATACCATAATTTATAATAATCATCACAAATAATCTAATCATAGAATATTGATTTTATTTTATTCAAATTCAAAAGTATCATGGAAAAATTATGTTATTAACTAAAAAAAATTATATTAGATTTATAATAAAAACTATAAAAAACCTCTAAAATATGTTTTTCAAGCTCGATATAAATTTGAAAAAGCAAAAAAACTATTTTTCTAGTATATATTTTAAATGGAGAAACATTGCATTTGAACAGGAAGTTCTTGTTTTTTTCCCTAACTCGGTTTTTCTAGATAATTAAAGTATTACTCTGTATCTAAAAAATACTAATAAATGGAAATCATAACACATTATACAATTAAAGAAAAAACTAAAAGGTATAGACTCAGTGTCATTATGAATTGAAATAATAAAATAATATTTTTTTTCTTTTTTAAACATAACACAAATAAACTTGGAAGGGAGGGTATAATAGTTTTTTTGTTTTTATTTTCATAGTAAATTTACTATTATGCCCTTGGAGGATTTCTCCCTTAATTAGATAATTTTATTATGATTTTTTTTATTATTCTCTTAATTGAATAATTTCTTCAATTACATCCCTTAATATTTCAATTTATTTGATTTTACATTAAATTTGATTTTTATTCTCTTAATTGCCATTTATTTTGTTTTTAATCTTGTTTTTGTTGGACTTTCTTTTTCGATTTCATCGCTCAAAATTTAATTAATCAAGATTTTATTAACCTTTCGTGTCATAAGTTTAGAAGATTGGACCGGGTTGTCTTAGATTTTTTTTCAAGTGCTTTCTTATAGTTAATTTTTACTGATGTTATCTTTCATAGGATTATCATAATCTTATATATTAGACCACGAGTTTTATATATTAATCCAGCCTTGCCCAAAACAAACATTATTTTTTAAATTTATTTGATGTTATTATTGCCATATTTTTTTTTATCATATTATCAATTTTTTAAAATTTCTTCGAAAACATAATCATACCCTAAACATGTTTTTTTGGGCTGAAAAAAGTGAAAAACTATGGCACGGCCTGCAGTGTACGTCGCATGGACCACTGTGGCACGGCCTGCAGTGTACGTCGCTGACAGGCACACTAAACTAATATTGGCACATAAGCAAAGTTGAGGCACCTGGTAGAACATGATCCAGAATCGAATTCTCAACACATGATTTTTAAATAAAAAAAAGAAAAAAAAAGAGAGAAGTTAGAATCTAGCTGTGGTACTTGTTCAGTTGTTCTCATCCAAAACGAAAGAAAAGAGTAAAAAGGTAGCCAAAAAAGCAAGAAAGATTCAGATAATTTCAAGAAATCTAGATAATATAACATCCAGAAAGAGAATACAAGAAAAATTGAGTAATGAGGGGGAAAACCAGAATTAATGCAGTTCCAATGAGCTTTTCAACCAGCAAATTAAATCACTAGCCATCTAGCTACTAGATCCAACCAGATCCAAACCAAACTGAAGCAACTGCCAAAACCAAAGCCCTCAAGCCCACCAACCCCTTACGGAAAACCAATGGAGCTGCAGAATCTGAGGATTTCACGTTAGCAGCCATGGTAGCAGATGTTGGTGGTGTTGGCAAAGGGCGAACAAGAATAGTAACCTTCATGCCATTGAAACACTGCCCATTCCCACCAATGAAGTAGTATCTCTTGGCCTTGTTAAGAGGTATGAAATCTTTGCCACTGGTCCAGTTGCCTACTGCTCCTTCTGTTGTACAGTTGTCATAACCAGTCTGGTTCACTTCAAAGACATTGTACTGTGTCTTTTGGTACCTAAAAGCTACATTGACAAAGCGAAAGCAAACACTTCAATTATAAATGGGAACTGGGTTTTGATCTTCTGGCTAAACTTAAACTGATGTTTATAGACAGACTTGATGTATAGATAGAGCTAATTAAGGAGAGGGGGAGGCTTACAGATAAGGTCACCAACATAGAAGGTGTGGTTGTTCGCCCAGTGAGTATAGTTGATTCCAGGGTTCCAGCCTTTATTAGCACCAACAATGTGGTCAGTAGCGGTGGTAGCAATGGCGGAGAAGAGGATGAAGAAGCAAAAGAAGATGAGCCTGGACACCATTTCACAGTGACTTGTTTGGTTCTCGGCTACTTTCTTTTCTTAGACAGTAAAGAGTTAGTGAGTGAGGATGACAAAGAGCACCTTTTTTACTACACTTGACTAGGGCAATCCTCTTTTATAAGATCCAAGAAAAAAATTGAAAGTGATTCAGGCATGCATCACATTACCGTTTGCATTATCACAGTCAATGATTATGCTGCCATGCCTATACTTTTCTTGTTTTTTTATATGAAATAAGTTTTTTTATTGAATAATTGGATTGCAGAACAACAACAACAACAACAATCTCTTGGAAAATTTAATTTAGTTTATAGTTTATAATTAATTTAATAATAACTAAAGTCATTTGAAACAAGTCATCATTGCATTAAAACTGATGCTGCGCTTGATTTTTAAAAAGAAACCACAATTGCTTTCGTAGGCGTGCCTCTAGTGTTCTAGTTACATGGTCCAGTGTCTTCAGCTCAAGACAAAATGTCCATGTCCAACGGACAGGTAAATTAAAAACAAAAATGGGTAGGCAGCCGTTGGCGACTATATTTGAAATTGCGATTGCATGGTAGTTATAGTCTAGGGTTTCATCTGGTTGAAGATTCTAGTCAAGAAACTATTTTGGTAAAAACAATTTGCAGCTGACCTGATCATGTCAATCAAGTCAGTGGAGTTTATCCAGGTAAAATTAAGTGTAATCAGATCAATTTCTAAACATGTTCAAAATAAAATCTGACCTGAGCTAGGTTATAAATCAGCAGATTATTGAGTCGACCTCAAGCCAGGTTTTATAACCATGGAATGCATGGAGCTTTCTTTTTCCCTCCTTCCTTAGGTAAGGTTAAGTTCATTGGAATGGTCCCAGTGAATCTGTCTGTCTGCAAGTGAATCTTGGAAAAGGAAAAATAGATGAGAGTGTCAAGACAAGCTAAAAGCTAGAGAAGAAACATTCCTGCTCAGCAATCGGTTTTGTATGTTTACAAGCTCAATAGACATGGTTTAGGATGTCATCACATCTCTATTGCTCCTCACAATGACAAGAGGAGGTACTTAATACATGAACTTTGATTGCCTGGAAAACGTTTAAGAGCATGTCCGGAACCTGATTCACTCTACCTTTTCTACCAGCTAATAAAGACGGAGACACACTAGGCACATTGCCGTGGACCACAAACACGATATTTACAGGCAACAAAGGAAAAATATAATACATATTGTCTCGGTATTATTCTGAAGAAATGCTGGCTAGATTACCTTTCACATAAGAGAAGGTGCTTGAGATTTTTCTCCTCCAGGGATTGAAACCAGTCATGCAGAGATGCCCCCTCCTACTCGAGAATTTGGGCCTCGTCAAAGCTACCTTTCACATAAGTATGAAAGGATGAATTAAAGGTAGGGAATAACTATAGACAATCAGTTGGGGAAAACAGAATTTTTAGCTGTTGTTAGTAAACAGAGTACAAGTATTATTACTATTCGTCATTGCATCGAGCCTAATCCAAGGTTTTTCCACATCATAAATTTCCCAAAAAAATTGCAGGTCATTCCCAGATGGTTGAAATTTCAGCATATGCAGTTAAATATGATCAACTAAGAGCAGCAACATTTCAATTCAAAAGTTTAAATAATTATCAAGCATGCTAACCCCGATATTTTTACAAAGAATCACAAATTCAACTGAAGAAACAAATCACATATTCAACTGAAGACATATAAAGAAAGAAATATAGATGGCAACGAAGTAATTAAAGCTTACAACCTCAAAAGTTTTGTAACCAATGCATTTGTCAAAAACAAACTCACCATGAAGTAAATTCTCCCTCCGTCCCTCTTTGCGGAAATCCTCGAGGATCTATAATTCAACAAATAGTGAATTCAAATTCTTTCTCCTCCACCTTTCCTCACAAGGAAAAAATTTATCATCACTTGTACCCGCTCGATTCCAATCACATTCAGCAAGACAGCCCTTTTATCTCAAATTTGTCAATGCTTTTCCTACATTTATTATATAACTGGAACATGTGGGGATTAATCCGAGCCTCATCAGACATTTGTTAGGGCTTTTTCTATGCAATCTGAGAGATATGCATTACAAAGAAGCAAGAGAACTCTCCCATGATGTAGACACTTCCCAAATTAGATCCACACTGAAATTATATACGAAATCTATATGACTTATCAAGAACGACATCACAAGCCAGAATGGGTAATTGGCAACATTGATAAGCGCCTAGCCAGGTGCATAATAGAATGCAACAATACCTAGGACCAGGCAGTAAAGCAATGAAATTGGGAACAGTGATTTTTACAACTAATTTTTAAAGAAAAATAACCACAAGCATATTCAAAGAGAAATGCCAACATTTTCTAACTATAAAAAATTGCAACAATCGCAGTTAGACTGACTACTACAGTGCCTTAGAACAGGCCTATTCACCAATAGGTCCACATGTGAATAGGTTGAGAATTAGCCAATGCATACTGCAAGGTTCTCCGAAATAAAACCTCTTGCAATAAAATGAGAGATTGATATCTGGTGAAAAGAATTTCTCTCAGCTATGTTTTCTGAGATCAATACCCCGGTATTTTTCTATGCAAACTGTTCAACTGGTGTTGATTTCTTCTTCATTAGTGTCGATGACTTTTCCGTCCAACCATACTGCCTTTCTTGTGACTCACATGTTGATTTCTCTTAAATTGCCCTCCCAGCTTTTTTCTCTTGTCATTCTTGTCTTGAACTGGCACTTTCAACATTTTCTGAATCTTTGGATCATCTGAATATCCATTTGACCTCATCTCAGCATAGTATTCTCGAGCCTTGGTTAATAAACCACACCTTGCTAGTCCTTCCACCACTACTGTATAATGTGTCAAATTGGTAGCCACTTCATACTGCTTCATTTCCACCCATATCTTCAATGCATTCTCAGGTTGCTCTAGTTTGAAGAACTTTGCAAGAAGTAAGAGAAAGGTGTCTTCAGTGGGACCTAAACCAGCTATCTTCATTCGATCAAGGGCTTCAAAAGTTTCTTCAAAAACAATACCCTCAAGAAATGCATGGTAGGTTTCTATTGTTGGGCTGACATTCTCCTCTGTCATGGCAGCCATTAAACTTCTAGCATCCTCTAGCTTTTTCGCCTCACACAAAGGACGAATCATTGAATTGTAAGTAGCAGAATCTGGCTGCAACCCTGTTTCTTTCATTTTGTCTAGAATTTTGAGAGCCTCCTTAAAGCAATTCTCACGAGTTAATATGTAAACCAGAGAATTATAAACCTCAATGCCCGGGACCCAACCTCTTTTTTTCATGCCATCATAAAGTCTCAGTGAGTCAAAAAGATTCCCAACTTTTGAAAAGCAAGAAATCATGTGTGTATAAGAAGTTGCATCAGGGTCAATACAATATTTTGACATTTCCCTCCAAATTCGCTTTGCTTCAAATACATCAACACATATATTACACCATCCATTGAGAATAATGTTAAATCCCTCCACCTCCAATGGGAAGAATTTCTTGTTAACAAGCATAAACTCTTCAGCCTCTTCAATGTTTCCATTTTTACAAAGAACATTCAATAGGAAGTAAAATGCTTCTTCATCGGGGGTCATTCTAAACTTATCCATAATGCGAAATGCATAAATAGCTTTTCCAGGAACATTTGCAGCTGCATATCTAGTAAACACCAGAGTTAAAAACAACATAAAGCTAAACAAAGAAATGGAAATTAAGAATTCTCTTTACAATGTGAAATAACTTAAAAGACGCCACATGAAAATTAAGTGAATCATCATTTCTTTAAAACTTGTACATGTTTACCATAATTCTCTTTATAGTTTCCATGAGATAAACTCGAAAATCAAAGGACTTTAACCAAAATTATATTTCCATACCAGCTAATAAGCAAATCCCACTGAAACTGAAACGAGATCAAACTTTAAAGAACCAAACTTGAAGAACACAATCTCACCTATCAATCATAATAAGCATAGCTTTTCTAGTACTCATCAAGGACCTGTGCAAATCTCTAATCAAAATCCAGGCAGTATTGAACTTCCTATGATTACCCAAAACCCACACCATCAATTCACAAGCTTTCTCATCAACACAGCCCCTTTTATCTCCCCATTTAAAAGCCAGAAAAGCAAGTCTCCAATCTTCTCTTAGTTCCCATATCACTGAATACACTAGATTCTGATTTGCTGTAATGCCTGACTCATCCAGAGAAGCCATAGCCTCTGCTTCAGAGGGAAAATGGGCTGCCATTTTGAGTGATTGGAGAAGGCCCATTTGAAGAGGTTCATGGGTTTGGATTCCTTGTTGAATGAGCTCAAAAGAAACGTTGAGATATTGAGTGGAGAAGGATTGGGAAGTGGAGAAATGGTGAGGGGATCGTGTGGGTATTGACAGTGTTCGATGAAATTCCGCAGAGAAAAAGATAGGATAATTGGAGCTATTCGAGGGAGAGGGAGGATGAGGGTAGGTGATGGAATAGAGAAGTGGGAAAAGGAGTCGGGAATGGGATATCTGTAGTCTTCTTGCAATTGTTAGGAGTGACATGAGTTGAGCTCAGGGGAAATGGGAATGGAGACTTGGGAGTGGAAATTTGAAACCATTTGCCTTATATAGCTTGTACAAAGGACAACTGGACCAAAGAGTAACATGGCAGCTAGAACCTAGGAAGCACCGTGGCCCAGTAAAGGCCTTTTAGATTATAGGAGATATTGAAATTTAAAAAAAAAATTATTTAAAAATATATTAAAAAAATTATTTTTTACATTAATATATTAAAAAAATCTGAAAATATAAAAGAAAATAATAATTTTAAACAAAAGAAAATTCAAACTTCAAAGAAATGCGGTTTACATCACATTCCAAAACATAACCTAAATTAATTTAAAATTAACCCAGCAAGATAATTTACAATCTAGAATAATAACAATCCTTGTATGTTTTGGATGCCACAGGCTACATGAGAGAGGGATAAAATACAAAAGGTATATCTTAACGAAACATATAAATGATTTGCATGTCCTCGGAAGGAACAGCCAAGTTAAACGGTGGGCTTAAACAGACTAGCATTTTGTTCATGCGCATTGCGATGATCACTGGCCATGTTCTGCTTGGGTAGAAATGAGAAAGGGCAAGAAAAAGACATGGCAGGAGCGAAAAGGGAATTTCCCCTCAATGCTCACTTGATTGGATAAATATATAAATTAGGCTACCATCAAGAAAGACAACCCTGGAATCGAGATATACAAACGCATGATTAGATTTTATATTAAAAGAAAAAAAAAAAGAATACATCATTTAATCACCGTGTCTCAACTGCTAACATTAAGAATTTGAGTGAAACAAATTGTCACAAAAATAATCAACGCGTTTTAGTTGCTGCTTGTGTTTTATGCATCCATTGAGGCATCCGATGCAACATTAAGCAAATTGCACACAGCCACTAATCTTTACCATCATGAATCAAACTCAAGGTAAGCCTTTAAAATACTCAATGGCCGAGACAAGAAAAAGGATGGTGGTACTTTCTAAGTTCATTCCATCACCCCAATAGCGCTCGGACTAGTGTAAATGACCGACCACCGCTAAAGGTATTTTCTTGCAAGAGCACGGACTTTGGTGTCAAAATGCGAAGATGCAATGCGGGAACCAGGCAAATAGAGGGGGTTAAGAAGAATCTGCAATAACCAATATTTTTATTTATCAAAATAGGGAACAAAAAAACATTAAGTATTTTAGTCACTAATCAATATCATAGCAGAGAAAAGGCAACGGTTACCCAGATGCAAAGCAATAGGGAAAAGAACATATTTGTCGCCTGACTAACACATGATTCTCAAATGGCTACCCAATAAAAGAATCCCAATTGGATCCCCCATCCATGAAAGATTTCCACTATAAAATTCAGGGGAGCAATCTCTTTTCCTCACTCTCCCTTTACTTCACTTGTTATCTAATACTGTAGGGTTGTGATTGTAATCGATGACAGCAAAGTATATAGGTATCATAATTTAAGTTTTGGAGGGTCATCCACTCCATTCTCCATCCACCAGTTCAACTAGCTTTTATCCTACCATAGGAGAAAAAAACATGAGACATACACTATCCACTATCTCCATGCTCATTTTAGCCAATATCGAACCATTGCCTCTACAAACACTCAATGCATTCGTTTGTATCTAGCTGAACTATCGGTTCTGCTACCGCTTGTTGGGAGATCTACTCAATCATATTGCATGTTGGTCTATGGGCCTATGCATATGAGATATTACATTATGAGTGCACAAGCCTTCTACCCAGGTGTACAAGCTATTGGGTTATAGGCCTATCATTGTATATCAGCCACTCACTCTCTTTATCCTCAATTAATGTAGGCTATTTTCCAAAACTCAGATGTGCATATATTTCAATAGATTTTGTAGCATGTGAGGCACAAAAGTAGCAGCAAAAACCGGTACAAGCATGACCAGGAATGAAAAGTGCAGGAAAGAAAATGTGAACTCAAATCTAAATTCTAACAAAATAGGAGCTGCAGATTCTCTCATGAAGTTGGAATGACATGAGTATAATGAGGTGCTTCAAGTTGACAGTGGCATTTTCTGGATCTTGTAACCCAATACGATTGGGAAAGGAGTCAACTGCCCAGCTTTGTTTGTTAATGTTATTCTCTCATAATACCATGAACTTTGGCATAAGCAGCTAAATGAGTATAATTTCTCAGCATATAGAGTTATCCATAATCTTAATACAAAATACTGACTTGAACAAATCAGCATCTATGTTTAACAACGTATGCACCAAAGAGAATATGTTGTGTGTAAGAATTCAAAATTGGAGAGCAAGGAGTCGTTTACCTTTATATACAGCTCATGAACCTCCTGGAAAAAGCTCTTGATTCCATCATCATTGCGAGAGTCATGAAGTAGCATGAGTCTTGTATGTAAGATAAGTCAAGGAAAATATACAACAACAGAAAATGCAAAAAAGATAACATAAATATCATTCTCCATTTTCTCTGCATTCTTTTTGTCACTAAAGCAATTAAAATCAGAGACACAAAGGATATGACCTGCTGTAACATAAACTGATACCACCAAATCATTGAACCTGTCAATTGCTTTCAAATACCTGTGAAAAGGATGTGATAAACAAGATTTTAGGAGGCAACGTGAGCAATAAAAACCAAAGTGGTCATTGTAGAAATTCATTGATTGATTCAGATATATTTTGAGCATTAGAAATTACATCGCACTGGTGGTCCATGCAAGATCCTGAACAATATCCAAAGCTGCGTGCAATATGAATTGATGCATCTGTGCAGCATCTTCCCTCTGTCATCAAGTAATTGGCTGAGTGTTAATCACAAGTAGCTTGTGAGGAAATCAAAATACAACCAGAGAACATAGCAAAATAATAAAAAGATGACAACAATGGTGTTTCCAGAACCCAATAGAAAAGATAACAACTTCACCATGAAAGCATGTAAGCAAAGATGCACTCCCACACATATCAGAAATTTGATATGGTGCGTGCAGCAACTTCACCATGAAAGCATGCAAGCAAAGATGGACTCCTACACATCAGAAATTTGATATTAATGGTGCACGCAGCACTAACAGCTTGTTTGGAACCAATTACATGCTAGAATTGATTTCAACCACTTCAGTAGAATAAATTGATTGGATTTGCTAATTGAGTTTTTTTTTTTTTTGGAATAGGTTTTAAAATTGTGGAATTCATTTTACTTTAGTTAGTGAAAATACATCATTTACCCAACTTGCCTCGTCCTTAAAAAACTTATTCCAATCATATGAGTGAGAGAAATGGAGGGAGAGAAGGGTGCTGGTGGGATTAATTTTTAATGGATTAATTCTGAAGCAAATCACACCCCTTTTAGTGTAATTTGCAAATCTATAAAAATCTCTAATTTTAATTGGTTGTAGAATTCATTTATGTCGCTTAAAGCTTTCCAAACACTAGAATTGGGTAAATGGTGTTGAAATGATTCCATTTCTACTCAAATCTTAAGTTTTCAAATAGCCTGTAACTTTTTTCTTTTTTTCTTTCCCTTTAATTTCTCTCCTAGATGCTTCTTATATGAAATTTTAAAGGTCACTTTATGACACAAATAGATCCTAGAACCTTTCGTAAGTCCATAAGCATGAAATTATGCAAAAAGCTGTAAAACTTCTTCAAGTAGATTACCAATATTTAAAACAGCAACATCAGAGGTTTGATGAAAGAATTATTCCAAATCACATGTTCCCATTAACTTTGAAGCAAAGGCAGTACCAAAAGAACTTTCAAATATTCTATCTTACACAGCACAATAAGCCTAATACCTTCAATTCTATGTTTTGGAAATTTGGTGAATAACTAAACATAAATCGGAATAAATAAAATAAGCAACATGAGAAAGATCAAAGAGCCAATGAAACACAACAAAAACAAAACACAATTATATATCAAGGCACTTTGGAAACAAGAAGTCAAGCTAATAACATCAATCATATGCATTTTTCTCAAAAAATGGAGTTTCCAATCAAACAATCAATGAATAAATAAATAGGAAAGATTAAGAAGAAAAGATGCGCATACTTTAGTAGCAGATCCAACTTCAGCTTCATATATAGGGATATCATTCCTGCTCACAATTATAAAACAAGCCGTGGTTGCCATCCTTCAACTACCCTATCAATCAAAAAAATATTATAATACTGTTAAAAAAAAAAACTCACAATTCAGTAACAACAAGTAGATAATAATGCACCATTTAGTTACCTAGAAAAACAAAAAAATATATAAAAAATAATAATAATAATAATCATCATCATCTTGACCCATTAAAGAAATAACTTTCAATAACAGTTAGGTGAGCTCATATTTTCCAAAGACAAGCAAAGATTCAAAATTTTGAAAATTTTCCGTATTTCAAAAGAGAGTGAGATGATGCAAAAGCATACCTTTTTATGCCTTGATTTCACTGGTGAAGTCTTTGCGGCATGAGTAAAAGAAGAGAGCTTCCTGCTTGTCAAGTCTGTTCATGTTCTCGTCTCCTGATATTGGACTTGGGCCCAGCCCAAACATTCAGTTTGTATATGACTAGGCCCAAAATTAAAATCTAAGCAGCACAACCAGGAGAGGAAACCTAGAGAGAGAATTTGCTGAGGAGTTGAAGAAAACAGAGGTGAGTGGAAGGGAAACGGAAGAAAATGGGAAGCGAGGCAACGAGCAATGGTAGTGCCAACAGTGGAGGATTCAAGTCAAGAGTACAGCGTTACTTGTATAGTGGAGACACAAAGCATGTCATGGCTGGCATGGCCGTCATAACTCTTGTCTTTGGTGTCCCTTGGTTCCTCATGAACAGAGGTTGTTTTTCTTCTCCCTTTTTAATCTTTTGATATGGTATAAAATATCTATACTTTTAAATCAATTGGGTTACTTTTATATGATTTTTTGGTTTCTGGGTCAATGATGAAATTGAAAGGAGAAGTGCCAGCCAGTGGAAAGTTAGAATCTTCTTACAGTTTTTTTACCTGGTCGTTGCCATGTCGATGCTGCATAGTGTTAATTTTTGTTTGGTTAGTGGAAAGTGCAAGGAAAGGAAAGGAAAGGGAGTAAATTTTCAAGATTTTAATTTTTTTCTAATTGATTGGGAAGATGAACTATGTTTGAGTAAGAGAGAAGTAGAACTATGTTTGAGTAAGAGAGGAGTACTGCTTTGTGCTCAAAATTTAATTATTTTAAGTGCTGCTGATGTTGGGTTTGATTTGTATGATTCCAAAGCGAATGTAGTGAAACAAGAAAAGTTGAGACTTTCCTGCATCTTTCTCTGTTTTTTTTTTTTCCTGCTTGTTGATGATGTAAAAGCCTATCCTGAAATGTTCTTCTTTGTGTTAAAAGATTATATTTATGGGTTCGTTATTTACTTCTCTTTCTTAGTTTCTTCCACAGTCAATAAGAAGTTATAATTTAAGATGAGAAAATAGAGAGGGCTGGAATTATGTTTTGATAGAAGGGATTAGCGTGAATTGTCAGATCAGAAGTGCTGTTGATGAATTAAGCTGGGAGACTTGATTATGGGTTCTTACTAGGGTTTTATGCTGTATGAGGAGTTACATACTCAGAGAAGGGGAAAATATTAGGAGGACAAGTGGGACTTCTATGGTAAGATAGAATGGTAATCTTGTCACTCCACTGATATCAACCCTTCTGGTACCTTCTAGGAATGATGATGGGTGGTTATTGTATTTTCAATCAAGTTGCAATATTTGATCTAGATTGTGAGATGGAGTAAAGCATTATGAATATGAAAGCAATAATTGTTGGTTTGGTTACTTGAGGAGGTAGTCCCTGTCATCTACATTTTTTTTTTCTGTTATTGCTTGTTCGTTTACTGATTAGGCTAGTAGAGAGTCCTGAATTCCTTAATTACAGATATCATCCTTGGTTTTAGGAACATGATTCTTTGAAGTTGTTCTTTCTGCACTGCTTTAGTTTAACCTTCTTTTTGGGCACATTCTTCTGAGGACGTGAGTGTTGTCCGTACATGATCTCCTCTCAACCATATCATGGACATTATTGTTGGCTTGGATAGCCTTGTTTTGAACTAGTTTTCCCCAACCAACTAGATCATCTCCAGAAATCATGTTAGCATTTTATTCAGTCCTTCAAATTTCCATCTTTTTTTCTTTGTACTTACCTTTTCTTATTTATTTCAAGTTCAAGAGAAATCAAACCCGTGTTGTAGGTACAAATAAACAAACCAGTGATAGATTGGAATGAGTTGTACCAAATGAGACCCTTTTCACGTTTCAAACTAGATCAAGGAGGATGGAGACTTGGAATTCAAAGAGAAATATCTCTTAATTTAAGCAGAAAAGGACTAAAAAATGCTACAGTATGCTAGATGAACTGCAGTTTGGAGAGATTCCTGGATCATGAAGCATACCAAGGGGGGACTTTTCAATATTTTACAACGAGGTGATTGTTGAGAGTAATCTCAAAGGGTGTGACTTCAACCTTCATGGCGTTGCACTATGCAAACACCATATCATGTAGTTAAAAAACGCTTCAATGGATACAACATCATTCCAGGTTCCTATTCTAGCATAGATGCATGCCTGCAGTTAGTACCGCTATTCCAAGGCTCCTCCATAAAAGCAGCAATTGGCTGTCTCTGTATAGAACCTATGCTGATTGGGTATTGATGGAAGATAAATTGAACCTGTAGCAACTGTTACTTGATGATGTTCATGTATGCAGTGAGATTCATCGTGGTGCTGACTGCTGAGGGTTGTTCTGTGCTCATCTTGTGAATCAATGACCTGACTTCTTCATAAAGACAACCTTGAGACTGTTGTCATGGTTGTGTTTTTCCGCTTGAAAGGAAATTGCCTTATTACATTATGTTTGTCCATGAGGATTTAAGTGTTTGAGATGTGGGTGTTATATTTGCATGTCAGTTTACCAATTTCTTTACTGTTTTATTCGCAAAGATATCTACAGCTGCTTGTTAACTGAGATCATCTTTTCCTCCATAGGAACAAAGCACTCGTCTCATCAAGATTACATGGAAAAGGCTGATAAAGCAAGGCGTGACAGACTTTCTTCGGGTTCTGCTGCTACCTGATTTTTGTGGTCGCTTTCTTCAAGGTATTAGTTTCAAGTGATCATTTTAACAGTGGAAAAGAACGAGTTTTGATTGTTCTTTTCATCCACCCTCTTTGGCCATGGCTAATTTTCAGGTCAAGGAGTGGATCTATATTTGTGTTATAAGATGCCATGTGCAAATTTTTATGAGATGAATTGAAATTTTTCTGAGTTGGCAAATCCAAATAGAATTCTTGCTTGGATTCTTGTTTTGTTATCCCTCAAAATGGTATCAATTGACTAGATGGAAATTAATGTAGGTTAAGGTGAAGTTTTTTCCTAGACTAGCACAGTGAGATAAAATATTTTTCAAACTAGCACAATTAAAAAAAATAATTTTCGGTAGTTAATATGCACTGATAGGACATGCGCAACTAGGTGTGTTGTCCATGTAGTACATGCGCAGCTCATACTCAAATTTCACTTCTCCAACAAATTAATTCATCCTCTCAAAAATCAACATTCATATTTTATAAAGAATCAATCAATAGCTATGAAATGAACAAAAATAAGCCAATAGCTATAAAAAAAAAAAAGATGACATGGCATAAAAAACCAAGCTAGGAGAGAGAAAAGAAAAGGCAATAAAAAGAATGACCTCTTTCATAAAAAATCAACTTCAAAACTAGTGATGAGTTACATGTGTTGTCTAAAGATAGTAATATACTCACTCGATGACATCTCATCACTAACGTTAAAGTTGGCTTTTTATTGTATTTATAAATTATCTTGTCAGTATTTTTCTGATAATACTTGAAGTGTCCTTATTAATGCTTTGATTTATCACTAACACGTCATATTTTATTTTTTCTTCCCTCTCTTCTCCTTTGTTTTTCTGTGTCATGACATTTTGTTTGATTTATAGCCGATGGATTATTTTTGTTCATTTTATAGTTAAAGATTCTTTATAAAATATAAATGTTGACTTTTGAGTGGATGAATTAACTTGCTGGAGAAGAAAATTTTAAGTTGTGCAAATGCTAGATGCCCAACATACCAAGGTGTGCATGTATTATTTGCACATATTAACTAACTGTACTAGTTGAGAAATTATTTTTTCATAGTAAAGGGAAAAAACTCGACTAAGGTGGGCACGTCTTCACCTGCTTCAGATCAATGAGGGCATGACATGGGACCTCAGCAATGGATTTCAGGAAGTATATTGCCCAATAATAAGTCATAGTAAGAAGATTGTTACCGTCAACCACTGAAAAATAGGTACGATTGAAAATGTGAGTCTCTGTAGCTTCTTCGCTTGTGTTGATTTCCATTTGCCATTAGTAAACATAAAAATATTAAACGTAGCAAATAAAGGAGAACCAACTTTTCAATTTTTATTCTCCATTCTATCTATCAAGTAATAAATAATAGTAATTATGTATTGTGATTGAGTTTAATTTAAACTTAATTAATAAATAAATTAACTTAACATGTTTGAAAGATATAGAATTAAATTTATTTTGTTTTTTTATTTTAACCTTATCACCTTCATTTTATTCTTTCAAAGGTAGTTTTAATATTAATTTTTCTGTTTTTAGTATAATAAAGCAGATGGGTTAACCTCTAATTTATCTTTGTATATTTATAGAGATTAAATTTCATTTAAAATTGATTTAAAATGGTTTCAAAAGAGAGTTCCAAACATGTTTTAAAAAGTTTATAGTGGCATGAGCCTTCTGTACTTGAAGAACCATACAAACGCACAAAATATGATGACTCCGGTAACTCCAGTAATTATGAGGACCCACTTAAATGCACCAGCATCATCAAACAATGGTACGGCGAAATTCATGCCAAAGATACCTGCCACCACTCCAAAAATGGCGACAACAAATGTTGCTGTTGTGAGTAGAAGCTCAAATTGGATCAGTTGATTTCGGACATTGTCCTGCAACCAAAAATTTCCCTCGTCATAAAACTGGTATCCACCCCATCAACTCAAACAAAATCGACAAAATTAGATGACTAGTTCCCAAAGAAAATAATGTGATATCTTTGTATTATATGGGCATCCAAAAGGATCTTTCATGATTCAGTATCATGGATTACGTGAACCCGCACTGCTATCCAATAAGAATAAGAAGCAACACAGCCAGCAAGGATCCAGATTTTGTGCAGGAACAAATGGCTACTTATTTCTTTCTGTGATGATATTTCTTTCTGTGCATCATCTTAAAGAAGTTGCCAGCTGTGTTTTTCACTTGATACGTTGAAGATGATCTTGCTTGACATTTTTCTAATTACCAAAGTTTTAAAATAGCAGTCCCTGACAACTGAGCTAAAAACAACACAATTTAATATTAAGGAGGCCGGAGGGAAGGAGAGGAATATGTACCAGCTGAATGTTGATGAAATCCTCTGTATCATCAATGTATTCCTTCAACTGAAAAAAAGTGAGAAAAATAAATGAGGTGTTAACATCCTAAACAAGGAAAGAAGAAATGGAAATAATCATATCGTGCTGCCCGTACCGATGTCAACTTGTTCAGGGTGCTATCAATGACAACAAAGTAAGCTTCTAGCAACATCTCCAGCTCTTCTATATTCTCAGTAGCACTTTCAGAACTCCTCATACTCTCATGTCGGCTCCTTGCAATGCTCAGGCTTTTCTCAAGTTTTCGTGAATCAGGGGGTGATGAAACAGGAGAAACTGGAGCAGAAATAGATGTCCCACCATCATTTGATCTAAATCCCATCAAAGATTGATCGCCATAGAACGATGATTCCATCCGACTTTTCTTTTCAGTGAGATACATTTCAGCCATATCTCCATCATCATCCATGAGCTGCTCAATCTCATCCCTTACCTAGATACAAGTAAATTAGAACAGCAGAATAGATATCAATCAAATCTTAATTGCAAGAAAGGGAAAGGCAAGTGAAATTAGATATACCTTCTGAACCCTCCGAGTCAAGGCAACAAGTCTGCTTTTTAATCGCCGTACACGCTCCAAGTTTAATGTACTGATCTTGGATGTCAGTTCATCTAGTAATGGGTATGCTTCAATTTCTAATTCTGCTGCCTTCAGAAAATTGCAATTTAAATAAGATTATTAACTTGCTCAAACTTAATGACTTTTACCACAGAAACTGTGACGGGACAGACCATGTGATACCTTAATTTAGCAAAGGCATTAGCAGGGAAACAGAAGGTAAAAAGACTGAATTTTGTATGAAACAAAAAACAACAAAGGATAGATCTAGATAGACATAAATGGGAAACAAGACTGATGTAGCCATCCCCGAGTACTTCTCTAGGCCATAATGAGACATAATATCATTTTTCTAATACCTAATCAGCCAATATGCCTCTTTCAAAAAGACAATCTGAATTGCATTTTTAATGATGTAAAAAGAACGGATCTGGGTCTAACCATCAAAACAATAAAAACCAGCAAGACATACATTTTGTGATACATGCATATTGCAGAAGACCATGCAGTGTGGGTTGCTCCTGTTCTAGAATGATTTGCTTTTGCTTAAGTTGATCTGATGTTACAAACCCCTAGTACTTAACACTGAACCTTTCTGGAGATGAGTTCATACCATCACTATAACAATAGGGTAAAAAGAGCTAAAGAAACCTATAAGACAACTCTCGGATCAGATTTGATGACTTGCTGTACACAATTTAAGCTAGACACGGAATAATGAAATCTTGGTTTCATTAAGAGCTCTTAAGCTTTGTTGAGTTGAGAAAGAGTTCTTGAGAACTCAGAGCTTTTCCCTCTGCCTATAAAAAATTGCTATTTTGAAATATCATCAAGGTGAAAGCTAATAACAGAGAATGGACTGAAATGAACCCAAAAATCTTGCACAGATTGGAAATAAAAAATCAATCCAAAAAGAAATATCTTTGAGACCACTATGATCTAGAGAATAAAATGAGGAATCATTTACTCAGTCAATGTAGATTGCCAATTATGCAATTATTGGTAATGCCTTCAGTTAAGTGAATGTTAGTAGCAATTACCATGTCATGTCATAAACTCAACATGGACAAAGGCAGTAGGTTTGCATATGTGTCAAATGCAGACTGGCAATCTCATATGTAACAAGATAAGAAAACAAACTAAGAGGAAAACAATTAGCTAGAACTTTATAGGAGATTTTCTAAAATGTCAGTCAATAACATGGAACAGTATAAAATGAAAAAAGCTTCCCTAAATAACAAGCTAAATTGCAGGCAAAACATACACAGACACACATCCACGAGTAAAATGATCCGCGAGTTTGTAGCATAGAAGATGTCGACTAGGAAAATACTGCCTGCCAGTAGGGTAGAAAATACAGCCATGTCTTTTTGTTCCAAGACGTGCAGATATCACAAGATTTATATAATGACATACAGCAAACCACTTCAATTAATCTAGAAGGTGCATGTACATCATTCAAGTGTCAAGGACATAAAAACACCTATATGGAGAGACAAGACAGTTAGTAGTACTTATCAACTACTATGATAGTTCACGCTGCAACAGCTAAATCATATAAATTGTGGTTGAAAAGTTCACTAGGATTAGGAAAAAGAGTAATAACATAGGAATACACAGCTTTCATAATACTTCTGCAACAAGCCATTCTTAATTTCGTTGAATAACATCATTCATTCAAATCAAGCATGTGAGAGATTTAAAGTTCTGTTTACGCACCTGAGAATCAAGGAATGTACAAGCGGCTTCCAGAGCAACTTCAAGAGCCCTAAACTCAAAGGGCAAATAATCAGGGGATGCATTCCCAAATACATTTTCAAAATTCCTACTTCTCCTTCGATTCAATTCAGCACCTTCTGACTGCCATACCTCACCTACCCCTGGTGTCGTCAATCGCCTTTGTAGCTCCACCACATACTGCAGCACATAGCTGTCAAGGGAATTTAGGAGTAGAACCTCATCAGCCGTAATAATACACCGAATCTGCTCCAAGTTTACAACTATAGCCTTCTCTCTACCAAGGATTGTTGAGGGGTAAACAAAAAGAGGATCGAGCAGGCGTAAATCACGAGCAGGTAGATCACAACGACGCATCATAGTGAACTTGTCAACCTCAATAATTTGGGAATTTCCAGATGAATCAACACGAATCCATGATCGAAGGCCTTGGCCACGCTTTTTCAAACCCAGAACATCAACACCTTGGAAAGGTTGGCGTCCAGAGGCAGATGGTCGATAAGATGAATCTCTAAGGTTTATAGCTGATGCTGGTTTTGGAGGGAGCAGGCGTTCTTTAAGGTCCGCCATTAATAACAACCCCTGAATGCTGGTACACATCAGGCAAATGAAAGTGTGAGTATACTCATCACCATCCTTTTTTTTCCAGGATGCAGAAATAAAAGAGAACACTAATGGCACTTACTCCAGCTTACAAAGGCCCTTCTATTTGAAATCATTCCATCAAGTACGGTAAAACTTTACTAATACCATGAGAGCTAAATTCATGTAAATTAAAACCAAAGAACGAAAACAATGTCCTTAACATTGAATGGATACTTAGTCTCAGCAAAACATTGCAAGTGAACCACGTTGAGCTACATAAAAATGATTTTTTGCCCAATGCAAGAGCAGGGTATGCCAAAAAAGTTCAATAGAGTTGTTAACTTTGCAACTACCATGTTCCCAAAATCAATCTTTCCTTTACTGGAACCACAAAGGAAGGGCCTAGCTTCGCAAAAATCTTGATTTCTTTAGCTGAATTACCATTTCTATTATCGACCCACAAACCCTCCTGCAACAAACCCTAATTATTGCCTAGATTAACAATGTAAACTGACAGACAAATTAAAAACATGCATACATAATCACAAAGAAGCAGCTTTAAGAGAACCCCAGAAGCCATAACTAGGATTTCAATGCAAGTTACACAGCTGCAGCAGATAAAACAGAAACTCAAATCACAGCCTTGATTTCTCTATTGATAATTCATTAAAAAAAAAAAGACAACCAAAAGAGGATTGAATGCAATGAAAAAGCAAACCCTAGATTCTAAGAATCAGATAAGCATATTACCTAACTGTGCTTTGACGGGTTGGTGGTTAGAAAGGGTGAAATGGAGAGAGAAAGGGATGGGCTTTGTTTAGGGCTAAGGCTTGATAGAGAAGGGAATCAGGCAGAGAACCTTAATGAAGAATCCAGTAAGATTAGGATACAATAAAGGGAAAATACACGAGTTTTGTTTGTTCTTGGTTCAAAAAGCTTAAAGCTTACCACAGCTACAAAGAGGGGTCTTCTGTGAGTTGGCGGGGTATTGAGTATTTACTCGATGCCTATTCAACTACGTAGGGGAATACCCACGTACTCACCACTACTGTATTTTCAAGTTTACCCATATTTTTAACAAGGCACATGCGTATAGAGGGGAGGGACGACTACATGCTGTAAACTCGTCATTTTACTCGTGGTTAACTGCTTATCAAACCGGCCCGGGTCTGACCCGGTTAAAAGTCGGAGTCATTAAAGAAATATTTAAAATTAGGATGGTGGTTATTTTAATTATTTATTAAAGTGGTAATCAGTATACTAACACGTTGAATGTTGCGTCAACAAACGATTTGGACATATTAAAAAAAAAGCTAAAAGACACGAGGTTTCACTGTAACTACACGTGGTTTATTGTAGATTGTTATAATAAAATTATTTTTTTATACCTGCGTGGGAAAAGCTTAAGTTTTAAAGATGGAATAAAACGAAAATTTTAAGAAAGATTCGGACTCTCCTCACACCAACCCCTTGAAATTACAAGGTTTCTTCAATCGTGAGTGCTAGAATTCAAAAATTGAATATTAATGAGAAAGGATAGTCTCATTGTATATACAAAATAATAATAAAATAAAAGCATTTCATTAGAGGGAGGATATTAGAGATCCTTGTCTCCACGACTTTTGTGGTAAAAAACGCTATCAATAAGGAGGTGTTTCGGGAATTTTAACCAGAATTTTTAATTTTTTTTTAATTATTTTTTATTTTTTTGATTTTTTTTTATATATTAATATCAAAAATAAATTTTAAAAAATAAAAAAAATTAATTACTTCCAAGCCCGAAAAGGTTTTCATAGAACACAAGAGCCCAGCTCATAAATCCATATAATGGACCGACAGGTGGGCCTTTTGCCAGCCCAACTGTATTCTGTTAACTGGCATCTCTTACTCCTTGAAACGTCGTGGTTTTCAATTAGGGATAAAAACCCCTTCTTCCCGCACATCCCGTTTTCCCTTAAAAAAAAAGAACACCCATTAACCTTTTTTTTTTTTTTTTTCAAAACCATCAAAAAATCGTTTCCTTCAAAAACTGGAACAAGATCTGGTCATTGAGGAAGAGGCGGTGGCCGTCGTGTAGTCTGTTAAAAGTGCCACCTTAAAATAAGAATTTGGTGGTGAAAGTCCGCTACCGTCACCACCATTTCCGTAGTAAAGAGAGAGAAAACAGGTGAAGAACTGTAAAAAGGAAGTTCAGAGATGACTGGCTTGCACAACGAACCTGGAATTTATCATTTTGTTGCCCTTTTGCTGCTTATTTATTTGAGTCTGGATTGGTTTGGTTTGCAAGTGGAAAAAACCTAGGTCATTGTCAAGAGGGTTGCTACCAGTCTTATCTCCTTTAAAAAAGCAATACATTTAGTTACAGTAACCTGCAATATTAATATATGCAAATAGTTTTTTTTTTTTAATTAATTTGAATCAACCCTGTTAAATCTCTGCCTGAGACACGGGATCCTGCCCGATCGACACTCGCGTCAGGTAAAACCTATCGGCATCAGTGGTGGTAATAATACTGTATCAGAAAAATACTTGATCCACGAGAAGAGATAGGCAACAATGGTGATAAAATTATTCCAGGGATACTTCTCATTAGCATACATGATAGATGCGCTCAGCAACTTTACATTAAAAAAGAAAAAAGGTGAGATCATGAGAAGTCCCACGTCTAATTATGTACACCAGAAGCAACCATGTAATCTCGATTGGGAGATGGGCGATCTTGGAGCCTTAAACCACCATCAAACTGATTATATACTATTTTTCTTATCTTTAAATGTAAGGATTAACATGCGATGAGTAGTCACGAATTCCAGCCCCTTCCCATCCCATCCATTCCTCCCACATATCCCAATCTGTGTCGTTCATTCCTCTCATAGGCTCGTCAATTCCCTGATCCGACGGCTCATAAGACATGTACATATGTGATGATTCATCTGGTTCTTCCCTCAAATTACTCATCGCAGTCTACAGGGAAAAAAAAAAGAGCATACTGTTAGACAAAAAGTGTCCCTTGAGCTAAAGCTCAAAAGCATAGAAAAGTGTAACAAGTAAATTGCATCCCGACAACAGCAAAATGATAGTGATGGCTCTAGGAGACAAGTTCCAGGCATGAAAAGACACTCCATCGAAACCGACATAGCCAAGAGAGTCCTCCAAGAGCCTGCAGCCTAGATTCGCCCGTGTCTATGATTAACATTATAAGGGTGTCATGTCCTATCAGGATGGTTGATTTAGCCACAGCCCTTTTGAACAAAACCATTCAAATTTCATCCTACTGCTGAAACAGAATTGGATAAATCCCAATTTGGAAGCATATACTCTAAAGAAAACTCTAATTGAAGAGTTTGGTCATTCCTCCAATCTTCACTTGACAAGTTATCAGTATTTATTTTGGTTGAATTCTGTCCTTTTTGTGTAAATTGTAGGGATTGAATTCGTATGTTTAAGTCTTCATTCCATTTTCAAGGTATCTAATAAGTCTTTGGATTTAATAGATGGGTCCTGTCTTCAATTATTTAGGTTGAATACTTTCGATCCCTATCTTTATTTTCTATGCCTGGAGAATAGTCATCCTTTACCAAATCCGACATGAACCCCGCCAAAGAAGAGAAAAGGAACACACATAAAAATAATTTAAAAGGAAAAAAAAAAGAACGATAAGGAGATGACTACATACATCATAGGCTTCATTGATCAGGCTAAACTGCACACCACAATTGCTTCCTCTGCAGACATCTGGATGATACTGAAACAGAACAGGAAAGAATAAATAAGCAAAAAATCCCCTAAAAAAAATACTTCAAGAACGATGAATTGAATGAAAGGAATTAAAACCCACCAAGAAACCCAAGAAAAAAACTGAAATTTAAACAAGAACAATATATCATACCTGCAAAGCAAGCTGTCTAAAAGCTTTCTTGACCTCAGATTCAGAAGCATCAGGTTGGATCCTAAGAGTCTTGTAAGGGTCCATGACAGAAGGAGAAGAATAGGAAGCAGCAGTAAAAAACCTGACTCCATTTCTCCCCATCTTATCATTACTATTCTTCTTTCTCCTATTCTTGATCTGAAACCAAGAAGCTGAAGACCCCGCACACCCATTTCCTCCCACCATCCCAACAGCCGCTGCACTTGCCATTCTCTCAAACCCACCCACAAACACAGTCCAAGAATCTCCCTTTATAAGCAAACAAGAGGGGGGAAAACACTATGGGCAGAGGCTGAACGTTGTTTTGTTAAAGAATAGTTTTACTACGGTGTGAAGGCTGTTATAGCTTTGAAATCAGGACATGGAGGGATTGGTTAAAAAGGAGAGGGTGAGTGTGTATATATATATATATATATATATATATATATATATATATATATGGAATATAAATTGCATTATGAGGGGTGATCTACAGTGGGGTCCTTATCCAAAAGGGTCCGTGAGGTGACGTGTATTTGATGGATAGTGTTTTGTGCTTATCCTGGTCCTCGTCAGAATTGGAACATCCACTCTTTCTTTTATATATATCCTAATTCCTAGGGTTTCTTCTGGGAATATTCCACCTCAGAGATCTAATAATCTTATTTACTCTCCCAGATGTTTTTAAGCTTTTTTAGCATCGCTATAAACAGGTTGTCTGTGTTCTGTTTTAACTTTTAACCCGAGGTTAAAAATAAAATAATTATTTAAACATATATTTAAATGAAGAATTTTTAATAATCATAATGTATTAAAATACCAAACACACAAAATCTCGTTTAGTTGGTGGATAAACCTAGTTAATAATCCAATCAAAACTCAATTTTAGTAAAGTTTTATGTTAAGTTGAAGTGTTTCGACTTAAAATTATATTTTTTTATTGAAATAATATTTTATTTTAAGGTAATATTATAGGTTTGATATGCTTCCCTCAAAACAATGGCAGAGACAACAAGGCTAATAAAGACCCCAGTTTTTATAAGAAAATGTTTTTTTCCAGCTTTTTTTTATTAATATTTATAATTTTAATAATAAAATAACTAAAATTTTAATCTTTTAAAATAATTATTTTAATTTCACTTCTCTAAATATTTTTTTCTCGCTCCACCCCTGCCTCGAGGGGGAGGGGAGGGGTCACCGAGAAGGAGGTCTTGTTATGATTTCGAAGGAGGTAGGGCTGGCACGCCATAGCCATCTCTATTATACTAATGCCAATACAGGGTGCTATATATTGATGGTTAATCTTCAACTTGTGTTCTTCTGTGGCGAAAACAGAGGGCTATTCGCATCACTTTCCATGTGTTTGAATTTGTTACTGGTTTGTCACTGTATTTTAAAATTATTTTTAAAAAAATTAAAAAAAAAAATTATTTTGAATTAATATATTTTTGATATTTTCAAATTATTTTAAAAATAATTTTTAAAAAATAAAAAAATATTATTAAAATACTTTTTTAAATAAAAAAATACTTTAAAAAATAACTATAATTATATTTCCAAATATATACTCAAGACTTCATCGAGAAAAAATCAAGGCACGAAAAGGATGCATCTCCTGTTAATTTAATCCCATTTATTATGTTTAATTAGTCAAATACAAGACGAGTTGTGAAGTCAAAAGATAGCAAGAATAAGGAGATCAATGATATTAAGATTGAAAAACATACACTCGTTGGTTATTATTTTACTTGGTTTTCTTAGGAAAAAAACATTAATTTGAAGTTTTTTCATTCTCGGGTTGTTATAAGAGTGTTTAAAAGTGTAATAATAATTATTTTTTACAGTATTTTTTTATTTAAAAATATATTAAAATAATATTTTTTATTTTTAAAAAATTATTTTTGATATCACCACATTAAAACGATTTGAAAACATAAAAAAAATTAAATTTAAACAAAAATATTTTTTAAAAAAAATATTATTTATACCGCGTTTCCAAACAATTTTTATATATATATGAGATAGCATCTTCATTACATCAAAGAAAGTTATTTAAAATATGTGTGAGTGTGGTAAAAATTGTATTTTAAAGTGTTTTTTGTTTAAAAATATATTAATATAATATTTTTTATTTTTAATATGCATGCAAAAAAATATCTAAAAATATATATAAAAAAAATCAAAACAAAAATAATAATTTATTTTTAAAAAAATACGATTGGAGCACACTCTCAAATTGCAAAACCCATGTTATCCGAGGGCATGGGGCTGCTGGTGAAATGGGCTGTGGACAAGTGTGCATTTTTCATGTGGTGGAGAGAAGGACAGCACGGCAGCCCAGCAAGCCCAACAGTTTGTGGATAACTTCCCCTGACAATCACCTCGTGAATCAAGGAGACAAAATATTGGTTTTTTTTTATTAACAGATTTAAATCGGATAATGTCTTGCTTTTTCCTTCTTGATTTTGATAATCAGACAATTCTTCTCGTCTTCTTTTTTGAATGGATGGATAAGAAGATTTATATGGTTTACACGTGTGCTGCACGCGCATCAATTTACAGAATTTAATTGTAAGATTAAGATATCCATCCATCAACGCAGGAGGTGGGAGTGTTAAAAATCAAGAAATTTTAAAGATTAGATTCCTCATGAGTTAAATATCCGCATGTTTTGGGAGTGATGTTATAATTATTTTTCAAAATATTTTTATTTTAAAATATATTAAAATAATATTTTTTTATTTTTTAAAAATTATTTTTAACATCAGCGTATCAAAATAATCTAAAAATACCAAAAGTATATTAATTTTAAATAAATAAATAAAAATAAAAAATTAATCTTTTTAAAAAACATTTTTAAAATACAAAAACAAATCAAGAGCTAAACATGGAGCATCCATTATCCTCTTCACTTGTCTTTTTCTTTTAATTTAATTATAGAGATTTCAAATTTCATTCATGTAAAGAGAAATTGAAGATAGACAATTGAATAGAGCAATCAATGTGACTTTGAAAAAAAAGCGCAAATTTGAAATAACCCTTGACCAAGAGTATGAAAGCACCAATAAATTAAAAAAAAAAATAGTATTTCTCGAATAAAAATAATAAGAATATTTGTGCTTATATTTCTCCCAGGAAATAACGATCCATTAAGCTGGGGGCATAATTTTTGTTTTGTAGCGTGATTGATGGGTTTTTCAATATACTGAGTTGGCAAGCTATGACTTGAAAAAAAAAAAACAACCAACTCAGTGTTTTTGTCTCCTTTTTTCCCCTTGCTCTTCAGTTTGGTCTTTTTAAGAAGCATATTCCATTTTCTTCCATAACACCATGTTTCGGTTATTTCCTTTGTCCGTCACATCTCCAGCATCGGCGTCCTTAAGAGGGACAGTGGAAAGAACAATAAAGATTGCATTAGGCAAGTTTGAAGCTTGTGAAGAAGAAACTAACAGACACCTACACGGTGGTCAGGCAGGAGATGGAGACCACAAATGCTGAAACAGATTTTAGCCCTGTTCTTTTCAAGGTGAAGCAGACACAGCGAAGCCTCCTGATGAGGAACATTTAGAAACTACCTTTACAGGGATCAACTCACAGTAAAAAGTCAGAAAACATTCCCAATGATTATTGGTTTCATTGTTTCGGCCAATTGAACTTGTGACCTGTGCAGGGTATCTTCTCCCTATAAGTTGCTAGAATTCTATATAAACCTGCAGGAAAAAAAAAAAAAAAAAAAAAGAACAAAACGTGTACAGAACTCACAAAAAAAGAAGGTGAAATGATGAAAAAAAATAACTTGATCATTTACAATCACAAGAATATAGATCCTAATTGTTATAATTGTTAAAATTGTGGCACACTGTTCTGCTACTCTTCTCTCTGGACTCGCTCTTCACTTTTCCATATTATTCCTGTCCACCTCCATCGATTGACGAGAAGATGCTGGCTGCTGCTCTGCAGAGGGACCTGCTTGAACAGGCCTTTTGAATTGCACCAAGATCATGCTCATGTTGTCACATCCCTCACCACCATTGGTATTGGGTGCCAAACACCTGCTGAAAACTCTCTCGCATATCACTGAAAGCTTGGTTTCCTGCATAGATTTGGACAGAAATATGGTTGCCTACATGTTTGCATATATTCCGATTCAGAACTTTAACCAAAAGTCTACAGAACTTACAGTGTTTAACTGTTCATGCACATAGTCCACTAGCTGTTGACTTGACATGCAATCCCTATGGAATACGTGGGAATTTATCAAAAATAGTAAATTCCAAAATCAAAACAAATGAGAGACCCAAACAACTGCTTTTAGGCTCGCCAGGAGTGATCAAAGGGGTGAAGAGGGGAACCAGAAATAGAAATACAACCAAGCACCACTTAAGTTTCCAGTGTATATGTTACAAAATGAATGTGCTTCCTCTAAAGGCTCTAACTCATATGTGAATGGCAAATATCATCCTCCATGAAGAGATCATATAAAAGTGTTGCTTTCAGGTGAACCTTGCATCTTGGAGTGAGTAGCATGCAAATACTAGTTGTGCTCTTCGATCAAACTGAGTTATTTTAGCCAAAAGAAAAGGTGCATGACTGCTAAATCACACCAGTCTTCACATCATCTTAAGACTATACCAAATTATTTATCATCCCATTGTCGTTAGACCCGATTGACTAATTTCCAGCACAAGTTGACACTAAGGCCACTTCCATCTCAAAAGATAGTTGAGTTCCTAAGAAACTAGATTTTTTTTGAAGTTGCTTGAGGTGAAGACGTGGTTCAGTTATGAAGTTGTGTCAACTAATGCAGACAACTTTAAAAGATACTTTCCAATCATATTTCCTTGTTTTAGAGCCTAGAATTCCCAGTAGCATGCAAGTTCAAAGAAGGTATCCATAGAAAATCTATATTACATTTCAAAAGCAAAGGAAAAGCAAAGAAAAACAGTTGTGCATAAGAAGTTCTTTCATGGAAATGAGCACATACTTATTTTAAGAGAAAACAAAACTCACTCACCAAATTCCATCACAAGCAAGAACAAGAAACTCATCATCGTCACAGAGCTCAACCTATTGAAGTGCAATGACAAATTATACCAGAATCCCATGAAAGAAAAATAAATGCATGACAGTAACATATAGCAATCATGCAATACTGGCCAAACGCATTCTTAAATCCTACAGGTAGACAATTCGTAAATGGATAATCTACACCCTTGAATATGGATGGGTGTCATAAAGTAACATAACTTAAACAATACCAGCAGTTACCTTTCAAGTGCTCTCGAAAAAAAAAAAGAGGAAGGAAAGATTGACAGCAACAAGCATTCTGGGATAATGCAAATGCACCAACACTACTTACAGTCTTTATGTCTGGATTTGCAGTAACAATTTGCTGCTCAGCGGGCAGTTTTTTGTTCTGCTTGAACTCTGCGTCTCCTGCAACAAAGAGATCAACAGCATAAGATGTAATTGGCCCAGACAAGTAAAATTATGACCTTGTCTTGGAATTATGAAGGGGGGGTCAAATACCAATTGCCCTAGACAAGTTTAAAGTTCCATTAACACGTCCAACTACTATAAAACCACCAGCATTACGAATCCTTTCTCTCTCAACCTCAAGACCGGGCTTGTGATCTTTAGACATTTCATATGCCTGCAAGAAAGGACTTGCATAAGACACTTCACATGTAAAATCTTGCAAAAGATATGCTATTCATTCATTAAAGAGGCATGATTCCATGAAAGACCCATTCACTTATTGTCTTACCAAATGTTACATGGACTTGGGTACGACAGTAGGAGGTGGATAAAGATCTAAGCTCAGAAGGTTAAAATAAAAGGATGTATCAGTTTATTATTTTGGTCCTGATTTAAATTCATCAATTCACTAGGGCAAAATAAAATGTCATAGGGGAAAGGTAACATTCTTGATTGGGTATGCTAGCAGGGTCCGCCCCTTTTTAGACATCTAACACCCTTCCTCGCGGCTAGTTTAGGGAAGAGGGTTAAAGGATTCTTGGCTTTTGCCATTCTTCATTTAATAGCTCTAAGAGGCAAGAATGTCACCCCTGAGAAAAGGAAGCTTGCCAATACAGATCTGCAATATTTACTTCTTTCTTCTCCCATCAAGAGTTTGATGTTTAGTCAAGGGTGATGATGATGCCACTCTATCAATTTATGGGACTCCACTAACAGTGAGACAAATGACGATATGCCACTCCATCAATTTATGGGACTCCAAACAGATCAAAATAAGGTGCATGTTAGCTCCAGTAATATATACTCACAGAC
The DNA here is from genome assembly GCA_018804465.1 of Populus tomentosa. Lineage (NCBI taxonomy): Eukaryota > Viridiplantae > Streptophyta > Magnoliopsida > Malpighiales > Salicaceae > Populus > Populus tomentosa. The sequence goes on along the minus strand of CM031969.1, from coordinate 3,205,373 downwards.
CCATAACAGGCAAGGAAGCATACATGCATGTATTGGGATACAAACACCGAACACCAAGATCATTTTCTATTCATTGATTGGGAAACATCAAGGAACAAACAATCAATTCCTTTTACCAAATATAGGGGAAAGAAGAAAGCTGAAAGCTTATTAAACAAGAGGGAACAAGAATACCTGACCCTTCCTGGATATAACACAACGAGAATCACCAGCATTTGCAACAACAAGTTGGTTGTTTCGAATAATTGCAACGCATGCAGTGCTTCCACAATTCGGTCCATCAAAGCCAGAATGAGGCCCCTGAGTTTTTGCATAATAAGATTTACTTTTCCTAAACTTATTAAAATATTATTATCATACCATTTCAAAACTAGTAATATTAACAACAGCCAGTATGCAAAAGTTATTGATAAGTCAAGTGATAATCAATATTTAAGGGTGGGAGTTTATATGATCACTGAAACAACACAAACAACTGTCCTAAACATGGTTAATTATACAACTAACTGCACATGAATAATTGAATGAAATAGCCATTTCTATAAGGGAATAGCCATTTCAATAAAAGGGAATTTCCCATTAATTATACTGAAATTGCAAGAGCAAATTTCTAAATCTGAACAGCCAAAGAAAGAAAACCACCATCAAAAACAAATACAAAGGTAGTTTAAATAGGAATTAACTGCCATTGAGTTTGTCTTGCAACCAGCACCCATTTCCCCTCATCTTCCCAAGAGGTCTTGGATTTTAGCCTTTCCTTTGTAAGAAATAATAAAAGGAATAAGCTAAAGAAAACTAGTAGAATATGCATTAAGCAATCGAGAACTTTCAGGGGTCTTAAAACTCTAAAATTTCAACTCCATAACAACTAAAAATATCAAGCCTAAATAAGACCTTTGAAGCTAAATGTAAGCTGAAATTCTCCAAAACAAAAATCCCTCCAACAGAAATCAAGAAGATCCCAAACAGCCAAAACCACTGCCCTGTTTTCACACACTCCTGTTCAATATGTGTATGCTAGTGCACTTCAGTGTTGGTTGCTCCAGGGTTGCATCGATTGACGATGGCAATGAGCATAGCAAGGAAATATTATTCTGCCATTAGCTACAAGCAATCAAAAAAAGATTATATAAACACGATGGAGTACCTCCTCATCAGGCCAATCATCAAAATGGCCATTGACTTGACCACTTCTAGGTGACCATATCAATCCTTCTATCATACCAGAAACCTTTTCTATGTTATCACCCAATCTAGATAGTTCTCTCCATCCCCTCTGCCCACGCATCATCTCATCCATTCTGCATCAACAATACAGTTAGGATACATAAAACTTGAAATTGCATGGTTTTGAAAGGATTAGAAACTTATGTCAACTATTACAGAAACCAGTACAGTTATCTTATAAACTGACCAAAACCATTACTTCATACTATTGCATTCACCATCATTACAGTAGCAATGACTAAATATGGGTACAATTTTTTTCACTCTTTGATAAAAACAATATACTAATAACATATAAATGGCATCACCACTGTCAAAGAACAGCTCATGCAAGCCTTGGTTGCGAACTAGTTGGGCTTGGTTATACATGGGATCCCTTTCCTATTCTATTTTTAATGAGCTAAACCTTCTATTAGCTACTGTGATAATAAAGTACGACATCATACCAAAGAGAGCATTAACATATCCGTAACACAGTTCAAATACGAGTCTAGGTCAATAACGTACAACTCAAAGGCACAACCAAAACTGATAGCAAGGGAATAATTACATATATCAGCATGTTAAACAAAGTAAATAGTAAACAAGTGAAATAACCTGAGAAAAGCTTTCTGTAAAGAAGCGCCTAAATCACCAGACAAATAACTTTCATGTTTGAGCACTTGTTCATGAAGATATTTAGCACAGAACTTAGACACTGCTTGGCCTGCAAAACAATAGAAATTGATAAGAATGAGACAGACTGCATTTACAAACCCAGGAAATGATTCCAAGCATTGCATTAGACAACTACGATAATCACCATAACCAATAACTAAAATGAACCTTGCTCAATATGAAGGGTAAGTTGATGCATGCTTGAGGAGCCACCAGCACAAGAATAATTGATTATGAATCGACCCTGATGCTACCACTAGTTCCACCTTACCAGCATCCATCTCATCTGATTCTTCTAAAGATTTTGAATATGTTATAAATGGATCTTTACACCTTACAGTATTTGTAGTGGCAGAAATCCAGCAATATACCTCTTGAATCCTTCTTTGAAATTTTAAAACAAATTCCACGCAAAGTATTAATCCTTCTTTCTAAAGCCCTGACTCACCACATAAGCACAGACACTTCAGGTCATAAATATTCTCCCTGACCTAGCCCCTTTAACAAATAAGAAAAAGAAATGCTTATATCTAATTCAAACCTCCAAATTTTAAAGGGTCAGGTATACCATTGTCGTAAAGAAAGTGCAAAATATTATAAAATATTAGCATCTTGAAAGGGAACAAAACTAGGAGGTTTTCACAAAATAATAACAGATATTAGAAAAGATATGAATATACATAACAGAATTCAAGGAAATGCTAACCTCCATGGCCATCATAAACACCGAAGAAAGATGTTGAACTGTCCAAATCTGGATAAGCTGCATGCTGCCAAACAACTTTTATAAGTTCATATGCAACCAGGAACACCACATTACATCAAGACAATATAAGTCAACCAAAATGGACAAAACTTTATCCTCTAAAGTTGATACATGCTTGAAAGGCTCTGTATCTAATTCCCAGTGCGATGATACCTAAGATGCAAACTAATTCCTAATCTCTCAACTATACTCTTTGAAATTGTTTCATGATTTCATCTCAGGAATCATAACGCTTTCAATATGCATCTGTGACTCTGCCCATGCTATTTGACTGAATAAGATCATATCCTATCTATTCAAAAAAGGCTCAACATTTCATTAAATGTCCACTTCAACATGTATTATAGAAAGCGCTCCCTTTTGCAACAATACACTTGCCAGATGTAATATCACACAAATTCAAAGAGTTAAGATCATTCTACATCATAACTCTACATTCTATTGAAATCCGTACTAGTTTTCTCCAGTTTTAACACAGTAAACATCTATAGGAAACTACATAGATGATCATGAACCATCTTTAAAGAACCAGGCAGATTCTGGTTCTCTATAGGAAACTCCATAATTCATCATGAACCATCTTTAAAGAACCAAGCAAATTCTGGTTCTTTCGTTCGATTTGCCCTTAAAATTGTTGCTATTTTTTGGGCAGGGCACAGAAACATTAAATTCAATACTTTCCTGCGAGTTAATGACACATGAAAAAACAGCAATAACAATACCCGTGGGAAGTCAATTTCTTTTAACATCAACATCTAACCTAAACATTCAATTTTAAAAAACCATAAAGAGTACTCACGGCATCTTCCATGGTTGTACGCCAGCCTTGCATGGAGGACAAACCATATCGAAGTCTATCATTTTCACCATCTTGCGAGGCCTTGTCAGTTTTAGGGGAGCTCAAATACACCCCCATTTCTTGCTGAAACAAGATCAAAAGCAATCAGTAACAAAACAAACCATTCTTCTTGCATTCAAATCATCCATAACGCCCAAACAAATCCGAAAACATCCCAACATGCCCATCCAAGGGACCTACAGATAGCCCAATGCTCATAAATAAATAACATGTATAAATACACACACAAGTGCCTGGATAGAATTTCAACGAATAAGCAAAACCAAGATATAATCACACACGTACACTTTCAAAAAAGTAATATACCTTACACTTTCTTTTCCCTTTTCTTTCGATTTTTCTACATTTTCTTGGGAACCAAACAGATAGAAGAATAAAAAAACAGAGAATCAGATTAATACCTAAATAATTGGAAAAGATGTGCTAGAGAAACAGAGTAAAGAGGGCAGAAACAATCTCCAAGGTTTAGTGTTTTTGTGTAAGGATTGATACTCACTCGTGTGCTGTTATTGCAGACAGATCAAGAGATGTAAGGATTGCCTGGTTTAAGGTTATCTTTTGAGCTTAAACTGGATCGGTTGCACGCGTCATGCACGTGTGTTGGCTAAGAGGAACAAGCAGATAAGATAGGGGTCTGACGTGATGTGCATTTAATATTTTTTTTGTCCAAAAATGTGGAATAATCAACTTATTTTTGTCCCATGGAACGGATTAAATTGTTTTATTATTATTTTTATTTGCATGTAAAAAAAAAAAAAAAAAGAACTGTACTTTACTTCTCCTACTAAAATATTATTTACATGAATAATGCTTTTTTGTTCGTTTTTTATTTTTTTTATTTTTTAGATGTTAAATATATTTAAAATTAAATTTTATAATTTTTTTTAACTTTAAATGATTATTATAATTTTATTACTCAAACAAAGCTTTGATATTTTAACTCAATTAACTTGAATTTTTTATTTATTTTTTAATTAATTTTATTTTATAATATTGAATTAATTGAGAGTGAAATTTTATTATTTGTTTGATTTGTTTTCTAAGAGATTATCTCCATCTCATGGCTCGAGTCACAAATTTAACGGGTTAAACGAGTTGACTCAAGTTATTTTTAAGTATCCATTTTTAATCAATTTTTTAATTATAATTTTATTCTTTAACATTAGGTTTATTGGTGATTGGGTTTCATGATTTTTTTTCAATTAACTTCTTATAAAGTGATCTTGATCTCGCGATCTAAATCGCTAGTTTGACGAATTAACTTGATTAACTCGATTGTTTTATAGTTGAATTTTTTTCTTAATTTCAAACAAATCATGAATCGAGCTTCATGATTATTTTTTTATTGGTTTTTTATGAGATTATCCTCGTTTCATGACTCAAGACACGGGTTTGGTGGGTTAACCCATGTTAGCTCAAGTCTTTGTGTTTTTTTAATCAATTTTATTTTTAATTTTATCTTTCAATACTAGGTTGATTGAGAATTGAGTTTCGTAATTTGCTTTCTATTATGTTGTCATGATCTTATAATTTAAATCGCGGGTTTGGTGAATTAATCAAGGTTGACTTGGGTCGTTTTTTTATTTTTTAAAAAATATTTTATCATTCAATATTTGATTGATTAGAAATTAAGCTTCATTATTTATTTTATTTTATTTTATATAGGGTTATCATATTCTCATGATCGAAAATAAAATTGATTTGTTAAAAATATCATCGGCGTGACATTAAATGGAGTTTACAATTACGGTAGTGTTTGGAAATGAGGTATTAGTTGTTTTTTTAAGTTTTTTTTCTTGAAAATATATTAAAAAAATTATTTTTAACATCAACATATTAAAACGATCAAGATCATTAAAAAGATTATTTCAAAGAAAAAAATAAATATTTCAAAAATATTTTTTAAACGCAAAAACAAACACAACCTAAATACGTGTCTGATATTATGGTGTAAGATTAAAAAATATATATATATATAATTTTTATTTGAAAATACATCAAAATAATTTCTTTAATTTGTAATAATAATATATCAATATTTTCAAAATAAATATTAAAAAATATAATTTAATATTTTTTTCCAAAACAAATTAGGATATCAAAACAAAGCACACCATACTGTTCAGGTCTGGATCTCAAGAGTTGTGGTTATGAAAGTAATTACGCTCAAATTTTCCCTAGCCTCCCAGGTCCCTTTGATAACCTCCGGGATCAAAACCTACCCTTGGTTTTAGTATTTAAAAAATAATGCTTGAGAACATGGTTAAAATTATGTTCTATAAAAAGTTAATTTTTTTTGTTTTAAATTAATTATTTTTATATTAAAACCTTATTTTGATTTATTAGTATTAAAAATAATTTATAAAAATTTATTTTAATATATTTCCAAGTAAAATACACTTTAAATTGCAACTGTCCCACACCTTAAATACAAGAGCAAATCATGAGTCCATGACAAACCTAATAACCCCAGGATGAATTGCAAACCTAAGGCCAAGCAAATGGCTCAGACATGGCATGAATTGTGGAGAATCTTAGGAGTATACTACTCAGTACTCATCACAGTGTTAAGCTCGTCTCCTTCACCGTCCGAGGCTGGAGCCAAACCTCCAAGAAATGTAAAAAGGAAAGGATTTTACTTCCATCTACGTAGTTGTTGCGGGGTGTTTAACGTAGACATCTTATTTGTTTTTGTGTTTTAAAAATATTTTTAAAAATTTTTAAATTATTTTTATTTATTTTAAAATAATATATTTTTTATATTTTTAAATTATTTTAATACGCTAATAATAAAAATAATTTTTTAAAAATAAAAAATATTATTTTGATATATTTCTAAATAAAAAATATTTTAAAAAGCAATCATAACTACAAACTCACAAACAAACTCTAACGAAAGATTCAAAGGTGCGTTCCTCCGGTTAGATTAGACTAGGATATGTTTATTTTCTGGAAAATGATTTTTGAAAAACCAGTTTCCAAACTTTTCTGTGTTTATTTGTCATTAGAAAAGTTGGTTAACGAAAAACACTTTCTAGTTAAAGGAAAATTTAGCTTGGTTTCCATAAAAAGTGTTTTTTCTGGAAAATTTAGGAGGAAAATATTTTCCGGAAGTTATGAAAAATTTAGAAATATCATGATATTTGCTGATTATATCAAATTTGGTCCTCAAACTTTTGATTGCTATATATATTTTGTTTTGAATATTTCTTTTTCAATTTCGTCTTTTAAAATTTAATTTTTATATTAATTTTGGTCCTTATTTTTATAATTGTTATTTGCTTTTTCCTTATTATTTTTTTATTGAAATTTTTTATCTATCAAATTTGGTCTTTATTTTTTTTATTATTACTTATTTTATTTGAAATAATTTTTGAAATGTTAATTATTATTATTATTTTAATTTTTTAATTTTTAATTTTTAATTTTTAGATTTGATTTCTATTATTTTGATTATTATTTATTTTATTTGAAATCATTTATGAAATTATATTTTTTTAATTTATTTTTCAGCTTATTTTTCATAACATAACTAAATATTAAAAATTATTTTTCAACTTTTTTTTATTATATTATTAAATATTAAAAAATAAATTATTTTTTTAAAATTTATTTTTTAAAAATAAATTATTTTTCAACAAACAAACAAACAAAGTGAAGTAAAAGTCAATCAAAAAATTCGGTCACTCAAGAATCATCAACCTCCGGTGCCCTCCGTCAAACCTGAGGGCAAATAACAAGTCAATTGCTAAACCATGATTAAGTTTTAATCAACTTTGCAAAGGCTAATGGTTATTATTCTTCGTTTGCAAACAATTAACTAGATAATTCTCTCTCACTGTGTCAAGGGCTTGATTAACTCTTTTTTAATGTAAAGTAAAATATTTAATTTAACTTTTAACTAATTAATTAATTGTGATAATCTTATATAAAAAATTTTAAAAAAATATAAAATTCAATTTTTAACCAATTTAATATTAAATAATAAAATAATAAAAAAACCTAAATAAACCATAAAATTGATATACAAGCTAATAAAAATAACAACCATAAAGCACATTAAAAATATCAAGTCATCATTGAAAAGGTATTTTTTAGGGGTATTTGAGATTATATAGAAAAATAATTTTAAAAATAAGTGTTTTGCTTGGAAATATTTTAAAATATTTTTTTTAGTTTTTTTTTTTTTAACGTAAGCATATTGAAACTATTATAAAAAATAAAAAAAACATTAATTTAATTTTTTTCAAACTGAGAACACTTGAAAAAAAATTTATAAGAACAAAAACGAAAATGGTGTCACACACCCCGAAATAACTTCAAATTCTTAAATTCCTAGTCCAATCCCTTTTAACAGCCCCCCTTCCCTTTGTATTTTCGTGCTCCCATGGTATTGGCTGGACCTTCGACCCAATAACAAATCCATGGGTTAATGGACCTTCGGCCCGGAAACAAAGCCATGGGTTAAGCTGGCAACTTTAGGGCCGACCTCTATTGGATTTAACATTTTTTAATGTATCCAAAATGGGTCAAAACTCAATTCCACAAATTTTGCTCTCTTCTTGTGCTCAGAATCCAAATACATTCCCTCTTATATGCTTTTTTTTCATCTTTTAAAATAACAAAAAAATTATTTTAAAACTGTTTTAAAAATAATTTCATTTTACTTTTTTATTTTTATTTCTCAAATAAAATATATATTTTTATTTTTTTATCGTATCATCTCTACCATAAAACACTACTTAAACTAAAAAAATATATATATATTATGCAGTACAATTTAAAGATGTTTAGAAGAATGATAATAATTATTTTTTAAAGTATTTTTTATTTAAAAATATATTAATTTTAACATTTATACATGAAAATAATAAAACATATTAAAAAATATTTAAATTTTATGAAAGGTGGAGACATAGCCAGCTCAGTGTCAACCAACCTTGCTTCTCCTAAAGATGCTTATACATGTCCAAAAAAAACATGATAGATTCTCTTTGTTTTTATATTTTAAAAGTATTTTTTAAAAAAATAAATTAATATTTTTTAATATTAATATAAAATATAATTTTTAAAAAATAAAAAATAATATTTTAATATATTTTTAAATAAAAAAATATTATAAAAATCAATAGCAATTACATTTCTAAACCGTGAATTAATGCCTCACCAACCTTGTGCACGTATGATGTCAGAAGCTGAAGGATTCGGGGGATATTTTTAGAAACATAAAAAAAAGGAGCTGCACGGCGACCAAGAACTTATCAGTCAAGAGGGTTCACCACGCCATAGATGATGTCGAGAGGAGGGTTCCTCCAAAAACTTGCAGCAGGTCGCCATCTCACCAACCTCCCGCCTGACTCCGCGTCCATTCTCGTTTCTCGGCGGATGACAACGGTGATGTCCGTCTCTTTGTTTTTATATTTTAAAAAAAAATTAATTTTTTTTATTTTTATTTTAAATTATTATTTTTTTTATATTTTCAATGATATATTAAAAATAATTTTTAAAAATAAAAAATATTATTTTAATATATTTTCAAATAAAATATCTACTAAAATGGTGAATAGGGATAAGGATAAGATCTGAATCTGAAGTGGATGAGTTTTTTAATCAATCCAGCAACCTAACCATGTCAATAAACTGTGATGATATGAGCGAGGTGAGGCTCGTGTTTTGTCTCTATCCTGACTGTTTCTTGACTCCTTCTGGGAGCAGTGAGAATGCTTTTATTAAAAAAAACTAAATTAGTGTTTTCATATATTAATATAAAAAAATAAAAAAATAATTTCAATCCAATTAAGTGAATATCATATGGAGTGAGGAATTGGATTAACTGATTTGACTGGATTAATCTAAAATAATACCGATTTGTTTGAGTTCGATAAGTTATTAGGAAATTAGAAAGATTTTAGCGCAGTGGCTTTGATCTTGTGGATTTGATTGAATATCTCACCTAACGGGATGATGACCAACAACCTCATCCCATCGTAATACTGTTATTGCTGGGCCATGCACCTTGCGGCAGTTTCTGCTTTTTAATTATTTTTTTGTTGTTAAAAAACATTAAATTTTTAATGATTTTTACGTGTTAGTGTTAAAAAAATTAATAAAATATTTTATTATATTTTACACTGCAGCACCAAACACGCACAATATTATTGACGTGACTTGCTACCTTTTTTGAAAAAATACAATTATAATTATGGAGACAATTAAATAAATGGGAAGAACATTATAACAAGTTGTGTTGTGCTTCTCCTGGATTACAATGGTGTCTTTGTTTGTTTTCCTTGAGTGTATTTTTATCACATCTTCCATGTGTTTTTTGTGATTTTTTTTCAGTTATGGTCACTTCCATTGGTATGTTCTTCGGAGCTGAAGGCTTCAAATAAATATTCAAATTTTATTAGAGATCATTTAATGACATAAAAATTTGAACCGTAGCTTAAAGACACAATAAAGCAACAAGGACCAAAGTTAAAACTTAAAAAAAAAAAAAAAAAAAAAGACATAATGACTCATCTAAGATTTGCACTAAAAAGTTCAATTTTATCCACATCCTTCAACTTAGTTTTAGCATTCTGTGTTTTGATTTAGAACTTTTTTTTTTATGATTTATTCATTAATTTTGAGAGAAGAAAGAGAAAATTGCAGAAAAAATAATTTTTTTTTGACAAAAAAAATTTTATTAAGATATTTTTCACCCATCATGATGTCAAATGTAGATTAAGGTTCACATTTCTTTTGATATTGGATGATTTCTTGTTTTTTTTAAAAAAAAAAATCAAGTAAAGGATTGTATAGGTTATATATGGTTTAATTGAGGTTTCAAGGGGTGTTTCTTTAATGTTTTTAGTTGAAAACAAATTTGAAAATTAGTTTTTTAAATCAAAGAGGTTGGGACCGAACTGTCCACCCATTCTAGATGCGCGAAAAGCTTATTGATAGATAATGTATTATTTGTGTATTTAAAAAAAAAACACCTAACGTTTTAAATAAAAAGGATGGCCATGCACGCTAGCTTAACCTCTATTGTCATGGGTTAGAGGAGCTGATTCATCCAAACCCAATCATCTGATCTCTTTTTACTAAGGTCTTTCTGATTTTTTTATATATTTTTAATGAATTTTCATTAAAATAAATTAATAAAAAATATATTAAGGATGTTATTTTATTAAACACAGGACTATTTTTACTTGATTTTAGAATAATATCATGATTTTTTATATATATAAATCATGGAGAGTTCTTTTTATGTTATTTTTGTGACCACAATAAGCTCCTGTTAAAATAAATATTCAGGTAAAAAACTAAAAAAGATACTAATAAAATAAACAAACTTCAATTAAATAAATATATTTTTAAAATCATTTAAAGTTTTTTATGTTTATTTTAATTACTTGCAGTTCTTATAAAGTAAACACGTAGCATAAAAAAAAATATTTTTTTATAGAAAAATAGATTAATAAAAAAAGGAAGAACTACACCATCAGATTATTTTGTTTCTATGTAATTTAAATTATTTTTTTCTTATAAGAATTATTGGCATGTAATTAAATAAAAAAATTTGAGCAGTTCTCCTAAGATCAAATGTTTTAATCAACATGTATGCTTCTCGATTTGACCATTAATTAACACTAATAATTTCTTTAAATATTTATCTATACATATAATTAATGATTCATTTAATTAAATATTCAAGTCAACTTTTCATTTAACAATTAGTAATTTGACTTTTTACACAATCAATTCTTCTTATGAGCGTGACTGCATTTATTAATAATCGACCTAGTAGGAGCACTTATGACGAGCAGGCATTATTCCCCTAGGCAATCCTCTTGAATATATTAAACCATGCAGCAATAAAAAAAATATTAGATTGAAGAAATCGTCGAATAAATAAATAGAATATGGAGTACAAGGTTAGACCAGCTGAAACGACCAGATCAATCTACAAAAATACCAATTGGTTTGGATTCGATACTTATCAAGTACGTATTTTGAAATTGTGATGAGTTTTGTTCTTAGATTTTTTTAAAAAAAATTGTTTGTTTTTTAAAAAATATTAAAAAAACAATAAAAAATTATTTCAATATAATTTTTTTAAAATATTTTATAATATGATATCATCAATTACACAATTAAAAATATAAAAAAAATTTTAATTTAATTAGATATCAGCACACCAATCATGTTAGTTTATTAAATATCTCACCTAATAAATTAACAGCGACTAAACTAATCCCATCATAATATTATTATTGCTTGGTAGCTCTATTTATTTTTATGTTTTAAAAGTGTTTTTAATTACCTGCATCTTCCATCAAATGACCACATCAATAAGACTTAATATTTTTACTTGAGAGGTTAGGGTAAAAATCTTGAATAATCTCAATTTTTTAGTGAAACTGTTTTTTATTTAATTTTAATTTTAATTATAGTATGCATCGTATTCCTAAACGGTTACTAAATACATGAAACTGTTTTTTTATTTAATTTCAATTTTAACCACAGTTTTAATCAAATAACTATTAAAACAAACCAACTTCAATTAAAATTGTTTTTTCTCAAATAATTTTTTCAACCTACAACCATAAAAAATTAATGCAATATCGAACACACTAGATCTACATCTTCCATCAAAGGGCCACATCAACAAGATTTAATATTTTTACTTAAGAAGTTACGTTAAAAATCTTGGATAATACGGGATAGTATTTGTAAGGGGGAGATCGGTGAGCTTTCCTTCACCATGCACACCACAACTCTTCAAACTTCCCAGTGAATTAAAAAAACAAACATGATTAAAATTTATTCGTGCTAATTATTAAGTTTTTTTTGGGTTAATTTTGTGCTCACCTTATGTCATAATTAATTCCTCAACTGAGTCACACTTTAATTGTATAGAACGCTTTACAACTATTTAATAAAAACTCTTTTTAAATTTTTTTTTTCTAATACAGGTTAATTACATACTTGATATCTATTTTTTGCATTAATATACGTTTCCAAGGTCGTCATCGTCCTGAGACCAGGATCGCAGTTTCGAGTTCGGATCCTTGTATGGAAATTGGAAAGAGCTACCGAGACACACACACATGCTATTCTTTTTAAAAAAAATTATTGAGTGGATTCGAGTGCCGTCGCGATGAAAAATCAATATTTATTTATTTATTTATTTATTATGTTTTTGAATAATTTTAATATATTAATATTAAAAATAAATTTTAGAATAAAAAATATATTTTTAATACATTTTAAAATAAAAATATATTTTAAAAAACAATTACTGCTATATTACTAAATATATAAAGAGTATACTAAATATATAGAGAGTACCAACTTCAACCCGTCCTGAGAAGACAAAACAACAACTTTTTTATTTTTTATTTTTAGGGTGAAGTACCTTTTATTAAACAGTGTATTATACACACCTGTACGTTTAAAAGTCCAGGATGACATGTATAAAGAATTTCAAGGGCTTCTCATAATATCAATCCTAGATAAAATAAGTTTGACCTGTTTTAAGTTCAGTATTGTTGAGCTCAGTTATATAATCAACAATATATATAAATTTAGTGAGATGTTAAACCTAATACTTTTAAGTTTAATTATGTATTAAATCCAAATATATATAAATTTAGTAAATTGTTGTATCCATTCCTTCTAGCAGTGGCGGAAGCGGGGGGTGGCAGGGCCCTGGCCTCTCTAAAGAAATGTTTTTTCACATTTTTCAGCCATTTCCTTGTAAATATTTATAATTTTAGTGACGTGAAGAGCATCGAAAATGTGCAAGGAAATGTCACGATCCCTCCTAATTATTTGTTCTTGTTCCGCCCCTGCCTCCTAGGTTTATAATCATTTCAGGTCTAATTATGCATAACGTTGATAATTGTTTTAGGCTCCATACCAGAGATCATGAGGATTTACTTATTTATTTTTATGTCTTTTAATATTCATTAATATTTTATAAAAAGTTATTTATTTTTTATTAATATTATCAATAAAAAATAATGTTTTAATCTCTCCATTTAAACAACGTGATAAAATTCAAATGTTATATATATTTTTTAAACCACCACAAATGATTCGCACTTTTTATATTTTTTAAATATTCATACTTTATTTTTTTTTTTGAGATTTATTATACACAAACAATCTTAATCTTAAAATTTAAAACTTATTTTTTTATTTATTACAATCTTCTATTAAAAGTCATTGATTTTAATATTAAAAATCTCTAAATTGCAGAAAAAAAATTATTTTGTAGTTGTTGAGTCCTCCGTCACCCATAATCAACTCCATGAACCAAGAAAAAAAAAAAAACATAAACATTTATCATTCTTTCTCCGAACACTCATTCATGAATATATGGGCTCAGTGTCTCGTTATAATTGCATCGTATAATTGATGGAATTGAAAGGTTTAACTAGATTTTATTACTTCTCGGGAAGTAATATCATGTCTGTAATGGTTAAAATCAGTTTGGCATGATAAATTGATAAAAAAGATTTTAAATTCAATTACTAATTCAAATAAGATATTAATTAAATAAAACCCAGGACCTAGCCAGGTTTTTTTTTTTTTAATATAATTAACTTAGTTAAATCCAATCTAAGCTTAATTGGGTAAATAATTAAAAAAAACACTTTTAAATATTATTTTTAAAAGATAATCGATCCCATGACTTGCTAGGGGAGAAGTATTCTGCAATTCGCGTCGAGTTGCTTGCAGAGTGGTGCTCACCAACCTGGTCTGCTTTCCAAAAGCACAAGAAAATAATAATTTCTAAAGACAGCAAAGTTGGTAACGCAGGTTGAGCTGATTGACCGGTGGCATCGCTGCTGGTTGACGTGGCGATGATGAAATGATATGCTTTTAAAAGTAGTTTTTGTTTTAAAATGCATTAATATATATATTTTTAATTTTAATTTTAATATTAGTGTATTAAAATAATTTAAAAATATAAAAAAATTAATTTAAAACAATTTTTATTTTTTAAAATAACGAGGTATTTGTTCAACCACGCTAAACAAGCCGGAATAATCAAACACCATTAGGCGGGGGTTGGTGGAAACTAATAATTTTTGTTTCCCTTGAGAAACAGGCACCTTACAGGATCACTATAAGGTGGCCCTTCAGCGTCCTTACACCAACTCCATTTCCAAGGTTTCAACTTTCAACTCCACTCACACCGCTCACTTTCTTTTGTCTTAGATTTTATCTCTCCTTTTCTGCTTCCTAGCCTCTCAAAGGTATGCTAGCTCTTCTTGTCCTTTTTGTTGATTTAATTCTTGTGAATTTAGCTCTGTCTCTTCTTAATCTTTTTTGGTTTTTAAGCAATTAGACAAGGTATTTTAAGCTCGTAATTAGACTGATAAATGCACGAGTTAAATGACTCATGTAACTCCTCGTGTCTTTTGGAAGAGTTTCACAGGCCTTGGTGGTCCTTAGATGATTTATGTTAGGGAACGGTCAGGGTGGAAGGATGAGAGAAATCTAACTGGGAAAGGTTTTGACACATTGATTCTGTGCTTTAAATGACGGTGACAGATATATTTGCTGTTCTTTTTGTGTTGGCTCAGCAGTAATGTTGATGGAGTTATTTTCACATTTTAAGATTTAAGAAGGGCAAAGGGCCTTTTCTTTTTTCTTCATGTTGTTTTTTGATGTTTCGGATATAATTCTACAACAAAAAGATTTCATTTTCATTATTTATTAATGCCAGCCGCTGCGTATAACTGTGCAACCCACCGAGAAACTTTGGGCCCACAAACAGTTTGGGGCTGGAAAGGGTAGCAGTCATCATTAAGAGGACACCCACTATAAGTTTTGTAACAATTTGCCTTTCAAACTGCAGAGAACTTGGTCCGGGAGTGGGATAGACAGAGCATTAGGGCGGAGAAAGATGATAATCAACGTGAAGGAGTCAACCATGGTGCAGCCGGCGGAGGAGACGCCCCGGAGGGGGCTGTGGAATTCTAATGTGGACTTGGTGGTACCAAGGTTCCACACCCCAAGTGTCTATTTTTATAGGCCCACAGGTGCTCCAAACTTCTTTGATGCAAAAGTGCTCAAAGGGGCTTTGAGTAAGGCCCTTGTACCATTCTACCCCATGGCAGGACGGTTACGTAGAGATGAGGATGGTCGCATTGAAATTAATTGCAATGCTGAGGGAGTGTTGTTTGTGGAGGCTGAGACCACCTCAGTTATAGATGATTTTTCTGATTTTGCACCCACTTTGGAGCTCAAACAGCTCATACCTACTGTGGATTACTCTGGCGGGATATCTACTTATCCACTTTTGGTTCTGCAGGTATGCATCTTCCATTTCTACTTTTCATCTAATTTGGGACTTATTTATGTTTTGAGCAATGGAGCCACTGTGCAAGTGATTTATTCTCGAGTTTGAATATTTTGCATAAATTGCGGCGATGTTTACCTCTTAAAAATCTCCTTTTCAAGGCCTGATTTCTTATGAAGCCATGAATATACATGTCCTTTAAAGCTGCACAGTTGAGTCAATTCAACTCAACTGAGAAGTTTCCATGGGGGTAGGATGGAAAATCTGCATAAAAGAGGGATCTGCTGTGAACTGAAAATCCTCAAGTCACCCTGTGGCTTTTGATTGTCACTTTATTTAAGCCAGGAATAAAATGCCAGGTCAGGGTATCCTGAAGCAAAGGAGCAGTGGTTCTTACTGTAGTTTTTATGATTTCGATATTACATGGCATCAAATTTTGTTTCCATACAATAATAACAACAGTAACCACCCTGAAATTCTAATGTCTAGAAGTCTCTACAACAAGACTGAAAGATAGCATAAAGTAAGGTTGATTGGCGAGTTTATGATCGAGGGAAGTGGTTCACCAAACTTCAGTTGTCTGTAGCCGTATTGAGATCATATCACCTGCTAGTTTAATGCACATCAGCTGTCCCAACGCGATAAGTAAGTGCTTGATAGATGACTTGAGAGACATTAATTGGTAGCCCAAGCTTTGGCTGTCTTAGTATTCATTTTGATGCGACCTCATAAGGATTGGATGCGACAAACATAGTGCATCACACATGGAATTATCAGCTGTGATGGTCGGAACAGAGTACTGAGGTGATGGTAAACAACCACACATTTGCTTGATAGGATCCCCACAGAAATACTTCGGTGGGAACTTTAAAAGTTTGAAGTGAGCAATTCTGGGAATTGTACTTCATCTTGCCATGCACCTGGATATTGAGAAGATGTGTCATCTGAAAGGTCTAAAATATAAGAAATTAAAGGGAGGTGGTTGAGAATATTTCCACTCAAGAGAGCTGGTCAAGTCTGACCATTGTTTTTCTTTTTTGGTGTTGAATATATAGACTCAGTATGTAGAAATTTGGTTTGGCTTGGTTAGGTTATGCTCATCTATCTCTAGTGGTTTATGGGCTTCATTTTTCCAAACAAACATGAATGCATACTCTGTTTACACGGTTTTTGGAAAATATTTTTATCATTGAACTTTGATGAAATTTACCTTGTGTATCCACGGCTATCCACTAATTGAGCGTAATAAATGAAGAAAACGTTGCTGTTTTATATTTTGCAAGTGATAAAGACTTGACTCCAGTCAAAATTGACAGGCCAACTTACAACATGTGCAGAAATTAGCAAGATTCAACTTCTTGATGGCATGCTTTTTCAAGCTCCTGAATGCACTTAAGATATTAAAATAATTAACTGGCATTGTTCTTTTTTGGAATAAAGAATTCTGATTTTGGTTGATTCTCTGCAGGTGACTTATTTCAAATGCGGAGGAGTTTCACTTGGTGTTGGTATGCAACACCATGCAGCGGATGGGTTTTCTGGTCTTCACTTCGTGAACACATGGTCAGATATGGCTCGCGGACTTGACCTTACCATTCCACCCTTCATTGACAGGACCCTTCTCCGTGCCAGAGATCCACCTCAACCCGCATTCCACCACGTTGAGTACCAGCCTCCACCGTCCATGAAAACCATTCCTGAAACCTCAAACCCAGAGAGCACGGCGGTCTCCATTTTTAAGTTGTCCAGGGATCAGCTCAGCACCCTCAAAGCCAAAGCAAAGGAAGATGGAAACAATATTAGTTATAGTTCATATGAGATGTTGGCGGCTCATGTGTGGAGATCAACATGCAAAGCACGTGAACTTCCTGATGATCAAGAAACCAAGCTATATATTGCCACAGATGGTCGGTCAAGATTGCGCCCTCAACTCCCACCTGGTTACTTTGGCAATGTGATCTTTACAGCAACACCAATTGCAGTAGCTGGTGAAATGCAATCAAAGCCAACATGGTATGCTGCAGGAAAAATTCATGATGCGTTGGTTCGCATGGATAACGATTATTTAAAGTCAGCTCTTGATTACCTAGAGCTTCAACCTGACTTGTCTGCCCTTGTTCGTGGTGCCCATAGTTTCCGGTGCCCAAATCTTGGGATTACTAGCTGGGTTAGACTGCCAATCCACGATGCAGATTTTGGCTGGGGCAGACCCATATTCATGGGCCCTGGTGGGATCGCATACGAGGGCCTATCATTCATCTTACCCAGCCCAACAAATGATGGGAGCATGTCAGTAGCCATATCTTTGCAAGCTCAACACATGAAACTGTTTGAGAAGTTCATATATGACATTTAATTGAAAGAGCCAAGGCTATCATCCTCTCGTGGTTTTCGTCCTCCCTTCAGTAAAACCAGGCCGGGAAAATTCAGGTATACCATTTTTTCTCTTGTTGGCCATGTATCTTTCACAGTATTTTTTTCACACATGGTTTGATGTAACAAGACTATTTCAAACGATAATACCCTCCTGACCGAGGGCCTAATTTGATGTAATAACTGAGATGGTTGAATGCCACAGCATCAATTGGAATCTAGTTGGTTGATGCATTAATAACAGTGGCAACCACATTTCGACATTACGTAAGGGGATTGTGAGCTGTCTGTGCTGTTTGCACGTTTGTGGTCTCTTTTGCCTTACCATTTAAGGATCATATATCTGCCAAAGCTTTTGGTTTTTGAACCCTTCGCCTCTTGTCACCTGCTAGAGTCGGGCATCGGTTTTGGTCTGGTACTGTTTCAAGTATATTTCAATGGCAGAACTGCTGACCTCTTCTGTTTGTTTTGTTTCTTTAATTGAATATATTGATTACAAACAACACATGGAGGAAAGCTGGCCGATGCGCCAGTACAACAGTACTGAGATGGTAAAGTCCAGTGCAAACATGATGGCGAAAGATAATTCTAGGACAGTCATTGACGAAGACAACACCTGATCGTTTGTCATGCTACATGAAAAATAATTATGCTGAAAGAAAAACCACAAACTAGCAACACTACTTCAACTGCTTAATGACAAATCACAAAACCACTACCAGGAACCAAAGAAAGGGGGAACGAGGGCCGTAATCAATCAAGAATTTCCATGTACTTCAAGGATGCCTGTGAAGCTAACAAATGTAATTGGGAGTTGACTGAGAAATGAGGCATGAGGGGCCATAACTAAAGCAAGCTAGCTACCACAATCTTGGACCCGTAAATATGCCCAGTTTGTAAGATCTAGAGTGATAGAGAAGGAAATACGAGAATGAAAGCCAAGCTCACACACAACATGGTGGCTGTCACAAAGCTGCTAGCCTTTGCTGACAATACGGCATCGCTTCTTCCCCCGTGCTTAGGCCGGTGGACAAAATTTGCACCACCATAAGCTCCCTTTCCTCTCCGTCCCTTTTTTGAGTGAAAAATCACATGCTTTCCCTTGTATTCTCTTCTTTCACCTTCTCTAGGCAAATCCATCTTGCCTTCTAGATCTGCAGGTGCAATAAGTCTAGAAAATTAGTGTCCCTGGCCTAAAAGAGGAAAGCAGCAGATTAGAACTACCATAAACGAAAACGAGTTCCAACCGTGAACTTGTCCTTGCATAAGAGGTCCTGGCTTGTCGAAATCTTCATGTTGTGGCGTGGATGTAACTCGATGAAGGGCCACGCTACATAAGAAGATGGAGAAAGTCCAGGCTAGAAACTTAACCTTCATTTAACTTTTCCTCAATTTCTCTTCTTTTCGTTTTGAAATGCTTTTGGAGGGGGAGGGAGGGTGGAGGATAGAGGTTACCTGTTTTGATAGGCAAAAGAGGCTATATAGGGTTGAAGGCTTCAGGGAGGGAGTTCTAGGGGCAAGACAAAATAAACATATGGGAAATGAGATTACTTGGGTGTGTACTTATAATACGAACATTGCGTAAATGTTTTTTCCGGCCATTAAACTTTTTTTAATGTGCAATTTCATCCACTCAAGTAATATTAGCATGGTTTTACATGTCGAAATTTCTTTCAATTTGCATGCTCTTGTAACCATACTAAGGACTACATTTGTTTTCCGCTAGCTTTTATGTTAACGGTGAAATAAACACATGTTTGATATAGCATAAAACTCAGTTTTATATCATGAGATCTATTAAAAAATTAAGTTTAAAACACAAGTTTTATGCAGTAGTTTTTATATGTTTTTTTAATCAAGTTTAGTAAATATTCCTTACTGGTCTTTTTTTTATTGTTTGTAAAAAAACCAAAATATTTTATCCAATATTTTATAAATATTTTTTGTTATACATAAACTTCAACTATATTTTTTACCAAATACATATCTAAATCCAATTAACTACAATTAAATTTTTTTTTAAACTTATTTTTTTTTAAATTATAACCAAAAAAACTATCTAAAAAATAAATACATCCTAAACAGACCGGGAAGGTCTGTCTCTCTCTCGGGTTTTTGATAACTCCCCCCCCCCCCCCCCCAAAGAATCCCTAATCCAGTATTCTTTTTATTAGATCTGATATATATTCTTTTTTTATATATTTATCCAATTTATTTAGCGTTTGTTTAGTTAATTTTACTTGGATTAAACAATGGCCCATGCAAAGCAGGATGGTGAGGTGAGGATGCTCATCAAGTGGTAGCGTTAAATCTCTGGAATGGAATAGCACCGTCTTTTTTCGCTTCTCTTCATTAATTTTATAAAGAATCTCAGTTTTATTCTTATTTTTATCTCCTCATTATCATAATTAATCTCATAAGAAAATCACAATAAAATACCATGCAAGATTGAAAAATCATAAATTATTTAATATAAATAAAATATATTTTTTAAAATATTTTTATCATGCTTCCATCTTCATTGATTATTTTATACCTGTGAAGTATAATAATAAGATTTAATCCGATAGTATTTAGCTACTTTAAATATTAATAAGTGTCAAAAAATTATCTCAATCCAATAGCTTAAGCTGTTAGATAAAAGTTCTAAGATATAATTTATATTATTTTTTAACATTCCTCTCAAGTGAAAGCTTTTTGGACTTGAAACTTGCATATATCAATATTACCCTTTGCTTGATTTTTATCAAATAAATAGAGATGGTGAGATTCGAACTCATAATTATTTAATTATCAAAACTTTAATACCATATCAAAAAATTAATTTAACTCAATAACTTAAACTATTAAATAATAATAATATGCCGTGACAAAGCTTGATGAATAAAGACGCAGGAGAATTGGATGCCCACTTTCTGTTTACTTTGGACTGAGAAAGTTACTTTTATTTATGAGAAATATTCATTTTACTTTAGAAAATTTGTGGAACTGGGCCCCTATTTATCAACCTTTTTAAAATTCGAGGGCTTATATGACAACTTCATGAAATCTGGAGCGACAATTTATTGATTTAAATATTTTTTTCTCAAAAGAATTATTCACATATATATTCTCAGAACATTTTGCATCAATTTTGGAACACTCCTGATAGAACACCTTTATGATAGAATCCTTCAGTACACCGAAACTCCATCTGTATTATAAGCCCTTAATTTCATCAAACAGTACCCTGAAAAACATCAAACACGCTGTATATTTTATGTCCACACAACGTTAAAACTAGGAGAACTATGCATGGAACTAATCAGTGAAGAAAAAAACCAACAGAGAATAACAAAAGCATAGCTCGAAGATTGAATATTAGAAGGTGCAAAATGACAGAGACTGAAGTTCAAGCCTCGTCATTCAATCTTATAATTAACCAGCACCACCTCCAAACTAGCCTTCGCCACCGCCTGTGTCACCAGCAGCTTGCTTTGAAATGATTGGATTCCATATACCCTCCAAGTTGTTGATTTTGTCATTTATTTGATCAAAGCAGGTTGCCATAGTTTACAGGTTGAAATCAAGAATTTGGATGCTTTGCTGCAGTTTTTGTATGATTGAAACGATTTTCAGGTTGCCATATATACATGTATGTATGGAGGTAGGTAGGGCGTCTTGATCCAATCAAAGGAGCAGCATTAGAAAGTTTAACACGACTGGGTTGAACCATTAGGCAGCTTGGACAATTTTGGTTCAAATATTGGTTAGTTTAGAGTTTGGACGACACAGAATTGGATTCCTGTCTGTCAGGCTTTAAGAGTTTCAAGTCAGACCTGATTCCTGACAGAATTTCCAAGCAGCTGTTGATATATAAAGATTTGATACTTCGCATTTAAAAGTGTTTTGGTATAATCTCTTGGTGGTTGACAGAAGGCCAATCTTTCTGCAGCTGGGAGCCAACTATCAGAGATTAATGAAAAAGAAAATGAAGAGAAGTGGGATTGGATAATTAAACAACTCCTTGTATTTCATCAAACATCTAAATACACATCATTGATTCCACTGCATGATTTTTCACAACATTAATGCTTAAGCATGCATAATTTGAATCACTCAAGCACATTCAAGGACGGAGTAACAGGAGCTGATAAAAATAGAACATTCAAAACGAGTACTTTCAAGCCCTAATCAACCTCCTCAATCTTAGGCCCGGCTCCAGAACCACCAGAGCTAGCCTTGCTGTACCCACCTCCTGGCATCTGGGCACCCCCGCCCATTGGCACATCACCGCCAGCTCCTTGATACATCTTTGAAATGATTGGATTGCATAAGCCCTCCAACTCCTTCAACCTGTCCTCAAATTCATCTACTTCTGCCAATTGGTTCCTGTCTAGCCAGTCAATTGTCTCCTCAATCTCCTTCTCAATCTTCTGCTTGTCGGCCGGGTCCAACTTACCACCAACCTTGTCATCTCTCATTGTATTCCTCATATTGTAAGCGTAGTTCTCCAGGGCATTCTTGGCCTCCACCTTCTTCTTCACTTTCTCATCCTCTGCTTTGTATCTCTCTGCCTCTTGCACCATTCTCTCAATATCATCCTTGCCCAGCCTTCCCTTGTCATTGGTGATGGTAATCTTATTCTTCACTCCTGAAGCCTTATCTTCTGCAGAAACATTCAAGATGCCATTTGCATCGATGTCGAAGCATACATTGATCTGCGGAACACCTCTAGGCGCTGGAGGGATTCCTTTAAGCTCAAATGTGCCAAGAAGATTGTTGTTCGTGGTTTGAGCCCTTTCACCTTCATACACTTGAATTAGCACACTGGTTTGGTTATCAGAGTAAGTACTGAAGACTTGCTCTTTCTTGGTGGGAATTGTTGTGTTTCTTGGAATCAAGACTGTCATCACACCACCAGCAGTCTCAATGCCAACGCTAAGAGGAGTGACATCAAGGAGAAGTAAATCTTGAACCTTCTCATTCCCTTCTCCACTCAATATTGCAGCTTGGACGGCAGCTCCATAAGCAACAGCCTCATCAGGGTTTATGCTCTTGCAGAGTTCCTTACCATTGAAGAAATCTTGCAGAAGTTGCTGCACTTTTGGAATCCTTGTTGATCCCCCAACAAGAACAATTTCATGAACGTGGCTCTTATCAATCTTTGCATCACGGAGACACTTCTCCACGGGTTCCATGCACCTTCTAAATAAATCCATGTTCATTTCTTCAAATCTTGCTCTTGTGATTGTGGAATAGAAATCAATACCTTCATAGAGGGAATCAATCTCAATAGTTGTCTGAGTGGTCGAAGACAAAGTCCTCTTTGCCCTCTCGCAGGCTGTCCTCAACCTTCTCAGAGCTCTGGCATTGGCACCAATATCCTTCTTGTGCTTCCTCCTGAACTCTGCAACAAAATGATTAACAAGCCTATTATCAAAATCCTCACCTCCAAGATGAGTATCACCAGCAGTCGCTTTCACTTCAAAAATCCCCTCCTCAATTGTCAACAAAGAAACATCAAAAGTTCCACCACCAAGATCGAAAATAAGCACGTTATGCTCGCCACTCTTCGACGCCTTCTTATCCAAACCATAAGCAATGGCAGCAGCAGTTGGCTCATTAATAATCCTCAAAACATTCAGACCTGCAATAGCTCCAGCATCCTTTGTAGCCTGCCTTTGCGAGTCATTGAAATAAGCAGGCACAGTAACCACAGCATTATTCACAGCATGACCAAGATAAGCCTCAGCAATCTCCTTCATCTTGGTTAACACCATAGAAGAGATTTCTTCAGCTGAAAACCTCTTCTCTTCACCTTTATACTGCACCACAATCAGAGGCTTGTCAGCAGGGCCTGGAACCACCTTGAAAGGCCAGTGCTTCATGTCACTCTGAACTGAAGGGTCAGAGAAACGCCTGCCAATAAGTCTTTTCGCATCAAAAACAGTGTTTTGAGGGTTCATCGCAACCTGGTTCTTAGCTGCATCACCTATCAAACGTTCAGTGTCAGTGAAGGCAACATAAGAGGGAGTGGTTCTGTTGCCTTGATCATTTGCTATGATCTCTACACGATCATTCTGCCACACGCCTACACAACTGTAGGTTGTGCCAAGATCAATCCCAATGGCCTTTCCTTCAGTTTTTGATGCCATTATGGATGTTTTAGCAAGAAAGTGTCAAAAAGGGAACGAGAGCAAAGAAATTTGGTTGGTTTCGAGAGTGTGGGTGCGTGTTTTGGGCTGAACTTGTTACCTTTCGTGTTATGTTTGTTTCTGTCTGAATTGAAATTGGAGGCTTGCTGTCGATATATATATATATATAGGGGTGCGCGCAATGTATTGGAAAGTTTGAGAGAGCAAAAGAGATCGGTAGAAGATGCCAGGGGGAGCGAAATGGAGAGAGCTCCAGGAAAAAACAGGGGAACACCAGAGGGTTCTGGATGGTGCTCGTGAGCTGAAATGGGCTGGCAGTCATGGTAGCTGGCTTTTGACCATGTTATATTGTAACTCTTGGCCTTTTCTTACTGTCACCGACCCAATCTGCTCCTCAACCCAGTCCATGAAATTTTCCAAAATTAATATGACACGTGTTATTACTTGGGGTTGAGATGGTTCAAGACTAATCGAGCATGGAGGCGCCTTGCCCTTTATGTATTTTTGTTGTCCCCGCTTCTATTTTTTTTTAATAAAAAAACATAGATGATAGGTTTTGAAATCGTTTGATATTATTATTAAATTAAAAAATATTATTATTTTAAATTTTATTTTTCATCAAGATAAATTATTTTTATTTATCAAAGTATATTTTATTTATCTTAGTGAACATTATGTTTTAAATTGAAATCATTGGTTCTCTTAAAAAAAAATATTTTATCATTGTTAAAATAATTTTTATAAAATAAAATACTATTTTTATATTTTTATATATGATTGAAAAAGGATAAATAAAATATTTTCAAAATAGAAATTAAAAAATGAATTTTAATGAACAATTTATTATTAGTATTATTGTTTTTATATTGAATACAAAATAATTAAATATTTTTATTAATATTCAAATAAAAAATTATAATAATATTTAAAAATCATTACAAAATGAAAGAATAAGTGAATCTGTTAATGTTTTTGGTGAAAAATTAAAAAGTCAAAGAAAAAAAAAAAAAGACAAACAGCAAGGCACGTGTATGCTTGGCCTACTCATATATATATTTTTTCTTATCGTCTACCGTTTACCTTTTTTTTTTTTTTTTTTTTTTTTTATTATTATTGAATTATGCTAAAACATAAATATTAAGGTAAGTGTTTGAGATTGCAATTAAATCATATTTTTTTTAAAATTTTTTTTTTTTTAGTTTAAAAATATTTTTTTATTTTTTAAAATTATTTTAATATACTAATATCAAAAATAAAATTAAAAAAATAAAAATTATTATTTTAATATATTTTAAATAAAAAATACTTAAAAAAATAATTTCTAATATAATTTTAACCATATTATAACCAGATTCAAATTCCAAACCAGAATTTCTTGGGCAATAATAATCTATTATAAAAGATTATTTGGCATAGTAGTACTGGTGTTTCTTTTATTTTTGATTTTTTTTAAAATTAATATTTTTAAGTATTTTTAAATTTATATTTATGTTAAAAATAAATATTTTTAAAATATTATTTTAATATATTTTAAAAAACATGCCCGAAACAACCAGTAAAAATTCCACGTGCATGTCTGGTACGCTTCTTGACACCAAACAGCAAATCAAACTTCACCACTTTTCCAGAACTCTCTAGTTGCAACCTTAACACTTTCTTTAACTTCCACCAGTCAAACTCTTCGTCGTCGACATCAATTTCTCTCTCATCTTACCGTCTTCTACTCTCCTCTCGAAATTTCTTCAAAACCTCCACACTCCCTTTATATACATTCCTCTCCCAAAGAGCTTCCACCAACTAGAAACTTTAAGCCAAAGAAAAAACATAAGAAAGCTCTCTCAAAACCCACGAAAACAAACACTTCTTGTTATTCATAGCCAAGTCTTTCTTCATAGACTCTTGCTGTTAAAGTTGCTTGTAGATATATGGCATCAAAGACTGAAGGCAAGGCTATTGGTATTGATCTTGGCACAACCTACAGTTGTGTAGGTGTGTGGCAGAATGATCGTGTCGAGATCATAGCCAATGACCAAGGCAACAGAACTACTCCATCTTATGTTGCCTTCACTGACACTGAACGTTTGATAGGTGATGCAGCTAAGAACCAGGTTGCGATGAACCCTCAAAACACTGTTTTCGATGCGAAAAGACTTATCGGGAGGCGTTTCTCTGAGCCTTCTGTTCAGAGTGACATGAAGCACTGGCCTTTTAAGGTGATTCCAGGTCCTGGTGATAAGCCCATGATTGTTGTTAAGTACAAAGGTGAAGAGAAACAGTTTGCGGCCGAGGAGATATCATCTATGGTTTTGACGAAAATGAGGGAGATTGCTGAGGCTTATCTGGGCCATTCTATTAAGAATGCGGTCGTGACGGTGCCTGCTTATTTCAATGACTCGCAAAGGCAGGCTACCAAGGATGCCGGTGCTATTTCTGGGTTGAATGTTTTGAGGATTATTAATGAACCTACTGCTGCTGCTATTGCTTACGGTCTGGATAAAAAGGCGTCTCGAAGCGGAGAGCAGAATGTTCTTATTTTCGATCTTGGTGGTGGGACGTTCGATGTTTCTCTGTTGACGATCGAGGAGGGGATTTTTGAAGTGAAGGCTACTGCGGGCGACACTCATCTTGGAGGTGAGGACTTTGATAACAGGCTTGTTAGTCATTTTGTTGGAGAGTTCAAGAGGAAGCACAAGAAGGATATTAGTGGCAATCCAAGAGCTTTGAGAAGGTTGAGGACTGCGTGTGAGAGGGCGAAGAGGACTTTGTCTTCGACTACGCAGACGACTATTGAAATTGATTCTCTCTATGAAGGTATTGATTTCTATTCTACTATTACTAGAGCAAGGTTTGAAGAATTGAACATGGATTTGTTTAGAAAGTGTATGGAACCAGTGGAGAAATGTCTTCGCGACTCCAAGATTGATAAGAGTCAAGTTCATGAGGTTGTTCTTGTTGGTGGTTCAACAAGAATCCCCAAAGTTCAGCAACTCTTGCAAGATTTCTTCAATGGCAAGGAACTTTGCAAGAGCATCAATCCTGATGAAGCTGTTGCATACGGAGCTGCCGTCCAAGCTGCAATTTTGAGCGGGGAAGGGAATGAGAAGGTTCAAGATTTGCTTCTTCTTGATGTCACTCCTCTTAGCCTTGGAATTGAGACTGCTGGTGGTGTAATGACTGCCTTGATTCCAAGAAACACAACGATTCCTACCAAGAAGGAGCAAATCTTCTCCACATATTCTGATAATCAGCCAGGAGTGCTAATTCAGGTTTATGAAGGTGAAAGGGCTAGAACCAAGGACAATAACCTTCTTGGTAAATTTGAGCTCGCTGGCATCCCACCTGCTCCCAGAGGAGTCCCTCAGATCAATGTATGTTTCGACATTGATGCTAATGGCATTCTGAATGTTTCTGCGGAGGATAAGACTGCAGGAGTTAAGAACAAGATCACCATCACCAACGACAAGGGAAGGTTGAGTAAAGATGAGATTGAGAGATTGGTGCAAGAAGCAGAGAAGTACAAGGCAGAGGACGAGGAGGTGAAGAAGAAGGTGGATGCCAAGAACTCATTGGAGAATTATGCTTACAATATGAGAAATACAGTGAAGGACGAGAAGTTTGCAGGGAAATTGGGTCCAGCTGATAAGCAGAAGATCGAGAAAGCAATTGATGAGACTATTGAGTGGTTGGAAAGGAACCAATTGGCAGAGGTGGACGAATTTGCAGACAAACAGAAGGAGTTAGAGGATTTGTGCAATCCAATTATTGCAAAGATGTATCAAGGTTCTGGTGGAGATATGCCAATGGGTGGTGGTGCTGAGATGCCAAAGAGTAGCTATGGCAATACTAGCTCTGGTGGTTCCGGTGCCGGACCTAAGATTGAGGAAGTTGATTGAGGCCTCAATGTTGGCAAGCAGGGTGTTCTGTTTTGGCTCTCTGCCCTTATACTCTGTTTTGGCTTGTCATGTTTGAAGGAAATCCCCTGTAATGTAGAGTACTAGTTGAGGTCTGAGGGATTTTCATGTAAGGAAATACTAGTTCCTGCTAATGTATAAGATATATTTCTGCTTGATATTATTCAATAAAATAGCTTGAATTTCCTTTTCCTTTTCCCCTTTTCCCATTTCTTCGTTGGGCTATCATCTCTAGTCTCCTGCAAGTTCCATTGCTTAGCAACATGGAAAACTCAAATCTTTTTTCCATACTGTCGAAAACACTAGACCATTTGAAGGGCGAGCTTCAACTAACAGAAGACAGTGCTGGTTATGAAACAAAATAAACTGAGAAAGAACATGACAAAAGGACTAAATTTAAAACTTTTTTTAAAATATAGGGATTAAATATATAGTTCTTCAAACTAAGAGGATCAATTAATCATATTTTGTAAACTATAAGGGTTAAATTCTCAGTTCACGCTCAGCTAACCAATGGCTTCCGCTTGCCCGACGTCACTCTCTGTGTTTCTGAAGTTTAAAGCTTCTAGTTTGTTTTGTTGTTTCCTTGTCAATTGAAACATCAAAAAGGCGAATAGGATTTTCTCTTACATGCTTTATATGTTTATCTGAAAAAAAAAAAAGAAACTTAGATTGAGGAAGCCTGGGGTAACAATGGCTAAAACATTATATGGCACCACATATTATATTTAATTTTATTAATTTAACTCAGTACAATAAAGATAATAATATTTGAACTCATGATGATTTAATTATATACCAGGAATATTTTAACTCGAAAAATTAAGTTATTTGCAAAACTTGCATTTATCTATCCAAAAATAATCTCGACCGCATCCATTAAATTTGTATATAAGCTCCACCTATGGTTTGCTCTTGGAAATAATTTGTCAAGTGGTTGATGGTGATCGCTATAGTGGAACATCATCCCGCTTGACGTTCAAGAGATTCTGCTCCTGCTAATAATAGCATAAATGAAATTAGTTACTAATCAAATAAGCTTAGTGGGAAGTGCACTGTACTTTGGTGCTGTTTGGAAGCGGAATTGTTTCTGGTCGGGACTCGAGGTAGAAGATGGTACGTGACTTTGTTCCTCCGGGAAGGAAAAGGAAAGAAACAGTAGTAAGCCAAAAACTCTTTGTTGGCTTCAAGTGTTTTGCATCTATCCTTGCTTCATCTCATAGATTTTATGGTGAGTTTATAAGCAAGGGCATTGCAAATTTTATTTTCCGGGGAAAAGAAGAGAGATTTAGAGATGATTTTCAGTCTGATTTTGTTGGAAGGTTAGCATAATAATATTAAACCAGAGGCATTATAGTGCATGTACAGAAAATGGGGGAAGGAGTTCGTCATCTCCGAGAGTGGATGATGAAATCCCGAGAGAGGAAGCAAATGTGGCAGTGGTGTCGCCACTAAGATACCTCTTTAGTCTATCCAAGTCATCAGCAGCATCAAGCATTGTAGGCCTAGTAGAGGGGGACTCCTGAGTGCAAAGAATACCCAGTTCAACTAATTCTCCAATGGCAACTTCCCACATCCTTTTCACTTCAGGGAATTGATCTCTTGAAGCTCTCATCAAGGAAGGGTCTACCACTCTCTCTAATCTACCATGGTAGTGAGTCTTGACCCATTTGTGTAGGTTTAGCCCACCAACAAACATGTCATCTGTTGGCCTTTTTCTAGTCACCATCTCGAGTACTAGAACGCCAAAGCTGTAAACATCTCCTTTTGTAGAAGTGTTTGATCCGAATCCATACTCTGCATTATAGAAACTCATGGTGATTTACTCTCTGTGTTTTATATCTGTGTGAAGTAATGGAAGTGTTTCGCGATTCAAAAATAAATTTAGAATCCTTTTGTTAGATTTCTATATGCAGAAGTAATGAAGAAATTTGTACCTGGAGCGATGTATCCGATTGATCCACATAGCAAATTTGCTGTAGAGTTTCCCATTTTCTCAACCACCCCACCATTTCCACCCCCAACAGTCATAACCAGCCTTGCTATGCCAAAATCAGAAACCAGAGCTGTCATGTTATCGTTAAGAAGAACGTTACTTGGCTTTAGATCACAATGTATGACTTTAACAGGAGAGTGGTGATGCAGATAGGCCATGCCTTCAGCTATGTCACTGCAAATGCTAACCCTCTGTGGGAGAGTCAAATCGGAACTGCCTGAACCTAAACCTGTCTCTGAATGGGGATATAGACGGCTATCCAAGCTTCCATTTGCCATGTATGGAAGAACAAGAGCCTTGAAATCAGGAAGACTGCATGCTGTTATGATCCTTATCAGATTTCTGTGCCTAATCCTCTTCAACACTTGGCATTCTCTGTTAAAACTCTTGGTTGAATTCCCAGACTGGAACTGCAATACCTTTACGGCTATGGCTGTCCCGTCCGGAAGAAGACCCTTATAGACACGTCCATAGCTACCTGTCCCAACTAGTCTCTGCTCATCAAACCCTCCCGTGGCTTCAGAGAGTTCTCTATATGTAATTCTTGGAAAATTGTGGATCAGTTCTGGAGTTTCTGGTCTCCTTGCCTGTTCTGTATCCACAGAGTTTCCAGAGGAAACCATGGCCTTGATACGGCGGATTCCAATCACACAGCAAATTATTGTTAAGAAAGCTGATGCAAATGTGACCAGTGCAAATACAATCAAGAACAAACGTAAGCGAAACCACTGTCTATTCTGAGAGCATTTGGGCATGCCGGAAACTGCACCACAAAGATCCTGATTGCCTAAGAATGACTTGTCCGTGACGGAATTGAAGACACCACCAGAGGGTATCACTCCTGCAAAGTCGTTGAAAGAAAGATTTAGGAAACTGAGGCTTCGACTTTTGTTGAGGCTTGTTGGGATCCCTCCAGATAAGTGGTTTCCTGAAACATCAAAGGATTCAAGGTTCTTTAGATCACCAATGGAATCAGGAAGGTGCCCTTCAATAGAATTGTGTGAGAAATTTAGCCGCGTCACTGCGATGCAGCTTGATATCTGAAAGAAGATGCTCCCGCTGAGGTTGTTTGATGAAACATCTATCTCTTCAACATTTTCCAGCTTACTGAGTTCTATAGGTAAAGGACCATCAAGAAGATTGTGTGAAAGATTTAGATATCTTCGTATCTCGCGTATACCTGATATTTCTGGAGGAATACTCCCTGTCAATCTGTTATAGGACAGGTCCAGCATGGAAAGATCAGTGCACTTCCCTAATGTTGGAGGAATAGTTCCTGTAAGAAGGTTGTTGTTGAGAAACATAAAACTCAATCGAACCAAATTTCCTAGACTTGCAGGGATTTCACCAGAGAGTTGATTGTTTGACAGGTCGAGCAGACCAAGATGAGGGAGTTGACCTAATGCTGCTGGAATTGCACCCGTTAGTAAGTTATGTGATAAGAAAAGCTGCTCCAAGTAAGACAACCGGCTGATTTCGGCTGGAATGGTCCCGTTTAGAGAATTGGACGTCAAGTTCAGCCACGTAAGGCTGGAAAGACGTGCTATGCCTGGAGGAATCGTTCCAAAGATGCTGTTTTCTTGCAATAACAGAGTGCTTAGGTCGCCGCTAAGTCGGCCAATTGAACCGGGCAATCTTCCTCCGAGGCGCATACCAGCCAATTCCAGCTCCTGCAATTCAGTACAATTTGCAAGTGCTGTGAAGAATGGCTCGAGGTTGGTGTTGTGATCATGGCTGACCATCTTATTATACGAGAAGTGGAGCGAGACAACTGAATATAGTTTCCCTATGATATTTGCCGGCAATTCTCCAGTAAGACTGTTAGACTCCACATCTATATTATAAAGTTCTGAAATGTTGGCTAAAGATGCAGGAAGTTCTCCTGTAAATTGATTGTTGTACAGATTGACGTTCCAGAGACTTGGACAATTTCCAATCTCCTGGGGAATTTTTCCTGTGAGTAAGTTCTGTGACAGTTCTATATTTGCTAATGAAGTGCAGTTAGAGAATAAAGAAGGTGGAAGTGTGCCCATCAAATGGTTTTCAGTGAGAGTTAGCACGGTGAGGTTGGGAAGAGCACCAAGAAATCCCGGAAATGAGCCATGTAGATTATTGCTGTCTAGCCGGAGAGAATGCAGATGCCGGAGAGAAGAAAATTCGGGAGGAATAATGCCATAAAAGTGATTCTCATCAAGAATGAGATATCGAAGCCCACTGAGATTTGAAATGACGGGTGACAATGCCCCGGTGAGTCCACTGCGGGACAGATTGAGTTGTACCACACTGTGACGATGTTTGTCACATCGGACACCTGTGAAGCTACAAACATCTCCGCCCTCAGTCCAGCCAGCTAGCTTGGACTCTGGATCAAAAACTATGGTCTTTTTGAATGCTAGAAGAGCAGCCTCGTCAGCGAGCAAGGAATGGTTACGATGGTGGCGAGAACCTGAAACCGCGAAAGCAGAACTTAGAAATAAATGCTGGAACAGCAGCAGCAGAAATGTTCTGATGAAGATCATTTTTTCTTCCGCTGTAAGTGCCCAATAATGTTTCTTTTATGAAATCCTTTGCTCCTTACACTTTCATCCTGCTTCATAATAATGAATTACCTCCAGAAAAAAAAAAAAAGACTTTTGAGAGAGAAGTGTAGATACGGATCTTTCAGGAACTGAAAAGAAATTCAATGCAGGCTATGATTTTGTGGAGGGACTAAAAAACTAATCCTACCTCTTCCTCATGATGAGTAGACTTTCAACTAAGCCTAAATGAATAGGCATTGAAAGGACAACAAGACAGATTGGCTGAGGGTTTTCTTCATTTAGTAGGGCACGCCCAGTCTCATCCTTTGCTTTACCCACACAGTTGCATATGCATGTCATAAACACACAAAGAGGTTGCAGTTGACATTACTTTTCCCTGTTCATCGTGGATGCAGGATGTATTTCTTTCAGGTACCGCAGTTGACTTTTTTGTGTTCTATGAGTGTCCTTTGAGTGCAAATGACTAAGGCCACTGTCTGTGGCTCATACTTCTGGAACAAGTTGCTAATCCTGGGTCAAATCAACCAAAGATGGCTGGGATGCGTGTTTCATTTTCATTGTACAGGAACAACCAGTATTTCTTGGCCAAACCTGGCTAGTTTTAGCTTGGATTTTATTCAATCTTTGCATTGGCAGTGGCTGCACAGAATGGATTGTGGAAGATCAAACTAGCTATGTTCTGCTGATGGCCGAAGTTGTTTAGATCAAGGAAAGGAAGGAAAAACAACAAGAACGACTCTTGAAAGAATGCGGTCTTGCCTTTGTGTTTACTATTTAGGGAGCGAATAGACTGGCGGACTGCAAGTTATATGCAAATATCGTTTTCTTAACCAAATTTTATGAAAAAAAGGTCACTGCAATTCTTAGCTAGTGCTGCTCCGTCTGCTGTTTTTGGCTGTCGCTATCAGTGTCGTCATCATCATAAATGGAGGAACTACAAGACTCAACTAACTTGGAATGTCAATGATCAGAATATCTTTTAGGACCCATCCTTTAAAGAGAAGATTGTGGCAGCCCGAATTTTGATCCACTAGCAAGCTTTGTTGAACTGTTGCACTTCCAGCTCGCAAATTGGTTTTTAATAATCAGTTTATCCTTCAAATGGATGGTGCTAGTGTGGTGGTGTAAGCATTTTGGGATTTTCTCAGGCCTTTGGCCTAGTCTATACAGTGACCAAGCTGCTGCATCAAGAGAGGCAGTGCAAGTTTTGACCCTTTTAGACACTCAACATTCAGACTGCAGAGACTTCTTCTCGTACACTTCAGAAACTGAATTCACTTCAGTTTCCTGTTCATATCCAGTAAGAACATTTTGCTGGGTTTCCATACCTGGACTAAAAGTGGATCCATGTCTAGACAATTAATTGTTGAAGCAGCTCTTCCATTCTACTGGTAAAAAGAGATGCAGATATGATATTGAGAGGGGGAATTTCTGCGTGCTAGTCATAAGTGTCTGCTATGCATTCAAGTCTGACTCGGCAAAGGAAGACTAGACGCAGAGAAAAAAAATATCTAATTCAATGTTTGATCATTTCCAAGTCCACCAGAGGGACAGTAGCCAACCTTGACCACTTGGCTAAAGTCTAATTGCCAGTGGACAAGTTCAATAAACATGCTATAACATTAACAAAGATTAAAAAAAGGAGGAGGTAGGACTATGATCCCTAAGAGGAAGAGTGATGGCTCAAGTTTATTTAACATTTAAATCACGAGCATGCTTAGATTTCAAGTTTCTTTGGAATCACATCATTTGACTTGGTATATACTAGCTTACATGCTAGAGTGTAAAGCTGCGGTTAATTTTTTTTTTTTTAAAACATAATAAAAATGTATTATTAGTATAAAGAATTATTTGATAGTTTTATTAAACTCATTTTAATAAGTTAACTTTAGAATCTATTGATATGATTCTTTACTTAAATCGATGTTAAAATTAAATTATATTAGAGATACTTGATATAATCTAGTCGTCTTGATCAATTTAAATATATCTGATTGGTCAATAAAAAAAATTAAAAATGAAATTTAAAAAAATAATAAAATTGATATAAAAAAGCTTTTCAATCTAATTTTTTATATAGTTTGAATTTAAAATTAAATTGTGTGAGAGTTGTTTCAATTCAACCTAGTTAATTTGATTAATTCAAAGATAATCTTACTAATCAACTTCTTACTTTATTTGAGTTTTAAAATAAATCACGTGAAAATTATATGAATCTAGGAAATATATTTAATTAAAACTAATATGTATTACCGCTGTAAAACTTATAAGTGACAATTAAAAGAAAATGAAGCCTTTAGATTCTCTAAATCTTTAGAATAGAAAGTAATTTAATAGTGTGTATATACTTGTTAATAACTATTTAATCTCTATAATCAATCATAGTAATTTTTTTTTAAAAATTATGGTAAATACTTAAACATATTATTATATAAAATAATAAATTATATCTTTAACAAATATAATAATTTTTTTTATCACAAATCAACAATAAATATAATTTAATAAATGTGCTGAGAAGGGTATGAATTTTTTCATTTAAACTGGCCATCAACATAATATAATAGTAGTAGATTTCTTAATAATAACAAACTATTTTTGATCATTAATTGTTCTAAGATTTTTTGAACATAATTGTAGTCTTGACATTAATAACATGAAACATAACTTGTGAACATTTTATTTCTTCCCTGATATAGAAACCAGTTACATGAATTTACTATTTAATGTCAAGCATAAGACAAAAAAAGAGTGAAAAGAAGTTGTAGTTATCAAGGACTTTTATCATCGGAATTTGTCCCAGTAATAGATAGTAGGTTTATGGGAAACTTCAATTCAGTCCTAAACCTATATATTCATTCTCAATTTTACCCTTAATCAATTATGTACTAAAATGGTTTTTTTTTCCCGATAAAATTTGATAAAGGATTAATAAACATTATCACTTTCGGTCGGTCTAATGTGTGTATTTATGTACTAAAATGATATTAATTTGATAATAATACAAATAAACATTGACAAGAAAACATAAATAAGATTTATAAATTTGGGACTCAATTGAAAATAAATATATACATTTGAGATTAAAATGAAATTTTTTTTAGAAGAATGAGTTTAAAAATAACAAAAAATTCTTTTCTCGATAATATGATACTCTTGTTAACTATTAATTATTAAAGTTAATTCAAATATTGATGTGCCACACAGTGTAATTCGCAGACAAACACACTCTTTATATATATATATATACCATATTTGAAAATAAAATCCCATTTAATAGCTAGGTTTGTATAACATAAATATTTTAAATGTTTTTTGTCCTAAACATGATGTGATTCTTTAATATTTGTAGGCTAAAAGATCATAAAAATACTTCTTGATGTAAAATTTTTAAAATTATTTCTTGAAATTTATTGGATTTTTATTAGTATTTATGAGAATTTCAATTAAAAATAAATAAATAAAGAATTCTTAAAGAGGGTTCTGGTAATCAAAACTTGAGCCATTTGTAATGGTGAAATAGACAGCGGGACAAAATGTTCCCCAACGATAAAATTGAAGGTTCAAGGGCATGATTGAACAATTTGTTGGTATAAGGCTAAATGTGTCTCGATCTTAATAGTTTAGGGAGAAAAGATGCCAAGGAAAAAACCGTTCAAAACCTTTCCGACAATGTATTGCGACATAATAATCCGAAAAAATTGATGATTGACCGAAGGTGTAGTTAGCAAAGTGCACATAACACAATTTACAATCGGTGAAAATCCTTTCCAAACGCGTTTAAGTTTTCAAACTCGCTTTCTCTATATATATCCGAAACCCTAAGGAGGCATTTTGTAGACAATTCACTTGCGTTTAACTTTCAAAAGAGGGAAGGAAAAGGGGAGAAGCTGCTAGCAATGAAGGGAAAGGCAAAACACGTAGTAGGAGGAGGAGGAGAAGAGAGCATGAAGTACAGAAATAACAATGGAGGAGTGGCATGGTCAAGAGGGCCGCTACTTGGCAAAGGAGGGTTTGGATCAGTTTATTTAGCAAGTTTAAAGAACCCCAAATCAAGAAATGGCTATTATCCTCCAGTTATGGCTGTCAAGTCTGCAGAGGTCTCTGCTTCTTGTTCACTTCAAAAGGAGAAAGAGGTATTTAACTGTCTCAATGGCTGTCCTTTTATTATCAAGTGTTTTGGTGAAGAAACTACCAGGGATGGAGGTGGTGAGATGTTTTATAATGTGTTGTTAGAGTATGCATCAGGAGGGACCTTAGCTGGTCTTATCAAGAAATCTGATGGTGTTGGTTTGCCTGAATTGGATGTGAAAAGATACACTAGGTCTATTCTTGAAGGGATCCATTATATTCATAGCCATGGTTATGTGCATTGTGATCTCAAGCCTGATAATATTTTACTTGTTTCCAGTAGTACGAAGGCAGGTGAATTTGTGGCAAAGATTGGGGATTTTGGGTTGGCAAAGAAATCAGAGAAGAGGAACAAGAAAAGGAAATTCGACCCCTATCTAAGAGGGACTACTTTGTACATGGCACCAGAGACCGTGGCTAATCATGTTCAAGAGCCTCCTTGTGACATATGGGCTCTTGGATGTGTTGTGCTTGAGATGCTTACTGGGAAGCAAGCTTGGGATGTGAAACCTGATGTTACTATTGAAGAACTAATGAGAAAGATTGGTGATGGATATGAATTGCCTAAAATGCCTTCAGAGGTTTCGAAGGATGCCAAGGATTTCTTGAAAAGGTGTTTTGTTGCCAACCCTATGTTCAGGTTTACTGCTGAGATGTTGCTGGATGAACCTTTTGTGTCAGGAGTGGATTTAGATGGTGGTGAATTTGTGGAGACTTTGGACGCGGAAAGTGTGGAATGGACAGACTCATTATGCGGGACAGATGATGAATTTAGTGGTTCGTCATTTTATGAAGAGTGGAGCTTCACATCAGATGAGGGTTCTTGTTTCTCTCCTTGGTCTGACGATGAAGAGGGTATTACCAGTAATGTTGATGCAATGACGCATGCATCACGGGTTGAAGAAAATGCAGTGCAGCAGTATCTGCCAACCTGCACTATCCCTGCTGGTGCATAGGAGTGAAGTAATGCAGACTTTCCAGTCAAATAGGTCTAGGTTGAAATTCAATGTTGAGGATTCTTTCATTTTTTCTGCGTATTGCAGTAGA
The DNA here is from genome assembly GCA_018804465.1 of Populus tomentosa. Taxonomy (NCBI): domain Eukaryota; kingdom Viridiplantae; phylum Streptophyta; class Magnoliopsida; order Malpighiales; family Salicaceae; genus Populus; species Populus tomentosa. The sequence continues at coordinate 3,167,425 of CM031969.1, read as the reverse complement.
TTACAAGATAATTTTGTCCCTGTAATCAATGATTCGTTTATTGTAGGTAGCAATATTAATGGAAGAACTATGTTATTGATTAACACTTGCTTCCTTTTATTGAGTACTATAATTTTTAATTTATATTCCTAGCTCCTTACCATCCGATTGTTTAAATGTTACGGGTGAAAGGCTGTATTTGTGTCTTGGATGTGCAGGTAACTGTGAAATTTACATCCTAGAGAATAATTCATCTTTTCATGCCCTTGAGCTAAATACTTTTTCTCTTACCAGCTGCAGTTTGAATTAACAAATGCAACAAGACACAGATCTTCCACATTACAACAAAGTTCACCCCAAAGCTATATATATTCTTGGGAATATGAGTTTCAAATCCTCCACTCCAACTCCAAAATAAAGGAAAATCATGATCCATTACCAATTTAATCCATACAGAACTAAGGAATATCTGTCCGGAAAGCCTACTAAAGCTCAAACTTGGCCTTTAAGATTTTCAGATTCTGCAGTGGTCAATCTCAGATATTATGATTCCTTCCTTTATTTTCATCAACTTACTTACAATCAACTTGGTCATTGAGATATTCCCTTGAAGATTGTCACTCCTTAACTACACGTAAATGTGTGTGTTGAAGTTACTTAATCTATCCCCACTTCCTACTTTGTTTCAACTTCCTTTTGAAGAGCAGAATAACAGCGTTGTTTGTTCTTCTAACAGGTTTCACTGCTAGAGTGAATGCATCCTGTCCTGAAATGCTAGTTTCCTTTGGAAATTACTAATTAGGGTTTTTCGTACCATGTGTACCTATTTTTTATATATTGCTATGATGGGGTTTATTTTTGTTCTGGAACCTGATTGTATTACAACAAGAAGTGACATGGCAGTAATTACAGACATTTAAGATACAGCTGATGAATAATACCAGATAATGTTCCAAGGGGAAAACTATGCACATTCAAGTGTGGTGTCCTGCAAGGTATGCACAGTTTGGACAGACTACAGAGGAGGTGAAATCTCATAAAAATGGCATGACATCGGATATAGAATCCAATTATTATAAGCTCTCACAGAGTCATAATAAGGTAATCATAACCTTTTTCTTTTCATCATTGTTACCAAGTTCCTGATAATGACTCCGAAGACTTGATTTCATCTTCATCTTCAGTTATCTTACCTGTTATCAACTCTTTATTTCCTAGTAATCATCACTTTCCAGAACTTCAGAGATTTAACTATGATTTTCTACATTTGTTGAACAGTTGTAATGACATTTTGGTAGGATCATTGTCAGCTGCAGCTAATTCCTGACACTTCTATTCCTCAACTTCAGCTAAGGCATCAAGAATATACAGATTTCTACCATTACCACTATAAACAAATAAAACAACTTGTATGATAACAATATACTCATAACTAGAGAACAGATCAATGAGAAACAATGGAACTGAAGCACTACAGTGAACATCAAAAGGAAGTGCAAGAACTGGGAAGATAGCACGAAAGAATCAAATGTATGGACTTGGAGTTATTAATGATTGCAGGCAGTACCAATGCTGAAGCTGAATGTAGATGTACCATCTGGCTCTGCCTTTGTAAATTGTAATCTTCTGCTCTCTTAACCTAACAATCAATTTCAAGTAACCAATAATACATTCTAATCATGTCATTACTATATCTGTCCAGTTGTTTTATGCTTTAACTTTTTCTTAGCACTGCCAGCAAAAGATATTTTAGAGCAGCAGCATCATGATTTGTTGCAGACAATAAAATGGCATAAAAGAATGTGTAAATGCAGCAGAAACAATTGATTAGTATAACAGAAGAAAAATATTAAGAACAAATAATCAATTTTGATTGATTGATTGAAATGAATCCGAACTAAAATATGCAATACTGAAAATCTCGTGAACAATCAGAACACAGAGCCATTAAACTTAATGTTGAAGGAAAAAACTTGAGCTCGCTACATTGCAACTTGTTTAACCGATGTATTTGTAAATATTGGAAAGGCATCAGGAACAATGAAGGCGCTGGAAACCTGCTCACTATCTTCTAAAAGGGAAGCGGATGAAGAATCCTCCAGAGATACATAGCTGTCCTCGTCGTAGGTTGAAGACAGTGATCAACTGACCCCTTCAGGATCCAAGACCTCCTTTCCTTCACTAGCATGCTTCTCTCCTTCTCCTTCAAATTCCATCACAAACTTGTGATTCAGGAGCTCACTTCACTTGCTGTCGATCTCCATGCAGGACTCTTTGCGTAGCAATATCTGAGAAAGTCCCGACCTTCCTCTGATATGTTGTCAGGAATAGCTGGTGATTCATGTGTGGAACCAATCATAGATAAAAGGTCCCTCGTAACTGAATCAGGATCCTTCTTTCGATCAGTCTTTAGAATCCATGGAGGCTTCGCTGTCAACATCTTAAGCACTACACAGCCAAGTGCCCCCGAATATCAGATGATGTTTCTTGGATACCGAATTTTTCACTATTTCAGGTGACACATACATTGGACTTCCTCTTAAAGAAGTCTTTTTATTTGCTTTCTTTGCCGTTCCAAAATCACCAATTTTTGCCACATGGTTAGTAGCAGCAAGCACGCCAGCAGTAGCCATCAATATGCTGTCAGGTTTTATATCACGTTGAACAGAACCAAACTCATGAACTTTTGAAGCCCTTCGAGAACGCATCTTGTATAGAACCTTACTTCAGAGGTTCAGGTAACCCACAGCCTCCGCTTAATATTGTCAGTAAGATCAGCTCAAGTAGCATCATAAGCAAATTCAACAACAGATTATAAACCGTCTCCTCTTCTTCACCTAGGGTAACGTCTTCTCCATAACATTGTTTCACACCAGGGCAGCCGTCAAGTTTGCTAAGAATCTCTCTCTTCTTTTCAAGAGAACATGCACCCGACATCTTTGTGGACTTCACTGCCATGGTAGCTGGTAAAAACTTTGTAATCCTTTGACATTCCCACGTAAACTGACCATAACTTCCCTTGTTTACCGTGTTCGGAAATGTTTTAATTTTTTTTTTTGTTTAAAATATATGTTTTTAAATTGTTTTAATGTACTGATATTAAAAATAATTTTTTTATTTTAATATATTATTAAATAAAAAATATTTTGAATTATTATCATTATCACAATTCCAAACATATTCTTAGTAACATGGAGCACTGCATTGCCAAACACATACCAAACCATAAAATTAATATTTTTTGATAATAAATTATTTATAATATTAAATATTATTTGTTTATCTTCAATGACAAGTATTTATAAGACACATGTATGATTACTAACTAGTTTCAATATCTATCAATAAGTTGTAACTCAATTAATATTCGTATCCCTTTCCCCTTCAAAAAATACCATGTTTGAACCTATTATTATTCTAAAAATGTTGGATGGATTAATTTTCTTATAATTTGGTCTTTAATGTCAATTACGAACATTAAGTTGATGTGTCAACGAGTTTGTTTCTCTCATATGATAACAATTAAAAATCGAGTTTTATAATATTTTTGTAAGTAGATGTTTCTTTAAAAAAAATAAAAAAATCAACTGTCAATCTGGAGCTCAAGCATGGTAATTCATGGCTGGCCGAACATGAGCCCACTTGTTAGGCCCATACCTTGCTGGATCCTTTTCTGGACTTAATATATAACAGGACCCATTCACATGTAAATGTATCCAAGGAGGTGCTCCGGGATCCACCAGTATGATCCATCCCTGACATTGCTGTCAAATAGGTATAGGATGTCAATCATCCTGCAAGTCTTTCACTATTTCTGCAGATTCAGTAAATTATCGATTTCTGGAGACTCTCCGGTCACCGGAGAAGACAAAGATTAATGACACTATTGCCTCAACAAGCACACCATTTTTATTTTACGAGGTTAGTCCAGGTCTGAGGTCTCCAATCTAGGTGAGCAGGCCTTGCTTCGCAGCATGCTCGAAACGGACTCTTTATATATATATATATATATTATTTTTTTATTTCCCTATAAGATGATAAAATGATTGATTATGCTTTCTTTTCTTTAATCTTTATAAAAATTTTCAATTTATAGATATAATATGCATGATTCTAAAAATTATTCTAAAATTATAATAACTAATGAAGTATTAAAAAGATATTAAATATTAAATAAAAAAATAATAATAAAAGAAAGACAAAAAAAGAAAGAAGAAAGTAGGTCTCACTTGTTATTAACATTCCTGGCTTTCCTGTCATATGGTTGGAAGCTCCAATGTCCGTTGTCCATTCAGTGTCAATAATAGTGGTGTCCAAAGTGAATGCTGTAAGTGCTTGTAGAATCTCATCTTGTTGAGCGGATTTCTTTGGCACCCATCAATATATTTTAGCAACATGGCCTGTCATCCCACAATACTGGCATTGTTGACCACAGTATTGATCCCTCTCTGATGGTGTCATGCGACGCTCACCAGGTGGTGGAGGTCTACGCTGTGAATTTGATGAAGAGGAGTCCCTTCGTTGTTGAGCTTGGAATCCATGACCATTAGAATTGAATTTTTGTGAGGGGCCACGATAGCCTGAAGAGTTTGATTGTGGACGTTGCTGCTGCTGTCCATAAAAAAGCCAATTGATGAGTGAGAGAAGGAGTTGTGATGTCTGTGTGATTGGAGAACCAATTACGCCTTTGATCAAAGTTTTGGAGTTGAGAGACCAACTCAGAGTATAATGGTCTGGGAGGTTTCAACATGGTTGTTGTGAATGTTTCATAATGAGGACCAAGGCTGGTGAGAAGGTAGAAGACTTTTTCTTGGTCTGGTATAGGCTTTCCAATGGCTGATGAGTTGTCACAGAGACCTTTGAAGGTTTGAATGTGTTCTGTGATTGTTGTGTTGTCTTCCTTTCGAAAGTAGGTTACCTGTTGTCGCAGTGTGAACTCATGTTCTTGTGAGTCTTATGCATATGCATTTTTGAGAGCCTCCCAAATAGCATGAGTTGTGTCGAGACCAACAACAAGTCCTAGAGTTTCCTCTAAGAGTGTTTCAATGATCCACCCTCGAAGGAGACGATCTGACTTTCGCCATGCTATAAAAGCATCTGTTAATTATGAGGTTGAGTTTTCTGTGTTTGTGTATTTTGTTGGTGCAGGATCTTCATTTGTGAGATGACTGACCATTTCTTGACTCTCAGCGAGAGTCAATGCTTGTTCACACCACAAGGGGTAATTGTTTGGAGTGAGTCGGAGGGTGATGAAGTTCCCAACATAGAGTGACAAGGTAGTCATTGTGGAATAAATGAGCGGAAGGTAAGAAGGAAGATGAAGAGAGGATAAGCTGTAGTATTTGCGATAGGTTGTGCCTAGTGTTCAGAAAGGCTCTGATACCATAAAGAAAAAAATAAACTGAGCTGACATAGTGTTTTTCTCAAATGAATATTTAGTTTCTATTCTTCTCTTTTCAACATGAACTACTAGGCTGTACAAATAAAGTATTTAAACTAATTAGATACAATGATTCAGATGTAAAATAAAAGGAAAGGATCCCATGAAATCTGGTTGATGACAGTGCTGATTTATTGTGATGACAGCTTCATGGCAAAGGAGTTTGTTACGATGACAGCTTGATAATAGAGAATTTGATAGTAGAGAATACCTGTAAGTTTGCTAAACTACCATGCAGAGTTCCTGTTAGTTTGAACTTCTCGAATTTATAGGCTTGATTGGAATGTCATCTTTGTTTGAACATATTGCCGTTAGAGCTCCAAGATCACTCAACGTCTTTCTAGTAATTGAGGCTAGATTGTGAGAGTCTTCACCCTTTTTTCTCCAAGAATCTCGTGTATCCTTATTTCTCCATTGACTCTCATAATTGTTGGCAATGCTAGCAGTGTCAATCTGTGATAGATGGTTAACAAAGTGGAGATGCATCAATTTAAGAGTGAATCTTCTTCTTTATAGAGATTGATTGATTGATTGAATCCTGTATATGCAATAAAAACATGTTTTTGTTTATAAATTCATGTTGAACTAGCGTGATAAATTACAACTAGAATATTTTATGGTGTTTGATAATGTTTTTGTTTCTACTTTTAAGTATTTTTTTATTTTAAAAAATTTTAAATTAATATTTTTTAATAATTTTAAAATATTAATATTAAAAATAATTTTTTTTTAAAAAAATTATGTTAATATATTTTTATTTTCAAACAAAAAGCTATTTAAAAAAAATATTTTGTATTATAATTTTAAATATCTTCTTCGTCAACAATTCATTAGTAGCTAGGCTAGAGTTATGATTCAAATCCCACTTATTATATTTTTTTGGGGCCATATTGTTTTGATATAAATAATTAGTGACCTTTATTTTTGTATGAGAAATTTTTATGAATATAAATTCAAGAATTTAAAGATTTAATTACATGTAAATTGATACAAACATGAACCCTTCAAAAAAAAATAAAAGAGGTTAGGCTAGAGTATTATGTCCTTCACTACAAAAAAAAAAATGATTTTAATATCATGTGGGCAATGACCCACGTATGCTATTGCAAAGTATGCTTTGTCAAGCGTTGGGCATTGCTCATCCATACACAAGTTCATTAGCATCGGTCATTTTGGGTCCAATGTAATGATGTGTTATGCTTTTACTTTATCAGATCACATCACCTAGTCTTTCAAAACGGGATTAATTTCTAGGAATTTATTTGTTTTTATGTTTTAAAAATATTTTTAAAATATTTTAATTTTATTTTATATTTTTAAATTATTTTGATGTAATAATATTAAAAATAAAAAAATTATTTTATTGTATTTTTCAAAATTTTTTTTTTAAAAAAATATTCATTATTATTATAATAACATATGAGATCTAAATAGAGAGCCATAAACACATGTTTCTTATTTTTGGTCTGTATTGATTGTTGCGTTTTAACCTACCAAAATCATGGATTTGGAGTAAACTTTTGATGTAATTCAACCACGTTCAATGCATTCAAATCGCAACCGGTGACAATTAGGTAAAAAATGTTGCAATAACGCTAGCTACTCTCCACTATCAATGGTGTTCTTAGTTAATAAAATTTTAAACTAATTTAAAATCTAGCTCAGTTTGTTTTTGAACTGGGTTGGAATTGAATCAATTTTAAATGATTTCAAGTGAGACTTGGTTAGACTACCTTCAATTTTTCATGAGTTTTATAATAATATTATAGAGACACCAAATGTAGGTGATGGTAATGTTTTAAAAAAAGTATAAAAATTTTGAGATTTAAGTCATTAAATTGATTGGGTTCAATGAGCTTGTTACTTTAATAATATAATTGAAAAAACATTAAATAAAAGAAATAAATAACAATAATTAACTATAAAAATAAATGGTCAATATCACATTTGGGAGGAGAAGAAAGAAAAGTTCATTTGAGACTTATTGTTGCTTCTTTGTAGACATTATCTCACCACTAGAAAAAACTCACTAAGAAGTTTAAAAACTATTGTGAAAGGCTCACAACGACGCTGAAAGAGATCGCCCACATAGCTAGAGCAACAACCCAAAATACAAACCAAATAAAATATCTAGAAGTGAATATCTCATACCTTTTATTTAATCACTTAATTTAATTTAATCCAAAGATAAAAATTTCTTTTAAAAAGCTAAATTTAACAAATAACAACAAATAAAAAGACTTGAGATATTTCAATCGTTCTTAAAATTAGTGAAAAATTATATAGAAAGCAAATAAAAAAAAAATATCAGAGCTTAATCTCCAATTAAATAAATACTGAAGGATGAAATTGAAAAAAATATAAGCTTAAAAAAAACACGAAGCAAATCAAAGCAAATCTTCTAAACCTGTTTTAATCTCTCAAACTTGTAACCCGTAAAATCTTAAATCCTGGCTTAATCAAGAAGCGCAATTCCCAACTAATTCACTGTTAAATGATGAAATTGGAGAAAAATATTAGAGAATGAAATTAAAAAAATTTCTAATTTTATAAATTATTTCAAATAAAATAAATAGTAATTAAAAAAATAAGAACCAAATCTTAAAAATAAATAAATTGAAGAGTTACTTTAAAAGTTTGAAGGGTTAGGCGCTGTAATCGATGATGAGAGCAAAAAGAAGATAAAAAAAAAGGTCGGTGTTAATGCCAAACCGGAGGTCTGTTGACCATCCACATTGTTGTAACTCAATTTTCGACACACAATTTTCTTGAATGTTATTTTATTTTTATTATTATTTATAAAAATCCAAAAAAATTAAGAAAAATTCAAAAATTCAAAAATATTTTTTTCGAGTCAACCGCATCTTTTCATTAAAACCATGTCCACCAGGTTTAAAAATGAGTTCCGGGCTGTTTCGGGTCAAAAACATCATTTTCGACTAGAACCGAGTTCACTGGGTCAATACGGGTCAAACCATGTCGACCGGGATGAAAAATGAGTTTCGGGCTATTTTTGGGTCAAAAGCATCATTTTTCGGTTAAAACCCGATTTACCGGGTTGATACCTATCAAATGTTTTTTTGTGTTAGCGGCTGAAACGGGTTTTTTTTTCTAATACTGATTTGAGGTTTTAAATTTTATCTATATAATTATTTATTATTATATATAATAAAACAAAAATAATAATAATAAAAAATTATTAGTCAGCGTAGCAGTTGTAATTATATGGAGCAGTTGTGGTGTCCCCTGCTCATTGTATAAATTGCCACGAGCAGAAGAAGAAAAAAAAAAAAGAGGGGAGAAGAGGAGAAAGAATTGTAACACTGTGCATGTTTTTTTAGTTTTTCTTCGCGAGAGTAGGATATTATTTAAAAAAAAAAAACAATTTAAAAAATACCAAATATATCCCGACTCATCTCAGCCATTGAATTAATCCAAGATTTAATCCCGTTGCGCCACGTCATCCGGTGCACCGAGATTTCGGTGCACCGCGCCACACAGGATCAACACCCAGACAATCTGGGCCGTCCGATCAACCTGCAGATCTAGCCAATCACAGCCATCCGATCGTTTCATCCAAGATCCAACGGTTAATATCCCTCAGCGGCACCGGTACACCATACACGCGTCCGCACCGTAGCCAATCTCAGAGCATCTCTCTCCTCTTGCCGGCGACTCTCTCTCTCTCCTCCGATCTCCCATCTCCGGCCGTCTCAAGCCTCCGCACCACCACAGAAAGGTTCCTCACATGCTGTAAAGTAAAACCCCTGTGGTTTTCATCGTTTTCACCGCCTTATCTGGCCGAAAAAAGGCCGCGATCGTCGCCGGCCACCGAAGCTTCAAGTCGTCGATTCTCCCTCTTCAGCCATCAACGGCCGTCGAGACCACCACCAACAGAATCGTCGACCTCAGATCTACCAGAACCGACTATCGGTTGGCCAGAAATCTCGCCTGAAAATCTCGCCGCACCAACAGTAGCCGCGCGTGAGCAACACGCGCCGCCAGTGGCATTTTCATAAATTTGTGATAAATCCGAGGGTATTTCAGTCTTTTACCTATACTGTGGCGCTCAAGTAATTTTTTTTAGATTTCTAACATTTTTGTTATTTTGTATATAAATTTTCTTGCATGTTGTAAAATAAAAAAATAAAACAAAAAAAAAGAATAACAACGCGGGTCCAACACCCATCCTATCATGTTATCATTTGTGGGTCCAAAGCCCAAATCTCAAATATGAGATACCCATTTCTCAACGATATAAAAATAATTTTATAAACAAATATTGTTCGTCGACACGTCTCTTTTTCAGAAAAGGACCGATGTCAAAAGTTTAAATACCAATATGGATTATGTCTATAGTTTTTTTGGTAACTCAGACGTACTTTTTCCTTTTAGAGTTAAACGTCAATATTTTAGACGAGTCTCCTATTTTTAGAGACTGGTGTCATTTTTAACGTGTCTCCTATTTTTAGGGACCGACGTTAACCATTTAAAAATAAAATAAAATTTGCAAATAAGCTCAAAATATAATAGCATTTAAATCAAATAAAAAACACACAAGTAAGGGTAACCTTTCTTTTGAAAGGATGTTTTAAGGGTGGTGTCTACCTTCCCTTAATCATAACTAACCCAGCACCCGAATCTCTGGAACCAGTGTTTAATTTGGGATTTCTAGTTCCCTCAAATTACTAGATGGCGACTCCAATATAATTTTCATTTCCCCAATAAAAATAAAAAATCTTTTTTGTTAAATAAACAAAAATGAGCGGAGCCGTCGCCCGACGTCGTGTATCGATAGAATGGCGACTCCACTGGGGAATTAGGGTTGAACCGACTGCTTGTGTGTGCTTTTCATTTTTTTTATTGCTATTTATTTTTTGAGTATTTATTTTATTTGCACTATTTATTTTATGCAATATCAATTGTAAATCATTTCATTTTTTAATTACACATGCATGCATGTTATTTATTTGTGTATTCACACACTTCACAGTGAACCCATAAAAGCTCTGGACCCGAGCTCGTCCTTTTTAAGATTAGAAAAGAAAGATTCAGGTGGCAAGTGTGACTTATGTCCACTGATGCTCATCTGGACTTTCGCTTGGATTGTAACTCACCCTATGCAACGGGTATTGTGGAATTTTCTTCCCATACTCATGTTGTATAAGGTTAAGAGGCCGACTACCCCATGGGTAATTCAGGCAATCTAAGAACTGAAGAAAATCTTTAAGAATAGAATAAACTGAGCCAAATCTTATGAGCTAGATCCTATCAATTAGGATATACCTTTTAGGACACAAACAAATGTCAAAGCATTAACATACATGTTCATGTACATTTCATATTCTCATTAAATCTCCACCGATCCTTATAGGAAGTGTGAGATTAAAAAAACATTACTATTGAGGAATTTTTGACCAGATCAGATTTGAACCAACATGAGGAAAGGGATTGTTTGCCATCAGAACATGACATCAAATTTCTCCCCTAAATCGGTTCAAGTCCCTGTAGGTTTGGAGTCCTCAGTGAGAACTTTTTTAAGAGAATCTGATCTGGTCTGTTCCTCGTCATAATTAAAAAAATTTTTTGAAACTAATAGCAATCATGCATAAACCATATGGCATTTTGCATCCATTTGTGCATTTCATTTAGTTTACTTGCATTCACTTAGGTTGAAATATAGGTCCCCCTAGAGGCCCTAAAATTCATTATACTCGATTACGAACAAAGATAATGGAGAACGAAGAAAGGGCCCACCTAGAGGCTCATTATCAAAAAGAGTTGGAGAACATGAAAGACGATATAGCACGACTTACAAGTCTACTCGAGCAGGCCCTAGTATTCAAGTCTGGGGAAGGTACCTCTACTCAGCCGGCAGTTGTAACTCCATCTGTATCTATGCCATCAGCTCCTTTTGTATTCACGTCTCAAAATTATGGGGTAGTGAATGTATCTGGCAATGGAGCAGTGGCTGTGATAATCTCACCTGACTAGAAGCAATATCCCATCTCAATCAAACTACAATTTGAATCTACTGTTGAATATGAGGCTTGTATCCTTGGGTTAGAAGCTGCTTTAGAGATGAAAATAAAGAAGCTTGATGTCTATGGGGATTCAATGTTAATAATCTGTCAAGTGAAAGGCGAATGGCAGACCAAAGAAGAAAAATTGATCCCATATCTCTCAAAACTAACTGAGGGCTTTGATGAGATAGATTTTACCCATATGGGAAAAGACAAAAACCAGTTTGCTGATGCTTTGGCAACCTTAACTTCTATGGCCGAAATTGATTACGGAATCAGGGTACAACCAATCCATATTGAGATTAAAAATTTTCCAGCTCATTGTTGTTCACTTGAAGGAGAAATAGATGGGAACCCATGGTTTTATGACATCAAGCGATTTATCCAATATCAAGAGTATCCCTTGGGGGCATCTAAAGCAAGACCTTGAGAAGGTTAGCCATGGAATTTTACCTGGATGGAGAAATTCTATGTAAAAGATCATTCACTGGCACTGTACTAAGATGTCTAGATGAAATCGCAGTTAAGGTAGCATTGCAAGAAATTCATGAAGGAATTTATGCAACTCATGCAAGGGGGCATATGATGGCTAGACAAATGCAACGATCTGGGTACTTCTGGATGACCATGGAGAAAGATTACATCGATTATGTCAGAAAATGCCATAAATGTCAATTGTACAGTGATAAGATAAATGCACCTCCATCTCCTCTGTTTAATATGACATCATCGTGGCCATTTGCAATGTGGGGAATAGATGTGATTCGGCCAATCAACCCAAAGGCCAGCAATAGGCATCAATTTATCTTAGTAGCCATTGATTACTTCACAAAGTGGGTGAAGGCCCATATGTAGTGAAGAAGGCATTCTCCGGAGGGGCTCTGTTGTTGCCTAGGATGGATGGAGATGATTTATCTAGGCCTGCGAACTCTGATTCTGTGAAAAAGTATTATGTATGATGTGTTTCATCCAATCAATCAATGAAGTTTTGGCCAGGAAATTCCCTTTGCATATACCTCACCAAAAAGCTCATGCATGATCTCAATTGCTCAACAATTTGATCTTTCAAACTTTTTTTTTTACAGGAGAATCATTCTTCTTAAATGAGGTTTTAAAAGAACTGATTTTGTTTGTGATTTCAATGAAATAAATCAATGATTTGTTTGGAATAATGTTCAGAGCAATTCCCTTGAAAGAGATGACCAAACAAGTCAAAAACATGCAATTGGAACAACTATTACCCAAATTATGTCTTGGATCCACATTTTATCAGCATGAATAATGGTTAGTAGTACATTAGTTTGTCATGGACTCGCAAAACATGGTATCTTACAAATCCAAAGCATTACGTTGGATATGGACAAAGTTTATTGGTTTTAACTGATCTTACTTAAAATGAGGAAAGGCCATTTTTGATATTCCCTTCACTTTCTTTAAAATTATCCTTTGCAGTCCCAATTTGAGCCGAGTCTATTTAAAGCCTTTTCTTTCATGAGAACCTTAAACTAAGATCACACCCTACACTAGGGGGCAAACAAAGAAATATGATTAAGGAAATTGTCTTGAAAGCATGTGAGCTTATAAAGAAAGTTTGACAACAGAGAATTCAATAAAATTCCAAACAATTGAATTCCTAACAAAGATAGGAATAACAAAAAAAAAAAAAGAAGTTCCTTATTTGGAATATTCAACATCATTTTTTGTTGTCAAGGTAGCAAAAGAAAATGCCAAGACAAGATAATAGTGATCTATAGTTTATAAGCCCTTAAACACTTTTTTTGAGCTTATGAAATACTCTTTCTTTTATAGCCTTGAGCCATAAACTACATTACATGCCTTTGAAGTCCTTTCTAATCAAGTAAGCAACCTGGATCAATAAACGACGTTCTCAAAATATAAGAGACTTTTCCATAAAGAGTCATGGCGTAACAAATAATTACTCATTATTATTCATGCTGTTAAAAAGAGTGTTTCTAAAGATAAAAGGCAAATTGCTTCTTTTGTCTCAAAATACCTTCAAGCAATCGCTTGAACACTTTGAAAACCAAAGCAGAAGGTCATCTCATCACTTACCTTCATCTTAGATTACTTTTACTAAGAGATTTGACATAAAGCCCCAGAATTGCCTGAACATTGTTATAAACAGACATTGAGAGTTTCAGTTTTCGAGAACAAAACAGATCTTTTGAAAAATCATTTTTGGAAAAAAGGTTTTCTTTGTAAGAAAAATGAGCATATGACACATTATGAGGCACCATTAGAAAATCAGAGATTCTAATGACAATAAGAGCAAAGGAGGAAATAAAATGAGGCAGTTAATTCTCCCAGGGGCAGAGAAGCAGTTACCAGATCCTCAACGGCAAAGAAATTTGCTTCCCTAGTGGAAAATACACATGATAAAACTGTGGACTTCTTCCAACATGACTGAAATAGTATGATTTGCAGTATCTATGAAAGGAGATTGTTGACTCTCACAATATGATCAGTTACACAACAGGATAACTGATACATCTTCAGTAAGAGAAATGCAGATGAAATCCCAGGACAATGTCAGGCCACGGAGAACCTAATTCTCTCAGTGAAGTTACCAATAGAGAAACGTGCAGTGACTGTTGGGAAACTCAAACAAAGCTTATCTTAGAAAAATGAACAACATGGGTCGGCTTGAGTAGATTTGAAGTACGCGTAAATCAAAACAGCTCACTCAAAGTCAAGATCCTCAAACAAGATGAACGGGGATCTATATTTCAAAAACAGGTAAGATGCATTGCATATCATCTCACTTCACAAGCATCGCATATTTGTTTTGCAGATTTCTCTCGAAACAAAACTCCTCACGGGATCCAACGAGACAAAGATGAATTGAAGTTCTTTTAAATCATATCAAATGTGGCAATTCCATAAAAGCAAAATTCATGAATAATGACGAGAAAGATGGATTTTTATTCATGGGCATAATGGTTTACAAGTACAAACGTTAAACACTGCGAGGACGATTAGGGATATTTTCAGCTCGATGATGATCCATCATTACTCAAAATTCCTCAAACTGGTTAATTATGCATTCCATTTGTTCCTCGAACTCGAGGTGTCGTGTGTTAACATAGTCCCTCCAAAAGTCAACACGTGCATTGAGCTCTTCGTTTCTCCTCTCCAAGTCGTTTCTGTAACGTCTCTCATCATGGAGCCTTTTCCTTAAATTCTCAATCTGATTATGGAGCTCAAGAATTTGAGTATTTAACTCAAGTCTCCTAGCATGAAGACGCTCCGCAACGTTCACCAAAGACGACATAGCTTTGATACTGAGAACAAGTGACTGATTCACTGCTTCAATATCGGTCCTGGCTGCCAGCATTATTTCATCACGAGGAAGGATCATGTCTCTAGCCACGGCTACAGCGGTATCTTCATCATCCATTACAGTATCCTCTATTGTAACTGGACGACCATTCACTTTAAAAGTAGTACGCCAAACTACAGGCTCTGCCTCAGGAACAAGGTTTGGATTAGCATTGGAAGAAGAGGAAGACATGGTTAAAACTTCAAAAGTTAAGAACTCCGAGAGTATTGAAAATGTGAGAAGTTGATGATGTCTTTTGCCCAATACTGCGTGATTTATAGGGAATTTGCTCCTGCCATCATTTTGAATAGAAGCTCAGATCTCAGCTGTACATACAAGACTTTCTTGAGAATCTTTTGGGGATCCATTTACAAATCAAATCCCAACCATACATACAAGACTTTCTTGAGAAGCTTTCCTGATCCATTTACAGATCAAATCTCAATCGTAAATACAAGACTTTCTTGCAAAGCTTTCATCATCTCTGAGATCGATTTACAAATCAGATCTCAACCATACAGGTATGACTTCCTTTAGAAGTTTTCATCAATCTTGAAGCTCATTGCTGACATCACTACCATGTATTTCACAAATTCTATACTGAAATCACTTTCAAGTATTTCATCATCGGGCAGGTCACCTAGAACAATTTGAGTCTCCTCGCATTTTAGCATCGGGCAGGTCGCCTGGAACAATTTGACCACTTGCGAGTCTCCTCGCATTTTAGCATCGGGCAGGTCGCCTGGAACAATTTGACCACTTGCGAGTCTCCTCGCATTTTATCATCGGGCAGGTCGCCTGGAACAATTTGACCACTTGCGAGTCTCCTCGCATTACAATTTGACCACTTGCGAGTTCCCTCGCATTTTATCATCGGGCAGGTCGTCTGGAACAATTAGATCACTTGCGAGTTTCCTTGCATTTTATGAGTTTTCTCGCATTTTATCATCGGGCAGGTCACCTGGAACAATTAGACCACTCACAAAATTCTTTGCTTTCTTCTTCACTATCGGGCAGGTCGCCTGGAACAATGAGACCACTTGCGAGTTTCCTCGCATTTTATCATCGTGGTAGTAAAAAAAAAAAAAAACCAATGTTGAAATCACTTTCATGTATTTCACTAAACCATTGTTGAAAACACTTTCATGTTTTTCACTTGGGCAGGTCGCCTAAAAGAATAGACCAACTGAAAATCTGTATATTTTTTCAATACCACCATCGTATTTTTCTTTACAAAACTTACAATGCAAAGTCAAAAGAAAATGAATTTTCCAATGCCTTTGCACCGTAAGCATTGTAAAGAGGGGGCAACTGTTGTACCCTAATTTTCGACACACAATTTTCTTGAATGTTATTTTATTTTTATTATTATTTATAAAAATCCAAAAAAATTAAGAAAAATTCAAAAATATTTTTTTCGAGTCAACCGCATCTTTTCATTAAAACCATGTCCACCAGGTTTAAAAATGAGTTCCGGGCTGTTTCGGGTCAAAAACATCATTTTCGACTAGAACCGAGTTCACTGGGTCAATACGGGTCAAACCATGTCGACCGGGATGAAAAATGAGTTTCGGGCTATTTTTGGGTCAAAAGCATCATTTTTCGGTTAAAACCCGATTTACCGGGTTGATACCTATCAAATATTTTTTTGTGTTAGCGGCTGAAACGAGTTTTTTTTCTAATACTGATTTGAGGTTTTAAATTTTATCTATATAAATATTTATTATTATATATAATAAAACAAAAATAATAATAAAAAAAATTATTAGTCAGCGTAGCAGTTGTAATTATATGGAGCAGTTGTGGAGTAGCTATGGAGCAGTTGTGGTGTCCCCTGCTCATTGTATAAATTGCCACGAGCAGAAGAAGAAAAAAAAAAAAGAGGGGAGAAGAGGAGAAAGAATTGTAACACTGTGCATGTTTTTTTAATTTTTCTTCGCGAGAGTAGGATATTATTTAAAAAAAAAACAATTTGAAAAATACCAAATATATCCCGACTCATCTCAGCCATTGAATTAATCCAAGATTTAATCCCGTTGCGCCACGTCATCCGGTGCACCGAGATTTCGGTGCACCGCGCCACACAGGATCAACACCCAGACAATCTGGGCCGTCCGATCAACCTGCAGATCTAGCCAATCACAGCCATCCGATCGTTTCATCCAAGATCCAACGGTTAATATCCCTCAGCGGCACCGGTACACCATACACGCGTCCGCACCGTAGCCAATCTCAGAGCATCTCTCTCCTCTTGCCGGCGACTCTCTCTCTCTCCTCCGATCTCCCATCTCCGGCCGTCTCAAGCCTCCGCACCACCACAGAAAGGTTCCTCACATGCTGTAAAGTAAAACCCCTGTGGTTTTCATCGTTTTCACCGCCTCATCTGGCCGAAAAAAGGCCGCGATCGTCGCCGGCCACCGAAGCTTCAAGTCGTCGATTCTCCCTCTTCAGCCATCAACGGCCGTCGAGACCACCACCAACAGAATCGTCGACCTCAGATCTACCAGAACCGACCATCGGTTGGCCAGAAATCTCGCCTGAAAATCTCGCCGCACCAACAGTAGCCGCGCGTGAGCAACACGCGCCGCTAGTGGCATTTTCATAAATTTGTGATAAATCCGAGGGTATTTCAGTCTTTTACCTATACTGTGGCGCTCAAGTAATTTTTTTTAGATTTCTAACATTTTTGTTATTTTGTATATAAATTTTCTTGCATGTTGTAAAATAAAAAAATAAAACAAAAAAAAAAGAATAACAACGCGGGTCCAACACCCATCCTATCATGTTATCGTTTGTGGGTCCAAAGCCCAAATCTCAAATATGAGATACCCATTTCTCAACGATATAAAAATAATTTTATAAACAAATATTGTTCGTCGACACGTCTCTTTTTCAGAAAAGGACCGATGTCAAAAGTTTAAATACCAATATGGATTATGTCTATAGTTTTTTTGGTAACTCAGACGTACTTTTTCTTTTTAGAGTTAAACGTCAATATTTTAGACGAGTCTCCTATTTTTAGAGACTGGTGTCATTTTTAACGTGTCTCCTATTTTTAGGGACCGACGTTAACCATTTAAAAATAAAATAAAATTTGCAAATAAGCTCAAAATATAATAGCATTTAAATCAAATAAAAAACACACAAGTAAGGGTAACCTTTCTTTTGAAAGGATGTTTTAAGGGTGGTGTCTACCTTCCCTTAATCATAACTAACCCAGCACCCGAATCTCTGGAACCAGTGTTTAATTTGGGATTTCTAGTTCCCTCAAATTACTAGATGGCGACTCCAATATAATTTTCATTTCCCCAATAAAAATAAAAAATCTTTTTTGTTAAATAAACAAAAATGAGCGGAGCCGTCGCCCGACGTCGTGTATCGACACACATTGCCATTGAGATAATTCCTACATTGCTCTGGAAGCTGGTGTTTGGCTGCTAGGTGATACTGCATGGGCTGTTTGAAGAGTATGGTAATAATAATTTATGTGTTGACGTGTGTATTTTTTTAATAAAATTTATATTTATGAAAGATTTTATGATGTTAAAACTATAAATATCAATATAAAAAATAAATATAAGAACGGGAGAAAAAAAATCACATCCATCTTAAAAAAAATAATAAGAAAAAAGGTAGTCATGCACAGGTAACTTTCCAAACTCCAAAATGCAAAGTAATCTAAATTACATTGGCTTTATATATATAGTGTAAAATACTAAGCAAAATCTACGTAAAGTTTTAGCTAATAATAATAATAATTAAAGGCTAATGTTGGAGGAGCCACCACTAATTACAAAATTGAAGCAATCTAATTCTCACTTTCGCTTATTTTAATACAAATTACAAGGAAATTAAACCAAATGGCCTTTTCCCATTGGTACACCTTTTCTTTATACATTTGTTGACGCAAAAGCTAATTAGTAACATATGAAAGATATTAATAGTTAAATCCCACGTTCTAATAGTTATATCCACTAATTAATCAGGATGTCCAAAGTCGAAACCCACTCAAGATGCGTTATCATCAGCATGCTTTGAACAAGTGGGGATTTTAATCATTGCAAAGTCGAAACCCATTTAAAGGCATATTATTATCATGTTTGTTTTTGAATTTAAAAAGTACTTTAAAAAAAAATATATTTTTATTTTTTTATTTTAAATTGATATTTTTTGATGTTTTTAAATCATTTTAATGCGCTGATATCAAAAATAATTTTTAAAAAATAATAAAATATTATTTTAATATATTTCTGAATGAAAAACATTTTGAAAAATAACCACAAACACAATCCCAAATAGACATTACAGCTAGTACTCCGCTCTTCTACTTTGTCATGTATTTTAATGGAAAATCCTATTTCTACTCTTTAAGTGGCCGATCAAACCTATGATATAGGACATGGATGAGGACATAAATTAATGCTCTCTTCATAAATTATTATAATAATTACCTTTCATTTATTTAGATCAATTTGTTAGTGCATTTATAAATTATTAGTTACCATTTGTTATTTTACTTGAAATATTTCTTTGTATGTAAATCATTTTAAATCCTTCATGTTGCGTATTGGATGTTCTTCAAATTTTAGCAGCTAGTGAAAACCACAATATTTTATATTTTAATATAAATGCTTTGTAATATATGCCATCATTACTTCAAAAAAGACTAAATTTCTTATAACATTTTGATATTCGTATTTCCCAGTTTAAGTTAAATAAACGCTTAATGACTTTCTAAGTTAGGTTAAGAATAATAGGAGGCTTAACTTATTAGATAGTCAACCTTTTCTATTTATATATGTAAGGCAATAAACATGTCCTCTCTCTCTCTATATATATATATATATAAGTTTATAATACATAATATATTATAATACGTCCTTTTAAGCTGAGGATGGAGGTTCAACTTGAAACTTGAACTTAAGAGCAGTAAAAGAAGCAGTGGAGAGACGTTTTATAAGAATGTTTTCAAGCTGATCCATAGAAGAAATAAAGCAAAATTGAATGGCCTTTGTAGCAAATCCGTCACGTACAAAATGATAATCAACCTTAGCATGCTTGGTACGAGCATAAAAGATAGGTTTAACAGCACTTAGATTATCAAACCAAATCATAGGAAAAAAAAGGAGTAATATCCTGATTTGACAATAAATATTGAAGCCATATGATGTAAGAAGTGCTATATGCTAATGCTTTATACTTAACCTCAGTAGAAGAACGAACAATGGTGCGTTGTTTCCCCTTAACTTTCTAAGATATTAGTGTATGTCTAAAGAAAACAAGATAGCAATTTGTAGATTTATGATCATCAACACTAGCAACCTAATCAACATCTGTAAAACCATGGAAGGAAAAAGAAGAGCTACAGGTGATATAAAGACCAAAGGAAACCGAACCCTTAAGATAACACAGAATATGTTTCACAACAACTCAATGTGCATCTGTAGGAGCATACATATACTGACAGTCTTTGTTAACAACAAAAGAAATATATGATCTTGTAAAAATGAGATATTAAATAGAACCAATAAATTATAAAAAACATGTAGGATAAAAAAAAGCAATCGGACACTTTAACAACTTTTGATGTAGAAATAAAAGTATCAACAAGCCTGTAAAAAGACATACTTGCCCAATGAAAAATTTCATGAATATGCTTATCTTGTCGTATCATCTTGTCAAGCCTCATATCTGTTAGCGTAGGAAAAGTAAGTGGATCATAGGCAGGACTAAAGACTACCCGAGATTTATGACTGTTAGATGAGACTGAAGAAGTTGTTAAATTGGCTGTTTTTGGCAACCATGGATGAAGAACCATATGATGTCGATAAACCATAGACAATGAGGTAGGGAGAACTGAACTTTGATGACGTTGCAATGAATAAGAGGAGAGGAGATGTCATCAACTAAATTTTATCCAGCAATAGAGGCAACACAGTTAGATATTGAAGAACCAGCAACAGGAGACCTAGGACAACCAACAACATTAGACCTTTCACGTTGCAATTCAGAAGGGGTCGAACCTATACTTGCAGTATGATTATTAGAGAAACATGCATATGATGATGTAAGAGTAGGACTAGTAGGCTGTTATTAGTGGGCAAAAAGGAGAGGTTGTAAGCGTAGGAGAGTGAACAATTGGTGAGGTGAGGAAATTAGGCACATTGGTAGAATTTTTAAGAGAGGGAGTAAGGGCTAGTTGTGCAATTTGTTTAGATTTGTTAAAAAAAAAACACTTGTTCATTAAAAAAACACGAAGAGTAGTATAAATTTGTTGAGATGTGATGTCAAAACAATGATAACCAAGATAAAGGGAGATATAGCCTAAAAACACACATGGCAAGGAATTCAAATCTAATTTATGATTATGATATCAAAACAAAAACGAAAAACAAAGACACCCAAACATAGAAAAAAATTATAATAAGGAAAACATTAAAAATAATAATCAAAAGGGGACCTATTGTCGAGGATAAGAGTAGACATATGATTGATAAGATAAACAATATTCTACAATGTTTAAGAAGAGTAAGATCAATTTTTACAATATGCATATGACAATGTTCAACTGTGCCATTTTGTTAATGAGTATGATGACAAATTAAACGATGACATTGAATACTAATAGTTTGAAAGAAAGTATGTAACGTGTGATTCACCACCCCATTCAGTCCGAATAAATTTAATTTTTAGCAAAATTAGCGCTTAACCAAAATTTGAAATTGATGAAAAACAGAGAAGACATCAGACTTTGTAATAAGAGGATAATACCACATTTTGTATACACATCAACAAAAATATCAAAATAATGAAAATCATCAGAAGAAAAAAAGAAGCAGGTCCCCAAACATCACTAAATATTAATTCAAGTGGAGCAAAAGTTATGTGGTTTGTAGTTCCCAACGACAAATGCAACAATTTTCTTAATGGATAAACTTGACACTAAAATTGAAAAACAAATTCTAGAGGTGCAAGAAATTTTATTTCTTATACTAAAAAATAAAAAAAAAATAGAAAGTTGTATGACCTAATCGATGGTGGCATAGATCAACAGAAGTAAATATATAAGGAGACCAATAAGCTTGAGGAATTGATATGGCAAAATACTCGAACGAAACATAGAGACTATCTTTACTCTAACTAGAAAGTAGTAGTGCCTTGGTTTTAAGATCTTTAGTATAAAACACAAATATATGAAATTTAAAATAAACATTATTATCAAAGCAAGATTTTTGAACATAAAGCAATGGTTTTTGAATATATGGTACATGAAGAACATTAGATAAAGTGAAGGTATGTTTTGGTATATGTAACTTAGTATGCTCAATATTAGATATACAAAGGTCCTTACTATCACAACTATGCAAAGAATCATTACCGAGATATGGTTCGAACCCTATTGGATTTGTAAGATTAGGTGTGATGTATTGATTTGCACTAATGTTCGGAAACGAATCCATAAAATTTGTTGAGAGCACATTATTGAGCGCAAGATTAGCATTAGGCTGTTGTCCATGGCTTTGAAGTTGAGAACAATGAGGGGTTGAATCAAGGTTGTTAAAATCGTGTTTTGACTCGTAAAATCGTTCAATTTTACGAGTCATAACATGCTTTGCGTGCTGAATCGTTTGAAAAAATTGAAATTGGATGAAATCGGGTGAAATCGTTAAAATTGGGTGAAATCGCAAAAAATCACGATTTCAGGGCCGATTTCAACAAAATGCATGCACTAAAGCAAAATTCTCCCCCATGCTCCAGCTGTCTGGCGCCTATTGGTTGTGCAAATGCACAGTCACGTGGTATTCAATCACCGCAAAACATATGGATTTTGTCTGCATACTATAAAGAAGAAGTGGTGAAATCGAGGGCTGCAGAGATTAAAGAAAGCTTAAAGAAATTGAGGGCTGCAAAGATTAAAGTCAAGGCAATAATATTAAATTCCAATTTAATTCAGATTCCCCCCCATATCTTTTACTTTTATTTGTTATGTTATTTTGGCTATTCATTCACCTTAAATTATTTATGTTTTTTAATGGTATGATAGCAAGTAGAAGAGATTTTATAAATATAAGTTAGATATAAAAATAGTAACGAGATAATTTAAATCAAATAATATTTTTAAAAAATAAAATTGTGTTGTTTCAATCAAATAATTAAAAAATAATAACCCAAGCTCCTAAAATATACTCAAGCAACATAAGTCATTGACTTACATAATTAAATAAATATTTTTCCATCTCATAAGATGCTTGAAATATGTAAAATTTTTATTTGAAACATGTATTTTAAGGTGCTTGAACTATGTATGAATTTTTATTTGAAGAATGATTTTTTTTGTTAATATATTTTAAAATTCCTTACGATTTTACGATCCGAGTTTGTATTGTATTTTCCATGCCGTGTCAAAATCATGATTTTAACAACCTTGGACTGAATGATTGAAGGTTTGACACATCTGGAACTCGACATTAGACCACTTGGAAGAGCCATTATTTCATTGGTTTTGTTGCCAGTTACCTTGCCTTCAGTTGCTATTTGAAGACCTATTGAAACCTAAAAAATCAGAGCTGGTATTAGTGTTGTTATGGTTGTTATTATAATTGTTATGCCAGCCTCTAAGAGATTGTCCTCTACCATGACAGAAAATATAATTGTTGTTATACGAACCAAAGATCTGATGTTGAGCAACATAAGTTGATGGTGGTTGAGTTGGTATGGGCAGTAAAGGAGTAGTGACAACATTACCCATGAATTTAAGAGAGGTTTTGCAAAGGAACTCAAAAGTAAAAAAATGACTATGGAGATTAGCATATGAAAAAGGTTCTGTCTTGGTCACGAGACTTGTTACCAAGTCCTTGAACTCACCCTGAAGACTAAGAAACACATAAAATTAAAATTCTTTAGCAAAATTGGTCAACTAGTAGCTGTTAATTCATTGAATAATGCCTTTACTTTTTGCATAAATATAGTGACTGAATTATCACCTTCATGAAGATCTTGAAAAAAACCATGAAGTTTCATAATGAGAGAATTTGATGAAGAAGTGAGGGCTTGCTCAAGAATACGCCAAACACATTTTGAGGTTTGGCAAGCAACAACAAGATGCAGTACACTCATTGAATGAGAAAAAAGTAGTGCACTTAGAATAAATTGGTCATGCTGTTTCCAACAAAGAAAAAAATTATTAACTTAAAGAGAAGAACCATCAATAACAACTGCACGAGGAAGATGACACAAAAAAGTGTCATCAACAAAAGAGAAACACCTTGTCCAAAAAGAAACGGCTTTATATGCATTTGTCAATAAAAATAATTTGTGTTTGTAACTTTCAAAGAAATAACTTGATGAATATTGGAGAGGAAAACAATGCTTGCAATTGAAGCCTCCATGGTGGCAAGAGTCACGACAACAGTAGTAGAGGAAGGTTGCACAACAACAACATGGAAAGATTCCAAAGTAGAGAAAGAAGAAAAGATATGAGAATTCATGACAGTCAAGGAAGCTTCCAAAATAAAGGAAAAAGAAAAATTCTACACCATAGGTTGAGAAAAACAGTCCATTAGAGAGAAGGAAATAAAGTTTTTGAGGTATAATGACTCTTATATCAAGTTGAGAATAATAAGAGATTTAACCTCTTAGTTACCAAACATTTTCTATTTATATATGTAAGTCAATGTAGAATAGTTAATGTAGAGATTAAAATACAAGAATAATAATAAACTTTTCCTAAATATATACAAGCCTATAATACATAATATACTATAATAAACCAATAGCTGATTATTTGTCAAAATTATTATAATACCGAAATTAACAAAACTTCTCCTACAAATTAATATATGAATTAACGGTAACACTTGCATCTTCTTTAATGTATAAATTATGTTTGTTAATTATATTATTTATTAGTAGTAAATTGTCTCCCCTCGTGGAGAAATGACTTTGAATACAGAAGTCCTCCTTAGAAAGTCAACGCGTAGTGTATAAATCTACACTGACAAACTAGCTTTGGAGAGTTGTAATTAAAACGAGCAAGTATGAATTCGCAGAAGACCAAGTAGGGTTCTTGACCGACGGCTGAGTCTTTCCCATGTAATATTAGGACCCAATCTCCCAAACCGATTCTACAATGCATCTCCGTCCACTGTAGTGCTCATCAATGGAGCTTCTACAGGTGAGATTGGTGACATGGACCTAGTAACTCAACACACAGTAACCCACCAGGTCTATAAATAACACATCTGCAACATGCTTTAATTGGTGTCATACAAGCCAAACAACATGAAGACTCCAATGACAAGTGCTTTCTTACTTGCAGCCATTTTAGCCTTTGTTGGACTTATAGCCATTAATGGCGCTCAAGCAAGGATTTTACCTGGTAATAATTGACTAACTTATGCCTGGTTCTAGTGTCATGTTTCTCTAAAATTCATAGACGTTTGTCTAAACAGTTGTTTCTTGATTAAAAACATGTTGATTTGCTTGCATACTCTAATTAAAATCTCTTTTGCTCATGTGCTGCAGATAGCTTTCGACTCAAAGTAGCAATAATAGCTGCTTATGGAAGGAGTCATAGCCCACCACCTCCATCTCCGATCCCTTCACCAAGTTCCAAGGAACTTAACAGCAATTACGAGAAGTATTCGTCTCCGCCACCACAATCTCCAAAAATCGATCCACCAATCGGTCAAGTAACCACTAGTAATGGACGGACCACGCCATCACCTCCATCCCCGAAGCCTGCATCACCAGAAGGCGAGCTTGAGATTGGTTCTCCATGCACTGATGGGACTCCATGCAACGATGGGTACATTTCGATGATAACAAATTTTGAAAGGCCTTTACCAAGGTCACCTCCACCTCCAAAGCCAGCGACTCCTACTAGTCATATAACCTTTGATCTTGAGCCGAAAGTGCACGCAAGATCACCACCAGGGGAATATGCATATTCAAGTACTTGAGCAAGCTGGCTAGTTTTCCCTATTGGGTCATCTAATGATCAATTAAGGTGCTAGCTAACCAGGTAGGAGTGGTTAGTATGTGTGCCCACGAGCTATGCATGGTACTGATCTCCAGGTTAATCTCCCATCTCTCTGGAGCAACTCACCTGGTAGTAAGGTTTACATAGGGTGTTGTCGTAGCTATCTATAGCTTGGCAAATCTCATTTCTCTTCACCGATAAGGTTTCTAATGAGATCTAGTAGTAGGCGAGGTTAATTAATGCGTGCAATATATATTGTGATGAATAATTGGATGTAATATACAGTAAGAGCTAATAGAAAGCCGAGTGATTTTTGCTGGAGAATTTCTTGTACAATTTTAATTATACAGTCCGTAATTATGGGGTTGAATTATGAGTTGTCTGCACTTTTTTTTTTCTTCCAGATGTTAGATTGCTTTATTTTACAGCAGCTATGAGTAGAATTCATACTATTGATTGATCTTGAATTAGCAGAAAATGAGAGCTGTTCAAGTACAAAGAGAAGTAAACAATACCTGCATATATTCCAAGGAAAATGAATTAGTGCTTGATCATGTTATATATCTCACCGCCCAGCCGCCCCAACCAGACGATTGAAGCTCGCCGTGCAGGTTCTACGTATAAATCCCTGGCTTAATTCAGTATCAATCTGCCTGCAGGTGCATCGATCTGCTTTAAGAGTTTGCCTACATTAATCTAGCTTTCCTAGAATATTTCCCACTTGTTATTTGACGAGCCAGGTTGATGATATAGATTGCTAGATTTTATTTAGATTCAGCTCCTCGATCTCTTGTTCATGACTGTAATTATATGACTTAACATGTTAAGTAAATTTATGCTATTGAATTAAATCAAATGAACTTTTGAGATTTTATGTCGAAATTAAATAAGCATTTGTTAATTGATTTCAATACTCGCCCTCTAATTAATGGATGATGAACATATATGGCTCATAATTAATTAATTCAAAACCTAAAGTGGAGAAGTCTAGGAAAACTTGATTGATGTAGACCAAAGTTTTAAAGATATGGAAAATCTAGATTGCAACGATATCCAATATTACTGTGACATTAATTAAACAGAAAATTAATGCACCAAGCATTTTATATATAAAAAAATCTCGAGTCTTAGCAATTTATTATTTATAATTATGTAATGGAGACATAATTATAACTAAAAAAGAAGATTGGAAGGTAACTGTTATAAAGATACATAGAATACTTTTGAAAATGGTCTTTCATATTATTTCAAAACTACATCATCGATCAATGTGTCATGTAATCAATACAGTGATACTCAGTATAGATTGGATTCAAGAAATCTTAAATGGAGGAATTAGTTTTTAGATTGGGTAATGAGAGTTTTAAAGAATCAATTCAATTTAAAAATTTAAATTGTTAGGCTAGACTCTAAGATATGATTTATAATATTATCTAATGTATTTTTTCAAGTGAAAGTCTTTTGGGTTTAAAATATACAGAGATCCACATTATCTTTTACTTAATTTTTATCAATTAAATGAAGATAGTGAAATCGAACTCGTGACCGTTTGGTCATCAAGACTATGATATCATGTCAAAACATATCTCAACCTAATAATTTAAACTATTAAGAGGATTTCAAAATATAATTTATATTAGAGAAAAATATTAAAATCTAGACAGAAAAGTGAAATGATTATAGAATTATAAAGAAATAATTTTCTTGCCTCTACATTATAGCTTCAGAACCAACAACAACCATTATGATGTGTTGGTCCCAATATTAAACTTACAGCGGCAAAGAAATTTAAGAGGTACATAACTACAATTTTTATACTTTCTGTCATCTATATGTGCAGGAGTTGTTTTATTGTATCATCAAATAGATAAACGGTGTTGGAATCTTGACATGATAGATGATTACACAGTTAAATTTGGATGTGTCACTATTGACATGATAATATTCTCAAATGTATTTATGATTGCTTCATTACTGTGAAAAGATCTAGTAGCTCATAAAATTGAAATCTTTCTTTGATAATTAATGTATAACAGCTTATGTACTAGGTAGTTCTTAGCCTACATACATATCATATCTTATTAACAAGCGACTTGTATGTTTTGTGATTAAAAAACAGAATCCTCCAGTTATCTACTTCTATATTGTTTGGAGCCATGGAAGCTACAAAGTAGATACATGAATTGGCTTTGGATCTAGTGGTGCATGTCGGATTTAATTAATCATATTTTACTGTTGTTGGATCATTTGGTGATGAGGAATCTTCAGAGACGAGCAATTTTATCGTTTTCTTATGAAATTCTATAGGGGATTGGGGTGACTAAAATAACATGGTGTTTCATGAAAAAGATTCAGAAAAAAAATAGTATTTTCCATCTTATACTTCAGAGATTATCTCTTTAGTTAAGGTCTACAAATATGAATTTTCTTTATACAAGTCTGGATCTGTATAGGAGCGCCAAAGACATCTTCCAATAGACAAATTAGATTTTTAAGAGTTGCTTTTTCAGTTTTTCAATTTGGTGTAGAGCTTTCTTTTTTCTTATTTTTTTTTCTTTCCTTCTTCTGTCTGTGCATGTACACAAACATAACTTTTTTGTTTTCTTCTAGTTAGCCACGTCTTTTTGGCTTGATTGTTACGGGAAAAAAAATTATGTAATGAAGACGAGATATTAGTTCAAGGTTCATTAAACTTCTCACTCAATCTAGGTTAATTAAAAAATAAACAATTTAATGTGTTTTATGCCTTTTTATATATATTGGACATGCTTGCTTGATTTTCTTTGAACAAAGTCTCGTGAGTACTATGTTAGGACCACATTTCCATAATCTTAAAGAAAATGCAAACAAGCTGCAGCAACATTGGTGAAGGAATAAAGGATGCCGCCACTAACATGATGACTGAATAATGATTATGTTGATAAATCATCACAAATATGCTTTTTCAATGAAATGTCTTCCTAAAGTAGAGAAGTACAGTTGTTTTCCTTTTTTGGACGGTACGTAGTTATAATGCATGTTGTTATAAGAATATTTTAACATGTAAATGTTGCAAATTAGAAGATGTAGGAATATTTTAGCTTTGAGATATAGACAGGCTTGTTTTATTAATTGATTTTTTAAGTTTAAATATCATCATTTCAAAAAAAAAATATTAAATTTCTTTAAACACATTAGATCAATGTAAAATTGCATTCTTAAGATTCTTCGAGAGAGAGAAAAAAAAAACTTAATCTTAGTTGATATATAATCTAATCTAAAAAATCCTTATTATCAAATAAAAACAAATAAATTATACCCTTATCATTAGATGCTTGTGTAATGTGATGCATGCTAAATTGTTAAAATCCACCATTATATTTTATAATTTGTTCCATTAATGATCATAAGATCCTCTTATCTTTTTTATTGGAGTTGATTACAACATCAAATGATTCCTAGCAGGAAAATCTCTCAACCCTTTATATGTGTTGCCTAACCCCTAAATATTATTATTATTATCATTATTATTAGTTTGGTCATCAAATTTGATAAATAGAATTAATTGAAGATTAGCTAGATTTTTATTGAGATTTGTATTGACATAATTTTCTCTTTTCTTCTTTTACATGTGAGGAACAATAATCCTAAATGGTTGATCTAATTAATGTACCATAAAATTAAGAACATATACTACCAAAGGTCTATGAATATTTAACACATCTCCAACATGCTTTAAAATTGGTGTCATACATGCCCAACAATATGAAGACTCCAATGACAGGTGCTCTCTTCCTTGCAGCCATTTTAGCCTTTGTTGGACTTGGAGCCATTAATGGCGCTCAAGCAAGAATTTTACCAGGTACTTAACTTATACTTAGATTTATTATCACGTTTCACTAAAATTCATAGACGTTTGTCTCACCACTCACCAGTTGTTTCTTGATTAAAAACATGTTGAATTGCTTGCATATTCTAATTAAACTCTCTTTCTTTCATGTGTTGCAGATAACTTTGGACTCAATGTAGCAACGATAGCTGCTTATGGAAGGACTTATAGCCCACAACCTCCATCTCCGATCCCTTCACCAAGTTCCAAGGACTTAACTAGAAATTACGAGAAGCATTCGTTTCCGCCACCGCAATCTACAAAAACTGATCCATCAATCGGTCAAGCAACCACTAGTAATGGACGGACCATGCCATCACCTCCTCCACCCCCGACGCCTGCAACACCCAAAGGCGAGCTCCAGACTGGGTCTCCATGCACTGATGGGACTCCATGCAACGATGGGTACATTAATTTCGATGATACCAAATTTTGAAAGGCCTTTACCAAGTTCAAATCCACCTCCAGACCCAGCGACTCTATAATTATGGCTTAAACTTAATACATGAATAGTCAAGCTTGCGTTAAACTTCATTTATTTTAACAATTAATCACCCACACCAAACTCGAACTTCCATGGAATCCGTTGTTAGCAACATCTAACTTTGACTAATTAATTTTTGGTGCTGGAATGTTATGATTTTTAACTAAATTTAGGCTCTAAGTTATTCTGGGTCAGAGCGGAACAGCGTTGAATGGTGGGGGGCCATGATACCCCTCCAAACTTTGAGAAGATGACATATTAGTCCTAATATTTTGAGATTTCTTAATTATACTCTTGAGTTGAAAGATTATATATATGAAATATACCTGCTTTGCCCCCCAAACAAATCATGCATTCTCCAACCGGCACTCCCAATCCATTAATCACTCGCACCAAACTTGAACATGCATGGAATCCGCAGTTAACACAATACTTTTTATAAACTAGAATATCGAAAACTTACGGGTTTAGCTTCTGCTGATGGATGGTTTAAAAAACAAATGCTTGTGCCAATTAACCCGTAGAATATAGAGAGTAAGGTATGCTATCATGCATTTTTTTCACATGGGACGTCGAACTTTGACGAGAATTTAGCCATTAATTTAACTCGAGCAAGAACATCACCAGGCAAGCATGTACCAGATCACTAGATTCTTGTTTATTTCCGCCCCAGTAATATTATATATATAGCTCAATGTTTTTGTATGATGACTGTTAATTAATGCACTGCTCTCATATTTATAAAAATCTTGAATGTATCATGAACTGGACTAATTAGTCAGGTCTATAGATTTTTTGTTTTTTTAATATTTTTTAATTTTTCATATAATTTTTTTTAGCGGCTCTTATTTTTTTAATGAAAACGTATTATTTATAATATTCTTGATTACTATCAAAAATAAATAAATTAATGCACTGCTTACTTCTTCTTGGATCTAAGGGCTCCCTTAGACTTTTATATAATATATAGAACATAGATAATTGGATCTAAGTTAACGGTATAAGAATAGTAAAACACGTATGGGCTTGGTGTTCATTATTTTTACACATACTTAATCACCCACCAAACTTTGACATGCGCATGCATTGAATCTGTGGTTAACCAGTTTTGACAAATGTTAAAAAGTTTATTATAAAGTTATTATCAAATTATTTATAATTCAACTACTGATAAGAAATAAATAAATATGAAAAATCACTATAGAATGACCAAAAGGTCAGGGAATTGGACAGCCATGGACTTGGACCACAGGCAGTAGAGATTGAATATATATATGTTGAAACTCCATCTTGGTAAAAGCTGATCGAGTCCAAGGTACTGTCTAAAATAAGTAAATAATGAAACCGAGTGTAAAAGTATGAATTAGTATACCAGGGGATTAAATATAATGGAAGCTTGATTACCACATTTACCTACTTTAAAGAGTATCATATGCTTAGAAATAGCTTAACTCGATCTATATATAATATGCTCTAGTGGAATCAATACATGCCAATTAAGCAACATGATGACTACTCCAATGACAAATGTTCTCTTCCTTGCTTTAGCTTTTTTTGGACTTTCAGCCATTGATTCCGTTCAAGCAAGAACTTTACCAGGTGATTACAGATCACTAGCTTCTTGTATTTTCCCGTCCAAGATATATATATATATATATATATATATATATATATATATATATATATATATATATATATATATATTACACATACACATGCACACTCTAACCCAACATTTTGGAAGTGAGCTTAGCTGATGTTCCATTCAAATCCTAACTTAATTTGACAACTGTTTACTAGCTAGATTTTTAAAATTACGGTACCGTGGATCTAAAATTTCTTCCATTCATGTGTTGCAGACAGGTTTGGCCTCAAAGTTGCAAAAACATTAGCTACCCCGCCACCTCCGTGTATGGTACATTCGTCAAAATCCAAGGAATCAACAAGAGATTATCAGAAATACTTGACTTCGCCACCATCAACGACTAGTTATGATCAAGAGACCTTGAGCTCACCTCCAAGGCCTGACTCGACAAAAGGCCAACTTGATATTGAGTCTCCATGCAGTAATGAAGAGAGTCCATGCATTAATGATGGTTACATATCTATGATAACAGATTTTGAGAGGCCAATACCAAGTGCAAACCCACCTCCAAAACCACAAACTCCTACAGTGCCATTACTGCGTCCAAAATCACCTCCAGGGCAATATATACCTTGTGTCTGCTAGAAATCATCATGCATGATGATCTCTTGATAGTTTATCAAGTGCGTGCTCTCGCTGTATAAGTTACTGGCTTGGTTTTCACATCAATAAATTCAACTGTTACGAAGGTTTCGGAATGTTTAGGTGCTGGACCGCTGGGATGCTGTTTGTCCTTGGCAAATCTTATCTCTCCTTTAGAAAGTGTAGGCTTCTGCTAGAGAAAGTAGGGTTTGCTTCCTTACGAGGTTAATTGAGTTGTTGGTCATGTTTGTTTGTAGTTTCTTGGTAAACACTTTGCTTATTTCTCCATTGTTGATGACTCTTTAAGAAATTAGTCGATAAAAAGCGTTTTCTAATCAAAGAAAAATATAAGGTTTTAAGTGGAAAATGCTTTCCTCTTAAACTTTGGGAAAACACTTTCGATTACATATTTATGTTTATATATTGCTATTTTAAAGTTTATTGTTAATCAATAATATTTGTATAGTAAAAATTCTTTATTTATTCTTTTTTCAGTTCATATTATATCTTGTTAGGGATGTTCAATAAAATCAACCAACTAACAAAATAAAAAAAAAACCAAAATAAAATTAGTCAAAAAACACTAAAATTACAATTAAAAAACCCAAAAAATATTAATTTGATTCGGTTTTAATTTTACAAATTTAAAATCCACTGTACTAAAGCAGTTCAACCAAAAATTAAACCAACTATAAAAAGCCAAATAACTATAAAAGAAAAACTATTCTCAAAACCCTAAAGTAATATATGCAACCCCATCCTCCCCCTCCCCCACTCTATCTCCTCCTTTCTCGATCTTTCGTTACCCATAGTTCACCCTTTGTTCTCTGTTCTCTCAGCCTCTGTCCAAGTTTTATTTTTATTTTTTTATAGCATTAACCTTATGGAATCTTTTGGCTTTTGCTATTATTGGATTTTTTGGATGTTGATGTTACAGGATTTTTTCTTTAAATTATGTTGAATGTTTTTGTTTAATTTCATCTAATTTGGATTTATTCATATAAGATTTGTTAATATATTATTTCTAATGTATCCTTTCATTTATTTTAACTTTTCTAGAATGAACATTTATGTGAGATGTTAATTTGAGATGTCAAAATCTAATTATGCATTTTACATGGTGTATTGATTTGGCTGGGTTGGGAAAATTGAGTTCTTGTTAAATTAGGTTAATGCAAATATTGCATAATGAAAATGTTTATTTGGTTGGGTTCTATTAAATTGGGTTGTGTATGTATATTTAAAGAAATTGTTTTAATTACACAATTACAAGCCCAATTTTCACATTTATTTAACCACGTAGAACACAACATACTCTCTTTGTATTCTCAAGGTCAAACGCCACAGGCTTATTGCTAAATTCCTCAAATAAGCGACTTAATTAATAATGTAGTTAAATGAATATATGTTAAATTCAATTTTCAATTTAATAATAGAGTTGGCTTGGTTTTGTTAAAAAGCCTAATAAAAAAGGTTTGATTAAAAGACTCTTAAAAGAAACTAAACTTAAAATAAATATATTAAAGTATAATTTAATATAGATTCATTCAAAAATAATAATAAAAAAAAACTTATTCATGTTAGCATTAGGTTCCTGGTTTTTATGTCAAAAAATCAACTTTGACCGAATCCAGCCGGGTCGGCTTGAATTAGTTTTCAATTTAATCTTAATCATATTCTTTAAAAATAATATATCTTATTTTGGTTAGATTTTTGAGCTCCAACAGAACTCAATATCCCTCCTTTTCACCCTTGTTTTTATTTTTTTATTGTTTAAAGTATTAATTTGCAATTTTAATTATAAAATAAATAACTATTATGTTACATTTCTTTCGAGTTAAGAAAAATAAATAAAACACTTTCCGTTTTTCATGTCATGTCCAGGTCAATTATTGTGATTGAATTTTCGATGTACATCAAAGACGCTAGAGCATGCCAATTTTGTAATTGATTTTTCAATGTAAGTCAAAGACATAAAAAAATGATTTTTAATTATTTTTTATTGCATAACCAAATATAATAAAATGATTTATTTTTTCAAAGTTTATTTTCTAAAGAATAAATGAGGCTCTATTAACTTGTGCTAGATCTGGTCTCTCTGGTTGCTTTGGAGAAACTTTAACAAATCAAGAATATTATTCTCACCTTTTTTTTTTCATTTCACACACAAACAAAAAAAATGATTTACAATTTATTTTTCACGAATCAATTAAACATTATAAAATAATTAATTTGTTTAAAAATCATTTTTCATGAGACTTACTTTTCAAAAAAAAAATTATTTTATCCTCACAATACGTATTTATCACATAAGCTTTAGGTGGAGTCCAATTTATCAAATCTTCTATATGATAATTAATTAAGTATATGCAAATATCCACCTAAGATTATTGTTGTTGTTATTCAAGTAAAATGTTATATATATAAAAAAAATTAATTTTTTTATTTTTATTTTTTAAATTAATATTTTTTTTTAATGTTTTCAAATTATTTTGATATACTAATATAAAAAATAATTTTTAATAAATAAATAAATATTATTATTTTAATACATTTCTGAATGAAAAATACTTAAAAAAACAACCACAATTATATTTTAAAACAGGCTCTAAGAAAATTGGGAGTTTTTTCAATAAATCATTTATATATTGAAAATTTACAAAATAATATATTAATCTAACTTTCGTACCATATAATGTTGTCTTCAGATTTATTATGGAAAAAAATTAAAATAAAATAAAAACTCAAAGTTGTCGATCTCTGGAAGGACTGATCGTTTGAGATATCTTGCTCTGTTTCAAAAAAAAAAAGACAAATATATATATATATATATATATATATATATATATATATATATATATAAGACGACCTTGACCTATATATTCTGTTGTCTTTACTAATTCCAATGGACAAATCAAGAAAAAGAGTGATTTCTTCATTGCATCCGATATTGCATGTGTTCTTTTTCTTCCTACAACCACATAAATGAATAATGAAATTTATTATTTTTCCTTTTTTAAAAATTTATTCGTAATTATTCATAAAAAATATTTATTCTTTCAAGTCAACATAAATCAGTATTTATTAGGTTAGAATTAAATCAATATCTCTAAATGTTAATTTTGAGATGTGGTTAAACAAAGCTTGTAATACTATATATTATGATAATAAGCAAAATAAAAAATAGGTAAAATATATTTTATTCTTATAGATTTATCAATATTCAAATTCTACTTATATACTTTAAAATTTCTCAATATTATTATAATAATAATTTCTTAAGAAATTCAATTGTATCCTTTAATGCTAAATAATTGATGCAAAACTCCCTTTTCTTCATATTTTATTTTATTTTTTCTTTATTTCTCTTATTATTTCTCTGAGATGGTAAGCTTTTAAAAATACAATACAAAAAAAATAAATTGAAAAGGTAGGCTATTTAATGTTTAGGGGTAAAATTGGAATGTTCTTGAAACTAGAAGCACAGCAATGAGAAATTTAAAACTAAAGGAGTAATCTATAAGGATAAAACTGAAGCTAAACACAAAATGACGTGGCAAAATGCAAAAGGACAAGTGGGTCCCAAACCGAACCCTTTAAAAACTCCTCTCTTTCTCTCCCCCTCTCTCTCCAGAGCCTTAAAGCGCCAAAATCCTAAACTCTCTCCTTCCAACAGAAACTGTATCTCTTCTTCCGCTTCTTCTCTACTGCTGGTAAGACTCCTTTCTGTTCTTTCTTCCTAAATAAATAAATTTTTTTCTATTTGATTGGTATTTTGTGTGCGATTTTTTACTATGTTGATTTATAACATTTGGGTTTTTGTTGGTTTTTTTTATCTGTGAATTTTCTTGGGTTTCTTGTTTGAATTATTAGGTTTTGATGTGAATTTTTCTTGTTGTATGATTTTTATTTGTGGGTTTTGGGTTTTGTGTGGTGTTTTTATCTCCATTAATCTCTGTGGTTTGAGGAATATTTTGTTGTTTTAGAATCATGTGGCAGATTGATATTACTGCTGGTTAACTTCGATTTTTTGGCAAGGATTGCATGAACTGTCTGCTTAATTTATCTTAGG
This sequence comes from Populus tomentosa, assembly GCA_018804465.1. NCBI lineage: Eukaryota > Viridiplantae > Streptophyta > Magnoliopsida > Malpighiales > Salicaceae > Populus > Populus tomentosa. Next base: position 3,131,011 of record CM031969.1, on the reverse strand, counting down.
ATTATAGTATTCTCTGTGTTTGTTTCGATGTTGTCTATTGTCAAAGACTCTAGCTTTTTTCTTTTTCTTTTTCTTTTTGTCAAATTTTGCCCCTTTGTATCTATTTTATGATAAAAAGAATTCATCATATCTTATAAAATCTAATTTTTTTCCTTTGCTAGTCTATTTTTGCATAAATTTCAGTTCTGTATATCCTTCTAGTAATGTGTACATTCGATTGCACTCATCCTTTGTCCAGAACTAGTTATGCAATGGCAAGTGAAAAGCCAAAACAAGGAGATAAATTGGCAAATCCTAGTTCTACTCCGCAAAGGAATGAAAAACTTGGGGCTCATGATCTAACTAATTCACCTGCTGGCCATAATGAGATTCTTGATGATCGGTTGCCACCATTTCCTTTTTTCCAAACTGGGGATATGCAGGGAATGCCTCAACATTATGCTCAGGAAATGCCATTGCCTGCCATCCGTATGATGAATGATTTTTCCCAGTTCAATTTCTCTGACCGTACTGCATTTGACCATGATTACTTATATAGGCCAGTTCCAGATATTTCACTCTTGGAAGGGAATGTGAACGAACCAGTTGATTGTTTTCCCTCATGTGCTTTAACAGATGTTGCTAGTAAGATTTATGATGGTCTTCAGAACTCCAAGATACACAGAAAAGTTGATAGTGCCAGGAGCGACGTGGCTAGAGGCTCAGAAATGCATAGTGAGGCTGCAGAAGCACAAAACAGTGATGTGCACAGGTCTTCCCTGATTCGAGAAAGGGGAGCTAGCACACCTATGGCAACGCATAACTCAACTAGTGGAAGAGGGGTAATTAATAACATTGTCAACACAAGTGCAGCTCGGTCTAGTCATTCTCAAATCCTTGATGGGAGTTCTTTGAAGCTGGGAGTTGGATCTAATGCGGAGCCCAGGAATACTTCTAATGTCTCCAGCAGATATGGCACTCTTAAGTATAATGAGGCTGCTCTTCCCCATTCAAGTGCTTTATGTGGTCAAAAGGATGATACAAGTTCTTTGAGCTCTTCTTCAAAGATGACTGGGATTTTTTCTACTATTCAAAACAATGCTGGAGGATTCAATAATAATGCTTTGAATGACAGTGGATTTTCCAGCCTCACACAGAATGTTGATGGGCTTTCTAGGGTAGTACGAAATGCAGGCAGGGCTTTTCAACAAGTGCAGAATGTTGTTGAATTTTCTAACCTGCTGCCGAATATTGGTGGGTTTTCCAATCAAATGCAGAGTGTGGATGGGATTTCTCCTCAAGCACCAAATGTGGATGGATTTTCTAGTCAACTGCAGAATGTAGAGCAGCTTCCTAGACTATCTCAGAATGAGGGTGGTAGGACTTTGTCGCTTTTAGCAGATAGGCAACATTATCATTCTATTTCAAGCAACTGGAGCTCAGGACCCAAAGCGAATGCAAATGCAAGATTTTCAAATGTAAATCCTAGTACAGGTTTTCGGGGTTTTCCCACTGAGCCCTTAATACTACATAATAGAAATCAAGTTGGCATACCTGATTATGGACACGGGGAAACTGGGTTGCAATCATATTGTTTCATTAGGAATGCCACTCAAAGTTCTTCTGACCAAAGACAGTATCCTCACACAGGAACTTTCATGAACCTCTCACCTGAACCTTCTATGGTTGTTCCTTTTGTAGGGTTCACCAGAAGCAACAGTAGACAGAGTCAATCAGGTGAATTATTGAGTTCTAAGTATTCCACTTAAGATCTAACTATGAATTGAGATAGAGCTTCTAAATAGTAGGTTTCTACTTTATTTACTTTGACATTTGTTTTTTGTGTTTTTCCTTTTTAAATAATCAATGAGGAATTTTGAAAGTCGAGAATGCTCATCAAATCATTACGTATAAAAATCTAAATAACCTTGTCCTGAACTCTATCAGTTAAATGTCTGATCATGATGAACAATCAGCAAGCTATTCTTTGTTTCTTTCATTGCCAAGTTTTAAGTTTAATTTAGGTGTCCCAAATTGCAGTTGATCTCTGCCCTTTAAATGATTACGGTGTTCTTCTTCAGTATTGTATCAATTATTTTTTTTCTTTTGTTTTATGGTGAATTAATGAAAGAGGAAAGTTTGATAGTAAATACAATCTGGGAAGTGGTATGAAGTTTTGAAATGGTGGTAGCCAATAGCTCAACTATGATCCCAGAAAAAGATGTAAGGGGTCTGTATATATATAGTGGAGGTTACTTGTCGTGTCCAAAGGAGATATAATTATTTGCTACTCTTTCCCCACCTCTGTTTTTTCTTTTCTTTTTTTCTTTTTGTGTGTTTTTTTCCTTTAATGTATTTTTTAATCCTTAATCTAACCATTAGGCTAACAGAAAGTCATAACTGATGTTTAATTAGTTATTTGCTGATTGATAATTGCTGAACTTCCAGCAATTCAGCCTTTTCGAGCTAAACGGGTGTTGCTCAATTCACTGAAAGCAGTCTGTTTTCTTAGAAATTTGGAGTTTAACATGCAAAGGCATCCTTCGTTTTCTGCACTAAAATCACAGCTTTGGCGTGCATGTCTCTATGTGTCTTAAACTCATTTTCTCATAGTAAATGATGTTTTGATCCTTAATAGTAACCATCAATTTATAATGCTCGTTTGGCTTGATGAAAGCCTCAAGTGTCATAGTTGGGATGCTGAGAGATTCATGTTGTTCATATTATCAGCCATATGGTTTCATTGCAGTTGATTTACCTATAGAATATGAATGATGATGATAACAAACAGCATTAGATGATGATTCTGCTAATTTATTTTGGATTCGTAGTTCTTAGAATTCATGTTCACAATATCATATTCTGGACACAAATTGGGCTTGGGTGGTAAAGTGCGTTACTTAATTCATTTGCCTACTTTCCCTTGCTATTGCATGCAGCTAAGCTGCTCAAGCTCCTGTCAAGCTGTCCTGAAGTTCTTCTGAATCTTCTTCTAGTACTATAAATTAGCATCTAGCTTGACTTAGCTGTTGTTTTGAATCATGTGCTATTATTATTGGTGTTAATTTTTTAACTTACAGGTCAGGTAATCCCAGCAGCAAATGCACCTGCTCAGGCGTCCAGTGTTCCTTGTAGACCATCATGTAAGAGGGGTGCGAGTGAATCTTCTCTTGCTACTCCCGAGGCTTTACACCGAAAGTTCAGAGTTTCTAGAGCTTCCAGTCACTTGTCTACTCCAAATATGGCCCAAATTGCTTCACCTCACACACCACCGCCTCTGGCTTGGACTCCTTCCTTGAGGCCGCCCTCTGTCCAACTAGCTCGCCCATGCATAATCCAATCTCCTCCAGATGTGTCACAAATTAATGCACCAGCTCTGGTTCAGATTCCTCACTTGAGACCACCACCGGTTCAAGCAGCTTACCGAAACCTAGCTCAGTGTGCTTCGAATTTGGCCCAAATGACTCCACCTCACTCACCTCTGGCTTGGACTCCTCCCAACTCAGCCCTAGTCCAAACAAATCATCCACACCTAGCGCAGGTTGCTCTGAATTTGACCCGAGCTCCACCCAACGCACCTCTGGCTGGAACTCCTCTTTCAAACCAATTGCTAATCCAAACTATTCACCCAAACTTGGCCCTGAAGCCTACAATTCGCCAACTCTTGGCCCAAAATACATCTGGTCGACCACCCCTTTCCCATCATGTTCCACCCTTGCCCAGTACAAAAGCACCTGATCACATAAAATGGCAAGGTATATCTCAAGAGTTAGGCTGATTTTTTTTGTGACAGTTGTCTTTAGTTGTTGAGTACCCATTTTTTTCATTTCTAATTGACACTGTTTTTTACTAGGTCGTTTTTCATTTAGCCTTTATTTATGATGAGCATGATGTATTTTTTTCCTGTTCATTCCATAGCAGCCTGTATTGGCAAGCAACATTTGCCTTGCGTGAGTAAGGCCTGACAGGTTATTCTCTGGATTTTTATTTTTATCCAATGCTCGTTGTATCTGTCAATTTACTTGAGGACCTTCTTGGACAGCAACAAAAAATTTTGTGGAGCCTTTTGTAACATGGTTTATTGAACACTGGAGAATTGTCCTTCAGCTGGGAACTGCTTCATCCTGGTTTTGCCTGGACATGTTTCAAATACCTAATGTTATGGGCACCTGACAGCAGAGGCTGTGTTCTATTTAATTCAATCAAACTCCTGCTACAAATATGCTTTGATATTAATCATGTTAGCAATGATATGGATCGTAACAAGTAATGATGATGCTCTTTATTGCAGATCCAGAAAAAACTCCTCAACTAAGTGGACACCAGTGTTTTATATGCAAGAGGGATCTCTCATTCACGCCAGAAGGGCCAGTGGAACAACCAGTGAATCCACAACCTGTTGCTGTCTTGCCATGCCACCACCACTTTCATGCTTTCTGCTTGGAGCGTATTACTACCGGAAGCGATGCAGAGAATCCTCCATGTATTCCTTGTGCCTTGGGTGACAAGAACTAGCTCTCATCATGATCATTCATGTCCTCCATGTTTTTTTCTTTTTGTTCAATCCTGCCAGCATTAGTCTTCTTGATATAGCATATAGAGGGAAACTCTAAGTTTTGGAGAAGAGCGACTATATTAAATAGCTAGCTACAATTCTTTTAACTGTGTACAGCAGATGACATTACTGATACAAATTACAACATTTAAAATCAATCTAGTAGAGGATACTTCATGATCAATATAACGCATCCTTTAAACATTCTGTAGCTGAGGTTTGTTTTCGAGATTCTGTTTACAGGGTGCATCAAGGGTGGTTTGCTTGCGACTGCTTTCTCATAATTTTTTACTACATCAGTGGTTTTGCCCTTAATTTTATATTAATGCTAACCTTCCATCACACAATTTGGCCATACCATTAGATTTTTTGTTTTCCAATTCCTTCTGTGACGAAGACATGCAAGCCTGCAAAACTGGCCTGGCCTCAATATCAGCCCAACCGAGCCTGCCAATGGTTCATGTTAAGCCCTAAGGCTAAGCCCCACAACCCTTTCCACTCACCACCCGAACCAATACCTGAAGTCAAAATCATGAGAAAACAAAACATAAATGGAGCTACTGCCTGCCTACCGGTCCTGATCCAAGGTCAGTCGGTGGATTAGCGGTTACATATTGTGGGGTTCTGACTTCTGAGTTTGCTCTCTCTTTCAAGATTCCATTTTCCGAGAGAAAAAAAAATCCACATGCGTCATGGGATATGCCTTTCTTGCTTGTAACATTTTGTATCAAAACTGGGCTGGAATATAATTTGCATTCATAAATATTAAACCCAACCCGGGTTTTAACTCGACACAAGTTTTAGGTTATAGGTAATCCAAGATTCCAACTTAATTTATTTTTTAAAATAAAACAAAATAATGCCATTTTTAAATTAAAAAACACTTATTAAAAAAAAACAAATCAATTTTTATTCTTAATCAGATTATATTAAATCAACTCTTTTAAAGTTAAGAGTTGAACCTAATAGTGTTTGCAGCAACTATTTTAGAAATTAAAATAGGGGGTTAAAACAAACCCAAAACAAGAGGCAAAAAAATAAAATAAAAGAATAAAACCAAGCAAATAAAGACAGGCTAAATAAAATAACACATGGAAGAAATAAAACACACAGAAAATAGATAATGGGACCCACATTAGACAACTGTTAGCTTAAAATCTTCCACCCTATGGCTCACCGTTCAAATAAACAACAACCAGGATCAACCTTGATGCTACCGTCATTAGTTATTGTCCCCCAAGATGGGTCAACTGTATTTTAATCCTTGTATTTCATTAATATTATAATTTGGTCCTTATATAAAATAGCTTGTCACTCTTTTCTAACCTTTTCTTTTATTATTTTCTCAGCCTTTCCTTCTATAAATCATGTTTTTTTTTTTTTGTTTATGTGATAGTAATCCACCAAATCTTTAAAGGAAAATGCTTGCCTAGTTGGTGACTAGTTTTTTTTTTTTTTAACACAATTATCACTGAATTTCTTAATATTTTCACCAAATCTTTAAAAGAAAATGTTAATCTAATTGAGTAGGTTAACATTGTGTTTAATATTTTTTATCACAATTGTCCTTATGCATTGTATTTTTTTTTATTAATATGGGTGTCCGAATCAGCTTGTGCGCAGCTCGACTAATCCTATGAATCTTAAAGTTAATATGCATTGTATTTTTTAATATCTCTAGACGATGGCAATGTTATTATTCTCATGCTAATACTATTTATAATTATTACGTATTTATTTTCTTAAAAGTAAACATTAATATTTATAAACATACTAGGAAATTAACAAAATATATATTATATATAAGCAATTGTGTCTAAGAAAACTTGGTCACCGTGCTAACTTGTCCAGGGAGTATGTAGGTTAGCATTTTCCATCTTTAAAAACCCTAAAATACTAAGACAAATCTAAATCATCCCAAAAGGATATATTAGAAAAAACTATGAGACTGACAATTGGAGTTTTTTTAAGACTATGAGGGCTGAAAGGAACATTATGAAATACATGGGGATTGCAATGTAGTTTACTTCAAAAATTTAGAAGTACAAATAACAGAAAGAAAGTTGAAACGGACACTGCTTGTTATCAATCTATCTTCATTTCCACTGGAACCTCTCTCCGTCTCTCTCTCTCTCTCTCTCTCTCTCTCTCTCTATAAGCAAAGGGAGACCTTGGTGTTCATAGTTCTTGAGAGTAGAAGAAAGTTTTCATCTTCTTCAATGGAAAAGGAGGACGATAATAATAAAACCAAGGATGTGAGGATGGTTGAAGTTGAACATTTGAATGGCTTCTCCCCAGTCTCTTCGACTAGGATCTTTTGGAAATCTAGAAAGAGATCAGGTAGTACCTATCAAGCTGTCTTCTTCTTTTTGGCCTTTTTTTTATTCTTTCTGTTTGCTTTCTTAGAAAATAAGAGAGAGAAAGTGAAGGAAGGTGCTTGAATCCATTCCTGTTTGTTATGTTTGCATGGTATACAAATATATCTATCAAACCCATGTCTTGAAATTTGATATTAGTAAGGAATCCTAGTTCTTGTTGCCTGGTGTTGAAAGATCTGTGTCAAAGGTTTCATTTTTAGACATTTAGAAGCTTAATCTAACATTCCTCATGAGAACAAGAACAGATCCTTTGACTAGAGAGCAAAATCATGATTATTAACCATAACCTTCCCTCTCTATGGAGTCGAAGATTATAGCTTTGACATTTGTTGATTAATTAGAGGTAGAGGGAGAGAGACATGGAGAGAAAGAACAGTTTGTGATGACTTTTTTGCTTACACAAGACTTGTTTGCTTTGCTTGTAAGTTAATTCACTGGCTTCTGGCTTTGGATTACCAATTGCTCTCTTTCCTAGTATTATTATCATTATTACTATTATTATTACATCCATTTTCTTTTCTGCTACTATTTTCTTACAAGATCACCACCAAGACATCTCCAATTATTAAGGATGGTATCCTGTTTGTGTTTCAACTTTTTGGTGTGGATTTTATAATTAGAGTCAATTTCTTAGTCAACTAACCCATGGCCTACCTCTCCTAGAGGATTGGTCGTTAATTTTTGTCAGGGCAAAGGTGATGAACCTCTCCATTTTTGGTTTATTACTCATACTTGATAATTGTAACAATCTTGGTTGATGAACCTGTGATTTAGCTTTGTCAATGATGCTTTTTAGAGCTGGTTTGGCCGTGTTTTTATTTAAAAATATATTAAAAAAAAATTTAAAAATTTTTTTAACATTAATATATAAAAAAACATTAAAAAAATATCAAATATCAATTTAATATTTTTTTTTTCAAATATATTTTAAAAAAGCACCCACAGAGAGAGGCTAACACTCTCTCAACCTTGGAAGCGACTTCAGATATTTTGAAAATGGAAAAACATGGTTACTAGGATATAATGATTTTGTGGTTTTTTTTTTTCCCCATCTGTGCTAACATCTTTCAAGAAAGAGGGTATGGAGAAGTACTGTTTCAATAGTTTCCTAGATAAAGTAATTGTATTATTACCATTTAGAAAGAAGACGAATTGAGTTGGCAGATAGGTCAGTAATTAGCAGAAGGTAACTGTTCGAGAAGAAATGGCTACTTAGGAAATGAACAGTTGTTTTAAAGAATATTTGAAAATATACTGATAATTGTTTTATAAAGTGTTTTTTTTTTAAATATTAAAATAATATATTTTTTATTTTTTAAAATTTATTTTTAAAAGTGTAGTACCAGTTGTTTTTTAAAGTATTTTTTTTATATAAATATTAAAATAAAATTTTTTATTTTTAATATCAGCATGTCAAAACAATCTAAAAATATTTTTAAAAAATTAATTTAAAATTAAAAAAATCAAATTTTAACCAAAAACAAGCAGAAACCTACTTTCAATCACTTTTTTAATCATGGACATCGAATCAGCGTTGAGACATTGATGCTATCCCATTTTGTTTCTTCTTTGATTAGTTTGGTAAATTGCAATGCCCTTTGCATGAGTATATCAATGCCAAAAAGGAAAAACATCCCTGTGCCTGAGTAAAATCCAATTTACTTAAGACTTGGTTTTAGTTGGTTACAAAAGAGCCAAGTGTGGATCGTAGATTCCATGCATTTCTCTTTATGTTTGCCTATGCTCCTATAGAGCATAAAAAAATGTGATTTATACCACCATACATGGATTGGCCACATAGGTTTACAGTTTTGTACGGTCAATGAACATAATAGCATAAATGTTTCATTGTTTATGGCTCTTTCAAGGTCAAAATGATGAGCACTGCAGATAGTTGTAGTTTATATGGACTTGTTACATCTTTTAGTGGCCATGATATGTATAATATAGATCTTCCATGCTTCTAAAACTATTTGGAACTAGAATGGTAACTTCTTTCCAACAGCTAGCGGGAGGAATTTAGACAAGGTAACTGAGGACAATGTTAACGAAACACCCAACAAGCAGGAGGAATCTTCCAATGATGAAAAGATGCAGGACCAAAGTCTAACTCCAGAGCTTTCTGAGCGTCGAAAGGCCCTCTTTGAACCGTTGGAACCTGCAACAAATATCAATGGCAAGAGATCATCTGCAGAATCCCTACTCCCTCCTCCAGATTTTGATGCTGCAAGCCATCCCAAGGGCTGGTTAATTGGAAAGAAGCGAAAGCTTGTTAATGTAGATGTTGTTGAGAGCATGAGGAGGATTGCTGTGCAGGAAATGAACAGAAAGGTATTGGCTTCATAAACCTAACCTCTTATGCATCGCTTTCACAGCAGCATGTGCAGATTTAACTAGCATTGGATGATTCTTGCAGGACCGAGAAATTGATGGCCTAAATGAGCAGTTGGAAGAAGATGCACGGTGTCTAGAACATCTCCAACTCCAACTTCTGCAAGAAAAAAGTAAACGTGCTGAGGTAGAGAGAGAGAATGCTATGCTGCAAGACCAGATATCAATGCTTATGAACATGCTACAGGAAAATGAGCCAATGGGCGATGAAGCTCTGGGGAATGAAGGTCCTGATGAACCTTAAATATGTTTGATTATTTATTCTTTTTGTAGGTTTGTTGGGGAAAGTTAGAAGAATTCATACATGAACATACTCGCGGTTTTGTCCAAATATTTGTTGGAGGTCATGTTACTGTATCTGTTGAAATGGTCGCACCTTGTGCACGCTTGTTGCTGTTTGTAGTCTTGTCTCCTTCCTATCTTGTAAATGCATACAGGCCTCTGGGAATTTGTTCATATGTTGATGCCTCGTGGCTAACAATATTTAGATCAATTATGTGGCTAGCAATTCTTCTGCCCTTTTGTTGCGCTCGCATTTCTGATTTATCTTTCGCTGGTTACTTTGACAGCAAATCCTGTCCTGCCCATTTTGGCATGCGCTCTGTGTGGTTTCATGTGGCATATTTTTATCTCCTGGTTTCCAGTAAATGGCATGCTGCCACTATAGCCGCCATCAAAGATGTTTTCTCAAAGTAATAGAAAAATGAGCGAGAAATTGTTATCCTGAATGATGTGCCCCTTGGACAAGGTTGCATAGAAGGTGCTCTACTGTTGAAAACGCTGCCAACACCACATTCCACGTGCACTATTAGGGCTACAAAAGGTTGTGATCCCCTACAAACACCAAGCTTTACATAAACTGTTAAGATTGCAAAAGGTTGTACAAAGAAAACACTAGTTCAAACACTATGGACACCAGTATCCCCACATGAACATCCGAGGATTCTTCATCAATATCCATTTCTGAATCCCCGAGCTGTACAAGTTGAAAGAGGTAAATTATATCACTATACCACTTCATTTTCACAATCTTCCTATATATTGAATAAAAACTGTGGCAGAGAAGCAATACTTGGAAGATTAAGAAGTAGCTCTCCAACCGAGTCCTTCCTTGACATGGCTGGTGCCTGCTTGCAAATGGAAACATTACTGGCCTCTCCCTCAGGTGCGGGAAAACCCTCTACAAATTTGCTTTGACACACCGATGCAGTGGCTGAATTTGTTTCGTTTATTCTCTTATCATGATCCACATCAAGATCGCTGAGATTCTCTGCCTGCAAGTCCCGAGCTGTTGCAGGATCCTTCTGCAGTAGGCAGCAAAGAGAATTGACCCTTGACACGACAGATTGCTCATCCGAGGCTGACATAACTTGAGAGTCTCCAAGCAAGTATTGAGTAATTTCATCTAGAATGTCACTGCTCTTTATGTCACCACCAGAGAGGATGGAATTTCCAGAGGTCATCTGTTCTGAAATGCAATGTCCAATGTGGTTCACAAGGTCGCTCATTGAGATGGATGGATGAAGTCCAGGCACTTTAATTTGATCACAATTGCTTGGCAACTTCTGTTCTCCTGTTCTGTTGCTCCTGGTTTCTTCAAATGCATGGGTTTCCATTACTAGAAATGAGAGGCAAGTTAGAAAGATTGCAGTAGGCAAGATAAAGAGTTTAAAAACATAGCAAATAAATCCACAAGAAAGTGTTCCATTCCAGATACTGATCTTAATAATGTCAGCCATGAAGGTTTAACAGCTATATAGATCAAAAGATTTGACAGAGCAGAAAACAATTTTATCACACAGTTAAACAAGATTAAAAGATGGTTCTTGAAGATACCAATGATGCTTAATATGAGCTAGGCTTAGCAAAAACGTCAGCTGAGGAGCTTACATGCCTGTACTAGGAGCATGTCATTTCATACTATGACGGACCACAAACTTTAGGTGAAGACTTCACTTTAGTTTGACAGATGAATTACTCCCAGCTTCTATAAAAGCTAGATCATATATAGTTGATTGACTGATTATTTGGAACCTTTGTCCAACAAGTAACTAATTGTAGCAGCTAGTATAACTGAAGCGCTTTAGTTCCTTCAGAGTTTACAGCTATAGATTCTCATGATACGTGATCAACTTTTCCATTAACAATTCGTGTATTATTCCCAACTAGTCCAGATTCTGAACTAATGACTGTGAGGCAACTCTGGCTCCTCACAGTTATCAATGCACTACTGGAACTGTATCAGTTAGTGATCATTATTCATTCAAACTGCAAAAGATATATTGGTAGTTGCAGTCCACCATAATTGTTAAACAATAGACATTAAATCAGATCAGATACATCCTATTGCTTCTAAAGCAAACATATAAGGGTTCTTAGGATTAGGAAAAGTAATGACAAGAGCAGAAAACCTTTTACCATCATTTTCATCAATTTATTCAGATTTAGGATTATATCTTACCTAAGGTAGTTGAAGAAGTTTGCTGGGAAATATTTTCAGGAGATTGACATGTTAAACCTTGGCATTCATTATTCAAGGAAGATGAAAGAACTCCAGATGGTGGTCCAGCTTCCTGCAGAGCAAAAATAGCTGTTCTATCCTCAACTTCTGAATCAAGCCCTTTGCCAGATTCATGCAAGTCGCTGAATGCAGAAACTCTTTGCGCAAAATATGGAGATTCTAATATAATTTCTAGCTGTTGACTAAGAAAGTTGAGACGAGGATCACATTGAATAAGTTTTTCATAATGCTTGCCCATGAAGCCTTGCTGGCACTGGAGAAAATGCCGCCTAAGTAAGAAGTCAGAAAATCAGCATTCAAGGTTTGAATCAAATGAAAGAGCAAAATGTTAAGGAAATAATCATTAGTAGTGTCTTCTACACATCATAAACAAATTGAATCTTCCAACAATGAAGTAATAAAGCTGTAGTTCACATCTAGGCAATGTGGTAATAAGAAAAAGACACTTCATGGTTGAAGCTACATCTTGTGGTGTACAGAGGGGAAGACTTGATCATGATTACAGTATGTCAGAAGTCTCGAACAGAAGGGGTGATCCCTCCACATCAGATGGGCATAGGAGTCTACTTCAACCAACACGAGGAGTTAAATAACAGAGGTTTGAAGAAAATTATAAAATCTCGTACACAATGTGCATTGCCATCTGACTGGATTTCAAATCATCTTAGAACACTAAGAAACCATCCAAAATATAACCAAGAAATCAATTTACTAGATGGACCCATCAATGCTCCAGATCCAATAGCCTGACATGATGCTAGATTTCCAATAGCCTGAACCAAGCTCATCCTATTCAGTCGAATGTTGAAAATTTCTAGCATCTCCCATAACATTACTGAAATGGAGAAACAAATTCAGGTGGCTGTGCCAAAAAAATAATTAAAAAAAAATAATAATAAGGTCAAGCTCTTTTTCAAGAGCACCTCATTGAGAAGCCTCATCGTGAGGGTTCGTTTTGTTGCTTCTTAGGGTGAAAAGCACCCCCTAAACAAACCCCTGGCACATGTCGTGGAAATGAACATAAAAGATGAAAGAATAGAACCATAAATCCCCAGACTATAAGACGAAATTAATTTATAGTCCTAACAAAGAAAAACATTGAAACCTTGAAACCCCTTTACAGAATAGCAGAATCGTGATGAATATTTAAAGCCATGTATGACAACGTGTTCATTTTTATAGACTAGCGGTTTTGCCAAGAAAGAAAAAAGGGAAAAGAAAATAGACACTAGATGATATAATTAAAAGCACCAATACTGTAACCACCAGATATTTCAATCCATCAGGAAATGAGCATAAGTAAATTCCCCTCAAATTCACAGCTTAAGCATAGTATCAGTACCTGTGTATGCTAGCTTGTCCACCAGTAAAATCTGATGTTGCCTGCCACAAAGTATGCTTCCTAGGTTGTGGATTTGTCTCTCTAAAGAAAAGGGGTTGTCTAGCCAGCTGCGCCAAACACATACAACCCTCCATCATCACCATCATTATTAAGATTACATGTGTGTTTGAGCCATAAGAAGGGGCATGTATTATACAAGCATATGATTTTGATCAAAAGAGAAGAAAAATACCACTACATCCAAGGTTTCTGGTCCATCATCAGGAAAGTTTGCCTTGATAGCCACGATATCTGACCACTGAATTTCAATCTTATTCTTAAGACCACCATCAAGCACTTCCCAAACAAGTTTATGCTTAGCAAAATAACACTTTGCCACCAAATCCCCTTCGTATCTTGACTTACACTAATTAAAAAAAAAATCAGAATTTAAAAATACGAAACGTATAAACACCGAATACTCAATTAAAAAAGTAAAGAGATTAATTTGCATACCTCCCAACTCCCTATTTTTAGAAGTGAAGCAGTGAAGTTTGAAGCTTTAAGCTTATCAGCAGCAGCACTACTAGGTTTCTTTGACAACATGGTACTGGTGTTTTGCTGAGATAACTTCATTTGAATCAAATCCAAAAAAGATGGACTCTTTTTCAGTGTCAAGCCAATTGGACTTGGCTCTTCAAGTGTATTATACAGTACTGCATCTGGGTTCATCACCTGCCCTCAAACAAATCAATCAACCAACCAAAAAAAAAAACCTCATAATTAATCCAATCATAGAAACTCAAGCACACCAAAAAAGAGAACAAATTTAGTTGTGTTTGGTTATTGAGAAAGAGAAAGCGAGAGATAGAGAGAAACCTGTAAAGAAGGATCAAGTTTTGAACGTTTGTGAAGTGGACTGAGTTGATCCTCCAAGGAATCATCAGCTTCCAGCTTCACTGCTGCTTTTCTGCTTAAGGAACTCATTGACTGAACCATCTGAATCCTACCCTTTTAGAAACTCAGTGGGTTAACTCTGATTCTTCTTTAACTAACAGAACCGAAAGCTCTCTCGTTCCTTCATCCAAAACTCTATGCTGAAACAACAACAATTTTGGTTTCTTTTTTATACTGTTGTGGCAGTTACGTGCCTGAATAGGATCGGCACGTGTTCATTCCTGTTAAATGGGAACTTGGTGGCTGCAAGAATGACTAATGTACCCTTCAAATGAGAAGTAGATGGAGGGTTGGTTCGTAATTCGAATTGAGGAGATGCATCATGTGGTGCCTCTGTCACGTGACGTACACGTGCGCTGCTATTTTTGTTTTTGATAAATGTGGACCCGGCTCAAGAAAGTTCTACACGAGTTGTCTTTTGTCGTTTTAGCGATATTTCCTAGAAAAGGAAGAGATGTGATTGGGTGGAGGTGAAACGTGTAAGAATCTGGTAGGGTTGGAGTGACAAGTATATTTATATGAAAATGAGCATGCTTTGTGGATAAGAATTGCCAACTTGTATGTGCCAAGTTGCCATCCCATGTTGACTACTATGCGTTGCCCGCGGCTTGCGGTGGGCTGAATAAAATTTTTTAAACAAGTCAAAAAATAATAGGATAAAAAAATTTAAATATTTAAAAAATAATAATAAAAAATTGATAAAAATAATTACACCCAAATATATTTGAATTATCTAACAACTCATTCCTAAACTAACTTAAGAGAAACCATAAAAAAAAAATTAACTTTTTTTAAAAAGCCACCAGCTTAAAAAAACAGGGAAATCAAGTGAATCTTTTAAACCTAGTCTAATTTAAAAAACTTGCAACTTGTCAAATCTTAGATTAGAGTTAAATCAAGAAACTTAAATATCTTTTAATTTAATTTTAAATTATAGAATCGTTAAAAAAACTATTAATAAAAAAGAACAGCAAACATAAATAATAGAGCTAAAATCTGATATGAAAAAATCAATTAAGGATGAAATCTATAAAAAACATTATACCAAAAAAAAAATTACAATTAAAACAATTATGAACAAACTTGAAAGATTAAAAAATCATAGGGAATGAAATTAAAAATTATTTATAATATGACATATTATTTATAGATTGAACAATTATAGAAATGAAATAGAAAAAAAAAGTTGTTGAGGGCTAACTTAATAGAATCAAACCAAAAAAAATAACAAAATAAAAGTTAAAAAAATAATTAAACAAAAAAATAAATTAAAAGTTTAAAAAAGAGATGAAAAACAAGAAAACATCAATTTATAAAAAGAAAAAAATAAGATAACCCTCTTAAATCTGGTTTAATATCTAAAAATTATTTTTGTGAAATTATTTACCCAGATTCAATCAAAAGCATAATTCTTAATTAAGTATAAGATCGATAAAAAATATTAATAAAAAAAACTATTAAAGCAGCAAAAAAATTATGGATAAAATTTGATAGAAAAAAAAAACTAAAGAGAATGCGATTTAATGAAAAAAAATAAAAAATAATCCTAAATAAAATAAATATCAATAAAAAAAGAAGTATTAAATTTTAAAGATTAAAAAATCATATGGTAAAACTGAAAACATCTATAAAAACAAAGCAAACAAGACAAACATTCTAAACATGGTCAAATCTTAAAAAATTCACAACCTATAAAACTCTAGATCCGAGTTCTATTCTGAAATTTATTATAAGTTAAATTAAGTATATAAATTTAAAAAACTTGTCAAATCAGATAAAAAGATAGCCAATAAAATTTCAGGTGAACCTAACAACCAACCTAAGTCAACAAATCAAACACATAATTTAGGACATAAAATTGAGATAAACCTATAAATAGAAAAGCAAAAAAATAACAAAAAAAAACATTTGAAAAAAATGCTATAAAAAAATAGAAATCTATTCGAGCTAATCCTCTAGATCTGTTATCCAGATAATGGGATTGGAGTAACCCTATTTAAAAATAAAAAAGTAAAATTTTTAATCCAATAAACATTGTTACGAGGATTAGTATAATTATAAACCAATAAAAAATCATTTGGTTAGATTTTTTTTGTTCTTTCTAGATTTTAAATTTAATTATATTTTAAATTTGAATTTTGTAGAAACTAAAATTATTTATTTTTTATTTATAAAAATTTGTCTTTTATTTATTTTACAAGCAAAAATTTATTTCATAAAAAATATTAACAAAACATACTTTATAAAGCCTATTTTTTTTATAAACGCAATTAAAATGTTTTTCTTAAACCTGTTTTTTCTAGATTGAAACCATAACAGTTACATAAATTCAATTATATTTGAATTCAGAGCATAGCTCGCATGGCGCTCATAAAAAAAATGATTTTTTTAATAAAATAATATTATTTTAAGGTTTTTTGAAAACAAATCTACCTTGCTTTGCAAGGATTTGGTTTTTTTTTTTTAACTTGTTTTTTAAAATATTTTTTACCTAAAAAAATATTAAATTGATGTTTTTTAAGTGATTTTTGATAGTTTTAATATATTAATATAAAAATTTAAAAAATATTATTTTAATATATTTTTTCATAAAAAAAAACATATTGGAAAAGCAATATGCAATGCATTACTAAATATACATTAAGTGAACTAAAAACTATATTTTTCTTTCTTTTCATTTTTTTTAAAACTAAAAAATACTATAAGATTAATCAAATTCAAATATCAGGATAAAATATTCGATTATAGATTAATTTGTGTATGTTTTTATGCTGATGTTGATTGTTGGATTTTGAAAATTGGATAAGAAGTTTGAACTCGAAAATAGAATTCAAACTCAACGTATGTTTTTTTTTTTAAAAGGATTTTGTTATTACTAAAATGCGGAGATGAAGAATCAAAATTTAGTAAAAGCTATTTATTTTGTTTCTTGTATGTCAATATTAATTAATGCTTCTCTTGTATCAAATTCTAAGTAAATAATTCATACTTAAGTTAATATATTTATAAAAAAGAAATATGTAAGAATCTTCTTACAGCTAGGGTTATTTCAAATAGCTGATGGTTTTTTAAATGATATATATGGTGATTGGAAATCCTATAAATACCTCATTAGTCATCTCCTCATATATCACCAAAAAATAAAACCAAGTTTAGGATTCTGAGCCTGAATTTAAAGTCCTACCTACATGTTTGGGATTTTTATTACAATGGCTCAGACGCGTTAGGCTATGGCCTGCGCCATGAGCTCTTTTTCGGTCTTTTTTTTATTTTTTTTATAATATAATTTTTTTAAAAAAATATTATTGAAGCTGGTTGATTCCATATTTTTTAATATTGCTTTAAAAAACAAATTTAAGTTGCGAAAATCAAAACTAACCCAATTTAATTTTAGGTTTTTAAATTATTTCGGGTATTTTAGGTTGATAAGTTTGTTTGTGAGTATTCGAAAGGTGTTGGTGATGTGTTTTTGAATTGAAATGAATTATAAATTATGTATTTTTTGAAAAAGAAACAATAATCTGATTTTTTGACTGCTGTAATGGTGATAATTATTTAGACTTACAGATGATATGTTGCTTGGTTTTTTTTTTTTTTAAATAATAAAGGCGTGCTTGTTTACCCCTTTAAAAAATAAAACCAAGTTTAGGATTGCAAGCCTGGACTTGAAAGCCCACCTATATATTTAGGATTTTCATTATAAAAAGTTCATCTTGGAATATGCTTTAATCCTCTCTCGCCGATTTATTAATCATAGGGGAATCCAGGTGAGGAAAACGAGCGTTGTATTTTACTTTACAATTGTTAAATTACTTGTAACATCATGTTTTACAAATATTTATTAAATTAAACATTAAATATTATAGAATAAACTAAAGGTGTCTATGGATGAATATCACTGTAGATTGACATAGTTCGTGTACTTACACAACAATGGAGTTACTATTTATTTTATAATAATTTATTCTGGTTATCAAAAAAACTTTTTTGCCGATATGATCATAATTTAAGCCTGATTTTTTACATTTGTGAAATTGGAAAAAAAAAGGTACTAAAGTGGCGTGCAAGAGATTTTTTTTAAAAAAAACATTTAGATTCTTAATTTTTAAAAACAACACAATTTATACACTTAGTTCCTTTAAATTTCTAAAATTTATTTTTGATATAAAAGTTTATTTGTATGAATTTTTAATCCATTGTTAGAGAGAGATGTGTCCCTGGATTATGCGATGAAAAAGAAAATCGCCAGTCACATCATTTTCATGCACTAAAATAGTTTTTCTAGGTGTTCACGTGTTTCTTGCAATGAGAGATGGTTTGATGACGGTTTTTGAAAGCCTCAAGGTTGCTTTAAAAAACAAATCTAAGTTATAAAAGTTAAAACTAACCCAATTAGATTTCAAGTTTTTGAATCATTTCTGGTATTTCAGGTTGACAAGCTTGTTTGTGAGTATTCTAAGAGTGTTGGTAATGTGTTTTTGAGTTTAAATGAATTATAAATTATATATTTTTTTTAAAAGAAACGCTGGTTTGCGTTTTTACTGTCACGGTGATAACCAGAGTCTGGATTTGCATATGACACGTTGCCTCCTTTTTCTAAAACAATAGAGATATACAACAAGTCGTCCACCCCTTTAAAAAATAAAATCAAGTTGAGGATCACGACCATGGGCTTGAAGGCCCACCTATGTGTTTAGGATTTTCATTACAGTTGTTTAGACGCGTTAGGCCATAGCTCGCACCATGAGCTCTTTTCGGCCCTCTTTTTATTCTTTTTTTAATATGATTTTTTTTAAAAAAAATATTATTGAACCTGGTTGAGTCTATGTCCTGGATCACAGGTTTAACAAGTTAAGCCACAATATCTGGACTATTTATTTTCTGATATTGCTTTTTTTAAATTCATATCTTTATTTTTTATGTTTTTTTTAAATAATTTTTAAATTTATATTTTAATTGATATCCATTTGTTGTGATTTTTTTCTTTTTGTTAAACTTTTTTTGATAGAGGTATTTTTTATTGGTGTTGTGTGTGTTTAATTTTTTAAAAGATTATTATGATTAATCTATAACTTTTTTTTTTATCTTTTATATCAATGAAATTTATTTTTGAAAATAAAAAATATTTATTTTCAGAAATTTTTTTTGATATGTGTAACTTTGCATAATATTTTTTTAATGAATTTAATATATGTTTGTCTATTTATATTATCATTTGATTGAAAAAATAATAATTTTAATAAATAAATTTAGCAAACACAACTAGAAAAATATTTTATCATGTGATATTAAATATTTTTTCTCAGTTTTTCAGTTTTATTTTTATTTATCATTAACACTAAAGTATATGATCTTTTTACTATAGATAAATCATCGTGTGGTATTGTTTACACACTCACATATTATTGTTAATTTACTGTATATTTTTATTTTTTTACTTTAATCCTCAAACTTATATTTTTCGGTGATTTGCCCCTAAATTGAAGGTTAATTGCTTATGATTTCTTAGGCGAAGGCGGCATAGAAATAAGGAGGCTCTAAATAATAAAAGCAGCAAAAATGGTTGATGTGTTCTAAGGGTTTTTTTTAAAAAAATAAAAATAAAAATACTCTAGTCCTTAAGCTCTAAGGATAAAATAATTTAGGTCTCTTTGAAAATATGAGATTCTATATATATATATATATATATATATATATATATATATATATATATATACACATATTAGTACCTGTATAAAAGAGAGAGACTTATTGGATTCTAATATTAAAAGAAGAAAATCGATGTTTACAATTATTCACGCCACCAAAATTATCTATATTAGTACCAACAGGTTGCATTCAGTGAGAGTGGTTTCACTTAAGTGTTTTTAAGCCTTAGAATTGTCTAAAAATATTAGATATAAGCTTGGGAAGAGTTTTTGTTTCATGTTGGTTTCAATTTTTTTTGTTTTTTTAAAAAAATAACTTCTTAAAAAATTATTAGGAGCCTACATGTAGACCCATTTTTTATGGCCCATACACCTAGCTTGGCTTATCAGACCCAATAATGTATGGCTTGTTTTTTTTTTTTTTTAATTAATAAATTTTTATATTTTTTAAAAATTAATTTTTATTTGTTATTTTAAATAATATCCATCCTCTATGATTTTTTTTTGTGCCTATTTAGCTTTTTTTTAAATAATGATTATTTTTTTAATTATACTGTGTATATTTAAGTTTTTAAAAGGTTTGTATGATTCATAAATACTTATTTTTTATATTTTATATAAATTAAATTTATTTTTACAAATAAAAAAATATTTTTGAATAATATTTTTAATATGTACAGCTTTGCATAATAATTTTTTCTTTTACTTTATTTAATCAATTTTATGGGCGTATCAGTTTCTATTATTACATGATTTAATAAAAAATAATTTTAATAAATAAATTCATTAAACACAATCAACTAAATAATCTTTGTTGCGAGATTAACTATCTTGGTTTACATCTGTTTCTTGAATTTGTTTTTATTTATTGCTAATGATTTTTTTTTTCCATTTATTTACACCAATAATTCATGATTTATTTAATTAGATGCGTGTAAAAGTTTTTTAATTTATATATATTTTTTAAAAATATGTTAAAAAACATATAAAAAAGGTGTGCATATTCAAAATTTGTATTAGAAAAAATATCCGATCAAATGGCTAGCCACTTGAAGCATTTATTATATGATACACAGCTTCATGCACACAAGATCAATGGCTATAAATCCTTGGGCCTGGCTTGGAGTCTCCTCACCATGGGCTCGAAGGTTCATAGCTTCTTCCTTGAAATATGTATATATTTGGGCCGTAGCCCTCACAATTTGGTCTAACAAAAACCATTTTTTAGGATGAGAAAATGCTCACATCCCCAAGGTTCACGCCTTTCGTCTTTAAAAGCTTGTGTAGGATCGAAATGGAAACTGTATTTCTTGAAATTTTTAATTTTTTTTTAAAATATATATTTTTTATATTTTTAAATTATTTTGATGTACTAATATTAAAAATATTTTTTTTAAAATAAAAAATATTATTTTAATTTATTTCTAAATAAAAAATATTTTGAACTGCAATCGTTATCACAATTATAAAAATATCTAAATATTATTAATTTATACTGGATTTACCTTTCAGGTTGTTTTTGGATTAAAATTTAAGGGAAGCTTCATAATAATTATTACTATTATTCAAGTAATTATTAAGAGGGTGTTTTTCTTTATTTTTTTATGAATTTCTTTTTATAAAATGCTTGACGTCTTAATAAATAGAAGAATATATTATTAGTAGACAGACGAAAGATAATAATAAGATTATTATGCCTACCTCACCTTTTTATCATAACAGACGATTAAGTCAAATACTGCTGGAGGCTTGACGTGATTAAGAGTTTGGGTTTTCTAATCATTTTAAAATAATGTTGTTTTAAATAATAATTTTAAAATATAAAATGATATTGTTTTGAATAATTTTTTTAAAAATTTTATTAAAATTGATCCAATATATATTTAAAATATAAAATGATAGTTATGGGTTGACATCCAATTATTTAAATTAATGTTCAAAATGATTTAAAAACAAACATATTCCATGTCAGCTCTAAGTTAACCTGACAAGTTAACCATGTTTAATAATTGTACTCATGAGCTTCTAAACCTATCACAAAGGGCTTTGCATCATATTTCAATAGTTTTTTGTGCATAGACAAATATATATTGTTGATGATTTATATGCTTGATTGGTATCGATATTATAATTTAATTTAGATGATTACTAGCTTTTGTTCTGCACCGTGGGTCGGGTTTTTTTTTTTCTCATCCTAAAAAAATACTAAGATATTAGGAAGTTAAAGACTTGATGTATAATTACAAAACATTTTTAAAATAATTAAATGGTAACATATTTAATGATATATTTTTTAAAAAAACAATATTGAAAAAGCAATATATTGGATTAACCTGGACCAACAATGGTTAACATATGAAATTCATAATCAATGGTTAACATATAAAATTCATAATCTAAGATGTGAGATCATGATAAAACTATGGAATCTACATAAAAAAAATAGAAATTCTAGTTATAATGTACCAAATATTGAAAGCTGAAAATAAAAAAATTAATTTAAAAAAAAGATAAAAAAAGTTACTCGAGTAAACTTATATCATTAGCCGCGCAATGCCTCGGGTCAGGCCAAAGTTTTTTGGATGTAAAAAGAACAAAGTTAAAGTGATGCTATAATTTCTAAGAAAGTAAAATAAATTCAAGACTCGGGATATTGAATCGACTATGTTTAATAAGTGTGGTTAATTTAATAATATAAAAAAGATAATTATAATTTAATATTCTAAAATTATAACCCGTGAAATCTTAAATTCAGACCCAACTAAAAAGCTCAATTCTAAAAAAAAAATAAAAGTCTAAAAAAATAATGTCAACTTGTGTTAACCTATTAAGTACGTGACCTAAGTCATTTGACAATAAATACCAAATTTATAAAACTTTGAACGTAATTTTCAACTAATCAAATGTTGAATGATGAAATTGAATTTTTTTAAAAAGCCAACAAAAAAGTGTGAGCTAACTTAGGTTAACCTGTCAAACCCACATGTCAAGTTATGAGATCGAGATAACTTGATAGAGAAAGAGAAAAAAACTTGACAGAAATATAAATAAATAAAAACACAAAGCCTATTTTGGTAAAAAAAATCAGTGTCGAATAATGAGATCTAAAAAGAAAATAAGTAAAAAAACGATGTTAACCCGTATTAGCTTATGAGACTTGTAACCCAAACCATTTGATCAGAAGCACCAAACATGAAAAAATCACGAAGTCTAATTTTTAATAAATAAAATGTCAAATGATAAAAAAAAAATGTATAAAAGGATCCAAAAGAAAAAATAACAATTAAAAGAATGAGGATTAATTTTGAAAAAAAATGAATAATTTTGGATTGAAGTGTTAAATTGAAAATAAAAATTAATTTTACAAAATAATTAAAAGAAAAAACCACCAAAAAAATAGGATATAAACTATAAAAATAAAAAATTAATTTTTTTTAATCAAAGGATGAAGTTAAAAACAATTGAAAGCTTACAAAAGGGACAAGAAAAGAATCAAAGAATAAAAAGTATCAAGACCAAAATTAAAGAAATAAAAATAATAAAGAAATCTAGAACAAGTTTTTCATTGCAAGAGTTAGCCGTACATAACATCCAAAGCAAGAGAGCGAATAATAGGCTAACATGAGCGATTTTTTTAGTTTTTTTATTTATCAAATTATCAATTTGCCTCTGAAACTAAATAATAATTACAAGGAAATCTCTATGAAATTATACAAAAGCCCCTAAAGTAATGCTTTAACAATTTTGATTACAAGGGCAATTGAATCATTACATTGTGTTTAATAAAATAAAAAACTAAATATGCCCCTATGCCATGTCCAAGTGTTTTTTTTTTTTAAAGTACTCAAGTAGTTTTAGTGTGCCAAAAAATAAAAAAAAACTGAGATATTCCTTAATAAATATAAATACAGAATGACAAATAAGCCTTATAAATATTATTTTACCCGTGAAGGCTAGTTAGATTGATTTGATTTTTTTGTCAGTGACAAAACCATCAATTTATTATTATAATTCATATTAAATCAAGACACGTGTAAATTATTTCCACAAGTTTTATAATTTTGTAATTATTGTTTTAAATATTAAGTAATTACTAGAATCAAACCTATATAATTGCCCTCACATCAATCAACGAGACAAAAAGAGTTTACTAAGATAGTATTTGGAAACGTGATTTAATCTGTATTTTTAAAAAATTTAAAAATTTTTTTTTATTATTAAAATTGAGTGCGGTTTGTACTTTTTGGATCGTTTTGACGTGCTGATGTCAAAAATAATTTTTAAAAAATAAAAAAAAATCATTGACATGCATTTCGACACGAAAAATTATTTAAAAAACAACCGCTACCACACTGCCAAACATGCTCTAAATAGTAAACATGAGATCGACCAAATTAATGAACAAATGAAGCTGCCTTTCCGATTCAATATGAACAGCTGATCAAGGATGTAGCTGAGCACGATTCCTGCTCACCTCTCATGCATTTTTACCATAACAAGCTACTTGATAGAAGAGAATGAACGTGGGGTGGGGGGGGGGGGGTGGAATAAAAAAAATACTTTTAAAATACCTTTCGAACGCATTATGAAACGAAATTTAATTATTATTATTATACTGGCAATTCCAAATTTGTCAAGTGCTGATCCAAGGAGATGATTTTACTTTATAATGGTGCTTGAGTGCTTATAACAAAAAGGTTGGTGAGGGACCCTGCAATGGATGCCTTGGTTAAAATCCAAAAAGCAAGAGTCAAACAGCTCCACAGTTGAGAGGAGCAACGTAGGAAACAATGGACAGAACACTCCAAGGTATCGCAGGTGATCTGAGACATGTCGATACGTACATGGATACGGAGGAATTGGGCACCATTTACCCACAGAAGAACCCCAAGACTCTTGATTAGTAGCTTGGTTTATGGATTAAGGTCTCCCGAATGTTCTTGCAGAGGTCAATACACGGAAGTCATGACGCTAAAATTGTTGGTGTAAGGTCCAAGCTACTAAAATTGTTGGTGTAAGGTCCAAGCTACTAAAATTGTTGGTGTAAGGTCCAAGCTGGTTTTTCCATCCATCTTGTAATAACCTGGTTCAGAGGGGGAAAACAATAGAGGGATGTCTAATCAAATAATTAAGACTCAAGATCAAGTTGATTGTTATCTTATTACTTAGCAGAACACAAAAGTCTTAATGCTATGTTCATAGATATAATGCTCGAGTAGTAGTGCTCCCAGTACCATGTAGAAAGGGACAGCAATCAAACACACAGTATCAAAATGCTTCTTCATGTCTCTCCCTCTCTCTATCTCTCTCTCTCTCGGAGTAATTTGTGACAGTTGATTCCGTGATGGGCGAGTCCTTATCTTATGAAAGCTCAGCAAACCAATCAAATTATTGTAAATATCACTACCTCTCCATATCCCACCATGTCCACTACTAGCTACGAACACAGCGGGAACACACATCTCCTTTTTTTTTTTTTTGGGTGCCAAGAATTTGCACGTGAATCTACAATAATTTCTCATGCACCAGTGGGGTCCTTTAGCCAGCCATTTCTCTTTTGTTCTCTTGCCAAACTCCAACTCTTAAGAATCTCCCTCTCTTCTCCCTCCTTCCCTCCCTGCCTTTCTCTCTTTCTCTCACACACACATTCAGATACTCACACACTCATACCCGAGATTCTTTCCTTGTTCCATTTTTTGTTCTCGGCAACTCATAACTTCTTACCTTTCTTCATCATCAAAATGGTGCAAGCAAAACCTCCTTTTCCATCAAAACTACTCCTTCTCTCTCTTCTTGTTTCTATCCTCGCCATTTTTGATAATGGGGTTCAATGCTTTCAAGGGAAGAAAGTCCTCAGCATGCATAAAATTCAATGGAAACAGGGGAGTAATAGTTCAACTTGTCTCTCCCAGGAAACAAGTGAGTAGCAAAGTGAAAAAGAAAAGGCTTAAAGAATGGTTTGGCCAATGGCGACCAAATCTTTTTTTTAAGCTAGCTAGCTTCTTTATTTATCTGTTCTCCACTTTTGGGATCTGTACTCTACTACTTACTTTCCTTTTATGCCAGCACTATCTATAACTGAGTTCATGCTTTATGGGAATTGGGAAACATCCATCATTGGAAAACTTTATCTTGGCTTCACTTTCTTTAACTTTGAATGATGTGCTCCATTGTTGAATTATTCATGATACTTGGTATAAATATTTGAAAAATTTCTTCCATCCCCCCCTGAAACTAACTGTTTTGGATCACTGGAGATCAAAATTATACAATTTATTTTTCTTTTTTTGAGAATATATGGCATCCATATACAATCTTCATTTTTATTATTCCTCTGCTTTGTTGGTAAAGTTACACTAGTATTTGATTTTTAAAATACAACTACAGTGCCCAAATATGGACTAATGTTCTCATTCTGTTTGGGATTTAAAGGATGGGAGAATGGTGCAACCATATTGGAAATGAAGCACAAAGATTCTTGCTCAGGAAAGATCCTAGACTGGAACAAGAAGCTTCAAAAGCACTTGATCATGGATGATTTTCAGCTTCGATCACTTCAATCTAGAATGAAAAGCATCATTTCTGGCCGAAATATTGATGATTCAGTGGATACTCCAATCCCATTAACTTCTGGTATAAGACTGCAGACACTAAACTACATAGTTACAGTGGAATTAGGTGGTCGAAAAATGACAGTGATTGTGGACACTGGGAGTGACTTGAGTTGGGTTCAATGTCAACCTTGCAAAAGATGTTATAATCAACAAGACCCTGTTTTCAACCCTTCAACATCTCCTTCATACCGAACAGTTTTATGTAGTTCACCAACTTGTCAGTCCCTGCAGTCTGCAACTGGAAATTTAGGAGTCTGTGGAAGTAACCCTCCGACTTGTAACTATGTTGTTAACTATGGTGATGGATCCTACACACGCGGTGAGCTAGGCACGGAACTTCTTGATCTGGGAAACAGTACTGCTGTCAACAACTTCATATTCGGCTGTGGCAGGAACAATCAAGGTCTATTTGGTGGAGCTTCAGGCCTTGTGGGATTGGGAAGGAGTAGTCTCTCTTTGATTTCTCAAACTTCAGCCATGTTTGGAGGAGTTTTCTCCTACTGTTTGCCTATAACAGAAACTGAAGCTTCAGGTTCACTAGTCATGGGTGGAAATTCCTCAGTATACAAAAACACAACTCCTATTTCATACACTAGAATGATTCCCAATCCACAGCTACCCTTCTATTTTCTAAACCTAACTGGTATTACTGTTGGTAGCGTGGCAGTACAAGCACCAAGTTTTGGTAAAGATGGAATGATGATTGATTCTGGGACGGTTATAACAAGGCTCCCCCCTTCAATTTACCAGGCACTAAAGGATGAGTTTGTGAAACAATTTTCAGGGTTTCCTTCTGCACCAGCTTTTATGATTTTGGATACTTGCTTCAACCTTAGTGGATATCAAGAAGTTGAGATTCCAAACATAAAAATGCACTTTGAGGGAAATGCTGAGCTCAATGTGGATGTCACTGGGGTTTTCTATTTTGTTAAGACTGACGCATCTCAGGTCTGCTTGGCTATTGCAAGTCTCTCTTACGAAAACGAGGTAGGTATAATTGGGAATTATCAACAGAAAAACCAGAGGGTTATATATGATACCAAGGGGTCCATGTTGGGATTTGCGGCAGAAGCTTGCACTTTTGACTAGGTCGATCATTCGAAGGTATTATTAAGAACAGGTGTGTGACTGTGCATATATTTATTTGATGCAATGCCAGTTGTTCTTGTTGCCAAAGAAATCATCAAGAAGTAGTTTTTCTTGGTTCATATCACATATAAATATCTATTATTATCCATGGGGAAAGGTATAGAATATGTAAAAACGTCATTTCCAATTTCTCAAGTGTTTTGACAGTGCAGTCCCAAACACAGCAAATAATATCTTTTGTATATTTTAAATGTAAGATCTGTTTGAATCTGAGAGAGGGTGCAGAATTACTTCTAAGAAGGTTGGCATACTCTTGTATGTTCTATGTGTATCTAAAGATGGCTAAATGATGAAGCATTTCTTGATATTTCAGAATTTTCAGGGGCTAAAATACTTTATGGGAAATTCATTTCTTACAAAAACTTAAAAGCACGAGCCTTTGAGCAAAAAAAATTGAAAAAAAGAATACGAGCAAATCACTTTACCGCATCCGAAACGGGTTACAAGCTGCATATTTCAGAACAGGATCATGGCTTTGGAAAATGTGATCAATAATTTGTAAAATCTAGAAATAAAAAAGAAGAGCCGAAGAGGGAAACCTGCGAAGTTTTTGAATGTTAATTTGGAGCTATTATCTTCAATAATGTCCGGGAATAATGTCTGTTGTTCAAATTGATTCCAGAGTTCGTGAAAATTAGATTTTGACCGTGGCAGGATGGACTTGATCTTATCTCTGAAATGTTGTTGTCCACCAGAGATACCAGACAATCAAAGAGTAACATCGTCTTCTATATTGAAAGCAATATCAAGGAGGGATGGCTTCTGACAAGAGGCATTCCACGGGACTCTCTGTTGACAGCCTGCAGCAGAAAGTTATGTCCTGTTTTGAACTTCTAGTGGAGAAGCCTTTGTGTTCTCAAGGTGATGCATCAACAGTAGTAATTCTAAGCAAATGAACATAAAAATCTTCCTTGGAAGCCAAAATTGAGGATTTAATCGCGTCTTCATTCAGAAACTGTCAGGCTCCTAGAAGCATTTTTATATTGTTGGATTAAGTGACGCCATTCAAGTGCTATCAACGAGGGAGACCATCTCGGTGTTTTCAGATTCAAGTGTATTGTCACCTTTTTTCATCTTCAACATCTCTTCTGGAAGAATGGATAAGTTTGGATCGCTTCTAGGTATCAGAAACAGCAGGAAAACTGGAATTATTCTCATGAGGCTCCGGATTAAAATGGCCACCCAAAGGTTGTCAAATTGTGTCCGTGTAACCTTCAAGAATTTGAGTAAGAGACCTCCTACCCAAGTTGATGAAAGCAAACCAACATGGTCTATTGACATGAGCAAAGCAAAGAAAGTGCCCTCTATACCAGCAGGGCAAAGCTTGGAACTAAGTACAAGAAGAGGTTGCCATTTAATGCGTCCAATCATCATAGAAATGGCTTCATCAATCACAACAAAGAAATAATCAGGTAAACCAATTTTCAAGTTCAGACGCAACACCAATATCAAATCTAGCAACCCTGATGCACCATATAACAACTGAGACCAGAAAAGTAAGTCGCGAAAACGATGGTCTTTCAACCAATTTTGGTAGATAAGGACCCCGGAGAGGGAGCCAACTGCACCCACCGAGAATATGGACCCAACAACCTCCTGCATACAATATATATAACAGGAGTTACTTATCTACGATTTGCATTCCGTTGCAAATAGAAACTTCTGAACATAGTGAGAATTATGCATTTGGATGCATTTCATTTAAGAAATATTCTGGAAATTGAGTGATGAAATAGAGACACGCTTGGCAAACCAATATGAACATTCAATAACTAGTGTGTGAAGGTAACACAAAGCATTTGTGAAAAATTCTAGCATACAAATGGGAAAGAAAACACAAGCATGTAATTTTTGCAGCTTATAAAAAATCTGTTGTTGGCAATGGATGATATATAGAAAATAAGATTCTATTGCAAGATTAGTCCTCCAAGTTTCAACCATATTTCAACTTTGTCCTCATGGTTTTTCACTTTGATAATTTAGTTCAGACTTTCACAAGCAGTTTATGAAGTCACATCGCTTGACTTCAATTCGTAAAATTGAGAGAGATGTGACACCAGTTAAGTGACACAACTGAGACTATATGGGCAATGAAAGTGTGATGAAATACTGTTTTCTAAGACTCGATACTGCTGTGTTTTGGATGGAGAGTTTTTAATGGACCTGCATCCCATACCAAAACAAAACATCAGAACAACCCAGCTCAGAATCACTATTAAGCCAACTAGATATCTCATGGTAGGTGATGAGCGACAGATTGGAGTTCTTAGATGCAAACAATCCATGCTGGGATTCCAAATGAGTGCAAATGGCAAACCTGTTAAGCTTGCATCACAACATGGGCCTATGGAAAAACAGACCTGTAAGATGCATAACCTGACTAGTTTTCTACCACATAGCTCCTTTAATGATTGTATGACGAAAAAGCTTGATAAAAGAAGTAAATAAATCATCTTTGGAACGGATTGAACATGAACAAAAACAATGTAGTTGATATGCACTATATCCTACTAACATTGGTTTCAACTTTCAAATCCATCCACTGCCATGACCCTAAATTTCTGTCCAGTTGTGAGAACTCTTGGGAAAAGGTTGCAGCTTCAAGAGTCTCTTCTATTGCTGGGGGCTTTTTTGAACACCAGAAAGTCTAGATTTCTTGCAGAAGTTTTCAATTTTAGGATCTGTATACATTTCATCACTTTGATTGACATACATAAAGGTATATGAGCAAATGTTCCTCAGTCTCAAAACAGAGCAGCTGAAAATGTTTTAAAATGATATATTGGTAAATGTGGAGTTTCAGTTGATTCCAATGCACACAAGATATCACATGACATGTGATTACCCAAACAAGAAAATAAAAACGAAGGAACTAGGTAGAAGCGCTTTCACATATAATTTTTTTTATTTGTGGTTTCTTGGTTTCCATGCTAAATCAAGACAATGACTAGATAACATTGAAGAAAAATCAGCTGCATGAGTTCTCCAGCATATTTTTGTTTACAAAAGATGAAAGGCAAGTACCTGCGAAAAAGATGGACCTCCCTTTGCATCTGTATACCAATAGAACATCCCTTCATGAATATTCAAGCTTACTGCAAGTGACAAGTACATGTATAGACATGGCCTCCATACATCACGGAATTTCAGTGCTGTCCACATGGCCTTACCAGCATCCAGAAACTTCTCATTTACCTAATCCAATGACTTCATGTGAGCATGGAAGAAAGCAGTGATATAAATTGTACCAAAAGAAGACACGGTCACAGAACCTTACTCCTCTGTGTGTAAATTTATGAACACGGGATTCTTTCAGCATCATTCCAACCAAGATAACCAGGCCTGCTGGCACACTGAGAAGCCCAAACACACCCTGTGAGGTAAGAGTAACACCTGACAGATTATGGAGAGGATAAAATGAAGAAAAAAAGCAGTACAGCCTGACTACCATAGATCAGAAAGAAATTGAACTAGATTTTTAATCGTTATTTACAAACTCATATTATTAGTAGACAATTACATTAAAGATTCTTTATCAAATCTAGATACGAGAGTTTTTTTAAAAGCAGGAAAGCCTCCATAGATGGATTAACCCTGGACTCATGAGAACCCTGCTAATCCTGCTAACTCATGAGAAGTTTTGACTCTATGTAGGTGACCCAAGCTTGGTACTGTTTGCACCTACCTAGCAGCACTGGGAATTGAATCCACATGCGCCTGAACGACACAACTCAGCAAGCATTTAACCACCAGGCCAACTCCATGGGGTTAAGAATTAAATTGTTAACTGAAGATGGATAGTAATCTAATTTATTAACTACCTAAAAGGAAAGCAAATGGATTATCGAGGATTGAACATAGCCACAGTAATATGTGCACAGAAACTGACCTTTGGGCCAACTAGGTGAACCAAAAAGCCACTGAGTGAATAGCCTGCCAGTGCTCCAATGGAAGAGCTGAATCCACACAAGCTTTGCATATCACCAGCTAAAGAAGGATGACTTATGCTGTTTTGTGTCACACATGCATCAATGGCTACAACCGCTATTGCTATCCCAGCACTTACCCCTATTAGAGACAATAGGGAAAATGCAAGACTCAAGTTTCTTTGGATTGATAGAGCAAGCATCGAGGTCACGCTAAGAAAACCTGAAATTAAGGGAGGGATGAACTTCTTGATTGAACAACTACTTTTATCTGTCATCATAATAGTATGCTCTTACATGTCATATTACAAAAAAAGCCAGCCTCTCATTTACTTTTAGATGATCACTGAAAGGAAAAAAAAATTATAATAACCAAAAAACAAAAACACAGGGAACAAAATCTAGTAAGGGAAACATATAACAAGAATTCAATGAACTACAGCATTTTCCATATGTGCACAATTGCATTTGAAAGAGTCAAAACTTTAAACTGAAAAATATGCATATGAAAGAGACCAACTAATCTTCAGTGTTCTCCACTATTTAATAACACAAAGAAGTTGTTCTAAAAGAAGATACCAAGGGGCAGAGGCCAATCTAAAATATGACCTTGTTTGAACTCCCATGACTCATATTAACAGCCGATTCCACCAAGTGCTTAACCTATATCAATCTGAGTTCATTAAACAGTTTCTCTTATGCAGTGATCATGGTCTGATGCTTTTCTCTCTTTTATCATCCAAGCTTATACTGTTGACTAAACTCAGCCCTAAAATTCAGCAGTTCACAATCAAACAGGTTTTTTATATTTCACAAAATTAATGACTACCATAGATGCTTAAATGTTCTTTCTAATCCTCATGTAATAATCTTAGTAATCCTAGTCTAGGGCCTTCAATGAAAAGCTCAATTTGCAGTCCATAGTTGTTCCTAAACTTGATGCAATATCATAGACTACATCTCTAGAAAGTCTAGATTGAAACTTATCCAATTCGGGAAAAAAAAAACCACAAATGAACAACTTTAGTAATATCAAGAGCTTAAATTTCTATCAGCAAACAAACACACGCAGAACACCAGATTGAAAACAAGTTAAAAGAAAAAAGCGTATCTGTTTTTACCTGCAAAAATGAAATATGGCCGCCTTCTGTACCCAAGAACAGGAAGTGTATCGGTGAGGAGACCCCATAAAGGCTTAATTACCCAAGGAAGTTGAAGCAACCCCAAATACACCTGTAATTCAGATGGCTGTACCTTCTGCTCATCTTTCATATAGTACATAGTACTAACTTTACTCATGCCAACTGCAAATCCCTGACTGATCCCATAAACTATCATAACTCCTATCACAAAACTCCAATGCACCTCTTCACCAAGCATTTTTAGCCAATTTATTGGTCTCAAAACCAAAGCCAAGAAACCATTTCTTCGGTTCCTTTCTAACTGGGATTCTTCCATGTTTTAACAAAGATTTTGGGTAAATGAGAAAGACCCAGATGAGTTTATGTACTGTATCTCTCCGATTCAATTCATGTAGAGTTTTTTACTTTCTGTGGTTTCTTGACTCTTGGGGTTGGT
Source organism: Populus tomentosa (assembly GCA_018804465.1). NCBI lineage: Eukaryota > Viridiplantae > Streptophyta > Magnoliopsida > Malpighiales > Salicaceae > Populus > Populus tomentosa. The sequence goes on along the minus strand of CM031969.1, from coordinate 3,097,994 downwards.
GACGTGATGATGCTAAGGTTAGAATTCAATGGTCTTCCTTGGGACACATATTAAAATATTAAAATAAACGTTGAAAAGAAAATATTAATGTTAATGTTTTTCTTCTCTCCAGTCTCCTCCACTACCCCAGCAAGCTCCGGCACCAGCTCCTCCGCATGCTTAATTTAATCTTGCCTTATCCATTTTTATTTTTTAGTTCAGTCTTTCAGATTATGCAATTCTTTTTGCCCACAATGATTTCAAAAACGTTCCCAAATAAATTGATTTAGCTACTAGATGGGATTAAGAGGAAAAAGAAAAGTAAAATCCGTAGTGAAACCATGCACAGAATTACAGTTTACCACGCAAAGCAGAGCATAAGTGCACAACAAAATTAAAGCCAGGCTGATCCGTGTGCTCCTGCTATATGTTGGCATAAACACAAGTCTACTGCGACCATGTTTTTTTTATTATTTTATTTTATTTTATTTTTATTATTAAGATATCAAAATTATCCTTCAATTTTATATAAAGGAGAATTAAGTCATCAGCAAATTGTGGATTTGCCAATAACATCACAATTTTTTTAATTTTGGAATTACATTAATTGAAATGAAATTTTATTTTATAGAAATATTTTTAATATCAATTTAATGTATTTGAAAATTTTAATTTATTTGCATATGAGAGGAGTAACAAAATAAAATGTTGTTAATCCTGTGTATGTGTGTGAGAGGATATAATACATATATTTATATTTATTGTTGTTGTATTGTTGTTAAAACTCAGTTGAATTGATGTATATTGTAATGTGATATGATATTTTTATTAAAAATATATTAAAATAATTTTATTATATTTTTTTTATTTTCAATATCAATACATCAAAACTATTAAAAAAAATTAATTTGATATTTTTTTAAGTAAAAATTAATTTAAAAAATAAAACTACAATAGTATCAAACAAAAATCATAAAGCTTAGAAATCATAATTTTATATTTTTTTTTATCATATACTTATAATAAATGTTTATGAATATGATAAAAATTATTTTTCAAAGTGATTTTCTCTTAGTAATATATTAAAATAATATTTTTGTTTTTTAAAATTAATTTTTAACATCACTATATCAAAACAATTAAAATATATATATAAAAATTAAAATTAATATATATATACAGCTCATTTGCAATTTCAAAAATGTTTTTTCATTCACTTATTAGTGTTGTTGTTCCAATAACCATACCCATTAAAAAAAGAAAAAAAAATCAAAGATCTAGAAAAGTCAAGCATTCCCAAACCAACCATTAATATCCCATTATCATGGAGGAAAATAAAAACCCTCAAAAGTCAAATCCATCGGTATCACCAAATCCCACAAGCTGCAGCCTCAGACACCATGTCTGCAATGAAAAGCCCACCAAAAGCTCCTCCTGCAACCCAGCCCCGCAGCCCATCCCAAATTTATTCGTCTCTGGTGACCGACTGCAGCACTCGCACTGGTGGTGGGTGGGTGGCCATGAACATGTGGATTTACCATTGCCAGCTAAATCCAAAAGCTCCTTTAATGGCGCGTTGACTTCACCAGCATCTACATCTCCTGAAGCACGCTCGCATTTAAGCTTGATAACAAGATTTAGACGGTTCTCTGTAAGTGGGATTTGGAGGCAAAGTTGAGGCTGGAGATGAAAAGAGAAGAAGAAAGAGATACAAAATAATGAAAAAGATACGAAGGGAATTGACGGGGAGAGTGACATAGCTGGTGGAGGCAGAGAAAACAAGATTTAAAATCAAATAAGTTGATGTGTTCATCTTTTCCGATTCATTCGGTTTTTTTTTTCTTCTTTTTGCTGTAAATCGAATCCAAACTAAACCGAGAAATATTTTAGAATTTAAAATCAAATAGTTTATAAAACCATTCAATTCGGTTAAAATTGATTCATCCCTTATGGCAGCAGTCATCGTCACTACATTTGGCTTGAATATGATCGACGCCGGAAATTAAGCACCCGTCGCCGAATATGGCACACCAAAAAGGACAGCACCTCGTGCCCGATTGCTGCATGCATTTAAAGTTCCAATTAATTCTACTTTTATATCCCAGACTTAAAATTAAAACAAAATGATTTATCAAAAATATTAATATCAAATAATACAATAATGGTCCATGTAAAATGTCCAAAAAAAAAAACAAGAAGAAATCCAACCTCTGCCAATAAAATCAACTTTTTGATGATTTTGGGTGATCTTTCTAGCAAAACATATGATTTTTATATGATATCTAGCAGGTAAAATAAATCAAATTTAACATATAAAAAGTGTTAAATTTAAAATTAAACGATCAAGTTATTGAGTAGAGTCCTGAAATGGCAAGCAACATAAAAGAAGAACACCAAGCTCTCCATGCCATGCTCCATCGCAGCTAGCCCTTTGTGTGCTGATTCCCATTTTTGTTCGCAGCCACATGTTCCATCAAAGGCTCCACCGTATCCACTTTTCCTGTGCATACACTTGACATAATTTAATATTGCCTGAAGTATTAGTTGAAGGGGTGTTTGAGAGGGTTACGGAGGTTAATTTTTAAAGTTTATTTTATATTATTTTTAATATTCATATATTAAAATCATATAAAAATATATAAAAATAATTCAAAACAAAAAAAAAATATATATTTTTTTTAATATTCAATTAGAGATCTACTAAAGCTTGTTTGACAGTGTAGTTATAGTTATTTTTCAAATAATATTTTGTGTTAAAATACATATCAATGATATTTTTTTATTTTTTTAAAAATAATTTTGATATTAGTACATTAAAATAATTTAAAAATACTAAAAATATATTAATTTTAAGTTAATAAAAAAATAAAAAAAATAAAAATTTTTTAAAAATATTTTTAAAATATAAAAACATAAAAATATAAACAGTTGATCTACTTAGGAGACCGAGCAATAGCGTGCTCAAGTTCAAATTGATGCGGCAATGACTGGTTTTTAATGGACGTAGTTCTTGTTTTTTTTTTTTATTCTTTTATTTTTTCTCTTTTTTTCATGAAGAGGTTCAATCTCCAATGGATTCTAGCATTACAATAGAATACTTAGTTGTCTTTCCTCAATTCCTGCATCTAATCTTCTTAGTTAAGATTTAAACATGTAATCTTCAAAATTCAAAATTCAAAAGTCAAATGCAAACTGTTGATCTACTTTAGGGAGACCGAGCAATAGTGTGCTCAAGTTCAAATTGATGCTGCCATGACTGGTTTTTAATGGACGTAGTTCTTGTTTTTTTTGTGTCATGAAGAGGTTCGATCTCCGATGGATTTTTAGCATTACAATAGATTAATTAGTTGTCTTTCCTCAATTCCCGCATCTAATCTTCCTAGTTAAGGTTTAAACATGTAATCTTCAAAATTCAAAAGTCAAATTCAAACTTGGGCCATCATCTTAATCCTAAGAACTCCTCTTGAAAACGTTTTATTTGGGTTTTGGTTAACCAACTTATTTTAATAATGAGAGTTGTTGAAAAGCTCTACACTTTCTTAGTCTCGCCCAAAAGTACAAATTATTGGAAAATAATTGCAATATTTGTAATCCGCATGATGATATTAACCGGTGACTGACTTGGAATTTCAAATTCAAGCACTCGTGCTATATTATAAAACACGGCCGTTTCATAGCCTGACCTCAAGATTAGATGGGTGATCTAAGCATGATAATATAAGGCTCACGTTAATGTGACAGGATAATTCGAGTGAACTGGGTAAGTTTTTATTTTTATTTTTTGAGTTGACGTATATTGTTTTATTTAATTATATTATTAAATTAATTATGTTTATTAAAACAAATCCAATCAATGATCCGAATCTTATATTTTTCTTGTTTATTGAATAAAAAGGCCACTGTCATTTCATCATCCTTGAAAAATCTTTGCCTAGCTAGGCCAATCAAGTTGAATCTAAGACCTTATAAATTAATATGAGATTATAAGTTTGATCACTAAACGACCTCTCGTAATTCTAACATGAATAATGCAAATATTAAAGAGCGACACCCATCTTATCTTAAAAAAAAAAAAAAAAAAAGCTAGCGACTTTTTGAGAAAAGAAAAAGCTAAATAGCAACATTAATTAAACCAGGCAGTATGATCCATAAATGCAACACGTCACGCTGGCCTAAGCTCTAGAGTGTCAAGAAGGTCAACCCACTATTTATCAAAGCAAAAGCCCACCATTGAATCAAACCAACCCGTACCATTTCCACATGGCCGAAGAGAAGAAGCAAACCTCTTCGATGGAGAAGGAGAAAGAGCAAAAAAAAACTTAGCACCTAATCTGGAGAATAAATGGGAGGTTGCTCCCCAATTAGGGCTGCCTAAGCCAAGCATCACATTTCTATTTACAGAATAATTTCTTGATTCATTAGGGCAACAAAACAAAGGAGAAAAAAGTCGTCACAAAATCTCTCCCATATAACACACACAAAGCACTCGTAAGCAAAGACAAGAGGCATCGTCTCCAGCTGCCGGCTTCCCTCTCTATTTTGCCATCCCATTAAAGAACCCCCTCCTCCCCTCCATATCTACTCTCTCATTTCTTCTAAAATCTTCCCTTCTCATTGGATGACCTAGCTAGCCATTATCCCCTCTCTCGATCAGCATCTATACCTCTCTGCACTTTCTTTTTCCTTAATTACGTGTGTCTGTGTTTGTGCACTTCTCTTGGCGAAGTTAAATGGGGAAAACATCGAAGCAAAGCCTGAAGGACACTGCAAACACTAGCACAAATCCTACAAACAAGGCGAAGCGGACACGAAAAACTGTGCCTCGAGACTCTCCTCCTCAACGTAGCTCCATCTACAGAGGCGTTACGAGGTTATATGATCACATTCTTTGATTCATCTTCTTTTTACTCGGTGATTTCTTATTCTCTGGATTCATTTTTTTTGTTCAGGCATCGATGGACCGGGCGTTATGAGGCTCATTTGTGGGATAAGAACAGCTGGAATGAATCACAGAACAAGAAAGGAAGACAAGGTTCTTCCTCTTCCTCTTCTCAGTCCCATTTCATCTTTCGCTCCAAATATTTCACTGTCATTCTGACTTCACATTTCATATTCTTGGTACTGTTCTTCGCTTTGACTTCAATGGTGTGATGCTGGTGGAATTCAACTGTATACAGTGTATCTAGGTGCTTATACAAATCCTCTTTGCTGTACTTTAATATATATCAGATATTTTTCTTATCCTGCAATTTTCCTAACATTACAAGTAAAAAAAAATGGAAAATCATATTTTTCTACCATTTGATATATTGGATTTTCTCATTAGGGGCCTATGATGATGAAGAAGCGGCTGCACATGCCTATGACTTGGCAGCATTAAAGTACTGGGGACAGGATACCATCCTCAATTTCCCTGTACATTTTCACCACTCAAAGTTATTTTGTTCTTGAAATTTTTTATTTCATTATCTTTTAGTTTTTACCTTTCTGTTTTTTTTTTAATTAAAGAGATAAATTAATTTCAGTGGTCGACTTACAAAGAAGAGCTCACAGAGATGGAGGGTCAATCAAAAGAAGAATATATTGGATCGTTGAGGAGGTAAATACTATAAGAATTTTCTCATTTAAAATAAAAGATAGTTTTTTTGGATATTTATTTACAACTATATATCGTTGCTTATCTTATAGATTCTTTTTAATTATTAATTCCGTGTTCATGTTTTATAAGAATTTTATCACTTAAAAAAAAAATAGTTTTTTTTGGATATTTATTTACAACTATCATTGCTTATCTTATAGATTCTTTTTAATTATTAATTCCGTGTTCATGTTTTATAATTGATGGAATTTACAGAAAAAGTAGTGGATTTTCACGCGGGGTGTCCAAATATAGAGGCGTGGCCAGGTAATTTACTTACAGAATTTTGGGTGCTCTTTCTTATCTATATCTTGAGAAATATACATTTGTTTTCTGTTTTAAGAAAGAAAAATATAATTTATGAGTGTTGCTTGGTATTGTATTGTAAGTAGTGGGATTTAAAAATATAATTTATATTATTTTCTAATAAATATTAGCTAATTACTTGGAATTTATAGCATCAAAATTTAATTTGTTAGATAAATATTTATGATTCTTTGAAGGTTAAAATATGAGAGTTGTCCCTATTTTTCTTTTTCTTTGAGCATACCGTTTTTATAGTTGACGGGCATACAATTTCACTACCCCAGGAGTTTTTTTGAGTGATATATAAGGTAAGGTAAATAATTTAATATATTAGCCTAATATTGTCATGGTAAAAAAAGAAAATCTAATTGGTTGGTGTTTAAAGAGTTAAAATATGAAAATATTCTTGTACCTTACCGTTTTGATTCACTGTATCGATCCCTCGACTATATATTATTTTGATTTATTATCTCTCTTTACTCTTATTATATCTTTTAATTAGGACTTGTTTATGTTGGACACGTGGTGGTGTTCATTCAGATCGTCACATGTCAATTTTTGAATTTGATTTTTTTTATATTTTATTCTACTGTCAAATGATAAAAAAATACCCTTTTATTTTATTGTCAAAAAAAAAAAAAACGCAAGCTCTAAGGTTTAACCAGAATTTCTTAATTTAATTTATTTTTATTTTTTTATTTTACTGTCAAATAAAAAAAAACACAATTCCCTAAATGAATATTGTCACATGCCCAACATTAATTATGATATATTATAAAAAAGGGTATAGTCGATGAATCAAAAAATAATATATAGTAAAAGAATATAATAAATCAAAACGACATGTATGAATATTTAATTTCATGCTTTAAATCGATGTTTAAATCCATGCTTCGTGTACGGATGATGACACATTTGATATTCAAAACCCTGAATCGGTATGCAGACACCATCATAATGGAAGATGGGAAGCTCGAATTGGCAGAGTTTGCGGCAACAAATACCTCTACCTTGGAACATATGGTATTTATTTCTTTTTTTCTTTTAAACTATTTAATCCTAAATTAAAGGAAATTAATGTTTAAGTATACATATAATTAAGGTTGCTGTTACTGAAGTATGCAAAGAATTAAATTCATGGTTCTTACAAGATTTAAAACTCTCGCCGTAATATTAAAAACAAAAAGAAAACCTCTAATTAATTACCATGAAAGAGGAAAGTCAAGGGCTAGATTAAAAACTCAATATATGCCGACATCCTTTTCACTTAAACATCAAATTAACAAGTTTTATTCAGACAATTAACTTTAGTGCATGTCTTCATGCCCAAATCCACTTAGATTATTCTTTATGAGTCATCATGATACCATCGCACCAATGTCACTTCACTATCATAGTACTAGTATACACAATAACTCCAAGTAAATAAGGTTACCCCATAGTTTAATTAGACCTTGCAAACAAATATGATGTTGCAGAAAGTGGAAGGCAAATATTTTTTTATGTGGATATTAATTTTTCTAGTGTTTTTTTGATAAGATATTTGACTAACCTGTAATTCTCGTCAGTAATTTATATGTTGATGAAAATATAATTTAAATATTGATAGAATATTTCATTAGTAATAGTTGATAATGAATATAATTAATGAATTTGATTTTAAATTAAATAGAGGGGTAGAGATCGCATTGTGCTTTCAAATCTTGTTGGGTGGGAGATAGATGAACCAAACCTCAACTACCTAGGCCAGCAACTTAAATTTCAAAGCCTCCCCACCAAAATATGCATGCATATTTATATTATCCTACAGATCATACATTCTTTTTGATGACCATACTACCTCTAAATTTTAATTTATGTACGTTCTCTTTTCAGCCACTCAAGAAGAAGCAGCAGCAGCATATGATATGGCAGCTATAGAGTACCGTGGAATTAATGCAGTTACAAACTTTGACCTAAGCCGCTACATCAAATGGCAACGTCCCATTAACCAAAATAATGTTAACAATCCTCAACAAAACCCTAATTGTGATGCTAATCCGATTCAAAACCTCGACCAAAAGATTGAATTGGATTTCATGCCCCACCAACTGAGTTCGAATGTTAATGAGACTGAAGAGACTGATCCAGCTCGGTCTAGTGGCACAGGTGGCTCGGCATCATCAGCTTTAGGGCTTTTGTTGCAGTCCTCCGAGTTCAAGGAAATATTGGAAAGAACATCGGCTGCCGATTGCCCCTCGACGTCACCCCCCTCGACGCCACCAGAGTCGGATCGTGATCCGCCACGCCGGAGCTTCCCGGATTACATCCAAACTATCTTCAATTGCCAAGACTCTGGTAGTTACACTGATGGCGATGATATTGATATTTTCAGAGAGCTAAATCCATTTGCTTCGCCGATTTTCCACTACGAATTTGATGGACAGGAAATGGCATTTGGCACAAATAAGTCTAATATCCTTACAATATAAATATTTTTGGTTTTGTGAATATGGAGTCAAGGATATTGTTGACAAGATCAGGGAAAGATCGATGATGATGATGATCATGAAAAGGGTAAGATTAAATATTACAATTCAGGCACAATGCCCCTCTTCTTGGATTACAATTTGGAAAGACGAGAGTTTGCTAATCTTTACTGTTTCATTTCCATGTAGATATAGACAAAGTTAGACATTCATTTATCAATATTTCGATCAATTATAAGACATTTTAATTCAAAATACATTTACTTCTTATCACACTACGGTTCACTTCTTCTGAAAAAATAATTTGTGAATAGTAGATTTGGTATATTTCGCATGAAAATTATTAATAATAAGGTGAGATCACGCTGAAAAGGACATCATATATAAGGATGATATATCATGGCCTTCTCCATAAGCTGTGACACACAGATGCATGCTAAATTGCTTATATAATTAAAGAATTGTGGAGCAACAATGACGTTCCAGTGATAAAGAAGTGTATATAAATTAAGATTGAGTGTGCTTTTGGTACTGTAAAAGGTAATTTTTAAAAATAATTTTTATTTAAAAATATATCAAAATAATACATGTATACACATCTGATCGGTTTGAATATTGTGAAATTAATTTCTTGCGTTTCACACTTCCATTTAACAATATATTTTATTGATTTTAGTTTTTTTTCTAAAAAAAAAATCAAATTTCATCATCAAAATTTTTGTAAAAGTTTTTTTTTTTTTAAAAAAAACAAATCTAACCATATTAATTAAGGCTGTGTTTGGTTGCAGGAAAGTGAATTCCTGGAATTCACTTTTCTGCTTTTCCAATGTTTGGCAAACAACAAGAAAAGAGTCAAAGAAAAATGAATTCAGTCAATAGAAAATGAATTAGTGTTGCCAAAAAAAGTGTTTTCCTTTCTTAAATAAAGGAAAACACTTTCCGACAGTGGCCAGAGGTGAAAAACAGCCATTTTTTCATGTTTTTTTTTTAACTGTTCATGTTAATTGCACTGTTCAATGAAAAGTGCAATTAACATGAACAGTGTATTGCGTACACTGTTCACTGAAAAATAGTGAACAGTGCAGTTCTCTTGCACTGTTCACTTGCCTGTGGGATTTTTTTTTTTAAAGTGTGCTATTTTTTTAATATTTTTTAAAAAAACTAGTTTAGAGTGAATTTTATACCTTAATATTTTATCCAATTTTATTACATGCTAAAAATATGATTAAAACTATAGTTTTTGTCGGATGTATTTTGTACGTAATGGAATTATAAATAGTTTCATGGAATAGTAAAAAAAATTTCACAAGCTTATTTCTCTATAATATGATATGATATATATAGTTATATTTTATAAAATAAGCTATGTATGAATATAGAATATAATAATAAAAAAATTTCATCATTATACATTTTAGATTTCATTTTTTTTATTGTAAGTGATTAAATATTTTATATTAAATATCTTATATATATATATTAGATAAATTTGAAAAAAAAATTAATTCATTAATAAATTATTTTCCAGTTCATTTTCCATAATACAACCAAACACTGGAAAGTGTTTTCCAGTTCATTTTTCATAACACTACCAAACATCGGAAAATACTTTCCCGGAATTCACTTTCCAGGAATTCACTTTCCAAAAGAAATTCACTTTCCTGCAAACAAACGGAGCCTAAATCGTAAAGCACTTTAAGGTTCTGTATGGTTGATAGCAAGAACAATTAAATTTACTTTTCATGGTAGAAATGTTGGTTAATTGAAAAGTTCATCTACTAGTGATCATTCATGATTTTTTATATTTTATTTTTAACTGCGTTGATGATTTAACTAGGCTTTGATCTCTTTTATGATTTTTTTAATTAATTTGGATTAGTTTGTAAGCACCTCGACTAATCTAACGAGCCCTGAAGTTAACGGCCATGTAAATTTCTAGTAGCCATTATATTAGCAACCATAAGACTCGAACTTGAGACCACAACAAAAACAAACCTCTTGATCCAAGCTGTTATCACTAAACTGCTGGATAGTTTATTTATAATTCTTTAATTGAATTGAAAAGTGTCTTTAACTAGAGATCAGGAAGCAGGAAGTTGTTAGGAAGACCCATGAAAATGACAATTTCATAAATCAAAACTATGGAAACTGGTGCTCCAAAAATTAGAATAATGGACCCCATAATGCATCCTACGCCCCCACATTGTTCGTTAGAAGTTAGCGTTGGAACTTTAATGGCCATCTTCTTCCCAACCTTTTCATGCCCTTAAATGGTGCAGGAAGGAGGGGTACATAGTATCGGTTCAATCAATTGAATTGATTTTCTTTTCTTAAAAAAAGTCTTGAATGGAACTGACTTGGATAGCCGAACGAAACTGATTGGTTTAAATCTACATCTATAAGTTTTATTTGAATTTTTTTGATAGGTTTTGATGGAATGAATCTTGAAGAGATTTTTTCTCAAAAACTAGAATCGAAATTATTTTAATTTTTTTAAAAATTTAATTTGAGTCAATTTTATAATATTTTTTTTGAATAATCTGATTAATTTGTTCACCCTCTATGATCATACATAGTCAATGGAAGAGAACTATTAACATCATGGCATTAAATTAAAGTCGGTCCGGCTCTGCCCTTGATTCGGCAAGAGATATCAGGAGGATTTTAAGAGGAGTTTTGACTTTGGGTTTGATCAGGTTCGTCCTTGTCCAAGTTAAATCAATTCCTACTTAGGTATTAGGCACCGAAAGCAATCCTTGGGTCGGAAAATGAGATCAGATTAACCCTACTATATTCAGAAATCGGACGTCATGAAATGGGAGTTGTTTGGCTAGATAGTTGACCTGTCTTACAGCTATTGGCCATGCAAGAAGTAGCTCGGTTATGGGTGAAAATGATGGTTTCACACATCTTCTACTTTTGTTTTTAGGTGTTTTTTTAAGAGCTTTTTTGTTTTCCAAAAACTATTAAATTATTTTTTTGATATTTTCTATGATTTTAATGTATTGATATAAAAAAAATACATCAAAAACTCATTCTAATATATTTTTAAATAAAAAATTATTTTGAAAATCACCTTATATCATAATCTTAGCATTTGAAGATTATGGTGTTCAACTGTAAGTGTATATCCTCCAGTATACCCAAATTTAAACTATTTTATTTGGAGATAATTTCAATTAAAGAGATTATCTTAAATAGTATTTGTATTTTAATTATAAAACCTACTAAGCCTGGTAGATGAGCCCAGAAACCAGGAGTTTAATTTAGATTGGATTAGTTGAAAAGCTTTTTTAAAAATTAAATCAATCTAGGTACTGATGTCAAATCTTATAACTAGAACAAGAAAAATTGGGATTTTAAAACCCCTTGAAACAAATATGCTATCCACTACCAGTCCAGCATAATCCCTTAATTCCAAACACGCAATTGATTAAATTTATGTTATTCCTGCCTCAAGTCGAGACTAAGTATGTAATTAATTATTCCTATAGTTCCCTCAACTATATACAACACTTTCCCCCATCTTTTTACATAAAAAAAAGGCTGCTCTAATTCTTGTTGTAAGACTATTTTCCAATTTTTTCGAATTTACAAATCTTGAAATATTTGTCATGAGGGCCTTCTAGCATAGTTGAAATATTTAAAAAAATTGAGAATTTTTTGGAGTTTATTCAACCAGTTTCAGGACCAGGCTAACCGAGTTGTATATTAATCCACTATATCACCCAAGTTTTGCTTATGCTAAGACTCTCGAGTCGAGTCAGCAAGTTACTGAGTTGTGATTGATAACTATGTTTTTTACATGAAGTGGAGATCTTGGGAATTTTTGGAGTTAGAGAAGGATCGAGGCACCCATCGTCAACCTCTGGGACTCTGCTCCTGCAATATTGCACTAATCTAGCCAAGGTTAGATGAAGCTGCTCTGCAGTAGCTGACCTAAGTTCTTTCAGAATTGATTTTCTTTTACAGTGCAAAACTAAGGCTTTAGATGACACCCCGGCCCATAAAACCGGGGATCAACTACAGCTTCGATGCCAAATGGTTTTTACTAGCAGAAAACAGCTTTGGTTACTGAGAGTTTATTTCATCAATATTCATATGTTTTCTAGAAATATTACTGCACATTGTTTACTGAGAGTTCATGAACACAATTTAATAGTTAGACATCAAAACTTAGATGGAATTTACATTGAAATCTAAAAGGCTCAGATATCAACAAGTTAATCAAATTGTTCATTAGCTAACTATCACTAAAACATCAACTCTTTTCGATTATGCTTTTGTCGGAATCAAAAGCACATGCAAGAAGCAGAAAGTAGGAACTAAAGTTTTTGAGGTTGAACTGCAACAAGATGTTGTCAGCTTGCAGTTACATCGAGCAACAAAGTTTCGAGTCAATGGATGCCAAACATATGCAAAATGCTTGGTAACCTGTTAGAGGATATCTGCAAAAGAAAGATATATAAGAGTGTTCATTATTTTTTCAATTTCCTCCATAGAAGATAAAAGACTTCTCCAATTGTTTCGATGGATTTCGCGTCACTAGAAAGAAATGGATCTGCATAGTTCGTACCTGAAATCCATAACAAACTTCGACTTCCCTACCCTTCCAAGTTGTAAAATTGTCTGCTTTCCATTTTCCTGTGAAAATCGCAGCATCAGCTATCAGAATCCAAACACACAGGAATTGGATGGTACTTTATAACGGCTTATTCCAACATATAATTTTCAAGATGAAATTCACGATACCTCCAATGTTAGCTGGAAGTTCTTCACTGAGCTTTGGATTCTAAGCCCAGCTCTTCCTCTATCTCTGAAGTCTAACTCATACTGCTTTGACATCTGGAGAATTAGAAAAAAAAAATCAAATCAATGAGCAAAAATAAAGTCCAAAAGTTCGTCTTCTATAGCGCACAATAAACAATCTGTACTCTCACATTATTGTATCGTGGAGTCCTTGAGCATAGCTTATGTACTTTATCCATCTTCCCCTCCCAGTCCCTAGCCAAACCATTAACATGTTGCATCTACGACAGAAGAAGAGTGAAATGATTATCCCATTTTGCAAGGCTTCATGGAATCGAAAAATAGAGAGTGAAAATGTCAGCAGAATTTCAAATATACGTGTTCACATTCATATAGAGGCGGGGACTCTTAACATTTCAGAATCTCCTGAACTCACCAGGGTTGTATTCTTTAGCTGCATGGATTGGTGTTTTGGTACATATGCCCTCATGCTTCTGTAACTTCCAGTCCAAGTGGCTATGGTAGGCTTGAATCTACAGAAACATAGGGAAATATATAACAACTAGTGGAGAGGAAACAGAACAAAGAAAGTGAGTGAGAGAGAGGGTATGCCTTACGTAACAACTGCCAGAAGTAGATTTCCCCTTTTCGAGTTGACAGTACCACCCTGCAAACAACAAGCACATTGCCAGCCATTTTAGTGAATAAATTATCAAACAGATCTTTGTTCTAATTGATTTAGGAATATCTGATATCTTAGATACTATAGGAAAAGTGATTCAGGAAATTTGCGAGTTCTGAAGGAATCGAACCTGATCCCATATGTGATACTTGGAACCCATGAGGTTTGCTGTTACGTTTCCTACAAAGCTATCATCTGAACTAGAAAAAACTCCCTTCAAATTCTGAGCTATAGTGAACTCTGACTTTCCATTACGCCTCTTATGGTGAGCTATAGCTAGTTTCCGATCCTGTCGACCATGCCCTTCCTGTAGTTTTGATATTCAAAATCAAAGTTCCAAGCATGAAATTTTAATCATTATGTTAGATTTTAGCAGTGGCAAACAGAATGAATTAGTCTCATTTTGTTTATAAATTATAGTAGAAAGCCTTGCTCTTCCCTAATAAGAACACAACCATAGTTCCTCAAATTAGCTGTGCACTGCAGATGCTATATTTGTGTATGAAAACAGATATTGGTACAACAGTTAAGCAGGAATGCAGAAGCTATAAATCCCAAATCCTAATTTAGATAATCTTAGTACTCCAATCGCAATATCTTGATTTCAATTTGGCGAAAACATTATACATTGCAGAATTATAGCATTCAGAATCTACCGTTTGCAATTGTTTACCAATAACATTACCGATAATTGACAGAAGTATATGATGCGCATACTAATGTTGAAATGAACACTCAGCATAGACCATCAAACACACCACCTCCAGAACACATCTAGGACCCTGAGTAATATGATACTCACGTGGAAGGTTTTAGGATTCAATCTATTCAATAGTTGGTATAATGAGGAGAATTTGTCAGTTTAAATCAATCTGTTGCTTCAGAAAAAGGCAAAATCCTTTTTAACTGAGCAAAGTTAATCAATTGCCACTTACAATCTCTAATCCTCAGCCTTTTATCAAGATTCAACAGAACAAGTCCCCCATTTGGGAGTGTTACACAGAAGGTGTTGTCCAGCCCCTTGAAGCATAAAGGATGCTTTCGAGACTGCACAGCACTTGCTATGCAGCAATCCCAAACAAAGCTTAAATCTTAGTCCTAAACTAGTTGGACGTGTCTATATTTTCTTGTATTTTATTTGTTTTGAACCAAAACTACACTTTCCATGAATTATTGTGATAACAAGTTCTTTTCACTACTTCAACCTCCATCTCGTGATGTACTTGCCCAGAGTGTTATTGGAAATAATTGAAATCACTAGATTTATGTCTAACGAAATTTCCATTAGACCATGCATGACATGCTTCACAAGTATTATAATTATTGAACACGCCATACCATATTCTTGAGAAGCTCTTCCAATTCTATTTGTTTCGGACAACCTTTTATGAAATGCAACTACATCTAGACTGTTGGTGACATGGCTCATTTTCTTGGAGAAGTGGCTAAGAAAAATGGTGTGATGATTAAGGAAGAGTGTAGGTAGCCATCGAGTTTGTTCTCCTTACTCACCAAGCGTTTGAGTATTATACATAGATGAGAAGAAACGTGGTTTTAGGTGGTGCAAAAACACAACCGTTGAGAGGTTTTTCTTTGAACAAGAATGGGTGTACAGAAGGCTCTGAAATTTAGATTTTAGCATAAAAATGACAATCATATTCTTTAACTAATTTTCTATTAAAAAGCTGTTTGGGAATGAGGTTATTACTGTGTGTAATCCGTGTTTTCAAATAAAAACAATATTTTTAATTTTTTAAAAATTAATTTTGATATTTTTGATTTGAAAACACGAGTTGCATTGCTTAGGCAACCTCATTCCTTACACCGAGACTAAATAAGTGTTACTCTCGGTATAGTAGCCAAAACTTGGTGAGCAAGGAGAACTAAACAAACAATTCAATCAATTTGGTAGTTATTTCACTCGTTTTAGCCCATCCACAAATTTACCTGGCCACTACTTAAAAAACAAATTCACATCATCAACAAGAATATACTTATAAATTTGACATTTTACCTGTCGCGACTGTCCCCATTTGGACCATCCATGGCCACATATGCTAGTGGGACTCAATAGCATGTATGAATTATAGAAAATCAAATAGATCATTCGCGACAAGCACGGTTTGGGTCATATTTGCTAAGAATCAACATTTCACATGGTGAGCTTTCACCAAATAATTATCAAATTTTAACAAAACTAACCTGTATAGTTTGGATTTGTAAAGTATAGAATGGTTTAATCTATTCGTTCACTTTACAATGTTTAAAAAAGAATATTTAATCTATTCCTCAAATAATGAAAACAGGTTGCAAAAATGACTCACATACATTGGTTTGGACCAGACATACGAGTTCATCATAAAACTCCAATTCAACTCCAAGACTGTTCCAAATAGGTCAGGAACAGGAAAGACATGTACAAATAATAATGATTGGATTGCCAATAGTAAGATTGGAAATTCCAAGGAAATGAAGTATTACACTAACCAACTGTTAGGGGTAACCGCACCTATCACGAATGTACTATCTAAACCATTGATAATCCACACATGCTGTTAGATCCCATGATGCATGTAACTTGTAAGCTATAGACGGTTGATGTGGCATTCACAACAGGCTCAGCAGCTCTCAGCACCAGCCATTATATTATATCTCCCTTTATTTGTAAGATTAGGATTCTACTTGAGTTGATTTCAAATAAAATTAAAATATAAATCTTATCTGAAATTAGAATCAGAATCTTATTCCTATTCCATTCCAAATCCTAGACGAACCAAATGCCACGAAAGAGACTCACTCTAAAATGGAACTTCATTGTGAACACTGGCAACATTAGTTCAAATTATTCTCACCAGTTCAGACAATAAAAGATCAAACTATATACAAGTAAGAGAACAGCTTACATTGGTATAGAGTGAGTACAATGTACCCCCATCTAACCCTTCTGGCAATGCTTCCTTCATAATAACACAAGTACATCTCCCTACGTCCAGTGGCAATGGCCTGCACAACAATGCCCTGAAACCCAAACCCACATTACCAAATTTATGTATCAAAATCAGAAAGGAAAGGAAAAGATTAAAAAAAAAAATAACACAGAACACAAACATGAAGTGAAAAAGAAAAAATGTTAAAGACCTGTTAGGCAATGCAGACCAAGAAGAAGCTGGAGCAGCCTCAGAATCTGAATAGTCCCAAATATTGACAGAATTTGACTTCTCAGACTCAGCAGAGTCCCAAATTCTAGACTTAAAAACCTTTTCAGGCTCATTCATTTGCATACATAACTGTAAAGACGAAGGCTTTAAGACTCTTCCGGTGGACAAAGACTTCATATTGGATAACTGTGGCTTTGGCAAAACAGAGAGAGAACCATTTGTGGACAAAGGTTTTGAGTTGTTGGGCACTGCATTTTCTTTGTCAACACCACCAAACATGGCAGTGTTATCAATGTTCTCTTTGTTGTCAGTGAACGATTTTGTAAGGAGGTCACCTTCACTGCAAGTATGATGGTGTTTGGAGTCAGTGAGGGGATTAACATAAACGGAGTTGTATGAAGATTGGTTTGGCAATGAGGGTTTTCTGAAACCAGCCATACTTCGGTATAGAAACAGAGAAAGATTCCAACTTTGTTAACTTTGAGAGGGTTTATAGGTGAGTCTTTAATGGGAGTGGATTTGAATTCTGAATGTTGGTTTGGTTTTGGGAAAGATTTATATAACTGAGATTCTTTTGCTTTCTTGGAAACTGTGAGAGATTTGAATGAAGTTGCAGAAGGGAGGTAGGATCTTCAAGGAGATGAAATTTATGGTTTGGTTTCCAAAGAGTTTGGCTTTTATACTAAAAATCGAGCTTATGTCACTTCATGGGTTTTTGGTGCTTAATCTAAAGTCCTGTTTTGCCATGTCTGCAAATAGTAATGGGAACATACGATGCAGCAAGTGCAGAGTGGGTGAAATTTGAATTTGGGGTTTAGGTTTTGCCGAGGTAGGACAATTTATTTGGTTGTTTGAAGCAATTTATTGGATTTGGAAAAAATAGGATTTGAATTTGAAAGGGCATGGATAACTGTGCTGAGGGGTTTTTTTTTGTGCTTTGGTTTGGTGGGCTTAACGGTAACTATATTTGAATTATGTTGTGGATTTATGTGTGTGTCCTATAGTGAGAATGAGTAAAATTTTGAGGTTTGACCAGATAAAGAAATTAGGTTGGACGAGGGGCGAGAAGCGGGACCTACCTAGGTTTGAATAATATTCCTGTTGTCAAGTGCGAGCCAACAATATTTAAATTTGCTCGGAATTTTAGGTGGTGGTCACCACGGGGGCTCCATGTGTACATGACACGGGACTATATTGCGGTTTATTTTTGTGGTGTTAAAATATTTTTGTAAAAACTTATTTTAAAAAACTTATGTTTTTAGTATTTTTAAATTATTTTAATGTGTTGGATTTAAAAATAAATTTTAAAAAAATAAAAATTATTTCAATATATTTCTAAATAAAAAGCATTTTGAAAAATAATCACTACCACAATATCAAACATGCTCTCTACATCGGGGATATCTATTCCTATTAATGTGTGTTTGATAATAAAGTATATGATATTTTTATAAAAATATATTAAAATAATATTTTTTAGATTTATGTTTTATTTTTAATATTAGAATATTAAAATTATCAAAAAATATTTTAAAAAACATTAATTTTATGATTTTTTATAGGGGTATTTATAGATATAGTTAAATAAGCTTTAAGCCTATAATTATATCTAACACAACTTCTAATATTTTTTAAATTATAAACCTAACCCATTCAAAGAAATTTTAGATTTAAGTGGGTTTGATATATGAAGATGAACTAATTATTTGTATGAAAATTATAGATACTCATGGGTTAAACTTATATTGCTAATTTTCATATGTTGAGTTTAATTATAACAAAGATTTGAATTCAATAAATAAGTCCAAAACCCGATTTTGATATGGTGTAAAATAATTATTTGATTATTTTATGTTAGAATTGTTAGAAGTGGTGGAAAGTAATTAAGTTTAAACATTTTTTAACTAAAATACATTTAATGAGCTATATGGGGTATATAGGTTGAGTTAGGTAAATTGAATTTAAAAAATTCTAACTAATAATATTTATTTTTAAGATTTTTTTACCTGGAACAAATAAGTATGCTATTTTTCTTCTTCAACTTCTTTACTTTATAAAATACATTTTTAGTCATCACCTTGATCATAAAGAAGATGTTAACTAACTTATTATGAACTTCAATGCACCAAACATTTTTAATGTATATAAAAATTAATTTGAATATATAAATTAATAGTATATAATTAAAAAAAAAGCATAAGCTTTTCACTTCATTGTAACATATGAGAGGAAACATTGAGGATCCACACCGTGTTTTTTTTTTTTTGGTCCCTTAATTTTTTTTAGTAGCTTAATTTTTTTATTTGATCATTTTATATTAGATTAATTTGGCGCTGGACTTTGTTATTTG
Organism: Populus tomentosa; assembly: GCA_018804465.1. Lineage (NCBI taxonomy): Eukaryota > Viridiplantae > Streptophyta > Magnoliopsida > Malpighiales > Salicaceae > Populus > Populus tomentosa. The sequence goes on along the minus strand of CM031969.1, from coordinate 3,078,664 downwards.
TTTCTTGTAGCTTGATATTTGATACTCATAGTATTGAGAAATAAAACCGGCTCTCAATTGATGCTCAAGTTCATAAAATTAAATGAAGTTAAATTGAATTAAAACAAATAAAGCTATGAGACTGAATTTGAACACTAGATACATACTAAACCCCTTTTTCTAGCAAACATTGGGAACTAAATTGCACGAGTAGGGGAAAGACTCACCCTTTTTTTTTTGGTTCCTTGATTTTTTTTTTTAATTTGATTATTCCACATTTAGTTTATTTAGGATTGTACTTTATAGTTTTTTTTGGTTGCCTAGATATAGGGATCCTATAATGTTGAGGAAGAATTCTGACAAGCGTTTAATGCTCAATTTTGAAGATAAAATTTAATTTAATTGATCTAAAATAATTAAGGTTTTAGGATAAAGTTTGAAACAAAAAACAAACTTTTAAATGACCGAAAATGACAGGCAAGACAACTTGTATGACACGTGTGGGTGAAGTTGTTACACTTGAACTAAGTGCGTGTCTTTTTGCTGTGGTAGAACACTGTTGTCCGTGACTGTGTTAGAAGCAGCATGGCTAACTCCAGAACAAGTGTGACGCATGTCGATGGAAGAGCTATGATGAGACTCTAACAACCTTTTCTTTCTTCTCCTTTCTCTTTTCTCTATTATCTCCTCAAGATTTGTGATGGCATGCCAAAATTGAATGTTTTATCATTTTATTTTTATGTCAGATTTGATTTTCATTCTTTTATTTGTTATTTTTGGTTTTGGGTTCTTTTTTAAAAAAATTTATTTAGGGAGTCCACAATGAACTGTTTTTTTTTTTTTTAATTTTTGTAATCAAACTGTTTCCTCATCAATTGCACCCTTCCATGGATAAATTGAAGGCTAATTACTTCGATTTTATTAAGGAATGATATAATTGAAAGACAAGAGACCAATATGAAAAACACAAAGGAACTAAATGGTTGTTTCAAAATTGCCTAAAAAACTTTACCATGATTCTCTTAGTTTGCAACATACCCATTTTCCATCCTTGTAGTTTTTCACAATGCGCTTTTGGTCCAAAACTTTATTTCTCTTATTGTTTTGTCTCTGGTTTGAAATAAGAGAGAGATTCATCTAATTCTAGTGGTCGAGAAAAAAAATATCGATTGAAAATAATTTCGACCATCAAAATAGTCCTTAGTGTTTACAAGTTTTATTTGATGAACATAGTTCTATTAAAATGTTATTAGATCTAACCTTAGGAGGTTTGTGGGTTTTAGTTTTTTTTTTTTATATATATATATAGTTTTAGGTCTTTTTTTGGATTAAAAATTGAATTTCATAATTTATTTTTATTTGTTTTCTATGTAGTTATTGAGGTCTCAAATTAAAATTTGATATTGAGTTGGTGTTTAGTTTTATGAGCAATTATTTTTTCTTCGTATGATTAAATATAAAATAGTCTAAAAACAATTAAAGCCTGATTGAGTCCATGACCAAAGTTATTGGTTAGGCGAGTTAGGCTACGAGACCCGGATTAATCTAATAGGTTATTATCTTAATATTTTTAAGAGAAAATTATCCCTAACATCCTATAGTTTGGTTGAAATTGCACTTGCCACTATGTTTTGAAAATTTATACATAGCAACCTAAATTTTGGTGTTTGTGTGTATAACAATTTATATTCTCTACCTAGCATGTCAAAAAAAAAAATTGTGTGATTATTTACAAGTTTTCTATTATTTTTCATTTAATGACTAAAGAGCCCTTGTTTCATTAAAATTATGAAAATACCATAAAGTTAAAATACTATTATGTTATTTCTAGTGTTAAAATTGCAAAATTAGCACAACTACAAGATTGCTATTTTATTTTGGATTTTTATCAAATATGTGATGTACAGTAAGACACATAATTAACTTGAGATTAAAGTAATCTACAAACTAATCTAGCTAGAAAAATCAGATGGGCAGCCTACATTTGTTCACTACTTGCCAATAATTAAAAAAAAAGTTACAGATACATATTCAAGAATTGTGCAAATCCATAAGAAGAAATGACAAAAATTTAGAAAGGTTTTCTAATGTAAGAACATGTAGATTAAAACAGGTGAGAGTAGAGAGAAAATTTAAGCTTTTAAAGAAAATGCTATGCTAAAATGTTTTCTTTCTTATACCACAAAGTCTAAGATTCACCCATTGACCAATAATACAAAATACCATTAATAGGACAATAATGCTTTCAAATCATCATGTAATCCCTTTAAACAAACTTTTTTTACCGCGACCTACTAGGTGCCTATTTAGGGTTGCAATAACATAAGCATATGTTTACAACATTATTACTTTTCAAACTACAACTCTAGATGGGAATATGTTTTTTCATTTCAAAAGTGTTTTTGAAAAAAAATAATTTTTTCTTTACTTTAAATTAATATTTTTTTTGGTATTTTCAGATCATTTTGATGTTCTGATGTCAAAAATGATTTTTAAAAAATAAAAAAAATATTATTATTTTGATGCATTTCCGAATGAAAAACACTTTGAAAAGCAACCGCAACCATACTTCTAAACGCTCTGTTTAAATCACATTTTATCTTAGCTAAGTGTATGTTTGTTTTTGCTATTGTGTTTGTTTTTAGTAGTGAATCCATCACTAAAAGCAAAATACACAAAAGAACAACCATGAATTTGCTACTTTGCTCTTATGTTTTTTTTTTTTTTTTAATTTTGTTGTCGAGGGTTATACCCCACAACAAGCAAAAACAGAAACTAAAATAAACACTCCTTAAGTAAAAATGGTGGTACGTAGTTTGCAAATTGGGCAATACTGAGTGGGGTGTAATAGCAAGAGCAATTTCTTAGATTTATTTTTCTTTATCGAATGCCCCATTCTCTTTAATAAAAAGGACACTCCATGGATATAGTTGGTAGGATTATATTTACTAGCTAAACCTAGCTTTAATGTCCTATGAAAAAGCCTTTTTTTTATTTTTTTATCCAGCTCAATAGTAAAGCAAAATATCCTTACCCAGCAGTAAGACTAAGATCCACCACTTTATTTCCATAAAAAAATTTTAACTTACAATATTTGTTTCTCAATTTAATTCTCTAAAACCCACCTTAAATTTTGAAGACCCAAATCCTACAATAAATCAATTTGAAAATGTGTGAGATTCCATTACCTCGTACAGACAACCATGATGAAACATGAGTTTGTGCGATAAATCAATTTGAATATGTATTTTTATTGTTTAAGTTGAGAGAAATCACTGGATCTACATTGTTTATTGAAGAAAGAGAAAGTCACAGAGAGTAGGTGAAATGATAATATATATGGGGTCGTATGGTCATTTCATCATTTTTGAATTTTTCCTTTGACCTAGGTTGCAAAGTGTAAATTTTCAAAACTATGTAAATAAGTGTCATTTCAACCAAACTATATAATGTTAGGGGTAATTTCCCTTATTTTTTAAAAACAATTATGTCACATTGGAATTTATACTTAACCTAAAACACATTTTTATCAATCATTTGACTTGCTTTTAAACTTGTTAAATTGTTTATGTCACATCATGTCATGACAACTTCAAAACAATTTGATTTGGAACATGGACTAGGTATGAAGATAGGTTGACAGATTTTAATATTGATCTATTGGCAACCAAAAGTTTATCCCAGTACTTGGATATTGATAAACCTATTTGTAATGGGTCTAAAAAACCTTTATGACTCTCCTTCCTTGGACACGTCCAAGGAAATGAGTATGTCCTTAGTGAGGGTTTGATAGTGTGCCAAGCCTCGGTACACTAGGCCTGGCGTCAACTATAACCTATATGCTTTTAGGTTTAGCAGCGTACCATTCTCTGGCATGCTAATGAGAATCCACATCCTTCATCGGAATGTCTAAAAGAATGACCACCCTTTCTTGGCACACCCAAGAGAGTGAGGTAATGTGAGTTTAGCAAAAATACTAAACCCAAGGCATTTGGATTTGGTAGCTTTTGAAGTCCAAGGTAATGTGGGTCTAGTAAAAATATCATATTTAAGGCATTTGGACTTGGCAGTCCACCAAGTCCAAGGTAACGTGGGTTTGACAAACATGCTAGACCTAAGGTACTTGGATTTGGCAGCCAACCAAGTGCAAGGTAATGTAGGTCTAGCAAACATGCCAGACCCAAGACACTTGAACTTGACAGTTTGCCAAGTCCAACGCACTTGGACTTAGCGAGCAGCCAAGTCCAAGACAAAGTTGGACTAGCAAACATGCCACTCCTCAAGACACTTGGATTTAGCAGTTAGCCAAGTCTAAGGCAACAATCACTTTTCTTGGGTATGCCCAAGGAAATAACCATCCTCCCTTGGGTCTAACCTTAGAAAGAATTCAGCCTCTATGAGTTTAGCTGCATTTGACGTCTTGGACCCTAATTTTCCTACACCTTTTAGGTGTATAAAAGTCCTTCAAGGACCCAACATATTCCCATCGAACATTAATATAGATGCAATGGATATTTATCTCTCATTAATGCTATTAGAGTGAGATCACACCTTTTTTGGGTGTATAAAAGTCCTCCAAGGACCCACCATATTCCCATCAAATATTAATACAAATGTAAGGGATATTTATCCCTTATTAAATACTATTAGGGTAATTACACTGCAGGCTCTTCTCTTCACAAAAGGACAAGACTCATGGGCTATAAATACATTTCGAAACCTTCAGAACAAACGTGCACAATTTTCATTCTTTACTGTATATATATTTTTAGAGCATCTCTCTCTAGAATATTTTTTTTTCCTTTCTAAAAAAATACTTATTTGAGCATTGAAGAGTTCTTATCTCTACCAATAGAAATCTTTTGCAAGTACTAACCGCAAGCCACCTTAGTTAAAGAGAATAAATGAGATTGTTAGAAACAATCAATTAATTAATTATTCAATTCAAAAATCTTATTGGGTAGTTGAATTTGTGAAAACTCATTTTTTTTTAGTGCAGAAAGAAAAATATTAGATATTCTTTTTCTAGTGTAAAAAGAAATATTGGGTGTAGCTCATGACGTTAGCACGGGCCCGTTATATGTATAAAAGTAGTGGAGTATCCAAGTAGCCTTTATGTTTTCATAATTAGTCGTTACACTTTTTTATGAACAAGAACCCTTTTATTTTTCATTTTATATTTACAAGTAGTAGTGGAGTACCTCTGAATCTTTCTAGGTTTTCATAATTAATCTTTATATGGCTTTATGAACGAGAACCCCCCTTTTTCTCAAAAATAAAATAAAATCAAGGCCTGTTGATCCACAAGAATCATTTTACAAAAGCTATCTAAGGCGATTTATGACATAGGTTCAAGAAAAAAAAAATGTCAATTTCTTCTTTCATTAGTTAACGTACAAGATGCATCTTAGTGTCTATCTACATTATTATTTTTTTAATCCTGTCTTGTTTTGTGCCGATTCTAATTACTTTGTTTAATTATGAATGTTACTTTATAATTTCAATATTGACAAGTCCATTGTCCGCTCTTGTTTAACCCTAATATTGCAGACGCTATCACCCTAGGATCTAACCACATGGATGGTGGATATCAACCCTCTTTTTCATGAACTACACTATAAATAGCATGCCAGACCTGATATTCAATCATCCCGAGTTGAGTTAGCTTCAGAAAATTCATTTTCCAAGTAGCCCTTTATCCTATTTTTCCTATAGAAGATGTCTGGATCAGGTTGTAGCTGTGGATCTGACTGCAAGTGCGGCAGTGGCTGCAAGTAATTGCTATTTCTTTTCTTTAAAAGCTTCTGCCTGGAAACATCCAGTCATGGAGCATATTAGTTACTTGATTTCTTATTTTATTTATTTCCTTGCTTCTCTGGAGACTATATTCTGACATCTACCTTTCTGTTATTGTGATTTCCTTGGCAGATGTGGCATGTACCCTGACTTAGGTATCTCAGAAAGCACCACAACTGAGACAATCATTGCAGGTTTTGCACCAGTTCAGATGTAAGTGTCGCACAGTTGAAATACTGCAACTAGCTCCAGATAAAAAGGAATCTAACTGATTTGCTACTGCTGCTGCTGCTGCAGGTTCTATGAGAGGTCTGAGATGAACTTTGGTGCTGAGAATGGCTGCAAGTGTGGATCAAGCTGCACCTGTGATCCATGCTCTTGCAAATGAGAACTTGGGCATGGCTCCGGCGAAGCAGTTATTGTGTGCGGTAATAAAACAGGTGGTCAGTCCATGTATGTATGATGGTGTTTGCTGTAAATTAATAAAACAGCAAAGGGTTCCTCAAAATCATCTGGAGGATTTCATTTGCTGCTGTAGCTTGATGGCTACTGATCTTTGTCTTGTGTGTGTGTGTCACTGTTTTATTGGCTTCAACTTTCAAGATGATTGAATGAAAAATGCTTGATTACTTCGTGCTTTAGTAGTGTGCAAACCTTTTCTTCTCCTTTTTACCTGCAAATCATTGGCTTTTCATTTGCTTTGACAATGATCGATGATTTGGTCATTCCTAATGCTATGATAACATGGTGAAATATGACGCCATTGCAAACATTATTCTCTTGGATAAGAATTATCTATAATTTTCTCCTCTTTTATATATGAGAATGCATTAATTAACATGCATTCAAGAATTAAAGATTCCATAATCAAATCAACTAAGTGGTCAATCATCTATAATTTTCTCCTCTAAATCTACTGGTAACTTTGTTAGTGTGTGTCTATATATATATATATATATATATATATATATATAGAGAGAGAGAGAGAGAGAGAGAGAGATGATTATCATTAACATCAAACTAGTTCCTTTCATGCTTTTTTATTAGTTTTAACGAGTTTGGTGCTGTGATAACATATTTTATATATATATATATATATAATCATATTTTTCGTTCTTGATTTGAAGAATGATCTAAAAAAGTAAATCAAGTAAGTGTTATACTTGATTAATCAATTAAAAATCTAGCCAGATGAAGTTCTGAAGAGTTTTTTTTTTTTTTTGATAAATCTATTAATCCAGGTTATACAACTTATATAAACAACAACTAGAATCCAACATCGCAACGAAAAGGTGCTTAATTTGTAAATCTCATGTTAGTTAATTTTTGTATTTGTTAGTTTGAATAGGTCACATTCATAGTGTACATGTCATTTGGGATAATTTTTGTATTTGCTAGTTTGAATTATTCACGTTAACACAAAAAATTAATTTTTAAAAATATAGCTATTTAATCTAGAAGAATTTATAATTTAAGTCACAAATTTAATAAGTTAAGTTATAAAACACAAATCAATTCAATATCATATTTATTTAATATTTTTTTTTAAAATATATATTAAAATATTTTTTTAATAATCAAACTATATTTTTTATTAACCGTGTTGATTGTTTTTAAACTTATTAAATCAATTATATTATATAAAAATAATTTTTATATGATTTAATTTAATATTTTAGTCAAGTAAGAAATTAGATTGAGTGATTTTAAGATTAAATTAATGGGCTAGAATTAATAACATATAAAAAATTCTGTCGTTCTACTAAATAAAATTGTGCTCTTCTCGCCCCGATGAGCATAACAGAAAGCCCAAATCTGAAGAATCAAGATTAATTCTTTAAGCAAAAGAAATCGATCCCACCACGAAATTCCATGCTATGCAGTAGAATTAATAGAGACAGGGAAAGTGATTTACCGTGCACATAAGAGGAGCTAATGTGGTGGTGAACCGGGATCTTTCGCAATAATTTTGAGCTGACACGCCGTCTCAAATGGTGGTCCTCCGCCATGCCCTTGAACCATACAGCCCACAGAAGCCAACGAGAGAGCAATAAGAGGTCAAATTCATTCAATGAGGTTGAACAAAGTACACCGGTGCAAAGTGCCAGCCTCCTGCAATCCATGGCAGAGACAGTAAGCAGAAGCAAGATTCGTGTTCTTGACCAAAAAATAGTAGCCAGATAAGGGAATCGAAGCACAAGGCTAATCCAAACACGGAGTTGAAGATGAGATAGGCATTGCAGATTGCCTGCCTCATTGAATATCACCATTTTTTCCCCTCAAAGCTGCCGTCAGTTGAGAGAGAGCAAGATTAGTGTTTTATACTGCCACGAAAAGACACCAGAGCAGTAGTATGAGTAGCTCAAAAACTGCCTGAGTTAAAATATTAAAATAAATATACATTTTCAAATCCACTTCCTAAAAATATCAATACACATAACACCCTCTTGAACTTAAATTCAACAAAAAAAAAAAAATCCAATAAATTCACCACAAATGAGCTATAAAGATAAACTTTTTTTAGAAATCACACTGTCATATATAAGTACCTAGATATAAAATATGAACTGATTGGGGTTAATTAAAAAAATAATACAAGTTAATCCAATAAAAAATAAAGATCAACTCGTGACTTAAAATAAAACCAACTAAAAACCCGTTAGATATTTTATTCATATTCTTTTCTAAAATAATATAAAAAAATTAAATTAATTGAAGTTGATGTTTTTCCGATAAAAACCATCCCTACCCCAAGTTAACCCTAGCTTAGGATTTATAACTGTGGCATTAAATATAGATTCAAGACCTTACATGTAAAATAAATCGAACCTTTGAGGTTCTCTCTCACGTCAAACTTTTTAATTCCAAGAGAATTATGCCCGCAAAATACCTTATAAATGCATCAATTTAGATAAGGAAAACTTGTCCATAGATGAATTAAAATATACATATTTTTAAAATGGATCATAAAAAAAAATGGATATCAATAAAAACTGAGGTGATGACCTGTAAGAAAAAATAAAAAAGAATAGAGAAACAAAATAAAATCAGAAGACTTACATGGGGTAAAAAACTTGAGATCTATACAGCAGGTTTTAAATTTGAGTCAGGATATATATTTTTTATAAAAATTTAAAATAACCAAGATTTTACTTAGAACTATAAAATACATTTCTGGAAGGTTGGTTTCCTCTAATATATATATATATATTTTTAGGATAAATAACTAGAAATTGAGTGGTGATCGCCTCCATGCTGTCACTTTGTGCCTTCGATGTTAGCGGGCAGTCACCATGGCCCCAACAGTATCCCCACCCTCTCTTGCACTGCTAATAAACCTTATCACCAAAACACATGGCCCCCACACTCTCATTACTAGCACTACTCTCTATAACTCTTCTCTCATTAAACCCAATTCAAAGTTCAATTTTTTAGCACCGAAATCATTAGCAGGACTCAAAAGACTCAAACTTCAGCTATGGACACAGCCCCAAATGCTGCCAAGGTGATCCCAGCCGTGATTGTTGGTGTTGGAAGGGTGGGAAGGGCCTTACAAGAAATGGGTAGTGGTCAGGATTTGCTTGTGAAGAGAGGAGAACCGGTGCCGCTTGATTTTGAGGGTCCCATTTTGGTTTGTACAAGAAATGATGATCTTGATGCTGTTCTCGAAGCTACACCCAAGCCTAGATGGAGCGGTATCAATACCTGATTAAATGTTGCTGTTTTGTTTTTATAAAAATGGTCACAGTGCAAATTGTTTTTGCTTTTAGTTTCGTTGATTGAATTATAATATTGTATGCTCTAATTGAACCGAATGGTATTTAGGATTGTTTTGTTTGATTGAGTTGGAAGTTTAATAAGTATTGTTTTTGCTTTTAGTTTTGTTGATTGAATTATAATATTGTATGCTCTCATTGAATCGAATTGTATATAGGATTGTTTTGTTTGATTGAATTGGAAGTTTAATATGTCTTATGCCTTTTGAATTGCTTAAATTTTGATCTAAAAAAAAAGAAAGAACAGTTGAGTGACAAAATTTCAGTGTTTTCTTCATCAAGTCGTTGGATTATGCTATTATGGAATTTATTTGATCTGAAACTTTGGATTTTGTAATCTTTGCTATGCATTTTATGGCTTCTGATAAATGGCAGTGAATGATTGGGTGGATGATGACAGTCTATCAGATTTGGTTTTTTTCCAGAATGGGATGCTGGAGCCATGGTTTCAAAGTAAAGGTCTTGGTGATGCAGACCAAGTGCTGGCATATTTTGCTGTATCAAAGCTTGGAGAACCTCCTACTGATGGAAAGACTGATACCAATCCTGAAGGACTGACTGCAGCATATGGGAAATGGGCATCTGCAGTAGCTGCTAGACTGCATGCTGGAGGGCTGTCCTGTAAGGTAAAGAAAGTTTTCTTAATCTTCATCTAAGGGAATTCATTAAAATCTAAAAAACACAGGGATTGGAGGTTGACACAAATAGGTAAGATCTTCAGGTTTAACTCTGTAATCAAAGATATCTTACATGAAAGGCACGGTTGGCACTTTGATGGGGTGGGTTTACTGGGTTATTTCTTTTTTGTTTCAGTGTTCAAACTTAGTCCAACGTTCCCTCTTTCCCCTTTAAATTCAGAATTGTGGAATTCACATTCTGATATTAGTATGGCGTATTTACATTTTTATTCATCATTGCAATCAGGTTCTTGACAAGGAAGCTTTTCAGAAGCAAATGTTAGAGAAGCTGATCTGGATCTCAGCATTCATGCTTGTTGGAGCTCGTCATTCAGGGGCAACTGTTGGTGTCGTGGAGAAAGAATTCCGCTCTGAGGTAAAGCTATCTTTGACAATGGTGTCTATTTAAAGCATCAGAGCTTGAGTTACTGCGTATCATTTGCTAGTGTTTATAGTTTATACTTGGATGATTTAATTTGTTTCATTCATTATTTATTTCTTTAATGCTTTCATTTGATTGCAGCTAATCCGCTGTCTACTTGATGCTATTTAGTAAATCCCATTCCCTATTAGTGCTACTTCTTTATGCTTTGTGGACTTTAAGATATAAATCTATCGGATGATGTAATTGTGAAACTAGGTATTTCTTGCACATGATTTTCTGTTTTCTATGTGGTGTGCATATCTAAGCAAGTCATGCTCCAACAACTTGGCAAAGAGCTCTTTCCTCTCAGCCCTTCGCTAAGCCTCCTCTCCTTTTGCGGACCTTTGCTTCACAAGATTATGATTGTTAAGTTCTTGAATTTGTTCGTGCACAATAAAATCTCTAAAATGAATAGATCTGATTGATACTGACAATTGTGTTTCCAGGTGTCTAGCCTTATTACAGAACTTGCTTCTGCAGCAGCTGCAGAAAAAGGAATAGTATTTGAAGAAGCTATCGAGGAAAGATTATGTGCCTATGCACGTGCTGTTGCCCACTTCCCGACAGCTGTTAAGGAGGTACAAGTTTTTGCTAACCTTAGCTTTTAAGCATTTAGCACAACTTTATCAATTTTGATTGAGTTGGTGGATTTGAACTAGTTTGATAAATATATGTTGGATAAGAGACTTGAGCCTACTTGGACCTAATAGAAGAGGGTGAAGGGAGGATAAAGTTTTCCTTATTTTGCAGCACATCCTCTGCAAGAATAACATAAAATTGCAATCTGCTTCTCACTTGAAAGTTAACTTCTTGCAGTTTAAATGGAGGAATGGCTGGTTCTATTCTCTCTCCGAGAAGGCGGTTTCTGAAGGGAAGCCTGATCCATGCCCCCTACACACATCGTGGCTTAAAGAGTTAAAAGTAGTCTAGGATATGAAACTTTACTTTGTCAATGGACAGGAATGCATGCAATTAAGGCAGTTGCTGTTAATGTTGCTTTTTTTTTTTTTATTAAAAATGTTCAGATAAGGAAATTGTTGAAATGAAGGCTGCAAATAATAAGAGGGAAAAGAAACTAACTTTCGGGTCCTTACCATAGTCACCATATCCCATCTGGCTAATAACTCTGCCTAGCCCAGGTCAAGAATTGGGCGGGTCGAATAGATAGCAAGATCAATACACTCTCTATAGCCATTATAGGCAAAGCCTCTGATTTCTTCTTCTTCTTCTTCTTGTTTTCTCGTTACCAAAATCGGTGAATAGGGGTACTACTGGTACCCTGTAAACCTCCTAGGAAGCATAGGGCCCATAGTTAACACTGTAGACTGCGCACCCTTGTGTTAAACCCAAGCACGCTCCGTAGGCCATACAGAGAAGAACCATTCCTGGAACCCTATTTTTTTTCCAGCAACGATAGCGATCTTTCTTCTCTTCTCTTCTTCTTTGCAGCAGCCAAACAAGAAAAAAAAAAAAAGGGTCAAAAAAAGAATTTCAAGCTTGAATCTCTCATTTGTAAAAAATAAAATAATAATAATAATAAAAAAAATAATCAAAACCATATGAAAATTGACTAGTAACTCTCAGAACTGTACAATTGACTAGTATACACGAATTTTATATTCATTACTTCCTCGAAAAATTAAATTTGAACCGATCTCTGGAGACCAAGGAACTGGACGACTTTCAACTATATGCTACTGAAAATCTACATTCCACCGGTGTTTATTTTTTATTTATACTTGCTGGTTTGACCCGGCGAGTCACCAAGAAGGTACAAAGAAACATCTCAATTCTTGCTTTACGGGGATATATGAACTTATTTAGGAGCGATTTGGAATCAAAACTTTCAAAAAGAAAAGAAAAAAGAAGGGGGGCAATGGTTTGGAAATTGGTGTTTCAATTAATGTTGAAGATGCTAATGTTTCAACTAGCAGCAGCAGCAGCACCGATCGCAAGGTCCGGTTGTCCAGATCGTTGTGGAGACATCAGCATTCCATACCCCTTCGGAATAGGAAAAGATTGCTGCATGAACGAATGGTTCGCCATAGAATGCAATGCAACTGTCAACCCTGCTAGAGCTTTTATAAGTCGAATCAACATGGAGGTGCTGAATATTTCAGCTGAAAGAGCCACTGTTACTGTCAAAAGTCCAATAATATCCTCGAATTGTACTGGCAGGGAAGATGGTGTAACTCTGAATTTCACTGGAACTCCTTTTGTCTTCTCCAGAAACTATAATGTATTCATCGCAGAAGGTTGTAATACTCAAGCTTTAATGACCGGAATCACGCCAAGTCTCATCGGTTGTGTGTCTACCTGCAGTGACGTAAAGAGTAAAAATTTCTGCCAGGCTTTACCCCCATCATTCCTTCAGGTTTTCAATCCAAAATTAGAAGCTACAGATGATAATCAAGATAGAGAAGGATGCAAGCTGGCCTTCCTGGTGAACCAGACATGGTTCGAATCGAATGTCAGCGATCCATTCTCGTTGCAATATAGAGATTATGTTCCAGCAGAGCTTGGTTGGACAACGAATGTGAATTCTGATGATCCCGTGCATTGCAGAGGATATTACAATGAGTCTTTTCGATCCGAATGTGTGTGTGGTTGGGGCTATGAGGGCATCCCTTACCTTGGATGCATAGGTAAATACTTTTTTCCTCCAAAAATATTAGTGATGACAGCATTTTGTTTGTTGAGAAAATGATGATTTTGCTATGGGAATGGTGGCTTGCTAATTTTGTTAGTGATTTCTGTCCTAACATTGGATAATCATCTTATTCGTTTTGGATTTTTTCTCTTATTATTTTATTAGATGTGGATGAATGTAAGGAATCAAAGCATTCGTGCCGAGGGTTACTTAAATGTGTAAATACACGGGGGTCTTTCAATTGCGAGATCAATAAACTTTATATAGCCTTGATAGGTAAGTCTAAGATTTCTTCTCTTCTTCTTCTACTTTCTTGCTGTCGTTGTTCTTGTTGTTTTCCTTGCTAGGATGGTAAAACAGAGAAGAAGCTCTTATTTTTGGAGTGAGCCAAAAGATTAAATGTATAAAATTTTAAAATACTAGCTACTAAATCTAGCTTGTTGCTACTCAGCAGTCATATATATATATATGCTGATGATTGCACATGCCAACAAATTAACTTTTTCTTCGTTGTTGTAAATAATGCAGTTATAGGCGCAGTTGTCTTGGCATTGTCATCGCTGATGGGCATTTGGTGGTTGTATAAACTTGTAAAGAAATGGCAAAAGATTGAACTCAAGAAGAAATTCTTCAAACGAAACGGTGGGCTATTGTTACAGCAGGAATTACGTGCTGCTGAAGGTTGGGTTCAAAAAACAAAAATATACAGTTCAAAGGAGTTGGAAGTAGCCACTGATCGTTTTAATGTGAATAGAATACTCGGTCAAGGTGGTCAAGGCACAGTTTATAAAGGGATGTTAGCAGATGGAAGGATTGTTGCTGTTAAGAAGTCCGTGGTCGTTGATGAAGGAAAGCTTGAAGAATTTATCAATGAGGTCGTCGTTCTTTCACAAATTAACCATAGGAATGTGGTTAAGTTGCTCGGTTGTTGCTTGGAGACTGAAGTTCCGTTGCTAGTCTATGAGTTCATTCCGAATGGAAATCTTTACAAGTATATCCATGATCAAAACGAAGATTTCTTGTTATCTTGGGAGATGCGATTACGGATTGCCATTGAAGTTGCTGGAGCACTTTCCTATCTACACTCGGCGACATCCATTCCGATTTATCACCGTGATATCAAGTCTACAAACATACTCCTAGATGAGAAATACAGAGCAAAAATATCTGATTTTGGATCTTCAAGATCTATATCCATCGATCAAACTCACTTGACCACTCTTGTGCAAGGTACTTTTGGCTACTTGGATCCCGAGTACTTCCAGTCTAGTCAATTTACAGAAAAGAGTGATGTTTATAGCTTTGGAGTGGTTCTGGTTGAGCTCATAAGTGGACAAAAACCGATATTTTCGGTAAGTCAGACAGAGACTAGAAGTTTAGCCACGCATTTTATTATGTTGATGGAAGACAATAGACTGTCTGATATTCTTGATGCTAGAGTTAAGGAGGGCTGTCAGAGTGAAGAAGTTATCTCTGTTGCTAATCTTGCGAAAAGATGCTTGAATTTGAATGGGAAAAATCGACCTACAATGCGAGAAGTCACATCAGAGTTGGAGAGGATAAATGGATTGTCTCAAAAAGAGCTAAATATTCAAGAGAACTGTAAAATATCAAAAAACACCATGGATGATGCAAGCAATGATTGGGACGCAGTTTCGACATCAATCAGTGGTGATTTTGATACTGGCAGGACTCCATCATCCGATGGTGAACCGTTGATAAATATTACAACATGCTGATTTTACAAGACATATCAATCGCTGAAAACATACATGCGTCTCTGTTTTTCTTTTCCCTTGTTTCCTTCTGTTGGTTCAAATTCTTATGTTTGAGATTTCGGTTAAATTTCTCAATGGTAGAATTTCAATAAAATATGATTAATCAACGGACGAAAATGGAAATTTCTTAGATATATGGACTGGATTGATGTCTTGACGATCCTATTTATGGGATCAAACCTTTATGTGTGTGAGTGTGTGTTTATATATAATATAACAAATTATTAAAAGCAATCTATCTATCTATCACATTAAAATGATACTCTTCACAAGTAATATTATGGGGAAAGTTTTCATTTTGACATATGGACATGCCAAATATGCCAATGATTCATAACTTGCTCATCGATCATAATATGCCACATGTAAAAATTATAAAATGAGATAAATCTTTTATTGATGTGGGATATGTTGTGAAGATGTTTGTAAAAGAAAAACAAGACAAAGCAAATGAAGAACTCAGGCGTATTAACTAAAACAATTATAAATTCAGAATATTCAATAACCCAGTTTTATAGAAGGGTTAGCTTACTGTAACTAGTTAAGGTGCGGAAGGCCTTCATATTAGGCATAGAATGTAAACCCCGTGTTAAACAGCACCACTTTCAAGTGAAAAATAATAAATTAAAAAGAAATTTTGTCATGACTAGTGCTGAAAATCCATGTTAATTAGCAGGGGTGTTCAAAAAAACCAATTAACCGAGAAAACCGATGAAAAATTAATCGAGAAAACCGAACCACAATGAAAAACCGATTAAACTGATTTTTAAAATCATAAAATCTTGCCGGTTCGGTTCAATTTTGGTTTTACAACTGAAACCAGTGAACCAAACCAAATCAACCATAAAATAAAAGACCTATAAATACTACGGTAAACCTAACCCTAATTAATAACATTACATGAAAAGTCGCCGCCCAGACCAAAGATGATTTATCGCCTTCTTCCTTTCCCTTTCAATTTTCATCCACTCTGTGTCTCTACCCCTTGCATTTGTCTCTTCTCTAGCCGAACAATAACACATATCTCCATCTAGTATACTTGCAGCCGAACAAAAACCCTTGGCTTCTCTCTTCACTTGCAGCAGAAAGAGAGGGCTCCTCCATTAGAGAAAAGACGGCAAGGTAAAGTTTATCCATGTGTTAATTCTGGCCTTCGTGTGCTTGTAACATTTGTTTCAAACTTTCATGCTTCTCTAACCTCTGCTTCTCCTTTTTCTATCCTCTGGCAGCTAGGGTTTTTGCATCTTTCTTCAGGTTCGCCCCCCTTTCCCCCGCTCTCTCTCCTTTCTCTTGTTTCAGTCATGCCTTTTGTCTTATTTGATTTTCTTGAGTTCTTGATTCCTTTGTTTAGCATTGTTAACTTTAATATGTGGTTTTGATCTGTATTATCAGCTATCAATCCGTTTTATCTTGATTTCTAGTGCCTTTTATTTGCCTTGAATTGATAGACTGTTTTATGGGCAAGATTTTGTTGTTGATTTATGGATAGACTTGAGTTGGTAAAAGCTTGTTCAACTATCAATTCTGTCAGTATGGCTGATATAATGGGACAATGGATAGGTTACAAAGTTTGCTGCAATGTGAAAATATGGTTGTTGGGTGTTATGTTATCTTTATAATAAATTCAAGTTTACTGTTAATTTTGTTGATTTTGTTAACTTCATGATTTGTTGAATTTTTAGATATTGATTACTCTGTTCAATTAAAATTATTATATGTTTTTGCAAAACCTTTCCATGGAAATATTTGATTTTCATGTATGATCTATTATAAACCATTGGTCCATTATAGTGTACACCTTGTTTGAAATTTTTTTGCCTAGTCAAATGTTAGAGCTCATTATGATGTGTATTTCTACGAGTAGTATACAAGTTTTTTAGAATAGAGAGGTGACATATGCCTTTTTGCAATTATATGAACCTAACATGATGCTCAACTTTTGCTTGATTCACCAGAAGGCTTTTTTCTTGCTTTTGCATTAATTGGTAGAATAATGGGCAATTGGGTAGAATAGTGGGCTTTTTTCTTGCTTTTGCGATTGGAAATAATTTATGGTCTCTAAATCCTTTTTGCAATTGAACGTGTTAGATTTAACTTTAAGATTCATGTTGTTGTTGTTGTTGTTTTTTTTTTTTTTTTAATTTCAGATGGATAATTGGGAAGATCCTACACCAAATGAATCAAATCCTTCAAATTCTTTGCCTATTCCAGTTCCAGTTTCAGTTGTTACTTCTAGTACAAATAGCAACACTAAAAGTGAAGGTAATCCACCTTCTAAATCTAATAAAAAAAAACACCCCAAATTTAGCATCCCTTTAAAAAACTAGATGGTAATCCTAAAGCTCCTAGGGTTGCATGTATGTATTGTGGAAAAGACTATGCATGTCATACTATACTTAATAGGACTAGTAATATGTGGAGTCATCTAAGTGTATACAAAAAATTTCCTTTTGTGATTGATCGAAAACAAAAAACTTTAGTTTTAAAACCTAAGCCTATAATAAAAGGGGTAATAATGGAGAGGAAAATCTGGTGACTATTAAGGTAGTGAGTTATAGTTATGAAGAGTGTAGGAAAACCCTGGGAAAAATAATTATACTAGATAAGCTACCTTTTAACTTTGTTGAAAACTAAGGATTTAAATCATTTTGTCAAGTAATGTAACCTAGATATGATGCTCCTTCTTGTTTGATGATTTAGAGAGATTGTTTGAAAATTTATGTAGATGAGAAGGAAAAATTAAAGAAAGCTCTTAAAGATCAACGTTTATGTTTAACAACCGATACTTGGACATCAATCCAAAATATTAATTATATGTGTTTGACTGCCCATTGGATTGATGAAGGTTGGAATTTGAATAAAATAATTCTAAATTTTTATCAAGTTTCTAATCATAAAGGTGAAACAATTGGCCAAGCAATTGAGAGTTGTTTGTTGGAATGGGGAATTGATAACATTTTAACAGTTGCAGTAGATAATACAAGTTCAAATAATTTAACAATAAAATATTTAAAGAGAGTAACAAGTAATTGGGCAACTAATATATTATCAAATTACTTCATGTATGTTAGATGTTGTGTACATATTATTAATCTTATTATATGTGCGGGATTGAAAGATATTGATGATTCAGTTGTTAAAATTAGAAATGCAGTGAGGTTTGTTAGATTTTCTCCTTCTAGATAACTTGTTTTTAACCAATGTGCGAAGAGGTTGAAAATTGGGAGTAAAAAATCTGTTTGCTTAAATGTTGTAACTAGATACAACTCTATATATATGATGCTAGATGCGGCTGATAAATTTAATGTGGTTTTTATGAAGTTAGAAGAAACCAATCCTAAGTATTTGAGTTACTTTCAGGTTGATTCAAAAGGGAAATAAAAAAACTCAGGTCCTCCTGTTTTAGAAGATTGGGAAAATGCTAGATCTTTTGTCAAGTTCTTGAAACTATTTTACATGGTTACTATCGCACGTCACCCGCGCGGCTTCAGGTTGGCGATTTTTCTGTTATGTGTTTGCTTGAATTGGTTCATTGGGAGTCGCCACTTAGTAATTTATTGAAGGCTACTAGGAAACCGGATGTACTAGTCTTGTTAGAGATTCGTGGGTAAGGGGTTGGTTGTGGTTAGGAAAGGTATGAGCACCCCTAACGCACCCTACCTGAGGTAAGGTGTTTCGTGGCTTTGACGTGTTAAAGAAGTTTTAAAAATTTTATCTGTTCATCGGATTATCAGAAATACAACTTACGTATAAGTTAATAATTCTGGACCGTGAGCAAATCAAAATATTAAATTCTTCTTTATTCTTTGTAATTTTATCATAAATAATAATAATAAAAAAACATCCATAAAAAAATACAAAAAACCACACACATAACATCACTTTTTACTATTTTTACTCACACTGCTATAATTACATGTTCAAAATATACCAAAACAAAATATAAAATGCTGACAATAATTTAAATACACCTTTCAACTATTCTAAAAATAACAAAATAGACTCCGTAACACTGACAGAAGGTTTCTAGACCCTAAAAACAGTGGCGGCGCGTGGGTTTACACACCACCACACAAAAAACTTGGAAACCAGGTGGGTCTTGCTCAGCTTCCTCTCCTTTTCCCTTCCCTGCCGGCGGTGAGGGCCACCGTCACCTACAAAAGCAGAAACACTCACAAACAACAGTTGATTTTAATTTTCCTTTCTTTTTGGTCCAAATCGGTTTACATCTTCCTCTGGGTCTGATTTTCTTATGTCGATGGTAGATCTAGCAGTGGCGGTCTTCTATAGCCACTGCTGGGTCGTTGATGACAGGTGGATCGGCGTTGTGCAGAGGGCGGTAGTTTTCCGGTCAGTGAGTTTGGTTTGAGGAAGGTGAGCAGCGGTTGGTTTTTGTGGAGGCCAACCTGCAGGAAAAAAAAGGAAAAAGAGGAAGAATAAGAATAGATACGGGGGAGAGAAGGTCGGATCGTGGTTTGTCAGTGGCTGCAGGTCGGCTGAGAAAGGAGAGGTATGGTGAGGTGAGAGAGCGGCCGCTTCTTTATGTGTTTGGATGAGGGAAGGAGATGGGTGGGTCTGTGGGGATGGAGAGGCTGTAGGAGATGGGTGAAGGAGTAGTTGGTCGGGCAAAAGGAGATAATATGAGGGAGAGAGACGGCCGGGGGGGAGCGGTTGAAGGAAGAAGAAACTAAATCTGGAGGGGGGCCCGCTTCTCTTGGCTGGGAGAAAAATTAGGTTTAGGGTTTTGTCTTTGTGTTTATTTTTTTGCCTTATTTTGTTTAATTTCAAAATTGCCCTCCTTTTTTTGTGTGTGTTGAAGACCAGTATTTATAGGCAAAAATGTTGCTAGGTTTCCAAACTTGGTCCCTCAACTTCTTTCTTTTTGTAAATTTGATTTTTGTTAATTGTTTTGTATTTTTTAAAAACAAGCAATATCAATGTCGACTCAATGAGAAAAATCAATGATTTTAAAAATGACGCATGAAAAGTTGAATGCGTTCGAAAGACATTTGAAAATTTAAATTCTTTTTAGACGACGCTAAAAATGCTACAACGATGCAAATATATTAAAAAAACATATTTTTTGGATTTTCAATGTTTTTTTTTGCTATTTTTGGATTTTTCTGAAAATTCACCAAAACATGGGTCAAAAATTGGGTAGCAACAGTTACACTGAAATTTTCTGGCTCGTTGTATATGACATCTAATTCTTTCTTCCATGAATTGATTTCTATGCACACAAGCATATCTTAACTTTATAGAAGTGAAGATGTTTATATAAGTAAAATGGCCAAGAATATGATGACAAAGTATAAAAAATATTGGGGGGGGGGATCAAGATACATAAAACTTTTTATTGTATGTGGCTATTGTGTTAGATCCACGTTTCAAATTGAAGTATATAAGATTTTGTTTTGGAAGATTGTATGATGTTGAAGAGGTTGAAAATTTTACAATTAAGGTTAAAGATACTATGCTAAGGTTGTTTGAGCATTATATGAATGTTGATGAGAATGTTGAGGTTGTTCATAGTGTTGGAACTAGTATAAATAAAAATGTTAATGTTGATTTAATGGTGATAAATGATGATATGTTGGATGACTTAGCTTCTCAATTCAAAAAACATTTAGAGGAAGAAGGAGATGTCAAAAAAAAAAAAAAGAGGTTGAGAGGTATTTGGGTGATGATTGTGAGGATCCTAATGATTTTAAATTAGATATTTTGGGTTAGTGGAGGTGTAATGCTACAAAATACAAGATTCTTTCTAAGGTGACACAACATGTATTTGCTATCTCGGTATCTACAGTTGTTTCTGAAGCAGCTTTGAGTACTAGCGATCATATATTAGATCTATTTCGAAGCTCTTTATCTCCATTGACAATGCAAGCACTTGTTTGTTGTCATAATTGGTTGAGTTTAGCACCAATTCCAATTAACATCAGAACCTTCATGGATTATATGAAAATTTTGAGATGATTGAGTCAGGTAATTTTTTTGACAAATTTAAATGTAGTTATTTTATAATATCATTTATTTACATATGTTTAATCTAACATTTTAATTCATGTTTTTGTAGAATTTGGTGAAAGTTTAAAAACTTCAATTGATTGTTTGTAAGTTGTATTAATGATGTTGGTGCAATCCTGGAATATAATTGTTTTGGGTAATTAATTTACTTTACCATGTTAATTCCTTTTGAAATTTTGCATTGATAATTTTTTTAATAGTTGAACTCTAATATGTTGCTAATTTGCTAGTGTTTCTTTATAGCATTAACCTTGCTGGATCTTTTGGTTTTTGCTATTGTTGGAAGTTTTGGATGCTGTTGTAATGCTGTAGTGCTGGTGTTGGATTTTTTTCTTCAAATTATGCCGGATGTTTATGATAATTTATTACTAGTTGCTATTTGCTAATATAAAGTTTTTTTTTTTTTGTGTGTGAACACGTCTTTTAATTTGAGGTGTCCAAATTTGATCATATATCTTGCATATAGCTTATTTCTTTGCATATTAAAGATAGTAAGATAGCAAGATGTGAAGCATTTTAAATTTATTTTTACTATAAGCATTTCAAAAAAATATCAATCTTTTAATTTCATTAAAAAGCTTATAACAAACTAAATCAAATTAGAAAATTTTAAAGAGTTTATATTAAAAAGCCTATAAACTTAGCCCAACAAGAAAATTTAAAATACCAATTTAATTTAAGTTCATTTTTAAAAGTTCAAAAAAGCCCATTAATTTAATGATTAGGTTTCTGGTTTTTAAGCTAAAAAACTGAATTTAACCAAACCGAACCAGTTTGGTTTGAATTGGAATTCGATTCGGTTATATTTGAATTTTTAAAAATATAAATTACTTGATTTGGTTAGTTTTTATGATTCAAACTAAATCAAACTAAACCATGAATAGGTCTAGTAATTAGTGTAAAACATTGGACAATTAAAAGAATAAATATGCTCGAGAAAATTTACCGACGGCCAAGGATTCGATGGAAATAACATGTAGGATATTTAAAATAGTGGGATTTTTGTAAATAAAAAAAGTTACCTTCTTTCTCCTACAACGAGGACAATTTGGCTTCAAAAAAGGGGAGAAGAGAAATTTAAAAGAAATTCTTAAATTATGGCTAAACATATACTTTATCCCTTAACTTTTAAAATTATAAACTTTCAATCTTTAATAATTTATAAAATTTAATTTTGATTTTAAACTTTATTTTTCTTATTTTATGATCCCTGGTTCGAAAGAATGGCTATATTTTTTTTCTCGTGATAAAAAAAAAATCTCAATTAAAAATAGTACAAGAAAGACATGAAACATGTTGCTTTTATCCCGCCCCAACATGTTGCTTTTATCCCGCCCCACCATGTCCATCGTTTTTTATTTTGAGATAGTACCTAACACCATCTTAGTTACGTGTTAATAAATCAAATTTCATTTTTCTCTTTTTGAAATTTCAGAGCTATAAAAAAGTACTAAACTAGAGAGAACAAATTAAATAGATATGAAGTTATCTTTGTTGCTGATATTGGAAAAAGATGCTTGAATTTGAATGGGAAAAGTCAACCTTGAATGAGAGAAGTCACATAAAATTGGAGAGGATAATTGGACGGTCTCAAAAAGAGCCAAATATTCAACAAAACTGTAAAATATATATGAAGAGAAAAAAAAAACCGTCATGAATGATGCAAGCAATGACTGGGATACATCTTCTCCGTTATCTTCCAATGTGAACTACTGATAAATATTGAAACATGGTGATTTAAGAAGACTTGTCAACGGGATTAGATGATTGCATTTTTCCCGTTGTTATTGTATAATAAAAATAAAGTTTGCTGAATCGCTGTAAAACACGTGTGTCTCCGTTTTTCTTTTCCCTTGTTGCTATTTTGATGTGAATTAAACAAATAAACATGCAGTATGCTTAATTTTGAGGATTAGGGTTTGAGATTTCACATTGGAAATTTCGGTTAAGTTTCTCCATGATATAGAATTTCTATAAAAAATTGATTTAATCAACGGACAAAATTACTTGAAATATATAAGCTTTAATTTAAGAGTTATATTGGGTTTTTTTTTTTTTTGTTGAAAAGTAAAACAGAAAAATAAATAAATTTGTAGCACCGTCTTAGATTATTTAAACTTCTATGAAAATACAATAGTTAAATTATTAAGTAATTACCCTGCGCCTCGCTATCAGTCGGAGTGTACTATATTCTTTGTTCCAAAACAAAGTAAAACATTAATAAGGAGAACTTTCATTTGATGGTATTATTGTTTAGATTTCGTTTCTTCAATTTTTTCTCTCCACTCTGGTTTTTTTTTTTTTTTTTTTTAATGGATTTTTCTATCCCTTTTGTATATGTTCATTACATCCTATAACATTAACTAAACACAATCTTGCAATCTCAACAACTCCTTTTGAATTAGGCTTGCTAGTTGATTGCTGATTAATTTCTAAAGATATTCCACATTATAATAAGATCTTGGCATGCACTCAAAAGAAACGACTTTTCTTCCCCCGTTTTATTCATAGTATCTCGTCTACACGCTACCTTTCTATCTTTAATTTCTCTATTCCGAGCCAACACATTTAAGTGGTTCAAAGCCTACTGTTTCTTCTCTTTACTTTTAGACTAATCGTCTTTGAATTGAGAGTCCTAATTTATAGTCGGGAAGAAACATCCTAGCTCTAAATCCTACGAATACTCGAATTAAAAATATGGAAGGCCACCATATTATATATATATAGATAGATTGAGAGAGAACTTTTCATTGTGTTTACTCTTTTAAGGTAGTCTTCTCTGTCTCAATTAGTATTTTTTTTTCTTACATATATAGGGGGCAACGAAAGATCTTCCCCCCCCCCCCTCTCCTCTTCCATTATTGATCTCCAGCAGCATCTAAATCTGCAATAGAAGGGAAGGCATGATTCCTCGTAGTGTCTCTCTAATTTTTCTTCTGCTATTTCTAGTCCCGGAAATAGCGACTGTATCAGCACTTATGACGAAGCCTAATTGTACAGAGACTTGTGGAAACATTAGCGTCCCTTTTCCATTTGGAATAGGAGCAGGTTGTTCCATGAATGACTGGTTCTCAGTTGATTGCAACAAAACAACTGCGGATTCTCCCAGCAGGGCTTTCTTAAGAAGAATCAACATGGAGGTCTTCAAGATTTCATTAGGGAACAGTAGGGTTCGAGTAAACAGTCCAATAATTTCCTCCGGCTGTTCTGGTAGAGGTGCCAACTTAGCCTTTAATATGACTGGAAGTCCTTTCGTCTTCTCTTCGTTAAATATCTTCATCGCAATGGGCTGCAACAATCGTGCTTTATTGAACCAAATTGAGCCAGAAATTGTTGGGTGCACGTCAACTTGCGGTGATAATAATTTGACAAGTTCTAGTACAGAAGGTAAAAAAAAGAGGTACTGTTCTGGTAACAATTGCTGCCAGACCAGAATTCCCTCGAATCTCCAGGTGTTCAGTGCGAGTTTGGGGACCACAGAGGACCCTAATGATCAAGGAAGAAATCAATGCAAGGTAGCTTTTATAGTAGACCAAGCATGGGCCCTGGACAACATAAAAAGTCCCGAGGCGGTGCAAGATATGCAGCATGTCCCAGTATTCCTGGATTGGTATATGTATAGTGATGACATCCGTGTGGAGAATTCTGATGCAAGGAATTGCAGCTCCCCTGTAACATTAGTTTCTGGTAGGTGGGGTTTGAGTGCATTAACATTGCGATCCAATTCAACTACTTGTAGTTGCAACTCGGGCTATGATGGCAATCCGTATCTTCCTGATGGATGCACTGGTATGATTCGAACACGCTTAATGTGATTTAATCTTTCTTTCTTAAAAAAATAATAATGGAGTACTGAAGCTTTAGAATAGAGTTGAAGCATATATTCACCATGCAATATCATTCAACTTTTGGATGGCTCCAAGCACAGGAACATACTCACTCATTGGATTTCCTGAATCAGATATTGATGAGTGCAAAAATCCCAATGGAAATTGGTGTTCGGGGCTGACAAAATGTGTGAATGTACCGGGTGGGTACAAGTGCGAGCTCGACAAAGCTAAGATCACTTTCTTGAGTAAGTTCCTGTCTCTTAATTCTTTTTTCCTTCGTAATTTATAGGAACCTGAAACATTGGTTTAGAGGATAAATTGTGTTTGGGAGAGTAGAAATTACATATTTTCACTTGTCTGAGAGGATGGAAAGGGAGCTACGAGAAAATTGTCGTCCATGACGCCCTTTTTTATCTCCCCAAAACGGATAGAATGAGGCAATGATGATACAGTACTTTCTTAATTATTAATTTACATATTTTCCCTTCTCTAACCCTTGGTTCTCCTGTAAATCAAAGCATACGATATAATTTTTTAATGATAACAGAATACACGGCAGAAGATTACCTCAACCCAAAAAAGATTTAACAATACGTATGTATGTATCTAACAATTTTTTATTTTTTTTCTCTTGCGAGCAATGGCAGTTCTAGGTGCGGCCACTGGATTGTTGTTGCTGCTTGTTGGTATTTGGCGGTTATATAAACTTGTAAAAAAACGGAAGAACATTGAACTGAAGAAGAAGTTCTTCAAACAAAATGGTGGTTTATTGCTGCAGCAACAATTATCCTCAAGTGATGGAGGCATTCAGAAAACAAAAATATTTACTTCCAAGGAGCTGGAAAAGGCAACCGATCGTTTTAATGATAATAGAATACTTGGTCAAGGTGGCCAAGGAACTGTTTATAAAGGAATGCTAGCAGATGGAATGATCGTTGCTATCAAAAAATCCAAAATGGTGGATGAAGAAAAGTTGGAAGAATTTATCAATGAGGTCGTCATCCTTTCACAAGTAAATCACAGAAATGTGGTCAAGTTGCTAGGTTGTTGTTTAGAGACGGAGGTTCCTCTGCTAGTCTATGAATTCATTCCCAATGGAAATCTCTTTGATTATATTCATGACCAGAAGGAGGAGTTCGAGTTTTCATGGAAAATGCGACTAAGGATTGCTACTGAAGTTGCTAGGGCACTTTCTTATCTTCATTCCGCAGCATCCATTCCGGTTTACCACCGTGATATCAAGTCTACAAATATAATGTTAGATGAGAAGTTCAGAGCAAAAGTATCAGATTTCGGAACTTCAAGATCGATCGCCATTGATCAAACTCATCTAACCACTCATGTTCAAGGCACTTTTGGATACTTTGACCCAGAGTACTTCCAGTCTAGCAAGTTTACCGGAAAAAGTGACGTCTACAGTTTTGGTGTTGTTCTTGCAGAGCTCTTGAGCGGGCAAAAACCAATTTCTTATGAAAGGTCGGAAGAAAGGGGAAGTTTAGCCACTCATTTTATTCTTTTGATGGAAGAGAACAAGATATTTGATATTCTTGATGAACGAATTATGGGGCAGGACCGTGACGAAGAAGTTATCGCAGTCGCTAACCTTGCAAGAAGATGCTTGAACTTGAATGGAAGGAAACGGCCAACAATGAGAGAAGTCGCGATAGAGTTGGAGCAGATTGGGCTGTCAAAAGGAGCTCTTCATGCACAACAAAGTAGTAAAGAACTTGAAAACATCAGGGATGGAGTTCCCAACGCATGGGAAATTGCTGGGACTCCTACTTCAGTAACAATTGGCGATTTTAGAAATGGCAAGGCTCCTTCTTTGGATGTCCAGCCATTGATTTCTCAAGAAACATGGTGATGAAGATTTATGTTCATTTGATTTGCATGAGTTTTAGACAATTTTAAGATTTTCTCGTTGTATTTCCCTTCATCAGACGTTCCTAAACTAATCGAACAACATATATGTATAATTAGTATTTTGTGCCCACTCCCAGCAAAAGTTACTCTAAATCCGAAAGTTGAAAGATTATATTTTAGTTTCAATAATAGTTATTAAATTTTGTCTATTTTAGTTCTTAATTTTTAAATTATAAACTTTTAGTTCTTAATAATTTATAAAATTCAATTTCAGTCATAAACTTCATTTTCTTTATTTATTGGTCCCAGTTTAAAAGAATGGCTAAATTCTCATGGTAAAGAAAAAATTTCTCGATTAAAATCGATTAAGAAAAACATGAAACATGTCTCTTTTATCCAAACTATGTCCATCATTTTTGTATCTTGAGATGGTATCAAGTATCAACCGCTATTTTAGCAACGTATTACTGAATTAAATTTTTTTCTGAATATTGGAGATGGTGCTGCCGTTGTCAAAGGTCCAATTATGTCCTCCAGTTGTTCCGGTAGGCAATCCGGTCCACCTGTGAACTCGGAGGGAAGTCCTTTCTTTTTCTCCTTCAGTAATCTGTTCATTGCAGTCGGCTGCAACATCCGTGCTCTATTGACAGAGATTGGACCCCAAGTCAGTGGATGCGACTCAACATGCGTTCCCTACTATAATCATACAACCATTATTTTTGGGCAAGAAATTAATAGTCTCTGTTCTGGTAAGTACTGCTACGTAGCCAGAGCTCCTTTCAGGATGTTTAATAGTCTCTGTTCTGGTAAGCACTGTTCGTGTTTTTAATCCAAGTCTAGAAACTAAAAATGAGAGTCAAGACAGCAGTGGATTCAAGCTTACTTTACTAGCAGACCAAGAATGGGTTGCGTTCTCCGATACAAACAATCTGCAAGTGTTTCATGATCGGGAATATGTTCCGGTGGTGCTGGCTTGGGTGATGGATTACAAGCTTTGGAAATATGACCCCAAGATTGGGCTGTAGCCCAGGTAGGATTAAAAAAAAAAAACTAAAAAAAAAACTCTGGTGAGTCAAATTTGCCTCTTCCGAGTCATCAATGTTGCAGCCACTCAGTTACTTTTCTTCGCCATAGCCAACCATATGTTCACAGTTGTTGGTGATGATGCCTAAGCCCTTTACCACCTCACTCATCATGCTAGGACCTCGCCAAACCATGTATGTTTTGATCTCTAGAGACCGACTATCTGGTCGATATTATATGGCAGCCTGAGCTTATCAAGGTGCAAAAAATGCACCATTTGATAGCTCTACAACCAGGGGTGAAGGCATGTTAAAGGTTTGGATAGGTTTCTAGGTTAAGATTTTATCAATATTTTTTTACTAGTTTTATATATGAAAAAATTTATAATTCTCGATTGAGTTATTAATTTTTTTAAAAAATTTACGTGGAGCCTTCTAATATAATATTTTAACTTAGGTTAAAATTTCAGAATTTTTGGAGAAATTCAGAAATTTAATGAAAAATCACAATTTAACTAGTTTTTTATGTTATTACGCGTAATTCTCAATCTGACCATTGGATTGAGCTTAAATTTTACGAGGGATCTTAAACTATATTGAATAAAATTTGCTTAAAATTTTAGGATGAACGAGGCTTGGTAATGCTAACAAAAAAAACCATCAAATAAAAGCTAAACGACTCATTAAGGGTAAAATAATTATTTATCATTTAAAAATAAAACAAATCAGCTCTTCTTTCCTTTCATATGTTGACAATCGGGCAGGCATAATAGAAAAAGAAAGAAAAAAGAAAAGGCGAGAGACAAAGAGAGAAAAGTAAAGGGAAAAAAAAGGTGAGAGACTAATCTTGTAAATTTACAAAGTCGAACTTATAAAACACTAAACTAGAAAAAATCAAGTGAAGGAAGGAAGAATTGAGAGAGGGAAAAAATTTAATTACTTTGTTTTCCAGTTGACATGAGATTGTTATTTTATCCTGGTCGAGGAGTTGTTACAATATCGATTTAGATTCGATCATAGATGAATTATATTTTACAAAACATTGACGGATATTATAACTTTAATAATGATTTTATTTTTACTTTCACTTTAATTTTATGTATTTTAAATTTATTTTTTAATATTTTAGGTTGTATATTTAAATTAAAACTTTACTGTTAACTTTAAAAATTTATATGCATAATATAATAATTTATCCTAAAAGATATTTATAAAAAATTTATATATTTATTTAATAATCTAGGACATAAAAACTTTCTGGCTCTGCCCATGCATAGGAATGTTCTTGCCGGAATGGTTATAAGGGCAACCCTTACCTTGGGTGCGCCGGTCAAGTTACTGTTTAAGAAAAGACTTTATGTTGCTTTTAGCTCTTGATTTGATACCGTTTGTTTACATGGCATGCCAAAACAATGCGTACCCATGCCTGAGTTATAATTTCCTTACTGTACCCATGCCTCAACCACTTCTTATTTGGTCAATTTCATATAACCTCTACGTACTGCTGGTGATAATCGATGCATTATGAACATCTACTTTATAACAATTAATTATACATTTTTTTGCCTGCAGGTATATCTAAGCAAAGCTACTGTAGCTCAAGTCCCTAGCTAGTTGCTATGACTATTGCTGTTATAGGCTTTCTCATTACTCTTTCTGACAAATCAATGCGAGATCTGGCTTTAAGGCAAACTTGAATTAATGCAAAACAAATCAGAATATATAGCTAATCAAGGAACTTGGATTAAAAAGTTGAAGCAAAAAAGAGAGAGAGAGAGAGAGAGATGACGATGACACTGAATATTTTCTAGACCTGAGAGTACAACTCCATTGATATTCCTTCAAACTAGAGTGCTGCCCATGAATGTATCAGGCGCGTAAGTGAACCCTAACCAGCCTTCACACAGTCCAAACATCATTCCCTCATAGCAATTCAATTTCTCGAGATCAATTTTAGCACACGACTCCTTAAATCTCACGAATGTCTGAAGAGTTAACAAGCTATCAGATCCTGCCTGGTGCCTTCTTCCCGTTATTCGTTCAACACCAAGTAACATAGCCACCCTATTCAATCCACCGTACAAGCCACTAATGCATCCCATCATGAATTTTGTATCATAAACTCGAACCCCAAAGAAGAACCTCAACATCCCCAAAAACGACCGCATATCACTTGGCAACTCTCGTTTAGTTAAAATCTTGATCAAGAATCCAAAATCACAAGCGCCATGAAAAGTAATCCAAGTTATTGAAGAATTATTGGAAACGAGTCCAGAACTCAAAATCAGCCTTCCAAAATCTGAGGAATCAATACCCTTCTCTCTGTTCTTCTTCAAATCAATACCTTGGCGTTCAAGTAGCCCAATAGACTCTTCATTGTGATGATCGTGCTTGATATTGAAATCCCGGAAATTAAACTGCCACGCATAGTGGAATTCTGTTCCGAAACTTGGAAGATTTCCATGTGAATCAGAAATAGTCATCCCAAGTTGAATTATTTTCAAGAGATCAACATTCGACTTCATGAGACAGTAGTTTTCATAGGGAGTGGCATGAGACAGCGAGCTCTTGTCACGATTTAATTGAAAGATAGTACCAGGGAATTCTGTGTCCAAAGCAACCAAGGGGAAGCGAGAGATCGCTTCCTTGATTAGAAAAAACTCATATACGAGGTTGTCTGCCCAGACTTCGCGCAGATGTACTGGTTTGCTGCTGTTCATCGTTGACGCTGTTGTGATTTGATTCATCGTTGACGCTGTTGTGATTTGAAGATCCAATGCAAGTTGAGCTATTTCAATGGCTTAGGTTGCCAATCTATAGCCAAGATCAGAAGGGGTGGTCCGAAGTTGATGAGGAGTGTATGGAATCCTTGTTTCTTCTGGTTTCCCATCTCAAAATTAAAAAAAGGAGATCATTCCTATGTTTCCTGCCATGAGAAGGATTGTCCTAATGGAGTTCTACTTTCAGCGTCTTAAATTAATTCGGTTTATAATTACAACCTCTTTATATAATCAAGGAGTCCTTAACGATTAAGACACTTAATTACCTACCTAATATCCAATCAGGGAGGGATTAAAAAAACAAATTGCATGTATTGTTCAATCCATCTGTTTCAAAGATATTATTTCATTTAACTTTTCAGCAATTATTTACGTATCTTATTTCAAATTATTTTATTTATCATTTGAAAGTAAATAAGAGAGAATCTTGAGTGGAAGAATTAAAATAAATTATAATTAGAGGTTTAACATATAGTAAAATCAAGTAATTAATTGTTTAATTTTGCTAAATCAAGAAGACAAATTATAGCTTTGTAGCAGGTCGATCCTACTTCTCGTTCATTGAATAATGATTTCATTCATCAAAAAACTTACAACACAGATAAATTATATCTAGAAACATAAATTTTTTACCAATTAAATTTTATCATGTGTTATTTTATTCTTTAAAAAAAATTTAAATAAAAAACATGAAAAATAAATGAGTCTTTATATATTTCTTGATCAATAAAAAAATTACACTTGGGATGAAATATTCAAGATATTTTGTCATAAATATAAGATCCTGTCAATAAATATTAACTAATAATATTCAAGATATTCAAGATATTTTACTGTATGTTATAATAATAATAATAATTTTACAATCCTTTTATTTTATTTTGGTTATTTATGGATTTTTTTATGATTTATTTTATTGTTCATAAAATAAAAAATGTTTATAATACCTAAGTATTTTGGATCTGATCATCAGACCCAATAATCTATAAAAAAAATATAATTAGAAATTTTATTTAAAATACTTTAATGATAATTTAAATATTTTTTATATAAAAAAATTATTTTATTTTATGATTCGGTTTGTTTTATAAAAATAGATTATTTTTTTGATAAAATTAATTTTTTTATTAAAAGAAAACACCTAGATCAGATTGGGTTTTTGATGGATACTGGAAAGTCATCCATGAACCCGACTTCACTAGATTGGAGGTATGGACGATGATAAAAAATCTATGATGGAGACATTTTGAGTCGGGTAAAGTAAAACCCGGTTTCAACTCCACACTTATCTCTTTGGACAAAGCCTAAATGGGCCAGATGGCTGTGAGCTCATCACTGCTTAAATATAAGGGGCCAGAAGCCCAACTAATCGCAGGTGATTTCTTTTTGCGGGCAACATAGATCCACCAATGCTTGGACGTCCAACAAGGGCCAGAGAGTCCCGCCTATGCAATTATGGAGTCATATTATCCACCTAAACCCTAACGGATATAAATCTTGAATACATAATTGAGTTTCGGATATCCATTATCCAAATAAGGAGCAATTACTGAACTTGTTATTGTTGCTGCTGGTATCATCGGTGCTCATGCTACTGTTCACGGGTGCTAATCTCTAAATAAGGAACCGAAAGCATACAATATGGTTAATGATAGAATTGTGATTTTTGGGTCCAAATTATATGTCCACACTGAAACACTTATGTTCATTTGATTTGCATGAGTTTTAGACAATTTTATAATTTTCTCATTGTATTTCCCTTCATCAGACGTTCCGAAACTAATAAAATAACATGTATAATAATTAGTATTTGGTGCCTTGTGGTAGTACTATTTATGATCTCTCCTTGTGATTTTATCACTCCTTTGATTCTCTCCATCTCACCCCACTCCCAACAAAAGTTACTCTAAATCCGAAAGTTGAAAGATTATATTTTAGTTTCAATAATAGTTATTAAATTTAATTGGTCTAATTTGGCTCAGCTTTTAATTTAAATAAAAAAAATTTAATCATGTCAAATTTAATATCATTTATAAAAAATAATTCATCCAATAATCCAATAATATGCACCCTTTTTTAAATTAGATGATTTTTTTTAGTCCCTCTTCTTTTTTTATACACCCAAATTAATGACCAATTATATCACATTTATTAAGGAAGGCAAGATTCAAAAATAGAAAACTAAAATAAAAAAATATAACAAAAAAAAGATGGGTTTGATAGAATTGTGGCTATATATATACTTTGGTTCCCCAACTTTTTAAATTATAAGCTTTTAGTTCTTAACAATTTATGAAATTCAATTTCAATCCTAAACTTCATTTTCCTTATTTATTGATCCCTAGTTTGAAAAAGTGGCTAGATTCTCGTGGTTGAGAAAAACAAATATCAATTGAGACCGATTCAAGAAAAACATGAAACATGTCTCTTTTATCCCAACTATGTCCATGTTTTTTTTTTTTTATCATGAGATAGTATCAAAGCTATTTTAGCAATGTGTTAATTAATTAATTTTTTTTCTTTTTATTTTTCTCTTTTTAAAATATCAAAACTATGAAGATTTCCATGTGAATCAGAAAGAGTCATCCCAAGTTGAATTATTTTCC
Source organism: Populus tomentosa (assembly GCA_018804465.1). Taxonomy (NCBI): domain Eukaryota; kingdom Viridiplantae; phylum Streptophyta; class Magnoliopsida; order Malpighiales; family Salicaceae; genus Populus; species Populus tomentosa. The sequence continues at coordinate 3,045,456 of CM031969.1, read as the reverse complement.
ATGCTAATAACTGCCATATTAGCTGAGACCTTCCTAACCCTCAACCATTTCAGAAAGACTGGGAAAGGAGCAATGAGATGTTGTACTCAGTTATTATACATCTGGATGGTAAGCCATATTCAAACCAAGAAGCCGATCTTTAATAATTTTTGGTGGTTTAACTAGAAACCCTTGAAGTTAGTAGAAAAACAAGAATGGGGAAGACTGGATGATCAAGGTTGGATGAAAAAACTGCAAGAGTTACCTAGTAGCAACTTTAGTTGGAAAGCCCCTTAGGTCAAATCGGTTGATGTCCTAGTCAGTTGTGGATAAAAATGCTGGGTACATTTAGTTGGGATCACCGATTATGTCTGCTCTGCTCTGGCCCTGGTGATAAGACAATTAGGCTGCATACAATACATCCCAAGGATTGTGGGACTTGCTGAATTTTTCGGGTTTTTAAAGGATCAATCCGTGCTAAAAGTTCTTGAAACTATCAAACAAGATTGGAGCCACTTGACTTTAATTCAAAAAGAGTCTTAAAGGTTGAGAGATTATTGCACGAATTTGCATAAAAATTAAGTCTAAGGAAATAATTATATTTTTAATAGGCCAAGTTGATTTAATCATGGACCAAATTGAATTTTAATTATGTTTAAGAATTAATTTGGGTCCAATTGAAGGATTTAATTAAGTACAAGGACTTAATTATACTTTAAATGGGTCAAATTAATTTTATTTGGGGCTTAATTGGTGAAATATTAAGTTTGGGAGCCTAATTTGGGCTTAATTGAGAATATTGAAATTTTAAGAAACTAAATTTAATTTTTTCCAAGTTAATTAATTGAAATTAGGGGTCAAATTGCAAGAAAATTAAAATTTTGGGGTTGATTAGGGGTTAAATTGAAGAAATTGACAGCCAAAAACGTTTTTGTAAAAGGTGCCAAATTACAAGGGTGAAATAGATAAAAAAAAAGGGGTGAAATTGAAGAAATTAAAAGTTTAATTGTCAATTAGGGGTTAAATTGACAAATTCCGAGACCAAGGAAAATATTGCAATAGGAAAATTTAATTGTCAATTAGGGGTTAAATTGATAAATTTCGAGACCAAGGAACATATTGTAACTTTGGGGTTGCAATTGAAGTTTGTCAGGGGTTTAATTGCATTAAATCCAAAGTTTAGGGTCAATTGGGGATTCAATTAAACAAAATTGAAAGATAGAGGACTACATTGAACTTCAACAAAATCCCTATTTCAAACGCAAAACAGCACCATTTTGAGTATTAAAAAAAAGATAAGAAGAAAAAGATTATTCATTGTCTTGTTTTTTTTACCCGAAAGAAATTGTTTGGGTACCTAATTTTCAGGTGCATTTAATGCACCCAACGTCCACCAAATTTAACCAAACTTGCACGAAAATGATCCTTTGCAGTTCTTATACAATGCCATGTGAATAGGTCAGTCTGAATGACATCTTATCAGCTCCAGCGCCGACCTAAACAGGCTAGCGCAGTCAGTCATTTCTGCAGAATTGACAACTCAGGATGCCTACTTTGAGCCAACAGTTAGGATCCTTCCCGACTGAATCAAGGGCTGAAATTTTTCTATTGTATAGACGAGATTACGCTCTTCCACCACCTACAAATAGAGGTGGATTTGATGGCCTGAGGGAGGAGGAAATTAGGTCCAAAAATCTTAAAAAATCAGCTTCTCCCCTGTTTTTCTTCCAGCCAATGTTCTCTCTTCTCTCTCTCCCCGCTGCTTCGTCAGCCCTTGAAGACCCCGCATAAACATTTCTATTCCACCAACAGATGACATCTTAGCCTCCCCACGAACCCAAATCCTCACCGGCGATAGGGGCAGCCACCGCGAGGTCTTCCCTCTCCCCTCTATAGATTTTCTTCCTCTACTTCTTCTTCTTTCTTCCTCCGCCACAGTCGACTGGCCACCATCTCTTGCATAGCCTTAGCCACCGTCCTCAAGTAGGTCTCTCCCCGTCTCGACCAGCCAGGCCTCCATATAGGTACTCCAGCGTCAGGTAGCGTTGCCTTGTTGTTGCTGCATGCAGAACATATTCTCGTTCTGCATGCAACATAGTTAATTTGCATGGTTGCTGGGTCGGGCCAGCAACCATGCAGGCCTGGGCAGGACCATTTGGGTTCGGCCTGACCCAAAAAATAAAAGAAAAGGATGTGTTGGGCCGAGATCGGCCCAACCCAAAGATCATGGGCTCGGTCCAGTCAACTAGGCCTGCCCAAACCATGTATATTTACTATATATATATATATATATTTATTTATAATAATATATAATATTATAATATAAAAAACAAATTTTTTTAAAAAGAAATTCAAAAATCCTTTCAAAAAATTGTGATTTTCTCAAATACTTTTCTACCAATTTTGCATTATATTAGGTTGTATATTTACACTGTAAAATACAAATATGATATTACAATACCTAGTTTTCTCTGAAATATTTTTTTTAAAAATCAAAACATTTTCAAAAAGAAAAAAAATATATTTTATTGCATATGGCCAAATCCTACAATTTTTCTAAGCATATTTTTCATAAAAAAAAAACAAAACAAAAAGTTGCATCTTTTTCATGTTTAAAAATAAAAAATAGATATCGTAACCAGTTTATGATTATCCATTAGGATTTGGCCAACATGTCAACAATCTTTTTCCAATCTTTTTTTTTTTAGGATCTTAATATAGACTTTAATATTTGTAGGGTGTAAAATTACATGATAAAGTACACCATCGGGTATTAAAGATATAAGGTGTAAAAATACGATGCTAATATTTAGACTTTAGAACGGTTAGGATTTAACCCGATAAGGTAGAGATTTTCTTACAAAGAGAAATCAGCCTTGAGCCTTAGAAAAGACCAAAAAATAGAAACCCGACTTAGAAAAAACAATCAAACAACAATATAGCTTACCTTAGGTAGGGTGCACTGGGGATGATGTGTCTTTCCCTCGGACAACCAATCTCTTACTCAGACTCTCGCAGACAATAGGTTCCTAGTGACCATAATTCTAGGTGGCGACTCCTAAACATTAAGCATAATTTTATGATTGATTCCAAAACTGTTTCCAACACACAACACCTCACACAAGAGGCACGAGGGGAGCCTCCGCCATTGCCAGACGACGTCGCGCTGGCGCTCGTGCTCCCTGCGATAGGTCTAATGCTCACAGTGTCAAGAAATTAAACTAAATCTCAATTGGTATTTTATTTGATAAATTAAAATGAAATTAATTGAATTAAATAAATTGAAGCAATTGTGACTAGATTTGAACAATAGACAAGTGCTCAGCCTTTTTACTTGCAAATATCAAACACTGAATTGCATAATCATGGAAGAGATTTAGCTCTCTTTTTTTTGAAGATCCCTTGATTTTTTTTTTAATTTGATCTTTTTATATTGATTTTTTTTTCATATTAGACTTGATAGTTTTTTTTTTTTTTTTTGTTATCTAAATGAAAAGATCCCATAATATGGAGGAAAAATTTTGATAGGCATTTGATACCCTGTTTTGCAAAAAGAAACAAAAAAAACAATAACTGTGACGCTCGAGAGATCAATTTAAAAGAAAATCAAGGACAAGAAAAGATGGGCGGGGTAACTTGGCAGCTCTAGCGATGCATATGGCCTCTTAGGCCTATCAAAATGTCACTACTTCTGCAAGTCCTTAACAAAAAGCAGAAGTCTAGCCATGCACTTTATTATGTTGATGGAAGATTAGAAGATAATAAACTCTTTGATATTCTTGATGTTAGAGTTAAGGGTGCTATCAAAACGAAGAAGTTATCCTGTTGCTCATATTGCAAAAAGATGCTTGAATTTGACAGTGGCAGGACTCCATCATCTCATGTGAACCACTGATAAATATTAAAACATGGTGATTTAAGAAGGCATAACAATGGAGTAATGGGATTATTTTTCCTGTTGTTACTGTTATTGTATAATAAAACTAAAGTTTGCTGAATCGCTATAAATTAAACACACGTGTGTCTGTCTCTGTTTTTCTTTTCCCTTGTCACTATTTTGATGTGAATTAAACAACTAAACATGCAATATGCTTAATTTATCATGAGGGTGTAAACTATTATGATTTTGCAAGTCATTCATTTGTCAAAGAATAATGTCGTTCGATGTCAACTTCTGCTGTAATAAAGGAGGAGAGAAAAATAGGAGGATTAGGGTCCACACAGAAACACTCAGTTAAATAACTTAAGTTTGAGATTTCACGTTGGAAATTTCGGTTAAGTTTCTCCATGATATAGAATTTCTATATAAAAATCATTTAATCAACGGACAAAACTTCAAATATATAAGTTTTAATTTAAGAGTTATAATTATTTTTTGTTGAAAAGTAAAACAGAAGAAAAAAATTGTAGCTTCCTCTTAGATTATTTAAAATTGTATGATAATACAATAGTTAAATTATTAAGTAATTGTCCTGTACTTCCCCTGTTTAATTCGTAGCATTGTCGTCTACACGCTATTCTCTTTAGTTTTGGACTTCTCGTCTTTGAATTGGTTAGACGAAAGTCACCATCACTCAATTTGAGAATCTTAATTTATAGTCTTGTGGAATTTATACATTATTAATCAAAGCTTGGAAGTTGGGAAGAAACATCCCAACTCCAAATCCTACAGAAACTTGTGGAAATATTAGCATCCCTTTTCCATTTGGAATAGGAATTCGATTTCAAAAGGATAACCTCCTTCTTGAAGTATTAAATTCCTATGATTCTGAAATTTATTTTTTTTCGACTTCTAAACAATGGATTTACAATCTTTCTTCTCTTCTTTCTGTAGCAGCCAAACAAGAAAAAAAATTAACGGTAAAAAAAACTTGAAAGAATTGGAAATAAAAAATTGTAACTCAGTTGATGTTAGTGTTTTTGGTTGGAATTAAAAAGTAGTGTTGTAGGAGTTTAAGGACAACAAAACAAAGATATAAAACTAAAAAACAAGAAGAAGATTTGACATGTACTAAAGAACATCTTGGGATTTCTTGCAATGGGATTAACAAATTGGGTTAATTGATTGTGGCAAGATGTTTTTATTGCTCTAAATGCACTTATTTTTGTTGATTTTTATGGGGGATTGAAAAACCCTAAATTTAGAAATTTAGGGTTTGTGTGTGTTTGCATCTGGAAAAGTGATATAGTGTAGTTATTGGTTAATTTTGGGTTAGATAACATGGCTAAGGATTAAATTAAACATATTAAAAACTAATTTTTTTAAAATTTGGGACCATAAGCGGGCAGACATGGTTGGGATTTTGGGAAAATGTGGAAACTTGATTAAATTATGTGATTTTGATATTTTAAAATGATGTTGGGAATGATGAGAATTTCAATTAGTATATGCCACCATCTTCTATAAATTGAAGTATTTCAATTATCAACCGCATCATTCTTGATTTTAAAGGAAACATCTCCAATTAGTATCCCAAATCATTTTAACGACTCCTTTATTACTTCTATCTTAGTTGAAGGAACTCACACTAATGGAGTGTCAGGCATATGCCACCATCTTACTTCTATAAATTGAAGTATTGTTATTTCAACGACTCCTTTATTGATTCATATATGTGTGTATGTTTGTATGTGTGTTGTTGCTACCCCATTTTTAACTCATGTTTTTATAAATTTTCAGAAAAATCCAAAAATAAAGAAAAACAACGATAATCCAAAAAATATGTTTTTAATATATTTTCATCGTTTTTAGCTTTTTTAGCATCGTCTCAAAAGAATTTAAATTTTCAAAGGTTTTTAGAACGCGTTCGATTTTTAACGTATTATTTTTAAAATCACCGATTTTTCTCATTCGAGGTGATGTTGATAAGAAAAATCCAAAAAAAAATAAATCCAAATTTACAAAAAGAAAAAGTTGAGGGACCAAGTTTGGAGACCTAGCAACATATTTGCCTATAAATAGAAGTTTCCAACACTTGCACAAGGTTGGGAGCAATTTTGAAAGAAAAAAAAAGAAGAGGAAAACCTAACCCTAAAATCCATCTCTACCCAAACACCGCCGCCGCCCCGGTGGCTTTCATTTTTCTTTCCCAAGCCACCGCTCACCATCCACTTAAGTTCCAACACCATTTCCCCTATTTTTGCCCAACGCCGTTTCCTTCTCTCAGCTAACCCAAGATACCCATTTACCCTCTCCTCTCTCAACCCCACAGACTAACCTCCCCTGCATTAACAGCCGCAGCCCCCATCTCCACTGTCATCTCCCCTTCACCAAACGATCTCCCTGTGTTTCCTTCTCTTCCCTAGATCGGTTCTTCCCTCTCAACACAGAACAACCTCTCTCTCAACCAACAGCCTCATCTTCCCCGACCAGTGAATGGGTGGGGCTGTTCCCCGTCTCCTTGGAGCCCATCACAGCAACCACCAAGCTCCTCTAGCACACCACAGAATCAGTCACCCCGTCCATCGACTAGCCCCCAACAGCGGTCGAACAACAGCAGCTAATCCCCTATGTCACCAACTTGGGAGACAACGCCCTCACTTTCCATATAGGAGTGCCCTTCACAGCCTCCTCCCATCGAAGATCAACCCACTTTGGCTTAGCACAACAGCCTACACCCTGACCTCACAGCAGATCAGAAAAGAAAGAAGACGTGGGGGAAGCAGATCTAAAACAGAAAACAAATTGACTATTTGTGTTGTTTTATGGGGTTTTGCAGGTGACAATGACCCTCACCGCCGGCGTAGGAAGACAGAGGGGAAGAAGACATTCCAGATCCCCTGGTTTTTTTGGAGTTTCCTGTGGTAGTGCGTGAACCCACACGCCGCCAGTGGCGCATGGAGATGAAGCGCCACCACTGTTTTTGCAGTCTAGAAGGACTCCCCTACAATTCCTAGAGTTTTAGGGGCTATTTTGCAAATTTTAAATTGTTTGATGTAATTTTTTTGTTTAGTTTTGAATTTTTATTATTTGTAGTGTTGATGTAACAAAAAGAAAAGAAAAGAAAAGAAAAGAAAAGAAATATAGTGAAAGTGTATGTGTGTGTTTGTATTTGTTTTATGGATGTTTCTTTTCATTTATGATAAAATTTCAAAGAATAAAGGAGAATTTAATATTTTGATTTGCTCATGGTTGTCGCATGTTAGAAAAAATCCGCGCTGCATCGGCTGGCGATCTTTCTGTTTTGTTTTGCTTGGTTTGGTTCTTTGGAGTCGCCACCTAGTATTTTGGTCACTAGGAACCCTAACTGGTCTTTCAGAGATTCTAAGGTAAGGGACTGGTTGCGTTTAGGGAAGGTATTAGCACCCCTAGTACGCCCTACCTAAGGTAAGCTGCTCGGTGTTTGGTTTGTTCTATAATTGCTATGGTGTTGGTGTTTTCTAATCCCATCAATTTTACTAGGTTTTGATTCAAATAAAAATTATTTTGATAGAAATCCAAGGAGATTCCATGTGCTTTGAAAGCTCATTTTTTCCTTAATATTTTAAGAGTTTGCGACTCGTAAATCGCAAGGAGGAGGGACGAAAAATTAAAAAATTAGAAATCTAAGGCGCTAAAAGAACCCTAAATTTTATACTCTCATGGCTTGTAAGCCGCGAAAAGAATTTTTGAAATGGCCTCGATTATAATGAAGGCTTCTTTCAAGGATGCGTGCAGATTTATTACTCCCAATAATATTTTGAATATTCGTCCTTTAAGGATTTCTTTATCCAAACATTAGCGGTGAATAATAGATGAATTCCCCCCAAAATAAGATTTTTATAGTTTTTGGAATATTGGCCAATACCCTTTGGAGTTTTACAAACATGCTGTAAAATCCAGAAATGGAAGAAAATAATTTGTGTTTAAGAAATCTATGCGAAAACACATTTTCAAAACTTCCAATATTTTTTTTATATAAAAAGAACATTCAAAACATGTTAGAGTATTTGCCGTATGCAACACGCAAGAAAATATTTTTTTGATATAAACATTTTTTTTTGACGAAATCGGGTATTTTAATACTGAATTTGTATTCTTACATTATAAAAATACAACCCAATATTAATCCACTTTGATAAAAATATGCAAGAAAAATCAACAATATTTTAAGGACTTTTTAGAATTTTTTTGGAAGCAAAAACATTTTTTATTTTGAAAATCTTTGATGTTTTAACGAAAACCGGGTATTTTAATACTGAATTTGTATCTCGATAGTATAAAAATACAAACCACCATTAAGCCATTTTGACAAAAAACTATGCGGGAAAATCAACAATATTTTTCAAAGATTTTTCAAAATATTATATATATATATATATATAATATACACACATTTATATTATAATCTATTATAATTTATAATATATAATATAATAATATAATAATATATTAAGTGGGCTGGGCCAGCCCAAATAAGTGGGCCTTACTCAGCCCAGCAAAAAAAGTTGGGCCGACCTCGGCCCAACCAAAAAATCCCTCTTTAGTCTGGGCCCGACCCGACCCAGACCGCAGGGCTGGGCCAGAACCATTCTGGCCCAGCTCAAAAATATTTCTAGGCCAGAGCCCGTTTGGCCCAGAGAAGAAAAAAAACAACGCTGGGCCAGCATCAGCCTGGCCCAGCAAACTGAACGGGGGGGGGGAATTATTTTCCCTCCCTGCCTCCTGCATGCAGAAACGATTCTGCATGCAGGAGGAAATCTTGTGTAGCGAAGAAAAAGATGCAGGGGGAAGAAAGCGTACCTGGTGCGGAGGAGGCAGTCGTGAGTGGAGGCCGGTGGCGATGTCGTGACTCACGGACGGCGGCTCCAAGCGGCAGCGCTGTTGTTCCAAGCCGTTCGGTCCGCTCTCTCTCTCCTCCCTTCTCCTTGTTTTCGATTCTTTTTTCTTTTTGTTTTCGGTTTGTTATAGTATTCCCTTCCCTCCCTTTTGTTCGTTCTCTCTCTTCTCCTCTCTCTCCTCCTTTCTCGGTTTTTTTTCGCTTTCGGGTCATCTCTCTCTCTTCCCTTTTGCCTTTTCTTTTTTCTTTGTGTTCTCTATTTATAGGAGCGAAAGGGCGCTAGGCCCTTCATTAGTGCGCATGGGGAGCGGGTTTCGCGGCGGCTGGTAGGCCACCACCCGCGACAGCAAGGCGCCGCCCCCCTTGCTTTCGGCAGGGTGAGCGGCCGGTCGGCCAGTGGCTTTGGTCAGTGGTCCAATGGTGTGGGGCTTCGGGTTGGTGGCCTCGAGGAGAGAGAGGCCGGTTTAAAGAAGAAAAACCATTTTTCTTCCTTCTTTTGCATCGCGTCAAGGAGGAAGAAGAAAGGGGAACAGTGCCGTTCAAAACGGCACCGTTTGGTCCTTTTTTTTTTATGTATGAAACGGCATCGTTTTGGATAAAACGCGCCGTTTCAATTAAAAATGGCACCAAAATGCGCCAAATTTCAAATCAGCCCTCAATTATCTTTTGTTTATTTCAATTGCGTCCCTGCCAATTTCGGTCCTTGCCTCCATAGTTGGCCGCGTTTTTCACTTTGATCCTTGGCCTCTGATTTATGCAATTGAGCCCTCAATTGATCAATAAACTTCCAATTTCTTCAATTAGGCCCCTGAATCAATTCAAAACAGCCCCCTCTATTTACCAGCTTTTTCCAAATTGGTCCCTGGTTTTGGATTTTCACAATTAAGCCTCTAATTGGCCATTAAACTTCAATATTTATGCAATTAAGCCCCTAATTTGACCTAATAAATTCCTAAAAAATATATTTTGGCCCCAAAACTTAAATTTCTTCTAATTAAAACCCAAATTGACTTAAAAATTAATTTTTCTTGCAATCAAAACCCCTATAAATTCAATTAAAAATCCAATTAAGTCCATAAACATCCAAATTTGGGCTTTTCTCCTCAAAATTCAAATTTTCCTTCTCAACAGGGCTCTCATCCTTCAAGAATATACTGTCAAAAAATCCGCCTTTGCATTTTTAACCTCCTTGACCAATTTTCTGACCATTTTCTGAGCGCTTCTGCCTCCTGTTATTTCTCTAACCTCTTTTGGCTATTTATTTTATTTTATTGTGGGGACCCAAAAATGGGTTACAACAACGGTTAAGAATTATGAACTTACACGTAAGTCATATTTCTAATATCCAATGAAAAGATAATTATTAAAACTTTTTTAACACATCAAAGCCATGAAGCAGTACACCCGGGTTTTCTAGTAGCCCTCAATTAAATACTAGGTGGTGACTCCAATGAATCAAAGCATACGAGAAATGAAAAATCACCAAGCCGACGCTGCGCGGGTGACGTGTGATAGAATGGCGACTCCACTGGGAAAGGTATTGTTTCTGACAATATTGGACTAAGCTTTGTGTTTAATTTTTCTAACAATATCTATTTTTTAAAATGTTTTTGCTTCCATGCATTTTATAGAATTGTCTCATGCATCACCTGTTTTAATTTTTGAAAGCACACACAAGCTTCTAACGATCTGCCCTAAGACTATTAGTCAGGGTTCAGATGCGTGAAATACCCAACTCATATCTGAGTGCTTGCTTGGTAATGGTGGGTATATGTGCCTTAACCATTTCTCGCAACGCCCCTATACTGTCTTTATAAAGATCATCACTGGGCAGATATGAGACCCTCTTGAGACCAGGTAGAAAACCTACCCATGTTCACTTAATGAATAGAACATGTCCTTAGGTTATATGTGCTATCATTATTTGTATAAGGACAAACCCTTCTTGAAGCATCTTGAACTCAAGACTTGTGGGTAACACAATGACCATCACTCAGAAAATTTTCATTGTAGAGTTTGGGCAAGAATCACGATTCTTGTTTCATCATACAAGAGTTACGATCATATGTCACCCCTCGAAAGGTGATTTCATCATATAGATTACGTGTTCATATATTTGTCATGCATGCACCAAAATGAAAAGTAGGTCCCCTACGAGTCTACAACACCCGACTTTGAGCAAAAAACACAGAAAATGAAGAGTGTGTTCGCCGTAATATCCATTTTCAAGAAGAGTTAGAGTCTCTAAAAACAAGTGTGACTCGCCTCTAGCTTACTCGAGCAAATACTAATAAATAACTCTAGGGAAGTTCCTTCCAACTGACCAGTCATCTTTGTTCAAAACCCAACGACTTAGCCCGAAGAAAGTGGGGGCAAACGTGGTCAAATGCCTCAACACAATCCAGCATTTTTGCAAAAGCTTTTATGGGAAGTCTTACCGAAGGGGAATTGCACCACCGGTGCATAATGGAGCCTGTTCTTGTGCTGCAAAAAATAAAAAATAAAAAAACTACCTCAATTTGATCATGCCTGCAAAACTTCTTGATTTTTGTTTCAACCCGTTCCAGTTTTTGTTGGTAATTTGGCTCAAAATTCCATAGGACTTTCCTTGTCAATTGAGGCTTTATTGTTAATAAGATCATGTGCTTATAACATACCTTCATTTTTGTTGTTGTTTCATGCAAATAACACATTGAGCATAACCTTTAAGCATGAAACCATTACACCAAGAATCTTTGGGTATGTTTCCTCTTTCTTCCAAAACTATGCATGATCGCACATGAGGATTTTTGAGAATTCAAAGTTTAGTACAAAAATAGAAATTATGTTGATGTTTGTCCAAAACAAATGAATTTTAGAAATTCAGGTGATTCCTTAGAAAGGTAACTATACACCTAGAAAACCTTAAAAAAACAAAAAAAAACAAAAAAAAACACAAAAAAAAACCATGAGGTGACTCCAAAGCTGAGTTTTATTTAAATGAATAATGAGAAATCATTTTGCATACTTGTATGAAAGCAAGGCTTACCGATCCTAAATGCATGAGTTTGGAATGAAGAAAGGCTTTCTTCGATAATTCTTTCACGAGGCTAAAATATATCATTTGTAGTCCCTTTTTGAGCCCAATGCTTTTTTTAAGATAAATAACCTTGGCTAAGATCACACCCACACTGGGGGCAAGTGCGTTGACATAGAAAAAACCTCAATAATTGAAAGTGCCCAAACAACACTAAGGGGCATAAAAGAAAAAAATTAATCATCAAAGTTACCCGAACAAAGCTAGGGGGCATGAAAAAAAATCCAAATGATCCAAAAATTTTGAGCAAAAAAAAAACAATATAATGATGCTCAAAATCGTATGAAGAAAACAAAAACAAAGAGAAAAAGCCCAAGCCCAACAATGGAGGGCACGATAGACCATTTTGAAAAGACAATTCAAAAGACAAAAGGTCAAGAAACAAGCACAAGTGATCCTTAGTCTTGAAATCCCATAAACACTTTTTGAGCTTGTAAATATCCTTTTTCTTCATAACCAATAGCCCAAGCCTACATTATGTGCCTAATCAAGCCCTTTCTGATAAAAGAGAAGCAATTTGGATCGGTAGGCAGTGCTTTCTCATGCAAACCAAATCATTATTCATGCAAATAAAATAAATGCTTTGAAAATCGATTCTCTGTAACCTTCAAATTGAAATTTGAACCATTTTTGACCAACCAAGCGTCGCTTCACATTGTTCACCAAAAGCAAAACAAAAAAGTTTTCATCACTTCTGAAAACCTCTCAATAGGAATCACTTGAATTTTTTTAGAATGAGTTCGCTTTGAATTGATGTCAAAATGATTTCTATGTTTAGAATAGCTTTGAAATTCCAAAATTTTTTGCATGAAAACAACTCCTTGTCAAACCTTCCTTCACAGAGCCTCACCCCCAAACTTGATTTGAATACCTGGGGGCATGATCAAACTAGGGGGCAATAAAAAAAAATGCACGATAGGGCTGGCTCCAGGATTCCCTTCCTAAGAAAAATGCTGGGCAAAATTGACAACCTTTGAGATCAAGGGTGGAGGACAAAGAAGTATGATGACATCAAGTCCTTCCTAGAGGTCAAGATCATAGGATATGACTCGAGTAAGCAAGAGGGACAAAACCATCGATGTCTACTATCAACACTCCAATTTTTGAGAAAAGAAAGACACCATAAAGAAATGGGGACATGTATTTCTCAGGTATGTGTACATGCATATTGATCATAATGCATTGTTTTTAGCATTGTTAGATCGGTGTTTCATCATCACCTTTTAGGTAGTGTGTTTTCTAACCCTACCTTATCATAATGCATATTGATCATAATGCATTGTTTTTAGCATTGTCAGATCGGTGTTTCATCATCACCTTTTAGGTAGTGCGTTTTCTAACCCTACCTTATCCCGAGTGTGCCTTTGAGCCCTCACTTCCTTTTTTATGCACCTTTGAGCCATCATTTCTCAGGTAGTGTGTTTTCTAACCCTACCTCATTTCGAGTGCACCTTTGAGCCCTCACTTCTCAGGTAGTGTGTTTTCTAATCCTACCTCCTTTCGAGCGCGCCTTTGAGCCACCATCTTTTGGGTAGTGCGTTTTCTAACCCTACCTCCTTTCAAGCGCGCCTTTGAGCCCTTACTTCTCAGGTAGTGCATTTTCTAACCCTACCTCCTTTTGAGTGCGCCTTTGAGCCACCATCTCTTGGTAGTGTGTTTTCTAACCCTACCTCATTTCGAGTGCGCCTTTGAGCCACCATCTCTTAGGTAGTGCGCTTTCTAACCCTACCTCATTTCGAGTGCGCCTTTGAGCCAAGGACATTTATGTAAAAGGCACCAAACTACAAGGGTGAAATTGACAAAAAACTGGGGGTGAAATTGAAGAAATTAAAAGTTTAATTGTCAATTAGGGGTTAAATTGACAAATTCCAAGACCAAGGATCATATTGCAATAGACATGTAACTTTAGGGTTGCAATTGAAGTTTATCAGGGGCTTAATTGCATTAAATCCAAAGTTTAGGATCAATTGGGGGTTCAATTAAACAAAATTGAAAGATAAAGGACTACATTGAACTTCAGCAAAATCCCTATTTCAAATGCAAAATGACGCCGTTTTGAGTATTAAAAAAAAAGATAAGAAGAAAAAGATTGTTTATTGTCTTGTTTTTTTACCCGAAAGAAACTGCCTGGGTACCTACTTTTCAGGTGCATTTAATGCACAAACATCCACCAAATTTAACCAAACTTGCACGAAAATAATCCTTTACAGTTCTTCTACAGTGCCATGTGAATAGGTCAGTCTGAATGACAACCTATTGGCTCCGATGCTGACCTAAACAAGCCAGTTTAGTCAGCCTTTTCTGTAGAATTGACAACTCAGGATGCCTACTTTGAGCTAACAGTTGGGATCCTTCCTGACTGAATCAAGGACTGAAACTTTTTCCTTGTGTAGACAAGAGTACGCTCTTCCACCGCCTATAAATAGAGGTGGATTTGTGGCCTGAGGGAGGAGAAAATTGGGTCCAAAAATCTTAAAAAATAAGCTTCTCCCTTATTTTTCTTCCAGCCAATGTTCTCTCTTCTCTCTCTCCTCGCTGCTTCATCAGCCCTTGAAGACCCCACAGAAACATTTCTATTCCACCAACAGACAGCATCTCAGCCTCCCCACGAACCGAAATCCTCATCGGCGAAAGGGGCAGCCAACCCGAGGTCTTCCCTCTCCCTCTACAGATTCTCTTCCTCTGCTTCTTCTTCTTCTTTCTTCCTCCGCCACAGTCGACTGGCCACCATCTCTGCCACAACCTCAGCCACTGTCCTCAAGTAGGCCTCTCCCCGTCTCGACCAACCAAGCCTCTATTTAGGTACTTTAGCGTCAGGTAATGTTGCCCTGTTGTAGCTACAAGTTGCTGCATGCAGAACGTATTCTCGTTCTGCATGCTGCATATTAATATTAGTCATGATGCTCTATGTTATTGCCACATGTAAACCCTTATATATATATTTTTTATTTTTTTAGTTTTTAGTTATATATATATAAAATCAAAACATGGGTCAAAAATTGGGTAGTAACAATGTTGATGGAAGACTAGAAAATAATAAACTCTTTGATATTCTTGTGTTAGAGTTAAGGGTGCTATCAAAACGAAGAAGTTATCTTGTTGCTCATATTGCAAAAAGATGCTTGAATTTGACAGTGGCAGGACTCCATCATCTCATGTGAACCACCGATAAATATTAAAACATGGTGATTTAAGAAGGCATAACAATGGAGTAATGGGATTATTTTTCCTGTTTTTACTGTTATTGTATAATAAAACTAAAGTTTGCTGAATCGCTATAAATTAAACACGTGTGTTTATCTCTGTTTTTCTTTTCCCTTGTTACTATTTTGATGTGAATTAAACAAATAAACATGCAATATGCTTAATTTATCATGAGGGTGTAAATTATGCTGATTTTGCAAGTCATTAACTTGTCAAAGAATAATGTCGTTCGATGTCAACTTCTGCTGTCATAAAGGAGGAGAGAAAAATAGGAGGATTAGGGTCCACACAGAAACACTCAGTTCAATAACTTTAGTTTGAGATTTCACGTTGGAAATTTCGGTTAAGTTTCTCCATGATATAGAATTTCTATATAAAAATCATTTAATCAACGGACAAAACTTCAAATATATAAGTTTTAATTTAAGAGTTATAATTATTTTTTGTTGAAAAGGAAAACAGAAGAAAAAAATTGTAGCTTCCTCTTAGATTATTTAAAATTCTATGATAATACAATAGTTAAATCATTAAGTAATTGTCCTGTACTTCCCCTGTTTTATTCATAGCATCGTCGTCTACACGCTATTCTCTTTAGTTTTGGACTACTCGTCTTTGAATTGGTTAGACGAAAGTCACCATAACTCAATTTGAGAATCTTAATTTATAGTCTTGTGGAATTTATACATTATTAATCAAAGCTTGGAAGTTGGGAAGAAACATCCCAACTCCAAATCCTACACAAACTTGTGGAAATATTAGCATCCCTTTTCCATTTGGAATAGGAATTCGATTTCAAAAGGATAACCTCCTTCTTGAAGTATTAAATTCCTATGATTCTGAAATTTCATTTTTTTCGACTTCTAAACAATGGATTTACAATCTTTCTTCTCTTCTTTCTGTAGCAGCCAAACAAGAAAAAGAATTAACGGTAAAAAAAAAAAAAAAAAAAACTTGAAAGAATTGGAAATAAAAAATTGTAACGCAGTTGATGTTAGTGTTTTTTGTTGGAATTAAAAAGTAGTGTTGTAGGAGTTTAAGGACAACAAAACAAAGATATAAAACTAAAGAACAAGAAGAAGATTTGACATATACTAACGAACATTTTGGGATTTCTTGCAAAGGGATTAACAAATTGGGTTAATTGATTGTGGCAAGATGTTTCTATTGCTCTATATGCACTTACTTTTGTTAATTTTTATGGGGGATTGAAAAACCTTAAATTTAGAAATTTAGGGTTTGTGTGTTATTGTATTTGGAAAGGTGACATAGTGTAGTTATTGGTTAATTTTGGGTTAGATAACATGGCTAAGGATTAAATTAAACATATTAAAAACTATTTTTTAAAAAATTGGGACCATAAGCGGGCAGACATGGTAGGGATTTTGGGGAAATGTGGAAACTTGATTAAATTATGTGATTTTGATATTTTAAAATGATGTTGGGAATGATGACAATTTCAATTAGTATATGCCACCATCTTACTTCTATAAATTGAAGTATTTCAATGATCAACCGCATCATTCTTGATTTTAAAGGAAACATCTCCAATTAGTATCCCAAATCACTTTAACGACTCCTTTATTACTTCTATCTCAGTTGAAGGAACTCACACTAATTTTATTACTTCTAAAAATTGAAGAATTGTTATTTAAACGACTCCTTTATTGATTCATATATGTGTGTATGTTTGTATGTGTGTCATGAGCTTCAAAGTGTTTCATGGGAAATTTTGAATAATTTTAAAGTTAGTTATAATGACGAAGACTTATTAAATAAATTTAGAGTTCATCTTAATAACAAAAACTTGTTGAGTAAATTAAAGTTCATTGTTATGATGGAGACTTTTTATACAATTTTTAATTGAGCTATAATGATGGAGACTTACTGGATAAATTTAAAGTTGGCTGTTATAATGGAGACTTAATGATTCAATTCATAGTCGATCATGTTGATAAAGACTAAGGCTCCGTTTGTTTGCAGGAAAGTTGTTTCCTTTTGGAAAGTGAATTTCAGGGAATGAATTTCTTGAAAGTGAATTATTTTTCGATGTTTGGTAGTGTTATGAAAAATAAACTGGAAAACACTTTACAGTGTTTGGTTATGTTATGGAAATTAAACTGGAAAATAATGTATTAATGAATTAATTTTTTTTCAAATTTATATAATATATATAAAATATTTAATATAATATTTAATCACCTACAATAAAAGAATGAAATCTAAAAAGTATAATGATGAATTTTTTTTTATTATATCCTATATTTATATATAGCTTATTTTATAAAATATAACTATATATATCATATAATATTATAGAGATATAACCTTGTGAAATTTTTCATAAATAAAACCTATTAATATATTTTTTTTCAATTTTAAAAGCTTAAAATATGTTTTTTTCATATGAATAAAATTTTCACTATTCTATTTGTTATTACTAAAGCACTAGGAAATAAAAAAAAAAAGAAAAAACAAGGAAGATGAAATACCAATAAGAAAAAGGCTAAAGAAAAATAGAAAAAATAAAAGAAACAAAGCAATCGTTATAATAATAAAAAAAAGGGATGAAAATTGAATCTCCCACACACAACAGGGGGCAAAATAGAGTTTTTCTATTAATAAAAAAGAAAAATAAATAAAGCATGTATTTTGGCAAGTGTAGATTTATTTGGATAGGGTGTGTGGATGAGGTGCATGTTGTCTTGTGATTGGTCACAAGAGAAGGAGACAACACATGTGTTTTTTTGGTAAGCAAAGGAAAGTGTTTTCCTTAAAATAAGAAAAGGAAAGTGTTTTTCTGCCATAAAGCATTCATTTTTTCATTGACTGGAATTAACTTTCCTTTGACTAGCTTTCCAGATGCTTACCAAACTTGGGAAACTAAGGAAAATGGTTTCCAGAAAAATGAATTCCTGAAAACAAACAAGGCCTAACTAAAAAGACTTAATGACGGAGATTTATTAGATAAATTTTTGTTAAACTTTAAAAAAATATTCAAGTGTTGTTAACATGTTTTTTAAATAAAAAAACGTGATGTGGAGCTTAACCCGATGTGACATAGTCAACTTACAAGTCCAAATATAACTCGAACAACCGGTAAAAAATATAGTTTGACTAAAACAAATCAAGACGATATCTTTTTAATTTTTTTTTTAGATGACAACGTATTGGATCTACTTGGATCTACTTGAATCGGCTCGGATTTACTTGGATTAACTCATATTAACTTGCCAAATCTTCAACCCAAATCATGAGACCTTGATAGCCCTTTAAAAAGCAAAAAAAATAAATAAATTATTAAGCTCAATTCTCAATTAATATAATATTGAAGGATGAAATTGAAAAAAAATCAATTAGAAAAATAAGTTGAGTCTGCCCGGGTTAACCTTTAAACTTGAGTCATGAGACTGAGATAACCGCATAGAAAGAAAATTGAAATAAATTATGAAGTTAAATGATGAAATTAAAAAAAAATCAATTAAAAAAAGAACACAAAAGAGTCAACGCAAACTAACCGACCAAACTCGTGATCTAAGTTATGAGATTGGGATAACATCATAAAAAAACAAACTGAAAGAAATTATGTTGTTTTATTCTCAATTAACCTAATGTTAAAGGATGAAATTAAAAAAAATAAATTAAATGACAAAAAAAAAAAACTGAGGCAACTTGGCTATTGCGTGACCATGGTCATGAGATCATGATAACTCCATAAAAAAAATAAAATGAAGTACACTTTTCAATCAACCCAATGTTGAAGGATTAAATTGAAAAAAAAATGAATAAGAAAACAAACAAAAAAAATCCCAAGTCAACTCAGGTTAACTTGCCGAACTCGAATCATGAGACCGAAATAAAAAAAATATAAAGTCAAAATTTCAATCAACACAATGTTAAATGATCAAAATTGAATAAAACTTCAATTAAAAAGGATTAAAAAACCAGAGCGAATTTGGCTTAACCCATAAAACTTGCAACTCGGGTCATGAGACTGTCATAACCCCATAAAAAGTAAATAAAAGAAATATAAAGCCAAATTCTCAATCAACCAAATGTTGAAGGATAAAGTTGAGAAACAAATCAATTACAAAAAAAGAACAAAAAAATTACTCGAGTTAACCCGGATTAACCTGTCAAACTTGAATCATAAGACCAAGATAATCCCATAAAATATAAATCAAAACAAATTATAAAGTCTAATATCTATTAAACCTAATATTAGAAGATGGAATTGCAAAAAAAAAAAAATAATCTTTGAGGACCAGATTGTAAAAGGCCAAATCATTTCATTGTTAATTGCTACAATGAAATGTCAAGACCTTTTAATATATGTTAATTATGTAAAAATAAATTAATGATATAAATCTCAAGAAATATTATGAATTCTACTTTACATGAATGTGGAGATTAATTGTGATTGAAGTTCTTTTAGTAGTAAGACTGAATTTGCCTAAGCATAGAGCTGCCGTGTAGGACAGACTTGCTGGAATTTTGTTAAATTGAATAAATTATTTGTTTGAATGGAAAGTTCCTTGTGTGATTGACACGCATGTGAAATATATATATATATATATATATATATATATATATATATATATATATTTTCATGTAATATGCTTTATCATGAGGGTGTGAATTATGCAGATTTTGCAAGTCAATAGTTTTTAAATTAATTTTGTCAAAGAATAATGTCGTTCGATGTCAACTTCTGCTGTGATAAAGGAGGAGAGAAAAATAGGAGGATTAGGGTCCACACAGAAACACTCAGTCCAATAACTTAAGTTTGAGATTTCACATTGAAAATTTCGGTTAAGTTTCTCCATGATATAGATTTTCTATAAAAAATTTGATTTAATCGTCGTCTACACGCTATTCTCTTTAGTTTTGGACTTCTCGTCTTTGAATTGGTTAGACGAAAGTCACCATCACTCAATTTGAGAATCTTAATTTATAGTCTTGTGGAATTTATACATTATTAATCGAAGCTTGGAAGTTGGGAAGAAACATCCTACGACTACTCGAATTAAAAATATGGAAGGCCACCATAATATTATATATATAGATAGATTGAGAGAGAACTTTTCATTCAATTTGCTTCAAATGATTTGGACAGTTCGTTTACTCTTTTAAGGCAGTCTTCTGTGTCTCAATTAGTATTTTTTTTCCTCACACATATAGGGAGCAAAGAAAGATCTTCCCCCCCCCTCTCTCTCTCCCTTCCATTATTAATCTCCAGCAGCATCTAAATCTGCAATAGAAGGGAAGGCATGATTCCTCGTAGTGTCTCTCTAATTTTTCTCCTGCTATTTCTAGTCCCTGAAACAGCAACTGTATCAGCACTAATTATGGCGAAGCCTAATTGTAAAGACACTTGTGGAAACATTAGCATCCCTTTTCCATTTGGAATAGGAACAGGTTGTTCCATGAATGACTGGTTCTCAGTTGATTGCAACAAAACAACCGCGGATTCTCCTAGCAGGGCTTTCTTAAGCAGAATCAACATCGAGGTCTTGGAGATTTCAATAAGGTACGGTAATCGTATGGTTCGAGTAAACAGTCCAATAATTTCCTCCGGCTGTGCTGGTAGAGGTGCCAACATATCCATTGATATGACTGGAAGTCCTTTCGCCTTCTCTTCCTCAAATATCTTCATCGCAAGGGGCTGCAACAATCGTGCTTTATTGAATCGAATTGAGCCAGAAATTGTTGGGTGCGCGTCAACTTGCGGTGCTAATAATTTGACTAGTTCTAGTACTGAAGGGAAAGAAAATAGCTACTGTTCTGGTAACAATTGCTGCCAGACCACAATTCCCTCGAGTCTCCAGGTGTTCAGCGCGAGTTTGGGGAACGCAGAGGACCCTATTAATGATCAAGGCAGGAATCAATGCAAGGTAGCTTTTATAGTAGAGGAAGAATGGTTCTGGAACAATATATCAAGTCCCGAGGCGGTGCAATATATGCAATATGTTCCAGTAATCCTGGATTGGTTTCTGTATTATGGTACTGACATCCCTGAAGGTGTAACATTGTATTCTGATGCAAAGAATTCTGATCCAATGTATCAACTCAAGCTTTGCTGGTAGGTGGGGTTTGAGTACATTGTATTCCAATTCAACTACTTGTAGGTGCAACCTGGGCTATGAAGGCAATCCGTATCTTCCTGATGGATGCACTGGTAGATTCGAACACGCTTAATGTGATTTAATCTATATTTTTTTTTAAAAAAAAATAATGGAGTACTGAAGCTTTAGAATAGAGTTGATGCATAAATTCACCATGCAATATCATTCTACTTTTGAATGGCATGAATATATATACTCACTCATTGGATTTCCTGAATCAGATTTCGATCAGTGCAAAATTCAAAAGGTAAATTTGTGTTCGGGAATGACAAAATGTGTGAATGTACCGGGGTGGTACAAGTGCGAGCTTGACAAAGCTAAGATCACTTTCTTGAGTAAGTTTCTGTCTCTTAATTCTTTTTTCCTTCGTAATTTATAGGAACCTGAAACATTGGTTTAGAGGATAAATTAAATTTTATTTGTGGGAAAATTTTAAATACTAATCGATTCGGTATGTTTGACTTGGAAAGTTCTCCATTTGCACTTCAAGAAGAAAACAACTATTTGTAAAAAAAAAATATTGATTTTATTTGTGGGAATAAAAAGAAAAGTGGTATGTTAATTAAAAAATTAGGTTAATTGATTTATTTATCTTTATGTATTGGATTTATTCTTCCATGTGTTATTTTAAAAAAAAAATCATTTTAAGAAATTTTCAGTCTTCGTATGCACGGATATATAGATATTTTCTCTTATATACTCTTTTGTTACTGTTTGGATGAAAATACCCCTAAGACCTCCAACATAAAAATTAAGTCTTAAAATATATCAAAGTTAAAAAAAATAATTTTTGAAAACTTAACAAGACATGAAAAACAAATAAAATAGAAAAAAAATTAAAAACATATTTTTTTTTAAAAAAGTAACCTAGAAATGACAAAACCTGGAGAGTACCAAAACATTTTAAATAGAACATAGATATTTTTTTTTAAATGGTAACTAATAAAAATTTTGAAAAATCCATATCCTGTGAAACTTATTTTGTTGCCATAGATATAATTTCTAGTTAAGGCTTTGTTGACATGAATTTTTTTTATTTTTTATATTATTCAAGTAAGTTTTTTTTTTTGTTCACTTTTCAATTTTTTTAATGTTTTATATGTTTTTTAAATATTGTTTTAGGTTTTTTAAAATTAAATTTTCTTTTGGAGGTTGTTGTTGGCTTTTTTGTTCAAAATAGTTAGAGGATATATAAGGAAAAAAAATGAATAAACAATAACATATAAGAATATAAGAATTTTAAAAAAATATACGGCAGAAGGTTACCTCAACCTAAAAACGATTTAACCACCTTGTTGACATGGATTGTTGTTCAATAATAATACGTGTGTATGTATCTAACAATTTTATTTTTTTAATCCCTTGCGAGCAATGGCAGTTCTAGGCGCGGCCACTGGATTGTTGCTGCTGCTTGTTGGTATTTGGCGGTTATATAAACTTGTAAAAAAAAAAAAGAACATTGAACTGAAGAAGAAGTTCTTCAAACGAAATGGTGGTTTATTGCTGCAGCAACAATTATCCTCAAGTGATGGAAGCATTCAGAAAACAAAAATATTTACTTCCAAGGAGCTGGAAAAGGCAACCGATCGTTTTAATGATAATAGAATACTTGGTCAAGGTGGCCAAGGAACTGTTTATAAAGGAATGCTAGCAGATGGAATGATCGTTGCTGTCAAAAAATCCAAAATGGTGGATGAAGAAAAGTTGGAAGAATTTATCAATGAGGTCGTCATCCTTTCACAAGTAAATCACAGAAATGTGGTCAAGTTGCTAGGTTGTTGTTTAGAGACGGAGGTTCCTCTGCTAGTCTATGAATTCATTCCCAATGGAAATCTCTTTGAGTATATTCATGACCAGAAGGAGGAGTTCGAGTTTTCATGGGAAATGCGACTAAGGATTGCTACTGAAGTTGCTAGGGCACTTTCTTATCTTCATTCCGCAGCATCCATTCCCGTTTATCACCGTGATATCAAGTCTACAAATATAATGTTAGATGAGAAGTTCAGGGCAAAAGTATCAGATTTCGGAACTTCAAGATCGATCGCCATTGATCAAACTCATCTAACCACTCATGTTCAAGGCACTTTTGGATACTTGGACCCAGAGTACTTCCAGTCTAGCCAGTTTACCGCAAAAAGTGACGTCTACAGTTTTGGTGTTGTTCTTGCAGAGCTCTTGAGTGGGCAAAAACCAATTTCTTATGAAAGGCCGGAAGACAGGAGAAGTTTAGCCACTCATTTTATTCTTTTGATGGAAGAGAACAAGATATTTGATATTCTTGACGAACGACTTATGGGTCAGGACCGTGAAGAAGTTATCGCAGTCGCTGATCTTGCAAGAAGATGCTTGAACTTGAATGGAAGGAAACGGCCAACAATGAGAGAAGTCGCGATAGAGTTGGAGCAGATTCGGCTGTCAAAAGGAGCTCTTCATGCACAACAAAAAGTAGTAAAGAACTTGAAAACATCAGGGATGAAGTTCCCAGCGTATGGGAAATTGCTGGGCCATCTTTGGATGTCCAAACATTGATTTCTCACGACATGTCTCCTGGTAGATGCGCTGAATATCCTTCCTTGAAAATTTAAGGCTAAGCCTGTAGAATTGTCCTCTGAAGGTTCATTTCTGTTGCTGTGCATAACTTATCAGAGACATGTTATCCTTTTTTTTAGTGTAGTGGTGGTTCAATAATCATCAACTTTTCTATATCTAGATGGAATCCTATCAGGGGCTCGACCGTTGTAGGTATAAACACGACATTTTCCTGCACATCAAGCTATAGCCCTATCACAAGCATGTTAGATGGAAGCAAATAATTTCAAGTAGAATTTGACTGAGTTGCTGAGCAACTTTATGATTTAGATGTCGTTGCAGGTCTTACAATGGCATGCAAATTTACAGCAAATGTACTAGCACTGTTATCAATAAATAAAAGTACAAATTTACACCACGTTTGCCAGTGATTTCAACCCTGAGGAAATGCCACCTCTTTCAAGGATACAAACCTAAACCAAAGCAACCCAATACGCCTATTCTCAGTGTCCATTAACCATGAGAGATTGAAAAGGTTACAAAAATCTAGTGAACTCATATTAACTTGTTAAACCAATGATTTAGATCATGTATCCCATTAAATTTAATAACTCTTTATCTCATAAATTATATATTTTTTATTTAAAGGTGGGTGGGAATTTTTATTTTTTTGTATCAAGTAATTTAAAAAATAACATTTACTCTTCAATTAATCATCCGCAGGAAGAAAGTAGTAGCAGTATTGCATCCTGGAGTAGAGCAGCCTATCAGTGTCATATTCCTTACATAAACATTCTATATAATACATTAATTGTGAAATCCTTCTCAGCTATAAACATAATTATAAGAGTAATTATAATTAGAGAGAGAGGGGGGGGGGTATTCTTTTCATAGTATTTTCCTTCTTTTTTCATTTTTTTTTTCATTTTTGTTTTCATGGTGCATTGATTCCTTTATTTCTCTCTTTGCTTTGTAACATATATATCTTGTCATTTCTCTTTTATCTTTATGATATGCAAGGACATGATTTATGCTGGTCAAAAAAAGAAAAGAAAAAAGAGAGACTACATATGGTGATTAAGTACATCCATGACATTTATGTTCATTTGATTTGCATGAGTTTTAGACAATTTTATGATTTTCTCGTTGTATTTCCCTTCATCAGACGTTCCTAAACTAATCGAACAACATATATGTATAATTAGTATTTTGTGCCTTGTGGTAGTTCTATTAATTTATGATCTCTCCGTGTGATTTTATCACTCCTTTGATTTTCTCTATCTCACCCCAGTACTTCCATCAAAAGTTACTCTAAATCCGAAAGTTGAAAGATTATATTTTAGTTTCAGTTGTAGTTTTTAAATTTGGTCTATTTTGGCTCAGGTTTTAATTTAAACAAAATAAAAAGATATTAGTCCTGCCAAGTTCAATCTAACTTGGCAAGATCAACACCGAGTATTTTTTATAAAAAAAACAAAAAATGAAATAATATCATTTATATATATAAAAAATATATTATTGATTCAAGAATGTAATAATATGTACTTTTTTTAAAAATTGGACCTTAAAGAACACTTGATCATTTGTGAATTAACAAATAATTTCTTATGTGGAGGATTCCAATTATATATTTAGTGGAAACAATGGTATTGAAAGGTATATTAAGTAATACTCTAAAACGTATAGGAAAAATACACACCATTATTTATCAAGAAACAAATCATTGTAGATTGTTGAGATTATTTTTTTAAATCCCTCTTTTTTTCTTTTTCTCTTTTTATTGTACTTTTATAGACCCAAATTGATAATCAATTATAGCACATTTATTAAGGAATGCAAGATTCAAAGATAAATAACTAAAATGAAAAACACAATAAAAAGAAATGGTTTTGCTAAAATTGAGACTAAACATATATTTTAGTCCCCTAACTTTTAAAATTATAAGCTTTCAGTCCTTAACAATTTATAAAATTTAATTTTGATTCTAATTTTAATTTTTCTTATTTTTTGATCCCTAGTTTGAAAGAATAACTGAATTCTTAGTAACGTGATCAAAAAAGTAATATTTGTTGAGATTGATGCAAGAAAGACACGAAACATGTCTCTTCTATCATGGCCCAACAATGTCCATCTCTTTTCATCTTAAGATAGTACCAAACACTATCTTAGTATTGTGATAATAAATTAAATTTCTTTTCATTTTATTTTTGTTTTTTTAAAATTTCAAAATTATAAAAAAAGAATTAAATTAGAGAGAACAAATTAAACAGATACATAGGCTAGGCTTTAGCTGCTTAATTTACATAAAACACATAAATTCAAAATTTATTAGTCTTTAATTTTAAGTCATCATTATCAATTTGTCAAGAATATCTTTAATTGGATTTCCATTAGTTTAGCAAAAAAAAGTTGAGTGCCTATGAATGCAAACTTGAATATAATGCAAAACAAATCAGAATATAGAGCTACTCAAGGCGAAAAAAATATGAGCATAAAATCGAGGAACTTGGATTAAAAAGTTAAAGCGAAAAAGAAAGAGACGACACTGAAAATATTTTATAGACGTGAGAGTACAACTACATTGATATTCCTTCAAACTAGAGTACTGCCCATGAATGTATCAGGTGCGTAAGTGAACCCTAACCAGCCTTCACACAGTCCAAACATCATTCCCTCATAGCCATTCAATTTCTCGAGATCAATTTTAGCACACTACTCCTTGAATCTCACGAATGTTTGAAGAGTTAACAAGCTATCAGATCC
Source organism: Populus tomentosa (assembly GCA_018804465.1). NCBI lineage: Eukaryota > Viridiplantae > Streptophyta > Magnoliopsida > Malpighiales > Salicaceae > Populus > Populus tomentosa. The sequence continues at coordinate 3,019,024 of CM031969.1, read as the reverse complement.
TGCCTGGTGCCTTCTTCCCGTTATTCGTTCAACACCAAGTAGCATAGCCACCCTCTCCAATCCACCGTGCAAGCAACTAATGCATCCCATCATGAATTTTGTATCATAAACTCGAACCCCAAAGAAGAACCTCATCATCCCCAAAAAAGACCGCATATCACTTGACAACTCTCGTTTAGTTAAAATCTTGATCAAGAATCCGAAATCATAAGCGCCATGAAAAGTAATCCAAGTTATTGAAGAATTATTGGAAACAAGTCCAGAACTCAAAATCAGCCTTCCAAAATCTGAGGAATCAATACCCTTCTCTCTGTTCTTCTTCAAATCAATACCTCGGCGTTCAAGTAACCCAATAGACTCTTCATTGTGATGATCGTGCTTGATATTGAAATCCCGGAAATTAAACTGCCACGCTTAGTGGAATTCTGTTCCGAAACTTGGAAGATTTCCATGTGAATCAGAAAGATTCATCCCAAGTTGAATTATTTTCAAGAGATCAACATTCCACTTCATGAGACAGTAGTTTTCGTAGGGAGTGGCATGAGACAGCGAGCTCTTGTCACGATTTAATTGAATGATAGTACCAGGGAATTCTGTGTCCAAAGCAACCAAGGGGAAGCGAGAGATCGCTTCCTTGATTAGAAAAAGGTCATATACGAGGTTGTCTGCCCAGACTTCGCACAGATGTACTGGTTTGCTCCTGTCCATCGTTGATGCTGTTGTGATTTGATTCATCGTTGACGCTGTTGTGATTTGAAGATCTAATGCAAGTTGAGCTATTTCAATGGCTTAGGTTGTCAATCTATAGCCAAGATCTGGTCCGAAGTTGATGAGGAGTGTATGGAATCCTTGTTTCTTCTGGTTTCCCATCACAAAATTAAAAAAGGTTTCCTGCCGTGAGAAGGATTGTCCTCATGGAGTTCGGTTTATAATCACAACCTCTTTATATAATCAAAGGAGTCCTTAACGAATAAGACACTTAATTGCCTACATAATATCCAATCAGGGAGCGATTAAAAAAACAAATTGCATGTATTAATGTTCAATCCATCTGTTTCAAAGATATTATTTCATTTAACTTTTCAGCAATTATTTACGTATCTTATTTCAAATTATTTTATTCATCATTTGAAAGTAAATAAGAGAAAGTCTTGAGTGGAAGAATTAAAATAAATTATAATCAGAGGTATAAAAGTAAAATCAAGTAATTAATTGTTTAATTTTTTTAATCATGGATTATAATTTTAGGACTGAAAGGTGAACAATATCTTTGAAATAGAGGGAGCGGTTTTCTGTGACAAATTATGATTTTGCTAAATGAAGAAGACAAATTGTCGGTCTTGTTGGAATATTACCAATTATATGGTTGCCATTGTCAAAGAAGATGGCTTCCATTGTCAAAGAAGGAGGCTACAATGGTGGCTTGTTGGTTGTAGCCACCAACTATTGACTAATGTCAAAGTTTGGTAAGTTTGGCAACCACCATTGTTGACAAAAGTGCAAGAGAAGCTACCATGAATGCCTATAAATAGAGGCATACATTAGAGAGCAAAATGAGAGAGTTGAGAGAGTGAAAGTAGAGCCAAATATGAGAGAAATGTAGGAGAGAGTGGGCTGCCAAGGGCAGCCAGCAGTAGTTGCCATTGCAGCACTGAGAAGAGAGAAATAGAGTGAGGTTGAGAGTTGCCAAAGAGGGGATGATTCCTCCTCCTCTATTGTTGTAAATCTTGTTCTCTCCCTATATAATCAAATGGCTTCTCCCGTGGATGTAGGCGGTTTGCCGAACCACGTTAAATATTGTGTCAGTGTGCTTCCCCTCCTATGAGCAATTATCAGTACATCACCGGTCGGAATTCTCTACAATTGGTATCAGAGCATATGGTTTAAGTGGTGTTTGATTTTTTGCTCAAAAATGAAAGTTGTCAAAATGGTGTTTTGACCATCCCACTGTGTAGAGGAGGAAGAGACGAAGCCACTGGTGAAAACCGCGTCAAAATCGGACGTAGGACATTACCGCACTCTCCATCACTCTCCGGCAAGGCCTCTGCCCACGCGCACAGACGCGCCCCACGCGTGCCACGCGTCTTCTTCACCCGGATGAGTTGACCCGACCCGAATAACAGTTGACCCGACCCATATGAACAGTAGGCATGAACACTGACGTATCATGAACAGTAGACATGAACAGTATCATGCAAATGATGACATCGCCCTGAAGTAACGATGACATCAGCATTGAATTGACTAAGTCAACATACATGTCAACATAGTGGGACCCATCTGCCACGTCATCAGCCGCGAGCCGAGCCGAGCCGAGTTGGAGCCGAGCTGAGCTGCAAGCCGAGGGATAGGATCCAGTATAGCTGATTCTACGTGCAACCGAATCTGAGATTGAATCTGAGCCGTTGATCAGGCCAGAATTGTTTTGATCAAATTATAGCCGTCTGATGTGCGATTTGGATGATTCAAGACATGTTTCCAGCTAATTTGATCATTCCGGATGCAATGGTACGGTCCAATCGTTGAGATTCGAGACTGAAAATGGCAGTGGTGAATTATTAAAGAGAGATTGCCCGATTAGGAGGCATCTGAGGGTCTGGATTGAGGTCGATGAAGATGAAGAAGAAGAAGGTGCACATGTTTGCCCAATTACATGTGCTGAACCATTAAATGGGAAAATTTATTGCCTTTATGGAAGGCAAAATTGGGACACTCAGGACACCCGAGATGTGGACGATTTGAGGTGTAGAGTGGAAATTGATGAAGACCAATCTTGATGAATCTAAGCACTGGTAGTCTCGCCAGATATTGAGAAATCAGGTATAAAACCAGGATATCCCAGATCACTTGTAAAGGAAAGCCGCAACAAAGCTAGCAAATGGTTGTATATACAAAAAGGCAGTACGGTGGATAGATACGTTCTAAGAAATTCTGTCTAGGAGATTGGGTTTTAAGCGGGACCAGTGTGACCCCTCCAAATCTTTCCTGGGAACTTGCTTAGTTGAAGGATCATCCACACAGTACTATTTTTGTATATGTAACAGTTTGTAATGAAACTGTTGAAGACTAGCAAGATGACAGCTTAAAGGAACAGTTGGGTTCCATATGTTCAAGGATCTGATGGAGTGGTGATTTCTCCAAAAAAGTTAGATTTGGTGACTGTGATTTCTCGAAGGGAGAATTGATGAAGACCCTGATAATGGAAGAGAAATACAGCAAGGGGATAAAGATTGGCACCCTATTTTGACTTGGATAAATGTTGTGACAGGATGAGCTGCTGTCAAACATAAAAGCAAAGAATAGGGAGAAATCTGGAGAACTAGAATTGCACGAGAGCACACGGAGATTGTGCAGGAGTACCCGTAGGATCCAATGAGGTATTGTAATGAGATGATAGGTGCAAGGAGAAGAAGAGTTCCCAGATAAAGCTCAGAGCAGAGACTGTGAGAAAAAGTTGTACAACAGGAAGTCTCTTGTGCTCTTAATAAAGGCAACAAGCGAGGACCTTTCCAATGCATGCAAGGATGGAAAGATGAGCTGTTGCAGAGGCACCTAATTGAGGGGGTGCAAACGACTGTGATAAAAGGCGACTGCCTATAATGAAAGGCAAAGGCACCAAAAAGAGTTGGTGTAGGTGGAGCTGTCAAGCAAAAAAGCATAAAAGCTCCAAACATAGAAATCGAGGTGGAGGATTGCGAGGAGTATACCGCAACTTTCTCTTTCTATGTAGTTAGTGGCAGTGATCTCTCCCAAGTCCACATGGTGGTAGAGAATCTTGGAGCCACTGGAGACATCCCCGATGAAGGAGGATGTGACCGCCTCATGAAGACAGGCGGAGACACCTCAGATAGAAGGTGTAGGGACCATGATATGAGTCCATGTTCAAGCCGTCTCATGACGACAGGTGGAGATACCTCAATAGAAGGTGTGAGGACCATGGTATGAGTCCAAGATCAAGCCGTCTCATGACGACAGGCGAAGACACCTCAGACAGAAGGTGTGAGGACCATAATATGAGTCCAGATTTAGACCGCCGCATGACGACGAGCGGAGACACCTCAGATGAAAGGTGTGAGGGTCGTGATAGGAGCCCCATTTCAGACCGCCGTATGACGACGAGCGGAGACACCTCAGGAGAAGGTGCGAGGGCTATTATAAGAGCCCCAGTTCAAAACGCCCCAGAGCCAATGTGATGGCTAGATATGAGTGGACAAGTGTATAGCCAATGAAGTGGCTATGATGAGTATGAAGACAAATATAGGATTGACTTTCATGGATATTGCCCCCATGCTAAAGATCAATGAGCTAGAAGACATTTGCCTTGGACAATAAGTGTGTGACTTGTGGAGCATTAAGACGCGACTGCTATGAAGGAGCAGAGGGCATGCGCAGGTTCTAGGAACAAGTTGACTCTTGTCAAGGTGGTGAGCTCGGTTAAAGCATTGTAATACTCAAAGTATGAAGATAGATATGGATCAACCTTTAATGGGCTACCCCCATAAGTAAAGGTGGATAGCTACCCGGACTCTTGAGACTAAGAGTGAGAGACTCATGGAGAAGTAAGACGTGGTTCCTATGGTGGAACAGAGGGCAGGCGCAACTCCTGGATGAGTAGACTCTTGGAAGAGTGGTGGGCTTGTGATCATATTGAGATACTCAGATAATGACTGTCGCACTTGGAATATCCGTTTGAGGGGGTGTTGTAAGCCTTGGTGTGAGGCTTGATAAATCATTCCGGATCGAGCATGGTTGATACGCTCAAAGGGGAATGTTATGTCCCAGAGATAAGCGTTAACACTCTTCAGATGAGATGTGAGAAACCATCTGGTTGAAGTGATTCTTTGGAGTAAGCAAAGGGGTGCTTGGTTGACTCTGGTGATTGAAAGGTTTGGCAAGTACCTGTAAACTTGGCCAAAGATGCTCTCAGAATGGTAAGCTTGGAAGAGCTGCAGGATGCAAGCATGTGCTGAAGAAGCAAGAGGACAATTGCCCATATAAATGGCAAAGGGGGTGATTGTTGGAATATTGCCAATTATATGGTTGCCATTGTCAAAGAAGATGGCTGCCATTGTCAAAGAAGGAGGCTACAATGGTGGCTTGTTGGTTGTAGCCACCAACCATTGACTAATGTCAAAGTTTGGTAAGTTTGGCAACCACCATTGTTGACAAAAGTGCAAGAGAAGCTACCATAAATGCCTATAAATAGAGGCATACATTAGAGAGCAAAATGAGAGAGTTGAGAGAGTAAAAGTAGAGCCAAATATGAGAGAAATGTAGGAGAGAGTGGGCTGTCAAGGGCAGCCAGCAGTAGCTGCCATTGTAGCACTAAAAAGAGAGAAATAGAGTGAGGTTGAGAGTTGCCAAAGAGGGGATGATTCCTCCTCCTCTATTGTTGTAAATCTTGTTCTCTCCCTATATAATCAAATGGCTTCTCCCGTGGATGTAGGCGGTTTGCCGAACCACGTTAAATATTGTGTCAGTGTGCTTCCCCTTCTATGAGCAATTATCAGTACATCACCGGTCGGAATTCCCTACAGGTCTAAATAGTTCTTGATTTGAAGAAAGCACAGGTGCTAAATTAACATGCAATCGGTAGCCGGGGATTGGGAAATTGATTGAGCAATCCAGAACCAGCAGAAAAGGTCTTCCTCTTGGTGTTTCATGGTGTGCCTGCCTTTTCTTTTCTGTTAACATCATTTCTCAAGCTGTTCTTTTCACTCTCAAACACAAATGGTGGAAAACTGCAATTTGTCAAGCAGCTATTTCATAGTTTGCTATCTGTTATAACTGGGAACTAGTCTGAATAGGTGGCTTTCTTTTTGTATAGCTTTGTAGCAGGTCGATCCTGCTTCTCGTTCATTGACTAATGATTTCATTCATCAAAAAAATTACAGCACAGATAAACTATATCTAGAAAATGGAAAACATAATTTAGCCATAAAAGAAATCAACTGTGTAACTGTTATAAAAGCAATGAAGAATCATCAGTGGATGTGATTAAAAATTTTAAAGACAAATTCTGGTACATCATCATGTATACAAAGTCACTAAGGAGCTCAAGCATGAGGCAGAGAAAACACAGCCAAGAACCGATTGACTGTGTCATCCGTGCTAGAAAAAATTGAGTTTTCCATTGCCTACAGAATCCTTTGCCAGCTCCAAACGACATGATGCCTTTTTGCTACCTGTCAGTCCAGAACATGATTCAGTGGCCCCTAGGGTAACAGCGAAGTAGAGATAGATTGTGCATAAGGAAGCCGAGAGAGCCAAGGCTGTTAAGAGGAAACGGTGTCGCTGAAGGAGTGTTGACCAGCTACCCAACTCATCCCGTGGGGATTGCTTCCGGAAAGATGGTGATCTCCGGTGAGGAGAAGTTATCATGCTATCAAGAACCATACCTTATATTCTCAGCTTCCTTGGACAACCTGAAACTATCCTTATTTGAGTTCTGGAGAAGCCTCGTTCATTTCTGCGTGCTTTATGATTTTCAAACCTTTTCACTTTTAAGTAGTTAAATAATTTATTACTTTGAGTTATGGGCCAGAGGATGTCTCGATGATGAACAGTTTACACATATGCATGGTCTCGGCAGGTGGATTGTAGTGTATAATCAAATGCTTCTACGAACATGGCCAATTCAGCTTCTAACAAAATGTCTGCTTAGAAATTTGGTAAATGTTATTTGTAAAAGTAATTTTTATTTATAAATATATTAAAATAATATTTGTTTTTAACATCAGCAGGGCTTCCTGAACCAAAGTCATGTGTTCCTACAGAATACATGTTGATTAGGTCAATGTTTTGTTCTGAACAAACACGCAGAAATGAACAAGGCTTCTCCAGAAAGCTGTAGATGGGTGTGAGTGTGTAGAGAGAAACAATTGCCTTGAATACTTCACCATAAACAAACATAAGACACAGTCAAGAACTATGACTGCATCTGGCCAATCCAACAGCAATTAGAATCACAGCACTAAACAAACATAAGTCCAGTGATTAAAAAATTATATTAAATCATCAAAAAATTAAATTAAATTATAAAAGGACCTAGATAACGGGATGCTACGAATTTCATGCAATATTATGAATTATGCTTTAAATTAAATTAAAATTAAAATACGGTTTGCGTTCTTGTCATTGTGTATACAGGTACTAGTGTAGAATAAAATTTTGGGTAGAGATCCTGCACAGGCAGACTCTGCTAGAATTTTGTTAAATTAGATAAATTATTTGTTTGAATGAAAAGTCCCTTGTCTGATTGATATGCATGCAAAATATATGTGTGTTGCACATGTACGGCGTCGCAGCGAAAATGGTTTCACTTTAAATCTAAAAAATGAAAATATCTATATGAAAAATATGAGGAGACAAGAAATTCTTGCCTTCTATCGGTGAAAAATGAAATGGGAGTCGCCACCTAGTATTTTGGTCACTAGAAACCCTTACTGGTCTCAGAGATCGGGTACGGGGACTGGTTGCGTAAAGGGAAGGTATTAGCACCCCAAATATGCCTTACTTAAGGTAAGTTGCAGTGTTTGATTATCTGATAAAAAGTTAAGGTCTTATTTAACTATTGGTCCATCTAGGGTTCAAGAAAAGTCCTCCTCAATAAGGAGGTCCTTATCTTATCGGGTAAAATCTCAACCGTTCTAAATTCTGTACAAAAAAACTATATTTTTAATATCAGGAATACATTTTACATATAAATTTATAATCCCAGATACTAAAGAAAACAAAAGGGATTTTTTTAGAATTTTTGAAATCTTGACCTAGTTCTCGTGGTTCTAACAAACTTGTTGTTAAAGCCAAAGTGCATGCTAATACATATATTTTTGAAATTTCTTTTGAAATATGAAAATATAATGTGATGATTTTTTTTTCTTCATTTTGGAAAGACTAGGCCGTATGCATTAAAATAAAAACATTTTTTTTACCTTATATTTTTTGATGTCTTGACGAAAATCAAGTATTTTAATACCAGATTTGTATCTTTACGGTATAAAAATACAAACCAATATTAAGTAATTTTTGATAAAAATATGCAAGAAAATCAACAGTATTTTTTTAAGGATTTTTCAGAATTTTTGAACGCAAAACATTTTTTATTTTTAAATTTTCTTTTTCAATGTTTTGACAAAAAATGAAATAATATTATAATTTTCTCATTGTATTTCCCTTCATCAGACGTTCCGAAACTAATAAAATAACATGTATAATAATTAGTATTTGGTGCCTTGTGGTAGTACTATTTATGATCTCTCCTTGTGATTTTATCACTCCTTTGATTCTCTCCATCTCACCCCACTCCCAACAAAAGTTACTCTAAATCCGAAAGTTGAAAGATTATATTTTAGTTTCAGTAATAGTTATTAAATTTAATTGGTCTAATTTGGCTCAGATTTTAATTTAAATAAAAAAAAGGAATCATGTCAAATTTAATATCTTTTATAAAAAATAATTCATCGATCCAATAATCCAATAATATGCACCCTTTTTTAAATTAGATGATTTTTTTAGTCCCTCTTCTTCTTTTTTTATACACCCAAATTAATGACCAATTATATCACATTTATTAAGGAAGGCAAGATTCAAAAATAGCAAACTAAAATAAAAAAAATATAACAAAAAAAGGATGGTTTTGCTAGAAATGTGGCTATATATATACTTTAGTTCCCCAACTTTTTAAATTATAAGCTTTTAGTTCTTAACAATTTATGAAATTCAATTTCAATCCTAAACTTCATTTTCCTTATTTATTGGTCCCTAGTTTGAAAAAGTGGCTAGATTCTCGTGGTTGAGAAAAACAAATATCAATTGAGACCGATTCAAGAAAAACATGAAACATGTCTCTTTTATCCCAACTATGTCCATGTTTTTTTTTATCATTAGATAGTATCAAAGCTATTTTAGCCACGTGTTAATGAATTAAAAAAAAATTCTTTTTATTTTTCTCTTTTTAAAATATCAAAACTATGAAGATTTCCATGTGAATCAGAAAGAGTCATCCCAAGTTGAATTATTTTCCATGTTAATAACTGCCATATTAGTTGAGGCATTCCTGACCCTCAACCATTTCAGAAAGACTGGGAAAGGCGCAATGAGATGTTGTACTCAGTTATTATACATCTGGATGGTAAGCCATATTGAAACCAAGAAGCCGATCTTTTATAATTTTTGGTGGTTTAACTAGAAACCTTTGAAGTTAGTAGAAGAAGAAGAATGGGGAAGCTCGGGTGATCAAGGTCGGATGAAAAAACTGCAAGAGTTACCTAGTAGCAATTTTAGTTGGAAAGCCTCTTAGGTCAAATCGGTTGATGTCCTAGTCAGTTGTGGACAAAAATGCTGGGTACATTTAGTTGGGATCACCGATTATGTCAACAATGCTCCAGCCCTGGTGATAAGACAATTAGGCGGCATACAACACATCCCAAGGATTGTGGGACTTGCTGAATTTTCCGGATTTTTCAAGGATCAATACGCACTAAAAGTTCTTGAAACTATCAAACAAGATTGGAGCCACTTGACTTTAATTCAAAAGAAGTCTGAAAGGTTGAGAGATTATTGCATGAATTTTCATAAAAATTAAGTCTAAGGAAATAATTATATTTTTAATAGGCTAATTTGATTTAATCATGGGCCAAATTGAATTTTAATTATGTTTAAGAATTAATTTGGGTCCAATTGAAGGATTTAATTAAGTACAAGGACTTAATTATACTTTAAAGGGGTCAAATTAATTTTATTCGGGGTTTAATTGGTGAAATATTAAGTTTGGAAGCCTAATTTGGGCTTAATTGAGAATATTGAAATTTTAAGAGACCAAATTTAATTTTTACCAAGTTAGTTGATTGAAATTACGGGTCAAATTGTAAGAAAATTAAAACTTTAGGGTCGATTAAGGGTTAAATTGAAGAAATTGACAGCCAAGAATGTTTTTGTAAAAGGCGCCAAACTACAAGGGTGAAATTGATAAAAAAACCGGGGGTGAAATTGTAGAAATTAAAATTTTAATTGTCAATTAGAGGTTAAATTGACAAATTCCGAGACCAAGGAACATATTGCAATGGGCGCGTAACTTTGGGGTTGCAATTGAAGTTTGTCAGGGGCTTAATTGCATTAAATCCAAAGTTTAGGGTCAATTGGGGGTTCAATTAAACAAAATTGAAAGATAGAGGACTATATTTGTCGCACGTCAGAAAAATTCGCGCGGCATTTGATGGCGATTTTTTGTTTTGTTTTGTTTTGGTGATTTGGTTCTTTGGAGTCGCCACCTAGTATTTTGGTCGCTAGGAACCCTAACTGGTCTTTCAGAGATTCTAAGGCAAGGGACTGGTTGCGTAAAGGAAAGGTATTAGCACCCCTAGTACGCCCTACCTAAGGTAAGTTGCTTGGTGTTTGGTTTGCTCTATAATTGCTATGGTGTTGGTGTTTTCTAATCCCATCAATTTTTCTAGGTTTGATTCAAATAAAATTTATTTGGATAGAAATCCAAGGAGATTCCATGTGCTTTGAAAGCTCATTTTTCCCTTAGTATTTCAAGAGTTTGCGACTCGTAAATCGCAAGGAGGAAGGACAAAAAAAAAGAAATCTAGGTTGCTAATATATATATATATATATATATATATATATATATTATTATTATTATTTTATACTCTCATGGCTCGTAAACCACAGAATTTTTTTTTTGAAATGTCCTCGATTATAATCGAGGCTTCTTTCAAGGATGTGTGCGGATTTATTACTCCCAATAATATTTTGGATATTCGTCCTTTAAGGATTTCTTTATCCAAACATTAGTGGTGAATAATAGATGAATTCCCCCTACCCAAAATAAGATTTTTTTATTTTTTGGAATATTGGCCAATACCCTTTGGAGTTTTACAAACATGTTGTAAAATCCAGAAATGCAAGAAAACAATTTTCGTTGTGTTTAAGAAATCCATGTGAAAACATATTTTTCAAAACTTCCGATATTTTCTGTATATATATAAAAAAGGACATTCGAAATATGTTAGGGTATTGGCCGTATGCAACACGCAAGAAAATATTTTTTGATATAAACATTTTTTTTGTTTTTTTTTTAAGCAAATCGTGTATTTTAATACTGGATTTGTATTCTTACGGTATAAAATTACAACCCAATATTAATCCACTTTGATAAAAATATGCAAGAAAAATCAACAACATTTTTTAAGGACTTTTTAGAATTTTTTGGAAGCAAAAACATTTTTTATTTTGAAAATCTTTGATGTTTTTGATGAAAACCAGGTATTTTAATATTGAATTTATATCTCTACAGTATAAAAATACAAACCACTATTAAGCCATTTTGACAAAAAAATATGCAGGAAAATCAACAATATTTTTTTTATTATTATTATTTTATATATACACACATATATAATATAATATATTATAATATATAATAAGGGCTGGGCCGGCCCAAATAAATGGGCCAGACTCAGCCCAAAAAAAAGGTTGGGCCGACCTCGGCCCAAAAAGAGATTGGGTCGATCTCAGCCCAACCGAAAAATCTCCTTCAGTCTGGGCCAGGCCCGGCCCAGACGTGCAAGGCTGGGCCAGCATCGGGCTGGCCCAGCAACAGAAGCCCAGCGAGGGTTGAATTATTTTTCTCCACCCTGCCTTCTGCATGCAGAACGATTCTGCATGCAGGAGGCAAATGCCTGCAACGAAAGAAAATGCAGGGGGAAGAAAGTGTACCTAGCGCGGAGGAGGCGGTCGCGGGTGGAGGCCGGTGGCGGTGTCGTGGCTCACGGACAGCGGCTCCAAGCGGCGGTGCTGCTGCTCAACCGGCAGAGAGAACGACTTCTGTGCTTCCTTCCTCCTGCATTTTCTTGCTTTTTCTTTCTTTGTTTCGTTATCCAGTGGTTGTCCCTTTTATTCTATTGGTTGTGTTTTCTCTTTTTTCTTTCAAACTTCCCTTCCCCGGTTTCTTCTCTCTCTCTCTCTCTCTTCGGGTTCTCTCCTCTCTTCCCTTCTTTTTTTCGTCCTCCCTTCTTCTTTTTTGTTCTCTATTTATAGGAGAGAAAGGGAGCTGGGCCCTTTACTAGTGCGCCTGGGGAGCGGGTTTCGCGGCGGCTGGTCGGCCACAACCCGCGACAGCAAGGCGCCATTCCCTTGCTTTCAGCAGGGCGAGCGGCCGGTGGTCGGCCAGTGACTTCGGTCGATGGTCCAAGGTGTGGGGCTCCGGGTCGGTGGGCTCGAGGAGAGAGAAGCTGTTTTAAAGAAGCAAACCATTTTTTTTTCTTCTCCTGCATCGCGTCCAGGGAGGAAGAAGAAAGGGGAACAGTGCCGTTCAAAACGGCACCGTTCGGTCCTCTTTTTTCTTCTCTTTTTTTTTTTTTTTTTTTTTATGTATGAAACGGCGTCGTTTTGAAGAAAAAGCGTTGTTTCATTAAAAAAAAAAAAGGCGCCAGAACATGTTTTCCAAATCAATCCTTAATTTATCCTTTGTTATATTAAGTCCTCAAATCTAATCCTGATTTTAAGAATAAAATTCAATTGCGTCCCTGCCAATTTCGGTCCCCGCCCCTATAGTTGGCCGCGTTTTTCACTTTAGTCCTTGGCCTCTGATTTATGCAATTGAGCCCTCAATTGATTAATAAACTTTCAATTTCTTCAATTTGGCCCCCGGATCAATCCAATACAGCCCCCCTATTACGCGCCTCTTCCAATTTGATCCCTGGTTTTGGATTTTCTCAATTAAGTCCCTAATTGGCCATTAAACTTCAATATTTATGCAATTAAGCCACTGATTTGACCTAATAAATTCCTAAAAAATATATTTTGGCTCCAGAACTTAAATTTCTTCTAATTAAAGCCCAAATTGACTTAAAAAATAATTTTTCTTGCAATAAAAACCTCTATAAATTCAATTAAAAATCCAATTAAGTCCATAAACATCCAAATTTGGGCTTTTCTCCTCAAAATTCAAATTTTCTTTACCAACGGGGCTCTCATCATACAAGAAAATATTATCAAAAATTCAATTCTTGTATTTTTAACCTCCTTAACCAATTTTTCTGACCGTTTTCTGAGCGCTTCTGCCTCCTGTTATTTTTCTAACCTCCTTTGGCTATTTGTTTTATTTTTTTGTGGGGACCCAAAAATGGGTTACAACAACATTGAACTTCAGAAAAATCTCTATTTCAAACGCAAAACAACGCCGTTTTGAGTATTAAAAAAAAGATAAGAAGAAAAAGATTATTCATTGTCTTCTTTTTTTACCCGAAAGAAACTGCTTAGGTACCTATTTTTCAAGTGCACTTAATGCACCTAACGTCCACCAAATTTAACCAAACTTGCATGAAAATGATCCTTTGCAGTTCTTCTACAGTGCCAAGTGAATAGGTTAGTTTGATTGACAACCTATCAGGTCTAGTGCCGGCCTAAACAGGCCAGCTCAGTCAGCCTTTTCTGTAGAATTGACAATTCAGTATGCCTACTTTGAGCCAACAGTTGGGATCCTTCCCGATCGAATTAAGGGCTGAAATTTTTTCTTTATGTAGACGAGATTATGCTCTTCCACCGCCTATAAATAGAGGTGGATTTGATGGCATGAGGGAGGAGAAAATTGGGTCCAAAAATCTCAAAAAATCAGCTTCTCCCTTGTTTTTCTTCCAGCCAACGTTCTCTCTTCTCTCTCCCCCCGCTACTTCGTCAGCCCTTGAAGACCCCACACAAACACTTCTATTCCACCAACAGATGATATCTCAGCCTCCCCACGAACCCAAATCCTCATCGGCGATAGGGGCAGCCTCCGCGAGGTCATCCCTCTCCCCTCTATAGATTTTCTTCCCCTGCTTCTTCTTCTTTCTTCCTCCGCCACAGTCGACTGGCCACCATCTCTGCCATAGCCTTAGCCACCGTCCTCAAGTATGCTTGTCCCTGTCTCGACCAGTCAGGCCTCCAGAACGTATTGCCCTGATGTTGCTGCATACAGAACGTATTCTTGTTTTGCATGCAACATAGTTAATTTGCATGGTTGTTGGGTCAGGCCAGCAACCATGCGGCCCTGGGGAGGACCATTTGGGTGTGGCCCGACCCCCAAAAAAAAATAAAAGGATGTGTTGGGCCGAGATCGGCCAAACCCAAAGATCCTGGGCTCGGCCTAGTCAGCTGGGCCGACCCAGCCCATGTATATTTACTATACATATTTATTTATAATAATATATAATATTATAATATAAAAAAAATAAAATAAAAAAATAAAAAATCCTTTCAAAAAATTGATATTTTCTCAAATACTTTTCTACCAATTTTGCATAATATCAGGTTGTATATTTACACTGTAAAATACAAATCTGATATTAAAATACCCGGTTTTCTCTAAAATATTTTAAAAAAATCAAAACATTTTCAAAAAGGAAAAAATATATTTTATTGTATATAGTGAAATCCTACAATTTTTCCAAGCATATTTTTTATATATATAAAAAAAACAAAACAAAACAAAAATTGCATCTTTTTCATGTTTAAAAATAAAAAATGGATATCATAACCAATTTATGATTATCCATTAGGATTTGGCCAACATGTCAACAATCTTTTTCCATTTTTTTTTTACACGATGCTAATATTCAGACTTTAGAACGGTTAGGATTTAACCCGATAAGATAGAGATTTTCTTATAAAGAGAAATCAGCCTTGAGCCTTAGAAAATACCAACAAATAAAAACCTGATTTAGAAAAAACAATCAAACAACAATGTAGCTTATCTTAGGTAGGGTGCACTAGAGGTGATGTGTCTTCCCCTTGGACAACCAGTCTTTTACTCAGACTCTCGCAGACCATAGGTTCCTAGTGACCATAATTTTAGGTGGCGACTCCTAAACATTAATTATAATTTTATGATTAATTTCAAAACCCTTTCCAACACATAACACCTCACATAAGAGGCACGAGGGGAGCCTCCGCCGTCGCCAGAGGACGACGTCACGCTGGCGCTCGAGCACCCTGCGATAGGTCTAATGCTCACAGTGTCAAGAAATTAAACTAAATCTCAATTGATATTTGATTTGATAAAATAAAATGAAATTGAATTAAATTAAATTAAATAAATTGAAGCAATTGTGACTGGATTTGAACACTAGACAAGTGCTCAGCCTTTTTTCTTGCAAATATCAAACACTCAATTGCATAATCATGAAAGAGATTTAGCTCTTTTTTTTTTTTTAAGATCCCTTGATTTTTTTTTTCAATTTGATCTTTTTATATTGATTTTTTTTCATATTAGACTTGATATTTTTTTTTTTGTTATCTAAATAAAAAGATCCCATAATATGGAGGAAAAATTCTGATAGGCATTTGATACCCTGTTTTGTAAAAAAAAAAAAAAAAAACAATAACTGTGACGCTCGAGAGATCAATTTAAAAGAAAATCAAGGACAAGAAAAGATGGGCGGGGTAACTTGGCAGCTCTAGCGATGCATATGGCCTCTTTCGGCCTATCAAAACGTAACTACTTCTGCAATTCCTTAACAAAACTCTTTGTAGTCTAGCCATGCATTTTATTATGTTGATGGAAGATTAGAAGATAATAAACTCTTTGATATTCTTGATGTTAGAGTTAAGGGTGCTATCAAAACGAAGAAGTTATCCTGTTGCTCATATTGCAAAAAGATGCTTGAATTTGACAGTGGCAGGACTCCATCATCTCATGTGAACCACTGATAAATATTAAAACATGGTGATTTAAGAAGGCATAACAATGGAGTAATGGGATTATTTTTCCTGTTGTTACTGTTATTGTATAATAAAACTGAAGTTTGCTGAATCGCTATAAATTAAACACATGTGTGTCTGTCTCTGTTTTTCTTTTCCCTTGTTACTATTTTGATGTGAATTAAACAAATAAACATGCAATATGCTTAATTTATCATGAGGGTGTAAATTATGCTGATTTTGCAGGTCATTAACTTGTCAAAGAATAATGTCGTTCGATGTCAACTTCTGCTGTCATAAAGGAGGAGAGAAAAATAGGAGGATTAGGGTCCACACAGAAACACTCAGTTCAATAACTTAAGTTTGAGATTTCACGTTGGAAATTTCGGTTAAGTTTCTCCATGATATAGAATTTCTATATAAAAATCATTTAATCAACGGACAAAACTTGAAATATATAAGTTTTAATTTAAGAGTTATAATTATTTTTTGTTGAAAAGTAAAACAGAAGAAAAAAATTGTAGCTTCCTCTTAGATTATTTAAAATTCTATGATAATACAATAGTTAAATTATTAAGTAATTGTCCTGTACTTCCCCTGTTTTATTCATAGCATCGTCGTCTGCACGCTATTCTCTTTAGTTTTGGACTACTCGTCTTTGAATTGGTTAGACGAAAGTCACCATCACTCAATTTGAGAATCTTAATTTATAGTCTTGTGGAATTTATACATTATTAATCAAAGCTTGGAAGTTGGGAAGAAACATCCCAACTCCAAATCCTACAGAAACTTGTGGAAATATTAGCATCCCTTTTCCATTTGGAATAGGAATTCGATTTCAAAAGGATAACCTCCTTCTTGAAGTATTAAATTCCTATGATTCTGATTTATTTATTTTTTTCGACTTCTAAACAATGGATTTACAATCTTTCTTCTCTTCTTTCTGTAGCAGCCAAACAAGAAAAAAAATTAACGGTAAAAAAAAAAAAAAAAACTTGAAAGAATTGGAAATAAAAATTTGTAACTCAGTTGATGTTAGTGTTTTTTGTTAGAATTAAAAAGTAGTGTTGTAGGAGTTTAAGGACAACAAAACAAAGATATAAAACTAAAGAACAAGAAGAAGATTTGACATGTACTAAAGAACATTTTGGGATTTCTTGCAAAGGGATTAACAAATTGGGTTAATTGATTGTAGCAAGATGTTTCTATTGCTCTAAATGCACTTACTTTTGTTAATTTTTATGGGGGATTGAAAAACCTTAAATTTAGAAATTTAGGTTTTGTGTGTGTTTGTATTTGGAAAGGTGACATAGTGTAGTTATTGGTTAATTTTGGGTTAGATAACATGGCTAAGGATTAAATTAAACATATTAAAAACTAATTTTTTTTAAATTTGGGACCATAAGCGGACAGACATGGTAGGGATTTTGGGGAAATGTGGAAACTTGATTAAATTATGTGATTTTGATATTTTAAAATGATGTTGGGAATGATGACAATTTCAATTAGTATATGCCACCATCTTACTTCTATAAATTGAAGTATTTCAATGATCAACCGCATCATTCTTGATTTTAAAGGAAACATCTCCAATTAGTATCCCAAATCACTTTAACGACTCCTTTATTACTTCTATCTCAGTTGAAGGAACTCACACTAATGGAATGTCAGGTATATGCCACCATCTTACTTCTAAAAATTGAAGAATTGTTATTTAAATGACTCCTTTATTGATTCATATATGTGTGTATGTTTGTACGTGTGTCATGAGCTTTAAAGTGTTTCATGGGAAATTTTGAATAATTTTAAAGTCGGTTATAATGACGAAGACTTATTAAATAAATTTAGAGTTTATCTTAATGACAAAAACTTGTTGAGTAAATTAAAGTTCATTGATATGATGGAGACTTTTTATACAATTTTTAAGTGAGCTATAATGATGAAGACTTACTGGATAAATTTAAAGTTGGCTGTTATAATGGAGACTTAATGATTCAATTCATAGTCGATCATGATGATAAAGACTAACTGAATAGACTTAATGATGGAGATTTATTGGATAAATTTTTGTTGAACTTAAAAAAAATATTCAAGTGTTGTTAACATGTTTTTTAAATAAAAAAACATGATGTGAAGGTTAACCCGATGTGACATAGTCAACTTTACAAGTCCAAAAATAACTCGAACAACTGGTAAAAAATATAGTTTAGCTAAAACAAATCAGGACGATATCTTTTTTTAAAAAAATTGAGATGCCAACGTATTGGATCTACTTGAATTTACTTGAATCGGTTCGAATTTACTTGGATTAACTCATATTAACTTGCCAAATCTTCAACCCAAATCATGAGACCTTGATAGCCCTTTAGAAAGCAAAAAAATTAAATAAATTATTAAGCTCAATTCTTAATTAATATAATATTGAAGGATAAAATTGAAAAAATATCAATTAGAAAAATAAGTTAAGTCAGCCCGGGTTAACCTTTAAACCTGAGTCATGAGACTGAGATAACAGCATAGAAAGAAAATTAAAATAAATTATGAAATTGAATTCCCAATCAACTCGGTGTTAAAGGATGAAATTGAAAAAAATCAATTAAAAAAAAGACACGAAAGAGTCAACCCAAACTAATCGACTAAACTCGTGATCTAAGTCGTGAGACTGGGATAACCTCGTAAAAAACAAACTGAAAGAAATTACGTTGTTTTATTCTCAATTAACCTAATGTTAAAGGATGAGATTAAAAAAAAATTGACAAAAAAAACTGAGGCAACTTGGCTATTGAGTGACCATGTTCATAAGATCATGATAACTCCATAAAAAAAACAAAATGAAGTACACTTCTCAATTAACCCAATATTGAAGGATTAAATTGAAAAAAAAATGAATAAGAAAACAAAAAAAAAATCCTAAGTCAACTCAGGTTAACTTGCCGAACTCGAATCATGAGACCAAAATAAATGCATAGAAATAAAAAAAAAATAAAGTTAAAATTTCAATCAACACAATGTTAAAGGATCAAAATTGAATAGAAATTCAATTAAAAAGGATTAAAAAAAAACTGGAGCCAATTTGGCTTAACCCATAAAACTTGCAACTCGAGTCATAAGACCGTCATAACCCCATAAAAAGTAAATAAAAAAAATATGAAGTCAAATTCTTAATCAACCAAATGTTGAAGGATAAAGTTGAGAAACAAATCAATTAAAAAAAAGAACAAAAAATTACTCGAGTTAACCCGGATTAACCTGTCAAACTTGGATCATAAGACTAAGATAATCCCATAAAATATAAATCAAAACAAATTATAAAGTCTAATATCTATTAAACCTAATATTAAAGGATGGAATTGCAAAAAAAAATCTTTGAGGACCAGATTGTAAAAGGCCAAATCATTTCATTGTTAATTGATACAATGAAATGTCAAGACCTTTTAAGTACATAAAAAAATATACGGCAGAAGGTTACCTCAACCCAAAAAATAATTTAACCACTTTGTTGACATAGATTGTTGTTCAATGGCAGTTCTAGGTGCGGCCACTGGATCGTTGTTGCTGCTTGTTGGTATTGGGCGGTTATATAAACTTGTAAAAAACAGGAAGAACATTGAACTGAAGAAGAACTTCAAACGAAATGGTGGTTTATTGTTACAGCAACAATTATCCTCTAGTGATGGAAGCATCCAGAAAACAAAAATGTTTACTTCCAAGGAGTTGGAAAAGGCAACCGATCGTTTTAATGATAATAGAATACTTGGTCAAGGGGGCCAAGGAACTGTTTATAAAGGAATGCAAGCAGATGGAATGATCGTTGCTGTTAAAAAATCCAAAATGGTGGATGAAGAAAAGATGGAAGAATTTATCAATGAGGTCGTCATCCTTTCACAAGTAAATCATAGAAATGTGGTCAAGTTGCTAGGTTGTTGTTTAGAGACGGAGGTTCCTCTGCTAGTCTATGAATTCATTCCAAATGGAAATCTCTTTGAGTATATCCATGACCAGAAGGAGGAGTTCGAGTTTTCTTGGGAAATGCGACTTAGGATTGCTACTGAAGTTGCTAGGGCACTTTCTTATCTTCATTCTGCAGTATCCATTATGATTTATCACCGTGATATTAAGTCTACAAATATACTTTTAGATGAGAAGTTCACAGCTAAAGTATCAGATTTCGAAACTTCAAGATCGATCGCCATTGATCAAACTCATCTAACCACTCATGTTCAAGGCACTATCGGATACTTGGACCCAGAGTACTTCCAGTCTAGCCAATTTACCGAAAAAAGTGACGTCTACAGTTTTGGTGTTGTTCTTGCAGAGCTCTTGAGTGGGCAAAAACCAATTTCTTATGAAAGGCCGGAAGACAGGAGAAGTTTAGCCACTCATTTTATTCTTTTGATGGAAGAGAACAAGATATTTGATATTCTTGATGAACGACTTATGGGGCAGGGCCGTGAAGAAGAAGTTATCGCAGTCGCTAAGCTTGCAAGAAGATGCTTGAACTTGAATGGAAGGAAACGACCATCAATGAGAGAAGTCGCTATTTTAGCAACGTGTTACTGAATTAATTTTTTTTTCTGAATATTGGAGATGGTGCTGCCGTTGTCAAAGGTCCAATTATGTCCTCCAGTTGTTCCGGTAGGCAATCCGATGAACTTGGAGGGAAGTCCTTTCTTTTTCTCCTTCAGTAATCTGTTCATTGCAGTCGGCTGCAACATCCGTGCTCTATTGACAGAGATTGGGCTCCAAGTCAGTGGATGCGACTCAACATGCGTTCCCTACTATAATCATACAGCCGTTATTTTTGGGCAAGAAATTAATAGTCTCTGTTCTGGTGAGCACTGCTGCGTAGCCAGAGCTCCTTTCAGGATGCAGGTTTTTAATCCGAGTCTAGAAACTAAAAATGAGAGTCAAGACAGCAGTGGATGCAAGCTTACTTTCCTAGCAGACCAAGAATAGGTTGCGTTCTCCGATACAAACAATCTGCAAGTGTTTCATGATCGGGAATATGTTCCGGTGGTGCTGGCTTGGGTGATGGATTACAAGCTTTGGAAATATGACCCCAAGATTGGGCTGTAGCTTTGGAAATATGACACCAAGCTTTGAAAATTTTTACTTTCACTTTAATTTTATGTATTTTTAAATTTATTTTTTAATATTTTGAATTGTATATTTGAATTAAAATTTTATTGTTAATTTTAAAAATTCATGTAAATAAAATAATTTATTTTTATTCCGGTTGAGGGGTTGTTTAAGAAAAGATTTTATGTTGCTGCTTCGCTTTTAGCTCTTGATTTGATACCGTTTGTTTACATGGCATGCCAAAACAATGCGTACCCATGCCTGAGTTATAATTTCCTTACTGTACCCATGCCTCAACCACTTCTTATTTGGTCAATTTCATATAACCTCTACGTACTGCTGGTGATAATCGATGCATTATGAACATCTACTTTATAACAATTAATTATACATTTTTTTGCCTGCAGGTATATCTAAGCAAAGCTACTGTAGCTCAAGTCCCTAGCTAGTTGCTATGACTATTGCTGTTATAGGCTTTCTCATTACTCTTTCTGACAAATCAATGCGAGATCTGGCTTTAAGGCAAACTTGAATTAATGCAAAACAAATCAGAATATATAGCTAATCAAGGAACTTGGAATAAAAAGTTGAAGCAAAAAAAAAAGAGAGAGAGAGAGATGACGATGACACTGAATATTTTCTAGACCTGAGAGTACAACTCCATTGATATTCCTTCAAACTAGAGTGCTGCCCATGAATGTATCAGGCGCGTAAGTGAACCCTAACCAGCCTTCACACAGTCCAAACATCATTCCCTCATAGCAATTCAATTTCTCGAGATCAATTTTAGCACACGACTCCTTAAATCTCACGAATGTCTGAAGAGTTAACAAGCTATCAGATCCTGCCTGGTGCCTTCTTCCCGTTATTCGTTCAACACCAAGTAACATAGCCACCCTCTTCAATCCACCGTACAAGCCACTAATGCATCCCATCATGAATTTTGTATCATAAACTCGAACCCCAAAGAAGAACCTCAACATCCCCAAAAACGACCGCATATCACTTGGCAACTCTCGTTTAGTTAAAATCTTGATCAAGAATCCAAAATCACAAGCGCCATGAAAAGTAATCCAAGTTATTGAAGAATTATTGGAAACGAGTCCAGAACTCAAAATCAGCCTTCCAAAATCTGAGGAATCAATACCCTTCTCTCTGTTCTTCTTCAAATCAATACCTTGGCGTTCAAGTAGCCCAATAGACTCTTCATTGTGATGATCGTGCTTGATATTGAAATCCCGGAAATTAAACTGCCACGCATAGTGGAATTCTGTTCCGAAACTTGGAAGATTTCCATGTGAATCAGAAATAGTCATCCCAAGTTGAATTATTTTCAAGAGATCAACATTCGACTTCATGAGACAGTAGTTTTCATAGGGAGTGGCATGAGACAGCGAGCTCTTGTCACGATTTAATTGAAAGATAGTACCCGGGAATTCTGTGTCCAAAGCAACCAAGGGGAAGCGAGAGATCGCTTCCTTGATTAGAAAAAACTCATATACGAGGTTGTCTGCCCAGACTTCGCGCAGATGTACTGGTTTGCTGCTGTTCATCGTTGACGCTGTTGTGATTTGATTCATCGTTGACGCTGTTGTGATTTGAAGATCCAATGCAAGTTGAGCTATTTCAATGGCTTAGGTTGCCAATCTATAGCCAAGATCAGAAGGGGTGGTCCGAAGTTGATGAGGAGTGTATGGAATCCTTGTTTCTTCTGGTTTCCCATCTCAAAATTAAAAAAAGGAGATCATTCCTATGTTTCCTGCCATGAGAAGGATTGTCCTAATGGAGTTCTACTTTCAGCGTCTTAAATTAATTCGGTTTATAATTACAACCTCTTTATATAATCAAGGAGTCCTTAACGATTAAGACACTTAATTACCTACCTAATATCCAATCAGGGAGGGATTAAAAAAACAAATTGCATGTATTGTTCAATCCATCTGTTTCAAAGATATTATTTCATTTAACTTTTCAGCAATTATTTACGTATCTTATTTCAAATTATTTTATTTATCATTTGAAAGTAAATAAGAGAGAATCTTGAGTGGAAGAATTAAAATAAATTATAATTAGAGGTTTAACATATAGTAAAATCAAGTAATTAATTGTTTAATTTTGCTAAATCAAGAAGACAAATTATAGCTTTGTAGCAGGTCGATCCTACTTCTCGTTCATTGAATAATGATTTCATTCATCAAAAAACTTACAACACAGATAAATTATATCTAGAAACATAAATTTTTTACCAATTAAATTTTATCATATATTATTTTATTCTTTAAAAAAATTTTAAATAAAAAACATGAAAAATAAATGAGTCTTTATATATTTCTTGACCAATAAAAAAGTTACACTTGGGATGAAATATTCAAGATATTTTGTCATAAATATAAGATCCTGTCAATAAATATTAACTAATAATATTCAAGATATTCAAGATATTTTACTGTATGTTATAATAATAATAATAATTTTACAATCCTTTTATTTTATTTTGGTTATTTATGGGTTTTTTTTATGATTTATTTTATTGTTCATCAAATCAAAAATGTTTATAATACCTAAGTATTTTGGATCTGATCATCAGACCCAATAATTTATAAAAAAAAATTAATTAGAATTTTTATTTAAAATACTTTAATGGTAATTTAAATATTTTTTATATAAAAAAAATTATTTTATTTTATGATTCGGTTTGTTTTATAAAAATAGATTATTTTTTTGATAAAATTAATTTTTTTATTAAAAAAAAACACCTAGATCAGATTGGGTTTTTGATGGATACTAGAAAGTCATCCATGAACATGAACCCGACTACACTAGATTGGAGGTATGGACAGATGATAAAAAATCTATGATGGAGACATTTTGAGTCGGGTAAAGTAAAACCCGGTTTCAACTCCACACTTATCTCTTTGGACAAAGCCTAAATGGGCCAGATGGCTGTGAGCTCATCACTGTTTAAATATAAGGGGCCAGAAGCCCAACTAATCGCAGGTGATTTCTCTTTGCGGGCAACATAGATCCACCAATGCTTGGACGTCCAACAAGGGCCAGAGAGTCCCGCCTGTGCAATTATGGAGTCATATTATCCACCTAAACCCTAACGGATATAAATCTTGAATACATAATTGAGTTTCGGATATCCATTATCCAAATAAGGAGCAATTACTGAACTTGTTATTGTTGCTGCTGGTATCATCGGTGCTCATGCTACTGTTCACGGGTGCTAAACTCTAAATAAGGAACCGAAAGCATACAATATGGTTAATGATAGAATTGTGATTTTTGGGTCCAAATTATATGTCCACACAGAAACACTCAGTCGAATAACTTAAGTTTGAGATTTCATGTTGGAAATTTCGGTTAAGTTTCTCCATGATATAGAATTTCTATATAAAAAATTGATTTAATTTAAGAGTTATAATGGATTATTATTTTTTGTTGAAAAGTAAAACAGTAGAAAAAAATTGTAGCTTCCTCTTAGATTATTTAAAATTCTATGATAATAAAATAGTTAAATTATTAAGTAATTGTACTTCGTCACTGCAAGTCGGACACTATTAAGTTTCTCCATTAATAAGGAGAACTTTCATTTGGTGATTTTTCTATCCCTTTTGTATATGTTCATTACATCCTATAACATTAACTAAACACAATCTTGCAATCTCAACAACTCCTTTTGAATTAGGCTTGCTAGTTGATTGCTGATTAATTTCTAAATATATGTTCGTTCTGAGTACTTATCTACTGGATATTCCACATTATAATAAGATCTTGGCGTGCACTCAAGAGAAACGACTTTTCTTCCCCTGTTTTACTTTTAGACTAATCGTCTTTAATTTGAGAGTCTTAATTTATAGTCTTGTGTAATTTATATATTAATTATTAATCGAAGCTTGGAAGTTGGGAAGAAACATCCTACTACTACTCGAATTAAAAATATGGAAAGAAACATCAATTTGAGAAATAATTTATACATTATTTCTTCTCAATGTTCACTTTCCGGTAGGACCCAAGAAATGCAGCGTAAGCTATCAGCTTTTGGCCTTCATACTGATGCTTTAGCTTTTATTAATCTTTCTCTGCTCTACAATGCAAAAGATCGACATAATGGAAACAAAAGACGCTGAACATAAACAAAGACTTGACCATAAATTTTAAAGATGCATTATTTTGAACAGAAACATCAATTTGAGAAATAATTTATACATTATTAATCAAAGCTTGGAAGTTGGAAAGAAACATCCCAACACCAAATCCTACAAAAACTTGTGGAAATATTAGCATCCCTTTTCCATTTGGAATAGGAATTCGATTTCAGAAAGATGACCTCCTTCTTGAAGTATTAAATTCCTATGATTCTGAAATTTATTTTCTTTCGACTTCTAAACAATGGATTTACAATCTTTCTCTTCTTCTTTCCGTAGCAGCCAAACAATAAAAAAAAATTTAACGGTAAAAAAAAAATACTTGAAAGAATTGGAAATAAAAAATTATATCAGTTGACAACACATGCACCCAAATGGTCACCTGAAATCCCTCTATCCCCGAGTATTGTCCGTTCAGGCCTATAAACATATAAACGGCTCCGGTGACTGGCCTAAAGTGGCCACCTCAGGCAGCCTTGGACTGTCAAATTTGACAATTCAAGGTACACACTTTGAACCGTCGGTTTGGATTCTTCCAGTCAAATTAAGGGCTGAATTTTTTTCCCCAAAGAAGACAAGACTACCCTCTTCCACCCCTATAAATAAGAGCAGATTTCATGTTCGGAGGGAGGAGGAAATCGAGTCTAAAGCTGACAAAAAATCAGTCTTTCTCCCCTGTTTTCATCCTTTTCTTCTTTCTCCTCCTCAACCGCACTTTCAGCCACCACCACCCTCATCACCGGTCTTCCCACCATCAGCTACACCACAGGAAGCCACCAACCGACCACTG
The DNA here is from genome assembly GCA_018804465.1 of Populus tomentosa. NCBI lineage: Eukaryota > Viridiplantae > Streptophyta > Magnoliopsida > Malpighiales > Salicaceae > Populus > Populus tomentosa. Next base: position 2,993,320 of record CM031969.1, on the reverse strand, counting down.
AGAGCCACCGTGAACCTTTCTCTCTCCTCTCTGCAGCTCCTCCCGTTTTCTTCTTCTTCTTTCGCTTCCTCTGCCACTAGCCACCATCTCTGCCACAGCCTCAGCCATCGTCCTCACGTCAGCCCCTCCCCATCTCAACCATCCAAGCCTCCATTTAGGCACTCTAGCTTCGGGTGGTGTTTCCTTTCTGTTGCTGCTGACTAAGTTGCTGCATGCGGAATGAATTCTCGTTCTTCATGCAGCATGATTAATTAGCATGGTTGCTGGGTTGGGCCAGCAACCATGGGGGTCTGGATCGGACCATTTGGGTCTGGCTTGGCCCAAAAAGAAGAAGAAAAGGATATCTTGGGCCGAGATTGGCCCAACCAAAAGTTCTTGGGCTCAGACTAGTTAGCCCAGCCCACATATTTATTATTATACAATATATATTATATTATATTATTATTTTAAAAAAAATCCCAAAAATTTCAAACTGAAATATAAGCTACTCGGTTCGGTTTGTTTTTATTGTTCAAACTGAATCGAACTAAACCATGAATTGGCCTAGTAACTAATGTAAAACATTTGACAATTAAAAGAATAAATATGGTCCAGAAAATTTACCGCTGGCCAAGGATTCGATGGAAATAACATGTAGGATATTTAAAATAGTGGGATTGTTGTAAATAAAAAAAATTACCTTCTTTCTCCTACAATGCGGACAATTTGGCTTCAAAAAAGGGGAGAAGAGAAATTTATTTCAAATAGTGTCTCCGTTTTTCTTTTCCCTTGTTGCTATTTTGATGTGAATTAAACAAATAAACATGCACTATGCTTAATTTATCATGAGGGTATAAATTATGCTGATTTTGCAAGTCAATAGTTTTTAAATTAATTTGTCAAAGAATAATGTCGTTCGATGTCAACTTCTGCTGTAATAAAGGAGGAGAGAACAATTGGAGGATTAGGGTTTGAGATTTCACATTGGAAATTTCGGTTAAGTTTCTCCATGATATAGAATTTCTATAAAAAAATGATTTAATCAACGGACAAAACTTGAAATATATAAGCTTTAATTTAAGAGTTATATTGGGGTTTTTTTTTTGTTGAAAAGTAAAACAGAAAAATAAATAAATTTGTAGCACCGTCTTAGATTATTTAAACTTCTATGAAAATACAATAGTTAAATTATTAAGCAATTATCCTGCGCCTCGCTATCAGTCGGACTAGAATTTTTTAATGATGGGCTGTAAAACAAAACATTTGTTAATATTATAAACAAAAAAAACGTACTATATTCTTGTTCCAAAACAAAGTAAAACATTAATAAGGAGAACTTTCATTTGATGGTATTATTGTTTAGATTTCGTTTCTTCAATTTTTTCTCTCCACTCTCTGTTTTTTTTTTTTTTTTTTCTTATGGATTTTTCTATCCCTTTTGTATATGTTCATTACATCCTATAACATTAACTAAACAATCTTCCAAACTCAACAACTCCTTTTGAATTAGGCTTGCTAGTTGATTGCTGATTAATTTCTAAAGATATGTCCATTCTAAGTACTAATCTACTGGATATTCCACATTATAATAAGAAACGACTTTTCTTCCCCTGTTTTATTCATAGCATCGTCGTCTACACGCTACCTTTCTATCTTTGAATTGGTTAGACGAAAGTCACCATCACTCATCAATTTGAGAGTCTTAATTTATAGTCTTGTGGAATTTATACATTATTAATCAAAGCTTGGAAGTTGGGAAGAAACATCCCAACACCAAATCCTACAGAAACTTGTGGAAATATTAGCATCCCTTTTCCATTTGGAATAGGAATTCGATTTGAAAAGGATAACCTCCTTCTTGAAGTATTAAATTCCTATGATTCTGAATTATTTTTTTTTTCGACTTCTAAACAATGGATTTACAATCTTTCTTCTCTTCTTTCTGTAGCAGCCAAACAAGAAAACAAATTAACGGTAAAAAAAAAAAGAAACTTGAAAGAATTGGAAATAAAAAATTGTAACTCAGTTGATGTTAGAGTTTTTTGTTGGAATAAAAAACTAATGTTGTAGGAGTTTAAGGACAACAAAACAAAGATATAAAACTAAAGAACAAGAAGAAGATTTTAGATGTACTAGAAAACATCTTGGGATTTCTTGCAATTAAGGGATTAGCAAATTGGGTTAATTGATTGTGGCAAGATGTTTCTATTGCTCTAAATGCACTTTCTTTTGTTAATTTTTATGGGGGATTGAAAATCCTTAAATTTAGAAATTTAGGGTTTATGTGTGTTTGTATTTGGAAAGGTGACATAGTGTAGTTATTGGTTAATTTTGGGTTAGATAACATGGCTAAGGATTAAATTAAAGATATTAAAAACTAAAATTTTTAAATTTGGTTAGGGATTTTGGTGAAATGTGGAAACTTGATTAAATTATGTGATTTTGATATTTTAAAATGATGTTGGGAATGCTTGGGGTCGAAATGGAATGTTGTGATATGGATCGCTAGGAAGTTAGTTATTGCTGCAATATGTTGGAATGGTATAAATGTGTAATTTTGGCTAAATTTGTTGTTTTGAGGATAGAAAGATGATGTGATGCTTAAACTTGAATAGTATGATGATGGAATTATGTTTCATCATGATTATGATTCATGATTAATTGAATTTCTAGATATGGGATTATGTAGGTTGAATGTGAAATGATGGAAGGAAAAAATTTGTGTAAATATTGGTGTTTTAATGATTTAATTATGCTTAGAAATTGTTTGAAAGTTTGCAATTTAAAAAGTTTTGTGTACTAACTAAATTTTGATTAAGTTAATAATGAAAAATATAAAATTGTAATTTAAGATACAATTAGTACTATGAAAAGAATGATGATGCGATGGAATAAGTATAAACGATGAGTTAAAATGATTTGGGATACTAATTGGAGATGTTTCCTTAAAAATCAAGAGAGATGTCCGGGTACCTACTTTTCATCCCGGTGCATGCATGACAAATGTATAAACATGTAATCTATATGATGAACTCGCCCTTCGAGGGGTGACATATGATGATTGAGTAAATTAAAGTTCATCATTATGATAGATACTTATTGGATAAATTTAAAGTTGGTTGTTATAATGGAGAATTAATGATTCAATTCATAGTCGATCATGATGATTGTCGCACGTATGCGAAATTGCGATGAATTTTCTACTTCATCAATGTAGTTGGCAAATATAGGGTATGAGGAGACAAGGATTTCTTGTCTTTAATCAGTGGAAAGCAGGAAAAGGAAGTCGCCACCTAGTATTTTGGTCACTAGGAACCCTAACTGGTTTCAAAGATCGGGTACGAGGACTTGTTGTATAAAAGAAAGGTATTAGCACTCCAAATACGCCTTACCTAAGGCATGCTGCATTGTTTGATTGTCTGATACAAAAGCTAAGGTGCTATTGTATTTCTAATAGTTGGTCTATCAAAGGTTTAAGAAAACTCCTCCTCAGTAAAGAGGTCCTTATCTTATCAGGTAAAAACCTAACCGTTCTAACGTCAATAAAAAAAGAAACATCCTTTTTAATATCAGGAATATATTTTATGTATAAATTCCTAATCCAGGTACTAAAAGAAAAGAAACAAAATATTTTTGGGTATTTTTGAAATATTGGCCTAGTTTTCATGGCTTTAATAAATTGGTTATTAAAGCCACAATGCATGCTAAAACATATATTTTTTTGTTGTATTAAAATACGATGTGATGATTTTTTTTCTTATCTCTAAGAGACTTGGCCATATTTATGAAAATAAAATATTTTTTTTGTTTTATAATTTTTTTCAATGTTTTGACGAAAACCAGGTATTTTAATATCATATTTGTATCTTTACGGTATGAAAATACAAACCAATATTATGCAAAAATAGATAGAAAAATACATGAGAAAATCACAAATTTTTTTAGAAAAGATTTTTTGGAATTAATTTTTAAAAAAAATTGAACAGTGGATTACTCTCCACTGTTCACATGCAACGTGAACAATGGAGACCACTAAAGAAGAAGAAGAAGAAGAAGAGGAAGAAGAAAGGGAAGGGGAAGGAGGCTGACTTGCAGTGGAAGCTTGCCTGCAAGAAGAGGTTCTGTCAGTGGCTCAGTAGGCTTCGGTGGAGGGAATGGAGGCCGGTGTCGGTTACTGGTGAAGGAAGAAGAACAGTTGCAGAGGAGAGAGGCTCTACATCGTGCTCACTATATGAGGTGTTTGGGCAGTTGCTTGTGATGGATATGGAGGTGTTCAAGCTGGTGGTGACGATGTTGGCGGCTGAACGTCGCGGTGGAGAGAGAGAGAGAGGTTCTGTTGGCAGCAAAAACTTGGTTAGGGAGGCTGGTTTTTTTGCTGTCTTTGGAGCCAAATTTCTCCACCATGGAGCATGAAGATCAAATCTATTTATAGGCCGTGGAAGAGGGACACTTTTTCTCTTTTGGTGCAAAATCTCAGCTTTTCGTTCGACCCAAAAACATCCCAACCATTGGCTCAAAGTAGCAATGATGAACTGTCAGTTTTGTGTAGGAAAAATGGCTGGTCGGGTTGGCCACTTTGGGGCAGTGCCACCGCCTCTAGAGCCTCAATCAGCCCAAACATTTTATACTAGCGTGTAGTTAAGTGTCAGGGGATCATTTTTATGCAAGTTTCATATAATTTGGGGAAGAAACAAGGCTCAAATGCCTTGGGAAGGAGGCCTCTCGAGCAGGATCTCTGAAGATGAAGATAAACAGTAACTTTTCTGCCAATTACGCTTTAGTCCTTCAATTTATGATGTATCTCTAATCACACCCCTGATTGGCTTCAAACTTTCAATTTTGTTCAATTTCACCCCTGACGAACTTCAATTCAAGCCCCACATTTTAGTGCTTTTTGGCCCTTGGTTTTGGATTTATTCAATTAAGTCCCTAATTGGTTATCAAACTTCAATAATTATGCAATTAAGCCCCTGATTTGACCAAATCAACTCTCAAAAATTCTAATATAACCCTAGAACTTTAATTTCTTCTAATTAAAGCCCAAATTGACTTAAAAATCAATTTTTTCTTGCAATCAAACCCTTCATAAATTCAATTAAACCTCCAATAAAATTTAATTGAGTCTATAAATATTTGTTTTTGGGCCTTCTTCAATTTGAATTTTCATTGTCAACATGGCTCTTCAACTGTAAAAAATATACTGGTAAATTTTAATCTTTGAATTTTTGAGCCTCCTTAACCAATTTCTAGCCATTTTATAGGCGCTCTTACATCCTCTTCTCATTGTTATTATTTTTGGTTTTTTTTTTTTGTTTTTAGTCCGAATATATTTTTTTATATTTGAAAGAGAAAAGGTGAATTTGGGGAATAACCCAAAATGAGTTATGACAATCATAAAGACTAATGGAATAGACTTAAAGTTGGCTACAATGACAAGGACTTATATGTGATACCGAAACGATGGCATTATAGTTTAAAATAAATAATTAAAATGAAATGAAATTATGGTAATTGTGTCTGTACCTAAGTTTTAGTATAGAATGTAAGGGTAAAGAATATTCACCTGCTCTTATTCATTATTATTCATTATTTGTATTACTATGTATTGCAAGTTCATATTAATTACAGGCCACCACAACATTGATCTTGTTGTTTGGATTGCATAGCTTTTGTTATTAGGTAGAATTTTAAAATTATTACTTTATGTCATGTAACTAAACTTGATGCATAGGTTAATAATTAATATTTTCAAGTTGTTACAAGTAAAATAATAAATTAGTAATTATTCTACTTTTTATTGGATAATTGTTTGCGCTACACCGCAGGTCGTGTCAAATTTGTTTGAACTTTAAAAAAATATTTAGGTGTTGTTAACATGTTTTCTAAAAAAAAACATTATGTGGAGGTTAACCCGATGTGACATGGTCAACTTTACAGGTCCAAATACAACTCGAACAACCAATAAAAAAATATAATTTGACTAAAAAAAATCAAGATGATATCTTTATTTTTTTTTTTGAGATGACAACATATTGGATCTATTTGGATTTACTTGTTACAACTTCGATTTACTTGGATCAACTCATATTAACTTGCCAAATCTTCAACCAAAATCATGAGACCTTGATAACCCTATAGAAAGAAAATAAATAAATAAATTATTAAGCCAAATTCTCAATTAATATAATATTGAAGGATGAAATTGAAAAAACATCAATTAGAAAAATAAGTTGAGCCAACCCGGGTTAACCTATTAAACCTGAGTCATGAGACTGAAATAACCGCATAGAAAGAAAATTGAAATAAATTATAAAGTTGATTCTCAATCAACTCGATGTTGAAGGATGAAAAATAATCAATTAAAAAAAGGACACGAAAGAGTCAACCCAAACTAACTGACAAAACTCGTGATCTAAGTCATGAGACTGAGATAACCTTGTAGAAGGCAAACTAAAATAAATTATGCAGTCTAATTCTCAATCAACCTAATATTAAAGGATGAAATTGAAAAAACAAGGACAACAAAGGACAAAACAAATTGAGGCAACTTGTCTATTGCGTGACCATGTTTATGAGATCATGATAACCCTATAAAAAAACAAAATGAAGTACAATTCTTAATCAGCTCAATGTTGAAGGATTAAATTGAAAAAAAACTAAATAAAAAAACAAACAAAAAAAGTCCCGAGTCAACTCGAGTTAGCTTGCGGAACTCAAATCATGAGACCGATAAATGTATAGAAATAAAAAAAATATAAAGTCAAATTTTCAATCAACACAATGTTGAAGGATCAAAATTGAAAAAAAAATCAATTAAAAAAGGACAAAAATAACCCGAGCCAATTTGGTTAACCCATAAAACTTGCGACTCGGGTCATGAGACTATCATAACCCCACAGAAAGTAAATAAAAGAAACATGAAACTAAATTCTCAATCAACCAAATATTAAAGGATGAAGTTGAGAAACAAATCAATTATAAAAAAAGAACAAAGAAATTACTCGAGCCGACCCGGATTAACTTGTCAAACTTGGATCAGAAGACCAAAATAACCCCATAAAATATAAATCAAAACAAATTATAAAGTCTAATATCTATTAAACCTAATATTAGAGGATGGAATTGTAAAAAAAAAATATTTGAGGACCAGATTGTAAAAGGCCAAATCATTTCATTGTTAATTGCTACAATGTAATGTCAAGACCTTTTAGTATCCGTTAATTATGTAAAAATAAATTAATGATATAAATCTCAAGCAATATTATGAATTCTACTTTACATGAATGTGGAGATTAATTGTGATTGAAGTTCTTTTAGTAGTAAGACTGAATTTGCCTAAGCCCTGGTTGTGTGCACCAAATGTGGTTGGAATTTTGTTAAATTGAATAAATTATTTGTTTGAATAGAAAGTTCCTTGTGTGATTGACATGTTTCTCTGTAATATAGGGTTGTATAACCTAAAAGGGCTTAGTGTTGGATGCTCACGGCGTCAGGAAATTAAACTGAATCTTGGTTGATGCTAGATTTAGAAAAATAAAATGAAATTGAATTGAATTAAAAAATATTAAAGCTATTGTGACTGGATTTGAACACTAGACAAGTGTTGAGCCTCTTTTCTTGCAAACATCAAGGACTAAATTGCATAATCATGGAAGAGATTTAGCTCTTTTTGGTTTTTTAGATCCCTTGATTTTTTTCCTTTTATATGGGATCCCATAATGTTGAGGAAAAGTATTTGATACTCTGTTTTGCGAAAAAAAAAAAAAAACAATTTCATTGATGTAAAATTAACAATTAAGGCTCGAGAGATCAATTGTTTTTTAAAAAATCAGGGACCAAAAAAGACGGGCGGGGTAACTTGGCAGCGGTTGCAGGATGAGACCGTGGCGCTATATCGATGCATGCGGCCTCTTTCGGCTGCATTAGAAACGTCACAGCAGATCTTTCTATTTTGTGCAAGTCCTTAACAGAAAGGAGAAGTCTAGCCATGCATTTGATTATGTTGATGGAAGATAATAAACTCTTTGATATTCTTGATGTTAGAGTTAAGGAGTGCTATCAAAACGCAGAAGTTATCTTTGTTGCTCATATTGCAAAAAGATGCTTGAATTTGAATGGGATAAGTCGACCTTGAATGGGATAATTGGACTGTCTCAAAAGGAGCCAAATATTCAACAAAACTGTAAAATATGAAGGGAAAAAAAAACGTCATGAATGATGCAAGCAATGACTGGGATACGGGTGATTTTGACAGTGGCAGGACTCCATCATCTCATGTGATTAACATGGTGATTTAAGGAGGCATAACAATGGAGTAATGGGATTATTTTTCCTGTTGTTACCGTTATTGTATAATAAAAATAAAAAGTTTTCTGAATCGCTGTAAAACACATGTCTGTCTCCGTTTTTCATTTCCCTTTTCGCATGTCAAAAAATTCTGCGCGGCATTGGGCTTGGCGACTTTTCGTTTCTCGTTCCTGTTTTGCTTGGTTCGTTGGAGTCGCCACCTAGTATTTTTAATTGAAGGCTACTAGGAAACCCGGGTGTATTGGTCTCGTTAGAGATTCACGGGTAAAAGACTGGTTGTGGTTAGGGAAGGTGTTGGCACCCCTAACGCACCCTACCTGAGGTAAGCTGCTTCGTGGACTTGATGTGTTAAAAAAGTTTTAAAATTCGGTTCATTCATCGAATTTTAGAAAATACAACTTACATGTAAGTCCATAATTCTTTATCCGTGAGCAAATCAGAATATTACATTCTTCTTTATTCTTGCAATTTTATCATAAAAAAAAAAACATTCATAAACAAAATACACACCACACATTTACTTTCAAGCTTCATGGACTTGATGTGATTTTAAAAATTAAATTTTAGCTCAATTCTAAGGCTTTGATAAATTAGTTATTAGTTCCCAGAATATATGTAGATACATGTTCTATATTTTCATGGAAAATACAACATGATTTTTATATGTCCTTTAGATATTTGTGAATATAAATTAAAATATTAAATTCATTTTTTTTCTTTTGATTCAATAACATACATAAAAAAATACAAACACACTCACAACTCTTTTTCTATTATTATTTGTTTTTTTCTTCTCTTTTCTTTTCTTTTTTTCTTTTACATACACATTTACACCAAGTACAAATTATAAAAAAAACTCAAAATTACACAAATATTACATTAAACAATCTGAAATTTACAAAATAGTCCCTAAAACTCCAGAAATTGCAGGGAAGCCCTCCTGCACCCACATGAATAGTGGCGGCGCGTCTCCCCACGCGCCACCCCCACTGGCTACTGACAATGATTGAAAATGGACAGATTTGCCCTGCTTTCTTCTTCCCTTCCGTTCTCTGCTGGCTGTGAGAACCACCATTACCTGCAAAGGGGGAAAAAAAACACAATGCAAAGCTTCCAATTCTCTCCTTTTTTCCAGATCTACTCTCTTCTGTCTTCTCTTTGGTTTTCGGTTCTTCCATTCTGCAGGTGGCGGACGACTCAGAGGTCAGGGCGTCTCTGTGAGCGGTCGGAGGAAGGTGAGCAGCGGCTGGTTTGTGGAGATGAGGGAGGAGCTGTGTGCAGGGTGGTCTGTCCACGGTGGCTGAGAGAGAGGCTGGTCAGAGCTGGGGAGTTGGCCGAGGAAGAGAGCTTGTCCGTGGGAGGCTGAGAGAGGAAGATGGAGATTTTCGAGCAGCAGCTCTTTTGGTCCAAGAGAGAGGAGTGTAGTGGCCAGAGATGGGGCTGGAAATCAACACTTCCGGGTGTGGGCTGTTAGAGGCTGGTCTGTGGCTGTTGGCAAGCCGGCCGGGGAACAGGAAGAAGGAAAAAAAATCCAGGTGGGGGGGCTGGCGGCTGGCTCTCGTGAGGGAGAAAAAGAAAAGTTCTTAGGGTTTTTGTGTTGCCTCTCCCTCAAATCTCAAAACTGCCCCCCTGATTTTAAAAATGACACGTGAAAAGTCGAACGTGTTCCAAACCTTTGAAAATTTAAATTCTTTTTTAGACGACGTTGAAAATGCTAAAAACGATGCAAATATATTAAAAACATATTTTTTGGATTTTTGTTGTTTTTCGCTATTTTTTTATTTTCCAAAAATTTTATCAAAAAGGTGGGTCAAAATTGGGTAACAACAGATGCCCCCTCTTTACATTGCTTACGAAGCAAAACTTGTCAAAATTTTGCATAGTAAGCTTTGTAAAAAAAACAAATGGAAAATGATTTCATTTTCTTGGGCGACCTGCCCACACACTCACACTGATCTATTTTCATGGGCGATCTCCCATGCATACTCACGCTTGTCTATTTTCAGGGGCGACCGGCCCACACTCTCACACTAGTCTATTTTCACGGGCGACCTACCCACACATACTCAAAGTGGTCTATTTTCAGGGGAGACCGACCCATCTGCTCACACTGGTCTATTTTCACGGGCGACCTGCCCACACGTACTCACTTTGGTCTATTTTCACGGGCGACAGGCCCACACGCTCACACTGGTCTATTTTCACGGGCGACCTGCCCACACATACTCACTGTGGTCTATTTTCAGGGGTGACCTGCCCACACACTCACACTGGTCTATTTTCAGGGGTGACTTGCCCACACACTCACACTCAAAGTGGTCTATTTTCATGGGCGACCGGCCCACACTCTCACACTGGTCTATTTTCAAGGGCGACCTGCCCACACATACTCACTTTGGTCTATTTTCAGGGGCGACCTACCCACACACTCACACTAGTCTATTTTCACGGGCGACCTGCCCACATATACTCACTATGGTCTATTTTTAGGGGCGACCTGCCCACACACTCACACTGGTCTATTTTCACGGGCAACCTGCCCACACATACTCACTATGGTCTATTTTCAGGGGCGACATGCCCACACACTCACACTGGTCTATTTTCACGGGCGACCTGCCTACACATACTCACTATGGTCTATTTTTAGGGGCGACTTGCCCACACACTCACACTGGTCTATTTTCAGGGGCGACCTGCCCACACACTCACACTCAAAGTGGTCTATTTTCAGGGGCGACCGGCCCACACTCTCACACTGGTCTATTTTCAAGGGCGACCTACCCACATATACTCAAAGTGGTCTATTTTCACGGGCGACCTGCCCTTTTGATTAGGTTTACTTGAGATCCCATCTGGCGATCTAACAAGAACAAAAATCGGTGTGTAGCTCGGTCAACCTGACATCCCATCTAGTGATTCCCTTTAACCAAAGCTAAATTCTGCATGGTTAGGCTAAACTGAGATCCCTTCGCCGATCCCCTTTAACCAGAACCAAAATCATGTGTGTGGTTAAGCTAAACTGAGACCCCTTCGCCGATCCCCTTCAACCAGAACCAAAATCCTTTGCAGTTAGGCTAAACTGAGATCCCTTCGCCGATCCCCTTTAACCATAACCAAAGTCTCTTCGTGGCTAGGCTAAACTGAGATCCCTTCGCCAATCCCCTTCAACCAGAGCCAAAATCTTTGTGGTTGGGTTGAACTGAGATCCCTTCGCCGATCCCCTTTAACCATAACCAAAGTCTCCTCATGGCTAGGCTAAACTAAGATCCCTTCGCCGATCCCCTTCAACCAGAGCCAAAATCTTTGTGGTTGGGCTGAACTGAGATCTTTTCGCCGATCCCCTTTAACCAGAACCAAAAATCCTGTGTGGTTAGGATAAACTGAGATCCCTTCGCCGATCCCCTTTAACCAGAACCATAATTCTGTTTGGTTAGGATAAACTGAGATTCCTTTCGCCAATCCCCTTTAACCCGAACCAAAAAATCCTGTGTGGTTAGGATAAACTGAGATCCCTTCGCCGATCCCCTTTAACCAGAACCATAATCTATGTGTAGCTAGGTCAACCTGGAATCCCATCTGGTGACTCCCTTCAATCAAAGCTAAAATCTTCATGTTGTGGTTAACTTGAGATTCCTTGTGGCAATCTCCTTTAACCAAAAAATATGTTCCTTCTTCAAGATGATAGGGTTTGAATTGAAGACTCTTCTTTGTTGATCTTCTTATTTCTTTGAGATTTCCCTATTGTTAGGTTTTATCTCATCTTCCTCCAGTTCCAGGGTCAAAACCATGATTCTTTGTTGTTCTTCAAATCAACAATTCTTTCTTTGTCCCCAATCTTGTTGGACTACATTGAGGATTTTTTCCGCAACAAATCAAAAATATATGCAATGCTTCGATGTTAGATGACATGCATGCATCCTTACCTGATTTGAAATCTAGGTCCCCCCTCTTCGATGTTCCATCATCATAGGGTGCCTTTGTTTGTTATTCAAAACTTTCTTTATTCTTTCAATATACTGGCTTGTTCGTGTGCTAGCCTTCCACTCAAATGTAAATGCAGTGCCCATCTTGGGCTGTCCATGACGATTACTACTCTCGGTTGTTCTCAAGCTTGACCGTACTTCAAAGTGTGGTGTTGCTCGATTCATCCTGAAGTAGTGGAACCAATCATTCATCTCTCAGATTCTTTCAAAATTGTCCTTTGATTGGTTGTGCGTGTTTTGCCACCATTCATCAAGAGGTTTTCTAGTGTTTAACCTCATTTTAGATTTCCAATCAATCATGGACTTGCCCCCAGTTGAAACAATACTCTTCAAGTATATGTTATCCTCATCCTTCTTGGAAATCATCCAGTCGTCTAGACATGCATCTCATAGCTTGCAATACAAAGGCTCATGGTTGTATGCTCAATGTTCTTCTCAATAGATTCCCTTCAACTCTTCTAATCAAATTGTGAAAAGAAATATCTTGGACTCATCAATGATGCTGCTTTTATCACCCATACTCATGCTGTGAAGTGCTCATCTGGCTTCAAAACAAATTGTCCCATAGTCAGTCTTCGAGGTGGGTACCTTTTCAACATTTATCCAACGCAGTTGTGTGATAACGTCTGTCGATAACCATGTTTCAAAGGATGACAATATGAGATTGTCCTTCAAGTGCGGCATTGTTCCACAGTCAGTCTTGGTGATGTGCATCTTTTCGCCATTCAATTACATTCATTCGTGTATCCTCATCGATCGCTAGCCATGTTTCAAAAGATGATGACATGAAAGTGTCCTTCAGGTACATCCTTGTTTCTCCATTGCTGACAGGGTTCCCTAGAGCATGGGTTATTTTGGAACGACATTGCCCCCAGTATCATCTGAATGTGCTCGTTCATTGATTATCTGTCTTTGAACATCATTGTCTTCAGTTCACTGATTCATCATTTAATCATCTTTCATTGCCTCATCTGATCTGAATACTGCTTATTTTTCCTTTTCAGGGTCCACTGTATTGCCCTCAGCTGCTCAACTTTTCAAGGAGTGTCGAGGACTTCAATGTCATTTCTATCAAGGATTTCTGTAACAACCCGGCTTTCCAAGCCCAAAACAACAATAATTTTTTTTTTATACACATGGTGTCGATAATCAAAGAACTTGAATCCTCACATCATCAAAATACAATCCATACAATCAACATTTCATTTAAAAGCGAATCTTACACAAACACATAATATTAAGGTTGCATGATTTGAAGTTCATATTAAAAATATATACATAGACATGAGTTTGCATTCTTATCCTACTAATAGCCATCACAATTTAAACAAAAGGATCTAATAAAAGTTATACATTCAGTACATTGATCCATACAAAATACATTGTGATTTAGAATACGTCTCCATAATTCCTTGCAAAAGTAGGTTCCCGTGTATCGGGTTTCCTAGACATTTCGTTGGTGTGACGTCCCTGCAGTAGTACAAAACATTTAAGAGAATGCAAATACTTAATAATAATAATAATGGTAACTAACGGTCTGGCAATTAAATAAAGCATTAACATTTATAATTTCTTCATGTATTTGATGTAATAGCTAGTAGTACATATAGATACACAAGTTTTCGGATGCCATTCGCCGAAACAAGACATTCGTTTGTCGGCAGCGAAAACTGGGTCACTGCCGATTTCTGTATCGGCAGCGAATACTGCGTCGCTGCCGATTTCTGTATCGGCAATGAATACTGCGTCGCTGCCGATTTTTGTATCGGCAGCGTGTACTGCGTCACTGCCGATCCAGAATCGGCAGCGGAAACTGCATCGCTGCCGATTTCTGTATCGACAGTGAAAACTGGGTCGCTGCCGATTTCTGTATCGGCAGCGAATACTGCGTCGCTGCCGATCCAGAATCGGCAGCGGAACTACATCGCTACTGATTTCTGCATCGGCAGCAAAATCATTCCTTTATTCCGGCCATCCATTCGGACGCCATTAGCCAAAGCTAATCACTCTTTGTCCCGGCCATCCGTTCGGATGCCATTAGCCGAAGCTAATCACTCATTTGTCCCGGCCATCCGTTCGGATGCCATTAGCCGAAGCTAATCACTCATTTGTCCCGGCCATCCGTTCGGATGCCATTAGCCGAAGCTAATCACTCATTTGTCCCGGCCATCCATTCGGATGCCATTAGCCGAAGCTAATCAACCTTTAATCAACATTTAAGCGTTCGACAATTTAATATTGGTTCCAACAATATGGTAGTACTCAAGTTAAAATATTTCAAGATTCAACGTATGAAAAAGAAAGGTGCAAGTCACCTACCTGCTCCACCTGTGGGTTGTTCCTGTCTTGATGATGGTCCAATCCCGACCGCACCACCTAAGACATCAATGGTCACAGATCAGCACAGTTGTATTTATTTTATCTTTGAACCATATTCATCATCACACATATTTCAAGAGTTCATATGTTCACATTCGAGTGTTCCATATTTTACACCATCATATCATGAAATTGTTACTAGCCTTTAAGTCATTTATGCCTAGGAGGCTTATTGTAGAAATCAGCAGCGAGAATTGGTTCGCTGCGGGCTGCCCAATTTGGCAGCGAGAACTGGTTCGCCGCAGGCTGCCAGTTCGGCAACGACAACTGCATCGTTGTTGGTGCCACAGTTTCGCTGCACAACGCACAACTCGGCAGCAAATACCAATTCGCTGCAGGAAGTTTAGTTTCGGCAGCGAAACAGGATTTCGCTGCACAATACTCAACTCGGCAGCGAATATGAATTCGCTGTAGGAGGTTCAGTTGCGGCAGCGAAACAGGATTTCGCTGCACAATACACAAATCGGCAGCGAATATGAATTCGCTGCAGGAGGTTCAGTTGCGGCAGCGAAACAGGATTTCGCTGTACAATACACAAATCGGCAGCGAATATCAATTCGCTGCAGGAGGTTCAATTGCGGCAGCGAAACAGGATTTCGCTGCACAACACACAATCGGAACCATCCATTTCAGCACATAATTCTTCAACAAAATTCCAGCAGAATACACACAATCGGAACCATCCATTTCAGCACATAATTCTTCAACAAAATTCCAACAGAATACACACATGGAAAACCATCAATTACAGCATATAATCTTTCAATAAATGCCAGCAGAATACACACATTAATTTCAGCAACAACATCACAGCAGAACACATTAATTTCAGCACAACAACATCACAGCAGAACACATTAATTTTAGCACAACAACATCACAGCAGAACACATTAATTTTAGAGCAACAACATCACAGCAGAACACATTAATTTCAGCACAACAACATCACAGCAGAACACATTAATTTTAGCACAACAACATCACAGCAGAACACATTAATTTTAGAGCAACAACATCACAGCAGAACACATTAATTTCAGCAACATCACAGTAGAACACACACACACACATGCATGCTGGCCTACCCCATAGTTAAAGCCAGCCCTCTACCATGTTTTGTTAGATGTTCTGAAATTGACTTTATTTCACTTCTGTTTGCTTGTTCTCTTAGTTAATTTCAGCTTCCATCACAGCTGGCTTAGGTCTTAGATCAATTTTTCTCTTAGGGTTTTTCTTCTTCATTTTCGTTTTTGATCTTAAGGGGGAGAGGAAGGGAGTTTCATGACCCATACCTTCTGAATTTAACTAAGTTTGAGGAAGGTTTGACACTATTCTTTTCTCTTCAGCTGCTGGTTCTCCTCCTTCTTCTTCCGCTCATGTTTTCCAGCTCTGTTTTTCCTCTCCTCTATGCAGCTGCCCACTCCTCTCTCAAGGTCTCATCTCTTCCTCACAAGTTCACAAGGCAATCTCTACTAGTTTGATTCACGTTTCTGTTGTGAAAGGGGAAGGGAAGAACGGCATGCAGCTGCTGGTTTGGGAAGAAGATGGATCATTCTCTCTCCTCTCTTTGTATTTATACTACCCATCAAATGAAATGGGTTGTTTGGGGGTTGGTTTAGGTGTGTTCTTATCCTTGTTTGGTTTATCTAAAACTAGTTTTACCCCTCCCTCCCAGCTCTGCGTCACTGTTGATGGAGAAATCGACAGCGAAAACTGCATCGCTGCCGATTTTGCATCGGCAGCGAAAACTGCGTCGCTGTCGATTTCTGCATCGGTAGCCAAAACTGCGTCGCTGCCAAATCCAGAATCGGCAGCGAAAACTGCGTTGCTGCCGATTTTTGCATCGACAGCGAAAACTGCATCGCTGCCACATCCAGAATCGGCAGCGAAAACTGCGTCGTTGCTGATTTCTGCATCGGCAGCGAAAACTGCATTCATCATCATCTCTCTCTCTCTCTCAATATATATATATATATATATATATATTTTCCTTTGGGTGTTTACATTCTCCCCTCCTAAATATGAATTTCGTCCTCGAAATTTAAGAAGTTTCACACTTCATACCTGGTAGTTCAAATAAATTGGGGTACTTTTTTCTCATCTCGGTCTCCCTCTCCCAAGTTTCCTCTTCTACTTGAGCATTTTGCCATAAGATTCTGACGATGGGGATCTTTTTGCTCCGTAACTCCTTCACTTCTTGATCTAGTATCCTTATGGGCCTCAATTCCAGGGTTAAGTCTTCCCTGACTTCTACTGGGACCTGGGGTAGAACTCGGGCGGGGTCTACGTCAGCCTTCCTTAACAAGGAGACATGGAACACATCATGGACCCTGGCTAACTGTGGGGGCAAATCCACCTTGTAGGCTACTGGTCCTACTCGTTGTAAGATTTTGAAGGGTCCGATGAAGCGGGGAGTTAACTTCCCTTTCAATCCAAACCGTAACATGTTCTTCCATGGGGCTACCTTCAGGAACACTTGGTCCCCCGTACTAAACTCGAGAGGTCTTCTCCTCACATCGGCATACTTCTTCTGTCTATCCTGTACGGCTCTGATGCGATCCCTGATAGTTCTCACTTTCTCCGTGGTGACTTGGACCAACTCTGCGCCATATAACTTCCGGTCCCCAATTTCCTCCCAACACAAAGGAGTTCTGGACCTCCTACCATACAAGGCTTCATATGGGGCCATCCCTATTGTGGCTTGATGACTATTGTTATACGTGAACTCCACCAATGCCATGTGTTCCTCCCAGTTTCCTCCAAATTCTAGCACACAGGCCCGTAATAGGTCTTCCAAGACTTGGATGACTCTTTCTGATTGGCCATCCGTTTGAGGGTGAAACGCAGTGCTCATGTCCAATCTTGTCCCCAAGGCATGTTGTATGCTCGGCCAAAGTCGAGAGGTGAACCTGGGATCTCGATCCGATACAATAGACACCGGAACCCCATGAAGTCGTACCACCTCATTTATGTAGATCTTGGCAAGCTTGTCCACTGAGTCGGTCATCTTTATAGGCAAGAATAGTGCGGATTTCGTTAACCGATCTACAATGACCCATATCGCATCATTTCCTTTTCTCCCTTTGGGAAATCCTGACACGAAATCCATGGTGATCATCTCCCACTTCCATTCTGGAATTTGTAATGGTTGTAATGGTCCCGCAGGCCTTTGGTGTTCAACCTTGACTTGTTGACATATTCCACACTTTGACACATATTCAGCTATTTCCCTTTTCATATTAGGCCACCAATAGAGGTGTTTCAGGTCTCGATACATCTTAGTGCTGCCAGGATGTATGGAGAATTTGGACTCATGTGCTTCTTGTAGAACCATTCGTTTGATTGTTTCGTCATCAGGCACGTACAACCGTTGTCCCATCATCAAGGATCCATCATCCGCTACTCGGAATTTCATTTCTACCCCTGCCTCCACATTCTTCCTGATCTTGGACCCCACCTTGTCATGGAATTGGGCACGTAGTATCTGTTCTCGATACGTTGGTCGCACCACTAATTGGGCTACTAACCCACCTCTTGCATCAATTCCCAAATCTACACCCAACTCTTTTAATTCTGCCAATTGCCGCTCCTTTCCCACTGTTAAGCTTCCTAAGGAGGCTCTATTTTTGCGACTGAGGGCATCTACCACCACGTTTGCTTTCCCCGGGTGGTATTCTATGGTGCAATCATAATTCTAAGATGCGTTAGAAAACCGTGCGGGTTGCTGCCCTAGTGGTAGGCTGCGGCTCAGGCCAGGGGGGACCCAAAGCGGATAGTATCTGACAGGGATATAGTCCGCTGCGTAACTCTGAAGGACGCGTTTGTCCGTAACGAGTTCTAAATGCGGTCTTTGCTACATCCGCTTCTTTTATCTTCATCTGATAGTACCCTGATCTCAGATCTATCTTCGAAAATGCCCTCGCTCCCTTTAATTGGTCGAACAAATCATTTATCCGAGGTAACGGATACTTGTTTTTCATTGTTATTTTGTTCAACTGCCGATAGTCAATACAAAGTCTATGGGTTCCATCTTTCTTTCTTACAAATAGGACCGATGCTCCCCAAGGAGAATTACTGGGCCGTATGAACCCTTTGTCTAATAATTCCTATAATTGAGTCTTTAACTCGTTCAGTTCTGCTGGAGCCATCCGATACGGTTGTTGGGCTATGGGTGGGACTCCAGGAAAAGTGTCTATAGACACCTCTACCTCTCGCTCCGGGGGTAGTCCTGGTAGTTCTTCAGGAAACACATCTGGGAAATCCTTCACCACAGGAATATCCTTCAATCGTGGACCTTCATCATCAGAGTTTAAGATGTATGCGAGGTATCCCGTACATCCCTTTCTTAAAAGTTTTTGGGCTGTTACCACCGATATTAAAGCATTCAGTTTGAGAACTCTCTCTCCTTCAAAAGTCATTTTCTCACCCTTAGGTGTTTGGAAAGTAACAGTTTTTGCATAACAATCTATTAGTGCCTTGTATTTACTCAACCAATTAATGCCTAGTATTATGTCAAAATCATGCAGCTCTAAGGGAATCAAGTCTACTTCTGTTTCATACCCGGATAAACTAACCCCCACATCCACATATACAATATTTGTTTCCACCATGTTTCCCATTGGAGTTCCAATTACAAACCCCTTCTCTACCATTTTTACTTCCTTTCTCAGTTTAGTGACAATTTTCTTAGCAATGAATGAGTGGGTGGCACCCAGATCAAACAACACATGCACATTAAAACCATTCAACAGTAGTGTACCTGCCACCACATCAGATGCAGCCCTGGCCTCCTCCTGTGTCAGGTGGAAGACCCTCCCTGGGGTCCGATCATTTTGTGCCCTCGGCTTCCCACGACTGGAGTTTGCCCCTGATTGAGAAGATCTCACTGGCCTATTAACGGTGACTGACTGCTGGTGGCTCTGACTAGGCTGTCTATAGCTCTGTACTTGTCCGGTGTTTCTTTCGGGGCAGTCCCTCTTGTAATGACCTCTCCCACCACAGAAATGACACCCTTGGCTAAGATACTGGCAGTTCCTCCACCTATGACCCTCTCCTCTGCACACAAAGCATCGCCCAGGGGAAACTGAGCAATCCCCAGGGTGTTTTTGTCCACATTTTACACAAAAAGGATAATCAACACCCCTGCGGTCACCGGTCCCAGTTGAAGAGTTTGCCCTCGAGTGCGATTGTCCAACCATCACTCTCCCACTTGACTGTTGGTGAGGCGGTAATGTCACACTCCCCTTTTTTCCGTACTGCTCAAACACTCCACCTTTTCCTTTCTTCGGGTGCGGTGGTCTACCGTTGAAATAGTCCCCATCTCTCTTTTTGCTTATACTCTGATACCCCCCTTGGCTTTCTCCAATACATGCCTCCAGAGCTTGTGCAGCCTCAATCAACTCCCTCACCGTTTTAAATCGCAAGGCAATCAATCCTTGTCTCAAATCCTGTCATAAACCATCTCTCAACTTTTCAATCATATGTTCCTCTGTCGGCACATAGTGTGGGGCGAACAATGAGAGGTCATGGAATCTCCTTTCGTACTCTAATACTGACATATCACCCTGTCTTAATGCCAAGAACTCTTGTTCTTTCACCTTGCGATGATACTTGGAATAAAACTGATTCTCAAACTCTATCTTGAAGTCATTCCAAGTTAGTGTCTCAGTCGCATGCCTCAGCTGAACTGTTTCCCACCATGTCATGGCCCTATCAGACAGTAACTGGGTTGCACAATTTACCCTCAAACCCTCGGGTATGCCTATTTGAATCATTGTCTTTTCTACCTTCCTGATCCATCTTCCAGCTATCTCTGCATCTTGTTCCCCCATATACGGTTCACAGCCCATTTCCCTCATACTCTTGACTAGTCGCACTAGTGGCACCACATTATCCATGGCCATGCTAGTCATAGGAGCTGCTAGTGGAATCTGTGTGGTGGGAGTTGTTTGTGCCGCTGAACTAGCCATGCCCTTCATCACTGCTTTAACTATTTGTACAAGGAATCCCGCATCTACATATTGTGGGGGCACACCAGTTGGAACAACAGATGGTTGTGCTTCTGATCTTTCTCGCTGCTCTGTTGCAACTGGGGGTGTTCCCTCTGTCTGATTAGGCCTCGGGCCTTCCCCCGCCACCGTATCTTCCCCCTGCAAGGTTTCGGGTGGTATTATCGGAGCATGAGATGCCGTATCATCCAAGGGATCTTCGTCTTGCCAACCTTGGGCACCTCGGTTCATGCCCCTCCTTTCTAAGGAGGGCAGCTCAGTTCGTGTCCCTTGTCGGGTGCGTACCATCCTAAAATTCATCGCAACAACACATTTATTAATGATCCTCAGGATCCATACCAAGTGCTCTGATACCAACTGTAACAACTCGGCTTTCCAAGCCCAAAACAACAGTAATTTTAGCACAACAACATCACAGCAGAACACATTAATTTCAGCAACAACATTACAGCAGAACACATTAATTTCAGCAACAACATCACAACAGAACACACTAATTACCCCAGCAGAACACACACACACATATGCATGCTGGCCTACCCCATAGTTAAAGCCAGCCCTCTACCATGTTTTGTTAGATGTTCTGAAATTGACTTTATTTCACTTATGTTTGCTTGTTCTCTTAGTTAATTTCAGCTTCCATCACAGCTGGCTTAGGTCTTAGATCAATTTTTCTCTTAGGGTTTTTCTTCTTCATTTTCATTTTTGATCTTAAGGGGGAGAGGAAGGGAGTTTCATGACCCATACCTTCTGAATTTAACTAAGTTTGAGGAAGGTTTGACACTATTCTTTTCTCTTCAGCTGCTGGTTCTCCTCCTTCTTCTTCCGCTCATGTTTTCCAGCTCTGTTTTTCCTCTCCTCTATGCAGCTGCCCACTCCTCTCTCAAGGTCTCATCTCTTCCTCACAAGTTCACAAGGCAATCTCTACTAGTTTGATTCACGTTTCTGTTGTGAAAGGGGAAGGGAAGAACGGCATGCAACTGCTGGTTTGGGAAGAAGATGGATCATTCTCTCTCCCCTCTTTGTAATTATACTACCCATCAAATGAAATGGGTTGTTTGGGGGTTGGTTTAGGTGTGTTCTTATCCTTGTTTGGTTTATCTAAAACTAGTTTTACCCCTCCCTCCCAGCTCTGCGTCACTGTTGATGGAGAAATCGGCAGCGAAAACTGCATCGCTGCCGATTTCTGCATCGGCAGCCAAAACTGCATTCATCATCATCTCTCTCTCTCTCTCTCAATATATATATATATATATATATATATATATATATTTTCCTTTGGGTGTTTACAATTTCAAAGACTCAATTGATGTTCTTTTGTGTTCGATAATCTTCCTTGTTTTGGAATCAACTCTCATATTTCAACGATCATGTCTGTTCAAAGTCTAATTTGTTGAAATGAAATCAGAGATGTCCTTTTTTTGAAAAGACCTTTTGAAAATCAAGTTTTTTTTTTATCAAAGACCCAACACACGTTATTCGAAGTATACTGTCCTTTGATTGTCATGCATTTTGAAAACAGAAATTGACCCAATGTAGGACTAAAATGACTTTTTTTTCATGGTTCTTTGTATCCATTTTAGACTCGGATTTTGGGTATATCTTTTGATGGTCTGTGATGAGGTGACCTTTTTTTTTGAATTTCAAAAAACAAAATGCTCAAGTCAAAACTCAGGCTTTATCAAGAAAGTTTGTTTCTCTTCTTAGCACTTATTTTATCAGCATGTATAATAACCAATAGCTTAATTCATGAAGTCACGACCTTTATGGAAAAGCTCTTCAAGTTTTGAGAGCACCATTTATCGATTCAAATTGCTTGCTTGATTAAAAAGGGCTTTTAAAAGCACGTAATGCAGGCTATGGTTCATGGCTATGAAAGAAAGGAATTTCAAAGGCTCAAAAGGTGTTTGAGGGTTTTAAAGACCCAGGATCAACATCACTATTCATCAACTCCTTTTCTATTGTTGTCTTTGTAGAGGAAACGACATATAACCTTGTTAACCTCAAAGATCAGACTTCTCTTAACATAAGTCATAATGCAAATCCTCCTTTCCTTGATGAATAACCAACCTTAATCATCTGATAACTTTATAATGCATACCAAAAGTCACGTTTATAGCTTAGTCTTTTTTCTCGTATTGACTTTTGTTGTGCCTTTCTTTGAAAAAAAATTTCTAGTCTTGATAGGCGTTCTCCTTCCTTTATCTTTGACTTGCCTTTAAGTGAAGGCAATTTCAACTTCTTTTTTTTTCTTTTTTTTTCTTTCCTTTTTTTCTTTTCTTATAGCCTTCCTTAAAATTTTCTTATATGCTCCCAGTCTATGTGTTTTCTTTTAGCCCTCTCTCAATCATTGGACTTTTGTTCTAAGCCTTCCCCTTTATCCATTAATTATATCAATGTCTTCAAAATATCTCCCATTTGCCCCCAGTATGGGGTGTGATCCTATTCAGGGTTTTTATGAAAAAAAAAAATTCTATCCAGCTCAAAATGGGACTACAATGGATATAATCATTAGAAAGTAAAGGGATATCAAAGATGACCTTTTCTCATTTCAAGCAAGGTCAGTTAGAACTGATAAATTTTGACCCCATCTAGTGTAATGATTTGGACTTGTAAGAATCATGATTCACGAGTCCATAACTACCGAATCCACTATATGTCATTATGCATACTGCTAAAACTTAGCTATATGATGTGTGGTTCAATTTTGTGTGTGAGCTCAAAATTTGTTTAGTCACCTCATGTCATTTCAACAAGCATCAAGTCATTTTTGTAATCAAAACACTTTTAATCTTCAGGATTGATTAACCTTTATCGCATATTGGAGTTTGATCAAAATATTTTGTCAGAATAAAATGTTAAACATCTGTTGATTTCAAAACAACAAAGAGACAAAAGCAAGGCATGTTTCATTGAAGGATGACATGTGATCCCAAAACAAAATGCAGAATTCCATAACAATATGATTGACTATTCATCACTATTCTTGAATCAGCTTTTCTAGCAATATCTGTGTTTTGCCAAGCACTTTTGATCACATGTCATTCTAAAGATGTTTGGGGGACAATATAGCCAATGACACCCTCCTTATCAGACTCCACCTGTCCCTTGCTCACCAACTTCCAGACTCTCTTCTTGAAATTCTTGCAACTGTTCAATTGAAATGGTTGAGGACTCCACTATGACATCACATCTCTTGTCTAGATTATACCACCTAGAAAATGGTGGTTGCATGGGATTTGTCGGAGTCAGGTAAAAGTCTGGAATCTAGCAGATGCTCGTAAATAAACTCACATGGCAACTGTTCAATTGAAATTCTTTCAACTATTCCATTGAAATGGTCAAGGACCCCACCATCACATCATATCTCTTGTCTGAATTATACCACATGGCAAATGAATGTCTATATTTGGCGAAGACATTAGAGTAGTCAATGGTACAACAAGACTTGGCTAGACCAACCTAATTAAGGTTTCCCACCGTCAGAGTCTTCTTTTGATTCATCTCTCATCATTTCTCTGGAATCCTTGGCTGAACCTTCAATCTTTCCCATCTTGATAGCTTGTTTAATTTTTTTAGCAATCCACACAACTTCCCGTCAATTTCCCAATATTGTTGTTGTTGTTTTAGGATTGTTGGAAACCTCTCAATATCTAGGTAATCCTGGCAGCGCACAAAAACAAAAGCGTGTGGAATCACACATTGTCAAAATTGGAAGAGAACCCGATGAATCTACAACATCTTCTATTTCCTCTTTGATTCCTCACTGACGGTGCAGCAAACAACCACTTTTGCATTTTAATACCGATATTGAAAGGAAACAATTATGGACAATCTAAAACCACTGCATCCCTTCTTGGATTTCCCACTTGTATATCCACAAACAGATTCCTGCCGAGAGATCTCTGCTACGTTGAAGTTTGATGTCTGCTCATGTTTTTCAAACCAAGTCTGGCTCTTCAACGTGCTACAGTGTTTTGCTCGTGCCACTGGTGGGAAAAAAGCTTCAAAGCATATGTAATTAATACATCCCCTTTTGCATTTCCCATTGGCAGATCCACAAATAAATCTCTACAGAGAGAGCTCTACCACGTAGAAGTTCAATGTCTAATCATGGTTTTTCAGACCAACATCTTGTGCCGCTGAAGAAGAACCAAGGTTGTCATTAGTTGATGACTGAAGGCATTGTTGTTGTTGTTCATGACTGAAAAGAAGAGGAAGCTTCAATTGGACGTGGACAAGCAGTGCTCCCACAGAAGACCGTGTAGACTTTCTCTTTCCATTTGACGCTTAACACTTGTTCAAGGAGATCTGAGTCTAGCTACTCCATCTTTGATAATCTCAACTTCATTTTGATAATGAGCATCTATCTGACATCTTTCTTCGTTTCCATCATCTATTTTCAATCACGTGCAACATAGCTTGTGTGGGGAAACCTACCTTTCAACTCGATGCATGCATGATAAATGTATGAACATGTGATCTATATGATGAACTCGCCCTTCGAGTGGTGACATATGGTCGCAACTCTTGTATGATGAAACAAGAATCTTGATTCTTGTACAAACTCTACAATGAAAATTTTCTGAGCGACGGTCATTGTGTCACCCATACGTCTAGAGTTCAAGATGTTTCAAGAAGGGCTTGCTCGGATGCAAAACAATGTATACGGAGCATACATCCTAAAGGCAGGTTCTAATCTTTTTAAGTGAGATGACACGACCAAAAGCTTGATGTCTTCTCCCAAGTGCAGGAGTGTCGAAGTAATAAATAACCCGGCAAGACCGGGGTCGAACCACAGAGAGGTTAATTGTATAAATTATAAATAACAATACGACAATAACAACAATAATAACAACAATAATAACAATAATAGTAATAGTAATATTAAGAGTAATAATAATAATACTCAGTACGTGGCGTTGTTATACATGAGAATGATCTAAAAGATCGGGTCACAGGTTTCCAGCCTATATACTGAGTTTATGAAAAGATCAAAAAGATATATTATATAATATAAACAGATTTCTGATGCGAATGAACAAGGCAAGACCAACAATGTCAGGATCCTTGATCAAACACAAAGCATACTTAACGTACATAAAATATAACAAGAATGTAAATAATAATAATAGTAGTAGTAGTAGTAAAGAGAGCTTCGAAAGGTAGGGTTGATGTAAGGATTAAACAATAATAAAAACAAATGTCAAGGTTAGAGGATCCATTAATGGTACTTCAAATAAGTACAGTATGAACTCTTATTACTCAATTGGAAACCACATATAAAGGAGGTTCCAATCAGATTATAAATTGTTAACATGATTACATTAGTTATCTTATTCGAATAATGCTAATACTTGTAAATGTTGTCAGGCATTCATGATTATAACTTATGTTAACAACAAATCAAGTTCCTTTCATAGCTCAGGTGTCGGTTATACCATACAGTATGGGCTATGAAAGTGCCAAGTATTTGTTGTACCAAGTGTTAGACAACATAAATCTAGATTAACCATTTAACAAGCAAAGTATTAAAAGTGATCAAGATAACAAATATAAAACATGTTAGTATCCAACATTAAGGTTCATGTTAAGTTTATATTATACTTATTCTTACACCATTAGTGTACCCTTTTCACCTTGACATAATTAACTTAGCTAAACATAATGAAAGAAAGAAACATGAATGAACAAAATAAGAACATAAATGAGAAAGAAGTTAACTAAGTAAAGGAAAGGAAATGAAGTGCATAAACTTGATGAAAGCAAAACATAAGAAATACAAAGAGAGAAAGCAAGAGCATGATCTTGATCTGGAAACCAAGATGCCTCAATACATGGTAAATGCCTCCTTTTATAGGCCAAAATTTAGAACTATTGATTTGTTGACTAATTGATGAGTGGGTGGCCATATCTTGACTTTGGTGACAATCCTTATCTTCTTGTCTGAACAAGACATCATTGCTAACATCATAATTTGCCCAGAATCCTTAGGAATGTTCTAGGAAATTGTCTCAGCTTTCCAACAAAAAAAAGATGAGGTCATTTGGACTTCTAGAACTCAAGATATGGTCTGAACACTGAATAGTGTCTGGGCTGCAGGACAGCTTCGGACTTCTTCGTTGTTCCTACAATTTGGACTTCAAAACGGCTTTTTTAAATCTTGGGCTCCTCATGAAAGTTGTAGGCCTTTGTCTTACCTTTCCATCCGAGATCTAGAGCTCCAGATATGATCCAATTACCGAGCAATGTTCCGATTTGGACTGCACCAGCATCTCTTTTCTAAGTTTGGCCATCTCTTTGTCCTTTCACTTTCAATACTTAAACTCATCAATCAATCCTTTGATTTATGTGATAGGCATGCATTTAAGATGAGCATTTACCATAAATTAAGGTATCTTATAATATCAAACTTGTTATTATAAAACATGCTTTAGTTAAGGAATTATTGATACTTCAAGTGCAAAATGATGATATAAAACCTTGATAAACATGCACTTTTAAGTACTAATCATGAGACAAAAGGTAGGTTTACTACTTGGTCTCTAAAAAGGGTCTCTCGTTGTCCCAGTGATCACCCTCTTGAAGGCAATATAGGGGCTAGTAGGCAGTGAGATGGCACGTGTCTAACTATTACCAGTCTAAGCACTTAACGAAGAGTTGGGGTTTACACAAACTTAAACATTGACTAAAAGTCATAAGGTAAGCTGCTAGCCCCCCTCCTAACCTGAAGATTGTGTGTGCTTTAAAAAGTTACATTATGTGATACATGACACAATTCTACAAAATGCATGGATAAAGCAAAAATAAAATAAGACAAAAACGCAAAAACATAAACACATCAAATATACAAAGCTTAGTCTAATAATGTCAAAAAAATACCTTCCCTAGTGGAGTCGCCATTCTGTCGCACGTTAGAAAATCCGTGTGGCATCGGGCTTGGCGACTTTTCGTTTCTCGTTCCTGTTTTGCTTGGTTCGTTGGATTCGCCACCTAGTATTTTTAATTAAAGGCTACTAGGAAACCCGGGTGTACTGGTCTCGTCAGAGATTCACAGGTAAGGGACTAGTTGTGGTTAAGGAAGGTGTTAGCACCCCTAACGCACCCTACTTGAGGTAAGTTGCTTCGTGGACTTGATGTGTTAAAGAAGTTTTAAAATTCGGTTCATTCATCGAATTTTAGAAAATACAACTTACATGTCAGTCCATAATTCTTTATCCGTGAGCAAATCAGAATATTACATTCTTCTTTATTCTTGCAATTTTATCATAAAAAAAAATCATAAACAAAATACACACCACACATTTACTTTCAAGCTTCATGGACTTGATGTGATTTTAAAAATTAAATTTTAGCTCAATTCTAAAGCTTTGATAAATCAATTATTAGTTCCCAGAATATATGTAGATACATGTTCTACATTTTCATGGAAAATACAACATGATTTTTATATGTTGTTTAGATATTTGTGCATATAAATTAAAATATTAAATTCATTTTTTTTTCTTTTGATTCAATAACATAAATAAAAATATACAAACACACACACAACTCTTTTTCTATTATTATTTGTTTTTTTCTTCTCTTTTCTTTTCTTTTTTTCTTTTACATACACATTTACACCAAGTACAAATTATAAAAAAAAAACTCAAAATTACACAAATATTACATTAAACAATTTGAAATTTACAAAATAGTCCCTAAAACTCCAGAAATTGCAGGGAAGCCCTCCTGCACCCACAGGAACAGTGGCGGCGCGTCTCCCCACGCTCCACCGCCACTGGTGGCCTATGGATTCATGTGCCGCTGCTGACAATGATCGAAAATGGGCATATCTGCCCTGCTTTCTTCTTCCCTTCCCTTCTCTGCTGGCTGTGAGAACCACCGTTACCTGCAAAGGGGGAAAAAAACAATGCAAAGCTTCCAATTCTTTCTCCTTTTTTCCAGATCTACTCTCTTCTGTCTTCTCTTTTTGGTTTTCGGTTCTTCCCTTCTGCAGGTGGCGAACGGCTTGGAGGTCAGGGCGTCTCTGTGAGCGGCCGGAGGAAGGTGAGCAGCGGCTGGTTTTTGTGGGCTCCGTTGTATGGGGAGGCTGCTGCTGGAGGTCGGTTGAAGGAGGAGCCCGGTGGCGGTGCTGAGGAGATCGGGTCTGTGGAGATGAGGGAGGAGCTGTGTGCAGGGTGGTCTGTCCACGGTGGCTGAGAGAGAGGCCGGTCAGAGCTGGGGAGTGGTTGGCCAAGGAAGAGAGCTTGTCCATGGGAGGCTGAGAGAGGAGGATATGAGCAGCGGGGTTTTGTTTCTTGCATGGAAGATGGAGATTTTCTAGCAGCAGCTCTTTTGGGCCAAGAGAGAGGAGTGTTGTGGCCGGAGATGGGGCTGGAAATCAACACTTTCAAGTGTGGGCTGTTAGAGGCTGGTCTGTGGCTGTTGGCAAGCCGGCCGGGGAAGAGGAACAAGGAAAAAAATTCCAGGTGGGGGGGCTGGTGGCTGGCTCTCATGAGGGAGAAAAAGAAAAGTTCTTAGGGTTTTTGTGTTGCCTCTCCCTCAAATCTCAAAACTGCCCCCCTGCTTTGAGTTTTGACCCCATATTTATAGGTAAAATGTTGCGAGGGGTTCAAAATTGGTCCCTCAACTTTTTTTTTGTAAAATTTTGATTTTTCTTAATTGTTTTTGGTATTTTTTTGAAAATAAGCAATATCAACGCTGACTCAATGGGAAAAATCAATGATTTTAAAAATGACACGTGAAAAGTCGAACGTGTTCCAAACCTTTGAAAATTTAAATTCTTTTTTAGACGATGTTGAAAATGCTAAAAACAATGCAAATATATTAAAAATATTTTTTTTTGGATTTTTGTTGTTTTTCGCTATTTTTGAATTTTCCAAATATTTTATCAAAAAGGTAGGTCAAAAATTAGGGAACAACATCCCTTGTTACTATTTTGATGTGAATTAAACATATAAACACGTAATATGCTTTATCATGAGGGCGTGAATTATGCTGATTTTGCAAGTCAAAAGTTTTTAAATTAATTTTGTCAAAGAATAATGTCGTTCGATGTCAGCTTTTGCTGTAATAAAGGAGGAGAGAAAAATATGATGATTAGGGTCCCCACAGAAACACTCAGTCCAATAACTTAAGTTTGAGATTTCACGTTAAGTTTGAGATTTCACGTTGGAAATTTCGGTTAAGTTTCTCCATGATATAGATTTTCTATAAAAAAAAATTGATTTAATCGTCGTCTACACGTTATTCTCTTTAGTTTTGGACTAATCGTCTTTGAATTGGTTAGACGAAAGTCACCATCACTCATCAATTTGAGAATCTTAATTTATAGTCTTGTGGAATTTATACATTATTAATCGAAGCTTGAAAGTTGGGAAGAAACATCCTACGACTACTCGAATTGAAAGTCACTATAAGACTATTATATATATAGATAGATTGAGAGAGAACTTTTCACTGAATTTGCTTCAAATGATTTGGACAGTTCCTTTACTCTTTTAAGGCAGTCTTCTCTGTCTCAATTGGTATTTTTTTTCTCACAGATATAGGGAGCAAAGAAAGATCTTTCCCCTCTCTCTCTCTCTCACCCCTTCCATTATTGATCTCCAGCAACATCTAATCTGCAATAGAAGGGAAGCCATGATTCCTCGTAGTGTCTCTCTAATTTTTTTCCTGCTATTTCTAGTACCTGAAATAGCAACTGTATCAGCACTAATTATGGCGAGGCCTAATTGTGCAGACACTTGTGGAAACATTAGATATTGTTGGGTGCACGTCAACTTGCGGTGCTAATAATTTGACTAGTTCTAGTACTGAAGGGAAAGAAAATAGCTACTGTTCTGGTAACAATTGCTGCCAGACCAGAATTCCCTCGAGTCTCCAGGTGTTCAGAACGAGTTTGTAAAAATCCTTATCTTCTTGTCTGAATAAACCGAAAATGCTAGCATCAAAACTGGATCCATTTGAAAACATGAAAGTTCTAGGAAATTCTCTTAGCTTTCCAGGAAAAAAAAAAAGATGAGGTCATTTGGACTTTTAGAACTCAAGATATGGGCTGAACACTGAACAGTGTCTGGACTGCAAGACAGCTTCGGACTTCTCCGTTGTTGCTATAATTTGGACTTGAAAATGGCCTTCTTAGATCTTGATGTCCACATGAAAGTTGTAGGCCTATGTCTTACCAAATCTGTGTAAAAATTTGAGATCATTTGGACACCTAGAACTCGAGATATGGCCCAATTACCAAACAGTGTTCCAGTTTGGACTGCACCAACATCTCTTTTCTGAGCTTCACCCTCTCTTTATCTTCACAAATTTCAGTAGTTGAATTCATCAATCAATCCTTTGATTTATGTGATATGTCTGCATTTAAGATGAACATTTACCATATATTAAGGTATCTTATAGTATTAGACTTGTTATTATAAAACATGCTTTAGTTAAGGAGTTATTGATACTTCAAGTACAAAATAATGATATAAACCCTTGATAAACATGCACTTTTAAGTACTAATCAGAACCTCCTTTGTGTATGGTTTCCAGTTGAGTAATAAGAGTTTATACTATACTTGTTTGAAATACCACTAGTGGATCCTCTAACCTTGACATTTGTTTTTATCATTGTTTAATCCTTACATTAATCTTCCATCTCAAAGTTCTCATTAACTTCTTCCTCTTCTTCTTTTATTATTATTATTATTATTTACATTCTTGTTATATTTAATGTAAATTAAGTATGCTCTGTGTTTGATCTTGCCTTGTTCATTCGCATCAGAAATCTGTTTATATTATATAATATATATCATTGATCTTTTCATAAAATCAGTATATAGGCTGGAAACCTGTGACCCGATCTTTTAGATCATTCTCAGGTATAACAATGACACGTACTGAGTATTATTATTATTATTATTATTACTATTAATATTATTCTTACTATTACTATTATTGTTATTATTGTTGTTATTGTTGTTGTATTGTTATTTATAATTTATACAATTAACTTCTCTGTGGTTCGACCCCGGTCTTGCCGAGTTATTTATTACTTGACACTCCTGCACTTGGGAGAAGACATCAAGCTTTTGGTCGTGTCACACCCTTTTTTAAATTAGATGATTTTTTTTAGTCCCTCTTCTTCTTTTTTTATACACCAAAATTAATGACCAATTATATCACATTTATTAAGGAAGGCAAGATTCAAAAATAGAAAACTAAAATAAAAAAATATAACAAAAAAAGGATGATTTTGCTAGAATTGTGGCTATATATATAATTTAGTTCCCCAACTTTTTAAATTATAAGCTTTTAGTTCTTAACAATTTATGAAATTCAATTTCAGTCCTAAACTTTGTTGCTATCCAATTTTTGACCCATACTTTTGATAAATTTTTAGGAAAATCAAAAATAGAAAAAACAACAAAGAAAAACCCAAAAATATATTTTTGATGTATTTGCATCGTTTTTAGCATTTTCAACGTCATGTCAAAAAAATTTAAATTTTCAAAGGTTTTGAACATGTTCAACTTTCAACGCGTTAATTTTATAATCACTGATTTTTCTTGTTGAGCCGACGTTGATATTGCTCGCTTTCAAAAATACCAAAAATATAAGAAAAATCAAAATTTACAAAAAAAGAAAGAAAAGAAAAGTTGGGGGACTAGTTTGGAAACCTAGCAAAACTTATCCTATAAATACTAAGCTACAGTGAAAAGAAAAGGAGGGGAGAAAATTTTTAGACAGGAAAAAAATTTGGGGGAGAAAAAACAATTTGACATCGAGAGAAAAAAAAAAGAGATTGACCCGGGGGGAATCGAAAAATTGACCTGGGGGGGAACATTAGGGGGTAAAAGAAAAAACAAAAAAAAACCCCTAAACCTCACCCTCTCACACTCAGCCGCCAGCCACCCCTCCCTTCCGTGGGGGCCTAAAGAGAACCAGAGAACAAAAGCTCCCCCTCTTCCTTTGCTTTTCTCCCCTTGGCAGCACGAGACCCTTCCCTTTCCCTGCATAAAAAAAAAAACCAAAGCTTTCCCCTTCCCTTGGCTTTGGGGAAAACAAATAGGAGAGAATCCCACAAAGACATCCCCTTCTCCTCAGCTAGAAAACCAAACCACGGCCAGAAGCCACCACCTTCCCCCCGGTCTTCGAAAAGCAAACCAGAGAGCTCCCTTTCCCTTTTGATTTTCTTCCACCCAGAGCCAGAGCTTTCCCCACTTTCCCTATTAAGGTTGGTTACCAGCCCCTCCCTTTACAAAGAGCACCTGTAAGATGCCACATCGGCGGGTGAGGGGTGTCTTTCTGGCCTTATTAGTAGTGCTGGTGCTTACATGTTGAACGTGTTTTGGGACGTTAGGCTTAGTAGTGGGCTCGCATCACCAGGAACAAAATCGTGAGGGCGGTAAGGCCTAAAACGGACAATATTCAGCATGTTGGGCCGGGCTGTTACATTTGGTATGAAAGCCGACCTCACTAGTTGTCCGGTTGTGCTGACGGGGTCTTCGGGCTCCTTAAAGGGGGTGGATTGTAAGATCCCACTTTGGCGGGTGAGGGGTGTGTTGCTGGCCTTATTAGTAGTGCTGGTGCTAACATGTTGAACGCGTTTTGGGACATCAGGCTCAGTACTGGGCTCGCGTCACCAGGAACAAAACCGTGAGGGCGGTAAGGCTCAAAGTGGACAATATTCAGCATGTTGGGCCGGGCTGTTACATTTGTAAGATCCCACATCCATGCTAATAACTGTCATATTAGCTGAGACCTTCCTGACCCTCAACCGTTTCAAACAGACTGGGAAAGGCGCAATGAAATGTTGTACTCAGTTATTATACATCCAAATGGCAAGCCATATTGAAATCAAGAAGCCGATCTTTAATAATTTTTGGTGGTTTAACTAGAAACCCTTGAAGTTAGTAGAAGAAGAAGAATGGGGAAGCCTGGGTGATCAAGGTTGGATGAAAAAACTGCAAGAGTTACCTAGTTGTAACTTTAGTTGGAAAGCCCCTTGGGTCAAATTGGTTGATGTCCTAGTCAGTTGTGGACAAAAATATTGGGTACCTTTAGTTGGGATCACCAATTATGTTAGCTATGCTCCGGCCCTGGTGATAAGAAAATTAAGCGGCATACAACACATCCCAAGGATTGTGGGACTTACTGAATTTTCTAGGTTTTTCAAGGATAAATCCGCGCTAGAAGTTCTTGAAACTATCAAACAAGATTGGAGCCACTTGACTTTAATTCAAAAGGAGTCTGAAAGGTTGAGAGATTATTGCACGAATATGCATAAAAATTAAGTCTAAGGAAATAATTAAATTTTTAATAGGCCAATTTGATTTAATCATGGGCCAAATTGAATTTTAATTATGTTTAAGAATTAATTTGGGTCTAATTGAAAGATTTAATTAAATACAAGGACTTAATTATACTTTAAAGGGGTTAAATTAATTTTATTTGCAGCTTAATTGGTGAAATATTAAGTTTGGGAGCCTAATTTGAGCTTAATTGAGAATATTGAAATTTTAAGAGACCAAATTTAATTTTTACCAAGTTAATTGAATGAAATTAGGGGAAATTACAAGAAAATTAAAATTTTAGGGTCGATTAGGGGTTAAATTGAAGAAAATGACAGCCAAGAACGTTTCGGTAAAAGGCGCCAAACTACAAGGGTGAAATTGATATAAAAAAAAAACGTGGGGTGAAATTGAAGAAATTAAAAGTTTAATCGTCAATTAGGGGTTAAATTGACAAATTCCGAGACCAAGGACCATATTGCAATAGGCGCGTAACTTTGGGGTTGCAATTGAAGTTTGTCAGGGGCTTAATTGCATTAAATCCAAAGTTTAGGGTCAATTGGGGGTTCAATTAAACAAAATTGAAAGATAGAGGACTACATTGAACTTCTGAAAAATCCCTATTTCAAACGCAAAATAGCGCCGTTTGAGTATTAAAAAAAAAGATAAGAAGAAAAAGATTATTCATTGTCTTGTTTTTTTACCCGGAAAAAACTGTCTGGGTACCTACTTTTCAGGTGCATTTAATGCACCTAACGTCCACCAAATTTAACCAAACTTGCACAAAAATGATCCTTTGCAGTTCTTCTACAGTGCCATGTGAATAGACCAGTCTGAATGACAACCTATCGGCTCCAGCGCCGACCTAAACAGGCCAGCTCAGTCAGCCTTTTCTGCAAAATTGACAACTCAGGATGCCTACTTTGAGCCAACAGTTGGGATTCTTCCCAATCGAATCAAGAGCTGAAATTTTTTCCTTGTGTAAACAAGATTACGCTCTTCCACCACCTATAAATAGAGGTGGATTTGATGGCCTGAGGGAGGAGAAAATTGGGTCCAAAAATCTCAAAAAATCAGCTTCTCCCATTTTTTTCTTCCAGCCAACGTTCTCTCTTCTCTCTCTCCCCGCTGCTTCGTCAGCGAGGAAAGGAAGTGGAGAGCATCAAAGATGAAGTCATTAAACTCACATCTGATTGAGTAAGCATTGAGCTTTAAGAAATGGAAAGGGAATGTCTGTATAGTCTTCTGTGGGAACACTACGTGTCCACGTCTTATTGAAGCTGCACCTCTTTTTTTCAATCAAGAACGGCAACACTACCTTCAGTCATCCACTAATGATGACCTTTTTTCTTGTTCAACTGTACTGATAGTTGTTGAAAGCCTTCATATCTTCCAAGAGCACCCAATAGCTGTTAACTTTATGTGCCTGGTGTTTGTTTGTTGCACCATCAGTGAGGAATCAAAAGGAAATAGAGGAGTTTCAGATTCATTAGATTCTCCTATAGTGACAGTGCTGCAAGTTTCTGTGCACTGCCAAGATTACATAGTTGTTGGAAAGCTCCCAATAATCCTCAAACAACCACAACAACATTGGAAGATTGACACGATGTTGAGAGGATTGCTGAAAGAATTGCACATGCTATCAAGATGGGAAAGATTGAAGGCTCTACTGTGGATTCCAGAACTGTGAAGAGAGTGAATTAGAAGATGACTCTCAATTGCGAAACATCAGTTATTTTGCCTAGTCAGGGCTGACCATAACATTAAGTGCTTAAATGTTTTTTCCAAGATTGACATCCCTTTGCCACTTAAGTTTATCGACCAGTATCTGCCAGATTCCAGAATATTGCATGACTCCAACAAATCCCATGCAACCACCGTTTCTAGGTGGTTCAATTCAAATAAGAGATGTGGTGTCATGGTGGGGTCCTCGGCCATTTTAGTTGAACAGATGCAAGAGTTTCAAGAATCGAGCTCAGTTTTCAAAAGATGATGTCATCGATCATTTTTAGAATAACAAGTGATCAGAATTGTTTGGCAAAACACAGATATTGCCAGAGAAGCTGATCTAAGAAGGGGTTAAACTATCAATCATCTTTGTTATGGATTTTTGCCATTTTGCATTTTTTTTTTGGGTCACATCTCATCCTTTAATGAAACATATTTTTTCATTGTTTCTTTGTTGTTCTGAAAGTATAAGATGTTTATTTCAATGTGTATTTTGACAAAAAAAAATTTCTTTGATCAAACTCCAACATGCAAAATTAAAGCTAGTCAATCCTAAAAGATGAAAAGTGTTTTGATTGCAGAAATGACTCGATGCTTGAAAATAACATGAGGTGACCAAACAATTTTGAACTCGTACCTCCTGAAATTGAACCACACATCATATAGCTAAAGTTTAACAATATGCATAATGACATATAGTGGATTTCAGTAGTTATGGACTCGCGAATCATTGACTCTTGCAAGTCCCAATCATGACATTGGATGGGGTCAAAATTTATCAGATTCTAACCGACCTTGCTTGAAATGAGTAAAGGCCATATTTGTTATCTTTTCACATTTCTTGAAAAATTATCCCTTGCGGTCCCATTTTGAGCCTGGTAAAATATATTTTTTCAAAAAGAAACCCTGACTAGGATCACACCCTACACTGGGGGCAAATGAGAGATATTTTGAAGACACTAATTAAATTAATGGATAAAAAAAAGGCTTCGAATAAAAGTCCAATGATTGAGAAAAGGCTAGAAGAAAAAAAAGCCATAGATTGAGGGTCATCCAAGAAAAACTTTAAGGAAGGCTATGCAAAAAAAAATGGAAAAAAAAATGGAAAGGAAAGAGAATGCATGTCAATTCTAAGAATGGCAAATGATGTTTCAATTGAAGAAAGACACAACAAATGCCAAAAGTCAACTCCAAAAAAATCAAGTTTCATGTCTTTTGGTGTGTCTAAGATAAAGCCTTTAGTGTCTTCAAAAAAAAATTAGATTGATTATTCATCAAAGAAAAAAGTTGGATTTGCATTATAACCTATATTAAGAGACTAACTGTGCACCCACCAAGACTAACTATGGGACCATCTATTTTGAAGCTCAAAGGCGCACTTCACCGCATGAATATGGGTGATAAACAGATCATTGATAATTCCAATGCATTTCTTTTCACGATCTGATTAGACGAGTTGAAAAGAACTTATTGAGGAAAACATTGAGCTTACAATGATGAGCCGTTTACTGCAAATTATGGGATGCACACCTAGATGACTTGATAGTTTCCAAGAAGTTTGATGATAACATATACTTGAAAAGTATTGTTTCAATTGGAGACAAGTTCATGACTGATTGACAATCTTGATGGGTGTTGGCATGATGCACACAACGTATTAGAGGATAATTCTCAAAAGAATCTAGGAGAGAAAATCCTTTATGATGAATCAAGCAACACCACACTTGGGGGCATTGTTGCACGTCAAAATCCACGCGGCATCGACTAGTGATTTTTTTCTCGTTGTGTGTTGCATTGATTGGTTCGTTGGAGTCGCCACCTAGTAATTGATTGCGGGTTACTAGGAAACCGGATGTACTGGTTTTGTCAGAGATTCACGGGTAAGGGACTGATTGTGGTTAGGGAAGGTATTAGCACCCCTAACGCACCCTACTTGAGATAAGCTGCTTCGCGAATTTGATGTGTTAAAGAAGTTTTAATAATTGTCTTTTCATCGGATATTAGAAATACAACTTACGTATAAGTTAATAATTCTTGACCGTGATCCAATCAAAATTTTAAATTCTTCTTTAATCCTTAAAATTTTATCATAAAAAAAATCTATAAAAAAATAAAATAAATACAAACACACACATTCACTTTTACTATATTTTTGTTTCTTTTCTTTTCTTTTCTTTTTCCTTTTTTTTTTTGTTTCCATATTTACAAAATACAAATTCAAAACAATTAAACAAAAATTATATTAAAATTACAATAATAGCCCCAAAACAATCTGGAATTTACAGGGAAACCTTCTGCACCCTCAGGACAGTGTTGGAAACATCTTCTGGGCATCTGAACAGTGGCGGCGCGTCCCCTCCACACGCCCCCGCCACTGGCAGCGCGTGGGTTCACGCGCCACCGCAGGGAAAGAACTTGGATACAGCAGATCACGACCGGCTTCTCCTTCTGTCTTCCTAGACCATCTATGACCTGTCAAACAAGAAGAGAAACGCACACAACAATTGTCGCACGTCGGAAAATCCCGTGCCGCAATCGGCTGGTGATTTTTTTATTATTTGTGTTTTGCTTGGTTCGTTGGAGTCGCCACCTAGTATTATGGTCACTAGGAACCTATGGTCTGCGAGAGTCTGAGTAAGGGACTAGTTGTGCAAGGGGAAGACGTATCACCCCCAGTGCACCCTACCTAAGGTAAGCTGCATTGTTGTTTAATTGTTTTCTAGGTTGAGCTTCTACTCGCTGGTCTTTTCTAAGGTTCAAGGCAGATCTCCCTTCGTGAGGGAGTCTCTACCTTATTCGGTTAAATCCTAACCATTCTAAAGTCTGAATTTTAAAATTGCTTTTATTTACACCTTGTATCTTTAATACCCGAGGATGTACTTTATTGTATAATTTTACACCCCACAAATATTAAAGTCTACATCCGGATCCTAGGAAGAAAAGGTTGGAAAAAGGTTTTTGATATTTTGGCCAAATCCTAATAGATGATCATAAACTAGTTATGATATCCATTTTTGGATTTTTTAAAACGTGAGAGATGCAATTTTTTTGAAAAAAACATGTTTGGAAAATTTTTAGAACTTGGCCGTATGCGATAAAATATTATTTTTTTTTTTGAAAATTTTTTTAAAATATTTTGAAAAAACCAGGTATTTTAATACCGGACTTCTATCTTACAATGTAAGTATACAACCCAATATTAAGCAAACTTGGTGGAAAAATATTTAAGAAAACCACAATTTTTTTTATGATTTTTTTTTTAATATTTTTGAAATTATTATTTTTTTAAAAAAAAAAGAGGATATAGTATGCTGCATGAACAGTAGACATGAATTATAATTCACGTCTACTGTTCATGCGTGAACAGTTCACTGTTCACTCAGCAGAGACGGCGAAGAAGAAGGGGAAGGGGAGCGGACCACCTGGCGTGGCGGAGATGGCTGGCTGGGAGGATAGCTACCTGTGGTGGAGCTAGTGGTGGAGAAGCTGTTGGTGGCTCTGTTTGGTGGCTGCAACGGTTGCAGCTGGAAGAGGAAGAAAAGAAGAAAATCTACAGCAGGAAGAGGGAGGAAGGCTGGTTTTTTGGCTTACTTTGGAGCCGATTTTCTCCTCCTTCTGAGCCCGAAATTGGCTCCTATTTATAGGGATGGAAAGAGGGTAATCTTCTCTTCAACGAGGAAAAAGTCTCAGCCCTTGATTCGACTCGAGGGATACAAACCGTTGGTTCAAAGTGTGCACCTCGAACTGCCAAATTTGGCAATCCAAGGCTGCAGACTGCCCGAGGGTGCCAATTTGGGCCAATAAACGGAGCCGTTTCCAAGATTGTCGACCCGACCGGACCACTCCACGGGATAAAGGGATTTTAGGTGGACATGTCGGTGCATGCGTTGTCGATTTGGGGGCCACACGAGTGAGAAACAGCACCTGGAAAGCAGCCACTCGGGCAGCTTTGCGAGGAAGAAGATGAACAGTTACCCGTTTTTTTTTTTTTTTTTTTACGCAAAAACGGTTTGGGTTAAAATTCGGGATTTTTGCTGATTTTCAATTTAGTCCTCCATCTCTCAATTTATTTCAATATAATTCTCTAATTGACCATTAAACTTCAATTTTGTTGCAATTTGGCCTCTGATTTCAATCAATTCACTTGGTAAAAATTAAATTTGATCTCTTAAAATTCCAATCTTCTTAATTAAGCCTAAATTAGGCTCCCAAACTTAATTTTTCACCAATTAAGCCCCAAATAAAATTAATTTGACCCACTTAAAGTATAATTAAGTCCTTGCACTTAATTAAATCCTTCAATTGGACCTAAATTAATTCTTAAACATAATTAAAATTTAATTTGGCCCATGATTAAATCAAATTGGCCCATTAAAAATTTAATTATGTCATTGGACTTAATTTTTATGCAAATTCATCCAATAATCATTTAATTTGACCTTCGAATTTGCATTTTTTTTTTCTATTCTTGGGTATAATGGGGTACAATTAGGCCTCGAAATTCCTCCAGAAATTGCAGCTTGATTGCTCGGTCTGCTCTCTCCACGTTGCCAACCTTTATTTTATTTTTTGATTTTTATTTTGAAAAAAGAAATTGATTTTTGGGGAATAACCCAGAATTGGGTTATGACAACAATCGATTTTAGTTTTTATTTCCTTTTGTTTTACTTCTATTTTATGTCTTCCTTTTGGTTCGTTTCTTCTTTGCTGGTTGCAGATCTAGCGATGGTCGGCTTTGGTGGCCGCTGCTGGGTAGTTCTGGCGGTGGGTCTGTGGGCGCCGTGAGGAGAAGGGCCAACCGATATGAGACTGAGGGGCCACTGTGCTCGGGCTGTTAGTGTGGCGCTTGGTGGAGGCCAGCGTTGATGGTCTGAAGGAGAAGAAGACGCTGCTGAGGGGAAGGTTTCGGTGCTGAAGGTTGAAGACAAGAGGCAATGTGGGAAGGAAATGGGGACGCCTCTCTATAAGGCTGGTATTAACAGTTGTTTCGGGGTTGGTCTTCGGTGGGAGGCAGATTGGAGGAAGGGAGGGGGTTTTGGTGGTGGTGTGGTCGGCTGAAGAGGTGAAAATGAAGGTAAATGTTGATCGGAAGGGAGATCAGGTGAGGGACTGAACTAGGTCGGGGCTATTAGTTTGTGAGGAGCGGCGAACGACCTCTCTTTTTGGCTGGGAGAGGGGAAGCCTCTGGTGAGGGGCTGTTGGGCTGAAGATTGAGGGGACGGCTGAGAAGGGAAGAAGAGGAATAGGCTGCCGAATGGGTGGGGGGCGGCTGTTTGGGTTAGATAGGTTTAGGGTTAGGTTTTTTTTTTTTTGTATTTTTCTTTTAAAATTGCCCCCCCTTATGCAAGTGTTGGAAACTACTATTTATAGGCAAATATGTTGCTAGGTCTCCCAACTTGGTCCCTCAACTTCTTTCTTTATGTAAATTTGATTTTTCTTGAATTTGTTTTGTATTTTTTGAAAACGAGCAATATCAACGTTTTCAATGATTTAAAAAATAACGCGTGAAAGTCAAACGCGTTCGAACGACCCTTAAAAATTTAAATTCTTTTTAAACGACGCTGAAAATGCTAAAAACGACGCAAATATATTAAAAAAGTATTTTTTTTTTTTTGATGTTTTTCTCTATTTTTGGATTTTTCTGAAAATTTATCAAAACATGGGTCAAAAATTGGGTAGCAACAGATCCCCCCTCTTTACAATGCTTACGAAGCAAAACTCCTCAATGTTTTGCATAGTAAGCTTTGTAAAGAAAAACTTGTCTTCTTATGTTCCTAAGTTGGTCAATCCACTCATCTAAAGACCTTACTTTTTTTTTTCTCTCTCTCTCTTTTTCGTTAACCTGAGATCCCATCTGACGACCTCCTTTACCAAAACCAAAGAATGTTGTAGCTCAGTCAACCTAAAATCCCATATGGAGATTCCCTTTAACCAAAGCTACATGAGATCCCATCTGGCGACCTCATTCAACTAGACTAAAAAATAGTGCAGCTCAGTCAACCTGAAATCCCATCTGGCGATTCCCTTTAACCAAAGCCACCTGAGATCCCATCTGGCGACCTCATTCAACTGGAACTAAAAAAATATGTAGCTCGATTAACCTGAAATCCAATCTGGCGATTCCCTTTAACCAAAGCTACATGAGATCCCATCTGGCGACCTCATTCAACTAGAACTAAAAAATGTATGTAGCTCGGTCAACCTGAAATCCCATCTGGCGATTCCCTTTAACCAAAGCCACATGAGATCCCATCTGGCGACCTCATTCAACTGGAACTAAAAACTGTGTGTAGCTCAGTCAACCTGAAATCCCATCTGGCGATTTCCTTTAACCAAAGCCATATGAGATCCCATCTGGCAACCTCATTCAACTGGAACTAAAAACTGCGTGTAGCTCGGTCAACCTGAAATCCCATCTAGCGATTTCCTTTAACCAAAGCCACCTGAGATCCCATCTGGCGACCTCATTAAACCACAACCAAAAAATATATGTAGCTCGGTCAACCCGAAATCCCATATGGCGATTCCCTTTAACCAAAGCTACTTAAGATCCCATATGGCGACCTCATTCAACTGAAATAAAAGAATGTGTAAAAAGTGGTCTCATTATAATGGGTGACCAACCCAGGTGGAAAGAATGTGAAAAGCGGTCTTATTATGATGGGTGACCTACCCAGGTGGAAAGAATGTGAAAAACAGTCTCATTATGATGGGTGACATACCCAGATGGAAAAAATGTGAAACGCGGTCTCATTGTGATGGGTGACCTACCCAGATGAAAAAAAAATGTGAAAAACAGTCTCCTTATGATGGGTGACCCACCCAGATGAAAAGAATATGAAGTGTGGTCTCATTGTAATGGGTGACCTACCCAAAGAAAAAGGAAAGAGTGGTCTCATTGTAATGGGTGACCCACCCAAGTAGAAGAATGGTCTCATTGTA
The DNA here is from genome assembly GCA_018804465.1 of Populus tomentosa. Taxonomy (NCBI): domain Eukaryota; kingdom Viridiplantae; phylum Streptophyta; class Magnoliopsida; order Malpighiales; family Salicaceae; genus Populus; species Populus tomentosa. The sequence continues at coordinate 2,950,700 of CM031969.1, read as the reverse complement.
ATAGGTGACCTACCCAAATAATAAATAAAAATGGAGAATTGATCGCATTGTAATGGGTGACCTACCCAAAAAAATATTGGTGAGGGCTCCAAGGCACACTCAAAAGGAGGTAGGGTTAGAAAACGCACTACCCAAGAAGTGAGGGCTCAAAGGCACACTTGAAAGGAGATGAGTGCTCAAAAAGGCTCTCGAAATGAGGTAGGGTTAGAAAATGCACTACCCGAATGGTCAAAGGCGCACTCGAAAGGAGGTAGGGTTAGAAAACGCACTACCTGAGAAGTGAGGGCTCAAAGGCGCACTCAAAAGAAAATGAGGGCTCAACGGCGCACTTGAAATGAGGTAGGGTTAGAAAACGCACTACCCGAATGGTGGTGGCTCAAAGGCCCACTCGAAATGAGGTAGGGTTGGAAATGGCACTACCTAAATGGTGGTGGCTCAAAGCCACACTCGGAATGAGGCAGGGTTAGAAAACTCACTACCCAAAAGGTGGTGATGAAACACCGATCTGATAATGTTGAAAGCAATGCATTATGGTCTATATACATGTATACTTACCTGAGAAAAATAGGTCCCCCTTTCTTCATGGTGTCTTTCTTTTCTCAAAAGTTGAAGTGTTGGCAGTGAACTTCAATGACTATTTCGCTCTTACTTACCCACACACACACACACTTTTTTATTATTATTTTCTTTTCTTTTCTTCTTTTTTTCTTTTACATTCACATTTACACAAAATACAAATTCAAAAAACTAAATAAAAATTACATCAAATAATCCAAATTTACAAAATAGTCCCCCAAAACTCCAGAAATTGCAGGGAAGGACTTCTGCACCCGCATGAACAGTGCGACGCGTCTTCCCACGCGCCACCGTCACTGGCGGCGTATGGGTTCACGCGCCGCTGCCGATGGAGGTGGGTGGGTCTGCTCAGCTTCGTCTCCCTGCACCGGTAATGAAAACCACTGTCACCTGCAAAAAGAACAAAACACAACAGCAAGCTGTCCCCTTTTCTTCTCGGTTTTTTCATATCTGCATCCCACAGATCCGGTTGTTTGGGCTTCTTTTTCTTCTCCGTTTCAAATCAGATCTGTTTCTTCTACAAATCTGTTATGTGTTTCTTCTTCTTCTCCTCTGCTTCGGGTGGCAGATCAGAGACTTTACTGCTGTTGTCGTCTGCTCAGCTGACTTCGTTGTGGAGAAAAGAGCAGTTGTTGAGCAGGGAGGCTGAAAGAAGGAAGAGGATGAGCGGCGGCTGGTTTCTGTGGGTGCCACCGATTAGGTGCTGTCGGTTGGTCTGTGGCTGTCGCTGTTGATGGCTGAGAGGAGCGGCGCTGCTGAGGTTGGAGCGGCAGGTGTGGCCGCTGGTTTCGAGCAAAAGAAGAGGAAGACTTGACTGGTTACTAGACCAAGAATAAAAGGAAGTGAGGGGGACGACCGATTCTTGTTTCTTTTAGGCAGAGGGGAGATCTGTGAGGGGCTGTTTTGGTTATGATCTGTGGGGAAGGAAAGGCTGCGTGTGGCTAGAGATGGCTTTGTTTCTATGGTTTCTGGCCGGGAAAAGGGAGAGTGAGGGAAATGGAAGCAGGGAGAAAAAGGGAGAGGAGCTTGTCTCTTGGCCGGCGGCTGAAAAAATATCAAAACCAAGGGGGCTGTTTGGTTTGTCAAGGTTGCTGCTGTTTGGGGGAGCAACAAACCAGGAAAAAGGAGGCCGGGTGTGGCTGGTCTAAGGGGGGAAGAAGATAGTGGAACCAGCTGAAGAGGAAAACCAAAAACGTGGGGGGCGGCTCCTCTTGAAAAAAGATGGGTTTAGGTTTAGGTTTTTTTTTGTATTTTTTTCTGATGTTGTCAAAATTACCCCCTTACAAAATGACCCCCCCAGATTTGTGTGTTAAAGGTTGCTATTTATAGGCAAAATATTTTTTCGGGCTTTAAAATTGGTCCCTCAATTTTTTCAATCAATTCACTTGGTAAAAATTAAATTTGGTCTTAAAATTTCAATCTTTTCAATTAAGTCCAAATTAGGCTCCCAAACTTAATTTTTCACCAATTAAGCCCCCAAATTAATTTGACCCATTTAAAGTATAATTAAGTCTTTGCACTTAATTAAATCCTTCAATTGAATCTAAATTAATTCTTAAACATAATTAAAATTTAATTTGGCCCATGATTAAATCAAATTGGCCCATTAAAAATTTAATTATGTCATTGGACTTAATTTTTATGCAAATTCGTCCAATAATCATTTAATTTGACCTTCGAATTTGCATTTAATTTGACCTTCTTTTGCCTATTTTTGCAGTCTTTTTTTTTTATCAGCTTTCTCCACATTGCCAACCTTTATTTTATTTTTTGATTTTTATTTGAAAAAAAGTGAAATTTGGGGAATAACCCAAAATTGGGTTATGACAGGCGCCGTGAGGAGAAGGGCCAATCGATCTGAGACTGAGGGCGCCGCTGTGCTCGGGCTATTAGTGTGGCGCTTGGTGGAGGCCGGCGTTGATGGTCTGAAGGAGAAGAAGACGCTGCTGAGGGGAAGGTTTCGGTGCTGAAGGTTGAAGACAAGAGGCAATGTGGGAAGGAAATGGGGACGCCTCTCTATAAGGCTGGTATTAACAGTTGTTTCGGGGTTGGTCTTCGGTGGGAGGCAGATCGGAGGAAGGGAGGGGGTTTTGGTGGTGGTGTGGTCGGCTGAAGAGGTGAAAATGAAGGTAAATGTTGATCGGAAGGAAGATCAGGTGAGGGACTGAACTGGGTCGGGGCTGTTAGTCTGTAAGGAGCGGCGAACGGCCTCTCTTTTTGGCTGGGAGAGGGGAAGCCTCTGGTGAGGGGCTGTTGAGCTGAAGATTGAGGGGACGGCTGAGAAGGGAAGAAGAGGAATAGGTTGCTGAATGGGTGGGGGGCGGCTGTTTGGGTTAGATAGGTTTAGGGTTAGGTTTTTTTTTTGTATTTTTCTTTTAAAATTGCCCCCCCTTATGCAAGTGTTGGAAACTACTATTTATAGGCAAATATGTTGCTAGGTCTCCCAACTTGGTCCCTCAACTTCTTTCTTTTTGTAAATTTGAGTTTTCTTGATTTTTTTTGTATTTTTTGAAAACGAGCAATATCAACGTCGACTCGATAAGGAAAATCAATGATTTAAAAAATAACGCGTGAAAAGTCGAACGCGTGCGAATGACCCTTAAAAATTTAAGTTCTTTTTAGACGACGCTGAAAATGCTAAAAACGACGCAAATATATTAAAAAAGTATTTTTTTTTGGATTTTCGATGTTTTTCTCTATTTTTGGATTTTTCTGAAAATTTATCAAAACATGGGTCAAACATTGGGTAGCAACAGACATTGTTAAGCTTGATGAACAACGAGAGCATTAATCGTCAAAGATAGCCTAAGATAGGCACTGCATTTACAATTGAGTGATGGCTAGCACATGAATGAGCCAACGCATCGAAAGAACAAAGAAAGCTTCGGGATGCAAACAAAGGCACCCTATGACGATGGATCATCAAAGAGGGGGGGACCTATATTTCAAATTAGGTAAGGATGCATGCATGTCATCTAACCTCAAAGAATTGCATATATTTTTGATTTGTTACAAGAAAATCCTCAATGAAGTCCAGCAAGATTGTGGACAAAAAGAATCATTGAGTTGATAATAACAAAGAATCATCGATTTAGATCCTGAAATGAGAAGAGATTGAGATGAACCCTGCCGGTAGGAAAATCTCAAAGAAACAAGAAGATCAACCCTGTCATCAAGAGGAGTCCTCAAGTCAACCCTACAATCAGAAAGCCCTAAGCTTGTCAGCCTTATCCTGTCAGGACTTCTCTAGCTAAGTCTTTTTACCAGGTAAGTCACATTTGCATTTGGGTGGGTCGCCCATTATAGCAGACCAGTTTCATCTTCCATTTGGGTAGGTCATCCATTATAATAAGACCATCTTTCATCTGGGTAGGTCACCCATAACAATAAGACCACTTTTCACTTTTTGTCTGGGTAGGGCACTCATTATAATGAGACCATCATTATTTTTTCTGGGTAGGTCACCTGTAATAATGAGACCATTATCATTTTTCTGGGTAGGTCACCCATCGTAATAAGACCATCATATTTTTTAGGTAGGTCACCCATCATAATAAGACCATTATCTTCCATCTGGGTAGGTGATTGTGCATCAAAAGTATCATTAAGTCTTTTATTTTACATATGTATTTATTGTTTTTATTTGGGTTTTTTATAATAAGTAATGTGCTTTTAGTAATGAAGTTTCTTTTAATGTTTCGATAGGTTTTTGGAGCTTAAATGAATTATTTCAGAAAATTCAATGTCGGAATTTGGAACAAAGAATTGAAGAGAAATTTAGTTGAAGATTGAAGCAAATCTTGGTTCAAATAAGTGCTCCAAATTTGTCCCAAAAATCAATTCTATTCCAATTCTAGAAAAGAATATCATATGATCTATTTCAAGCCCAAACTTGCCTTATGTTGTGTGCAAACTTCAACCATCAAACACTCAAGGTTTCAATGTCAATCTTAGCCCAAATAATAGGTGCATTTGTATACTTATTTGATGCTTAAATTCAGCCCCAAATCAGCCTCCAAATCAGCCCAAGCACAATCCATGATCCTACATGTCCACACAACAAATAACATTTGATTTATTTTGGGTAATTCATTGATCCAAGAGGGCAAGCACATGGATGGAAAGCTGGAGGGAACATTGTGACATTATTTTGGGTCAAAAAGAAGAAAGAGACAGCTCATAAAGGAGGAAGAAAAATGTGCACCAAAGTGTTCTCCAAGCTGGCCTGATTTGATTTTCCAGAACACCTTTCGGTGTTTTGCCCATAACGTTTGACTCAGATGTCCAAATGAGTTGTTCTTTAATGATCTGGAAAGATAACAGAATTGCCTATAAATATGTCTCAATATCCATCTCCAGGGGAGGCTTCTAAGAGGGTCGAATTGCTGTCCAAAGTTAGAGTTAGATTTGTGTCTGAATTTTTACCGAAATTCTGTTGTGTTCTTCTTTGTAGATTTCGGTTCTTTAGTTTGTAAAACTTATTATTTCAGTTTGATTCAAGTTATTTCATGTTTATTAAAGTGTTCTTATATATAATCATGGTTGGCTAATCTCTTTCTTGGATCCAAATCAAGGATGATGGTGATTGAGGTGAGTTCTTTAAGATATGAATGAATCTTAATGTTTATCTTCTCATTTTCTTCATGAATGTTTTATTATTGCAAAGAAATTTTAGAAATCATTTAGGTAATGTTATAATCTTGAATTTTTATGCACAAACATTAGTTTTGGTATAGAGATCGCTTGATTCAATGTCTTACTTAATATGAAAGTACTTGTCCATTCTTAAGCAATAATCAATCTTCATCTTTTTAAACTTCATTGTAATATCTTCCGATCTAATATCATCATCGTTGATATTAGGTTGAGTTATCTTATATATGTTGAAGAAATCACCAATACATCACCATTAAAATTGATTTGGACCAAGACTTACTTTTTCTTGTCTTTTAAAATCTATTTTCACTTTTTCATCTTTGAAAACAAATCCATCAATTATTTTCAACCAAGTTATTGTTAATTTAATTTCTCTCGAGTTTTTTTTGTTACCTAGCTTAATTTCCAGATCTAGCTCTCTGTGGATATGACCTCGATCTTAACAAGTTAATTGCTACATCGCACACTCGTGCACTTGCGAGTTAAAACAAGCCGATCATAAAAAGCGGTCAAGCAGTAGGTCACCCATCATAATGAGACCATCATCATTCTCTGGGTAGGTCACCCATAACAATGAGACCATTTCACATATCATCAATTTGCATTTAGGTAGGTCACCCATCATAATGAGACCATCATTTCCAGTTGGGCAGGTCGCCCATTATAATGAGACCACATTTCATCTTTCATTTGGGTAGGTCACCCATAACAATAAGACCAATTCACATTTTGATTATATTTTTTGGGTAGGTCACCCATCATAATGAGACCATCATCTTTTGTTTGGGTAGGTCACCCATCATAATAAGACCATCATCTCTTCATGTGGGTAGATCACCCATCATAATGAGACCATCTTTCTTTTCTAGGTAGGTCACCCATCACAATGAGACCATCATCATTGCATCTGAGTAGGTCACCCATCACAATGAGACCATCATTTTTTTCATTTGGGTAGGTCGCCCATCACAATGAGACTATCATTTTTTTTTCTAGGTAGGTCACCTATTACAATGAGACCACTTCATATTTTTATCATCTTCCATCTAGGTAGGTCACCCATCACAATGAGACCATCATTCTGTGGGTAGGTCACCCATCATAATGAGACCATCATCTTGCATCTGGGTAGGTTACTAATCACAATGAGACCATTATTTTTTTTATTCGGGTAAGTCCCCCATCACAATGAGACTATCATTTTTTTTTCTGGGTAGGTCACCCATTACAATGAGACCACTTCACATTTTTATCATCTTCATCTGGGTAGGTCACCCATTATAATGAGACCATCATTGTTTCTTTGGATAGGTCAACCAGCATAATGAGACCATCAATTTCCACTTGGGTAGGTCACCCATTACAATGAGACCACACACGCATCTTTATATCGGTTCTGGTTAAAGGAGATCGCCATATGGGATCTCAGGATAACCCAACCATACACAGAATTTAGCTTTGGTTAAAGGGAATCGCCATATGGGATTTCAGGTTGACCAAGCTACACACCGATTTTGGTTTTGGTTAAAGGAGATCACCAGATGAGATCTCAGGTTAACCCAATCAAAAGGGCAGGTCGCCCGTGAAAGTAGACTAGCGTGAGTATGTGTGGTTAGGTCGCCCTTGAAAATAGACCGCAATATGTATAGGTAGGTCGCCCGTGAAAATAGACCACCAATGAGTATGTGTAGGCAGGTCGTTTTCAAAAAAACAAAGGAAAACCCAAAAAATAGACCACCAATGAGTATGTGTAGGCAGGTCGTTTTCAAAAAAACAAAGGAAAACCCAAAAAATATATTTTTGATGTATTTGCATCGTTTTTAGCATTTTCAACGTCATCTCAAAAAAAATTAAATTTTCAAAGGTTTTGAACGTGTTCAACTTTAAACACGTTAATTTTACCATCACTGATTTTTCTTGTTGAGTCGACGTTGATATTACTCGCTTTCAAAAATACTAAAAAAATCAAAATTTACAAAAAAAGAAAAGAAAAGAAAAGAAAAAGTTGGGGGACTAGTTTGGAAGCCTAGCAAAACTTATCCTAAAAATTGTGAAAAAAAAAAGGGAAAAGAAAAAACCTAAAAAATCTATCTTCTCTGCAGCTGCCCCCCTTTCCTTGAAAAAAAAAACCAATCTTTCTTCATCACGGGGAAAAGCCGCCACCCTTGGAAACGAAGTCGGCCACCCCTCCCTTTGAAAAAACTTGAGCTCTCATCCTCGGGGTGCTCTCCCAAAACCAGAAAAGCTCCTCCATTTTCGCTCCCAGCAGACGGTTTTCACTGCTTCCCTCATAACCAGGACAACCCCAAACACCAGGCAGCCACCACCCTTTGAAACCAAGTCGGCCCCTTTGAAAAATCAGAGAACCCCTCTCAGCCATGGGAATCTGCTCCCTTCTCCCCATTTTTCCAAGACTGTAGCCGCAGCCTCCTCCTCTCTTTTGGAAAGAAAAAAAAAATGAAGAGCCTCGGCCGGGATCCTGCTCCTTCAAAAATCCCACCGGCCCCCTTCCTTTTTTAATTTTCATCTTCCTCTGGCAAGCTTCCCCTTGCGACCCAAAGCCAGCCGGCCGCGCCCCTCCACTGGCCGCCGATCTCCCCCTCCACTGAGTCAGTGGGCCAGGACGACATTGCCGCCCACTGACTTAGGCGACAACAGCGCCACAGCAACACCCTAGCGCCACCGTCAACTCCAGCATCACCGAGGTCACCGCCAGCAATCCAAGCCCGGCAGAACCCACAGAACCCCTCTTGGTCTGGCGCAGCAACCTCCACTCATGAAGAGGAAGAACTAAACTCAGATCTGAAAAGTAACGAAGACTGGGAACGGATGAAAAAAAAAAAAAAAACTTAAAACAGACTGCTTGTGTTTCTCTTTTCTTCCTGTTGCAAGTCACGGTGAAAGCCACTACGGGCAGTGAAGAGAAGAGAGGAGGAAACTGTTCCAGAACCCCCTGCTTGTTGGGCTTTCATGCACGCGCTGCGCAGTGGCAGTGGCGCGTGGAGAAGACTCGCCACCACTATTCCCGCGCCCAGAAACCTTCCAGGACTGTTCCGGGCCTTCCCTGCAATTACTGTAGATTTTTGGGTATTTATTTTGTAATTTTTAAATTGTATTTGCTTTATTTTGAATTTTTGTTATTTGTTTTTACATGTAGAAAAGGATGTATAAGAAAAATAATAGGAAGAAAAGAGATGTGTGTGTGTATTTTTATTTATGTTATTGAATTATAAAAACTAAAAAGAAAAAAGAATTAAGTGTTTAATTTGAATATGGTTAAATATCTTAAAGGATAAATAAAATCATGTTTTATTTTTCATAAAAATATAAGAACAAGTTTTTACATATATTCTGAGATTTAATAACTGATTTATCAAAGCTTTAGAATTTGATTAATATTTTAAATTTTTAAATCGCATTAAATCACAAAGCAGTTTATCTCAAGTAGGGTGTACTAGGGGTGTTAATACCTTTTCTAGCCATAATCAGTCTCTTATTCTCGAATTGTAACGACTAGTACATCTGGGTTTCCTAGTAATTATCTATTAAATACTAGGCGATAACTTTTAAGAACTCAAATCAAGCAAACAAACAAAAAAATTGCTGAATCGCTGCGCCGGATGATGTGCAACAATGTTGATGAAAGATTAGAAGAAAATAAACTCTTTGATATTCGTGATGTTAGAGTTAAGGGTGCAATCAAAACGGAGAAGTTATCTTGTTGCTCATATTGCAAAAAGATGCTTGAATTTGACAGTGGCAGGACTCCATCATCTCATGTGAACCACTGATAAATATTAAAACATGGTGATTTAAGAAGGCATAACAATGGAGTAAGGGGATTATTTTTCCTGTTGTTACTGTTATTGTATAATAAAACTAAAGTTTGCTGAATCGCTATAAATTAAACACGTGTGTCTGTCTCTGTTTTTCTTTTCCCTTGTTACTATTTTGATGTGAATTAAACAAATAAACATGCAATATGCTTAATTTATCATGAGGGTGTAAATTATGCTGATTTTGCAGGTCATTAACTTGTCGAAGAATAATGTCGTTCGATGTCAACCTCTGCTGTAATAAAGGAGGAGAGAAAAATTGGAGGATTAGGGTCCACACAGAAACACTCAGTTCAATAACTTAAGTTTGAGATTTCACGTTGGAAATTTCGGTTAAGTTTCTCCATGATATAGATTTTCTATATAAAAGTGATTTAATCAACGGACAAAACTTGAAATATAGAAGCTTTGATTTAAGAGTTATAATGGATTATTATTTTTTGTTGAAAAGTAAAACAGAAGAAAAAAATTGTAGCTTCCTCTTAGATTATTTAAAATTCTATGATAATACAATAGTTAAATTATCAAGTAATTGTCCTGTACTTCCCCTGTTTTATTCATAGCATCGTCGTCTACACGCTATTCTCTTTAGTTTTGGACTACTCGTCTTTGAATTGGTTGGACGAAAGTCACCACAACTCAATTTGAGAATCTGAATTTATAGTCTTGTGGAATTTATACATTATTAATCAAAGCTCGGAAGTTGGGAAGAAACATCCCAACTCCAAATCCTACAGAAACTTGTGGAAATATTAGCATCCCTTTTCCATTTGGAATAGGAATTCGATTTCAAAAGGATAGCCTCCTTCTTGAAGTATTAAATTCCTATGATTCTGAAATTTATTTTTTTTCGACTTCTAAACAATGGATTTACAATCTTTCTTCTCTTCTTTCCGTAGCAGCCAAACAAGAACAAAAAAATTAACGGTAAAAAAAAAAAAAACTTGAAAGAATTGGAAATAAAAAATTGTAACTCAGTTGATGTTAGTGTTTTTTGTTGGAGTTAAAAAGTAGCGTTGTAGGAGTTTAAGGATAACAAAACAAAGATATAAAACAAAATAACAAGAAGAAGATTTGACATGTACTGAAGATCATCTTGGGATTTCTTGCAAAGGGATTAACAAATTGGGTTAATTGATTGTGGCAAGATGTTTCTATTGCTCTAAATGCACTTACTTTTGTTAATTTTTATGGGGGATCGAAAAACCCTAAATTTAGAAATTTAGGGTTTGTGTGTGTTTGTATTTGGAAAGGTAACATAGTGTAGTTATTGGTTAATTTTGGGTTAGATAACATGGCTAAGGATTAAATTAAACATATTAAAAAATAATTTTTTAAAATTTGGGACCATAAGCGAGCAGACATGGTAGGGATTTTGGGGAAATATTTTATTCATAGCATCGTCGTCTACACGCTCCCTTTCTATCTTTAATTTCTCTATTCTGAGTTCCAACACATTTAAGTGGTTCAAAGCCTACTGTTTCTTCTCTTTACTTTTAGACTAATCGTCTTTAATTTGAGAGTCTTAATTTATAGTCTTATGGAATTTATACATTATTAATAGAAGCTTGGAAGTTGGGAAGAAACATCCTACGACTACTCGAATTAAAAATATGGAAAGAAACATCAATTTGAGAAATAATTTATACATTATTTCTTCTCAATGTTCACTTTCCGGTTGGACCCAAGAAATGCAGCGTAAGCTATCAGCTTTTGGCCTTCATACTGATGCTTTAGCTTTTATTAATCTTTCTCTGCTCGACAATGCAAAAGATCGACATAATGGAAACAAAAGATACTAAACATAAACAAAGACTTGACCATAAATTGGTTAGACTAATCCTCTTTGAATTGCTTAGACGAAAGTCACCATCACTCATCAATTTGAGAGTCTTAATTTATAGTCTTGTGGAATTTTTACATTATTAATCAAAGCTTGGAAGTTGGAAAGAAACATCCTACAACTACTCGAATTAAAAATATGGAAGGCCACCATACTATATATATATATAGATAGATTGAGAGAGAACTTTTCATTGAATTTGCTTCAAATGATTTGGACAGTTCGTTTACTCTTTTAAGGCAGTCTTCTCTGTCTCAATTAGTATTTTTTTTCTCACAAATATAGGGAGCAAAGAAAGATCTTTCCCCTCTCTCTCTCTCTCTCCCCTTCCATTATTGATCTCCAGCAGCATCTAAATCTGCAATAGAAGGGAAGGCATGATTCCTCGTAGTGTCTCTCTAATTTTTTTCCTGCTATTTCTAGTCCCTGAAATAGCAACTGTATCAGCACTAATTATGGCGAAGCCTAATTGTAAAGACACTTGTGGAAACATTAGCATCCCTTTTCCATTTGGAATAGGAACAGGTTGTTCCATGAATGACTGGTTCTCAGTTGATTGCAACAAAACAACCGCGGATTCTCCTAGCAGGGCTTTCTTAAGCAGAATCAACATGGAGGTCTTGGAGATTTCAATAAGGTACGGTAATCCTACGGTTCGAGTAAACAGTCCAATAATTTCCTCCGGCTGTTCCGGTAGAGGTGCTAACATATCCATTGATATGACTGGAAGTCCTTTCGCCTTCTCTTCCTCAAATACCTTCATCGCAATGGGCTGCAACAAGCGTGCTTTATTGAACGGAATTGAGCCACAAATTGTTGGGTGCACGTCAACTTGCGGTGCTAATAATTTGACTAGTTCTAGTGCTGAAGGGAAAGAAAATAGATACTGTTCTGGTAACAATTGCTGCCAGACCACAATTCCCTCGAGTCTCCAGGTTTTCAGCGTGAGTTTGGGGAACGCAGAGGACCCTAATGATCAAGGCAGAAATCAATGCAAGGTAGCTTTTATAGTAGAGAGAGCATGGTTCTGGAACAATATATCAAGTCCCGAGGAGGTGCAATATATGCAATATGTTCCAGTTATCCTGCGTTGGTTTATGTATTATGGTACTGACATCCCTGAAGGTGTAACATTTTATTCTGATGCAAAGAATTCTGATGCAATGTATTGCAACCTCCCTTTGAACTTAAGTTCTGGTGGGTTGGGTTTGAGTACAGTAACATTGTATTCCAATTCAAGTACTTGTAGTTGCAACGATGGCTATGATGGCAATCCGTATCTTCCTGATGGATGCACTGGTATGATTCGAACACGCTTAATGTGATTTAATCTTTTTTTTTCTTAAGAAAAAATAATGGAGTACTGAAGCTTTAGAATAGAGTTGAAGCATAAATTCACCATGCAATATCATTCTAGTACTTTTGAATGGCTCCAATCACAAGAATATACTCACTCATTGGATTTCCTGAATCAGATATCGATGAGTGCAAAATTCCCAGGGGAAATTGGTGTTCGGGGATGACAAAATGTGTGAATGTGCCGGGGTGGTACAAGTGCGAGCTCGACAAAGCTAAGATCACTTTCTTGAGTAAGTTTCTGTCTCTTAATTCTTTTTTTCCTTCGTAATTCCTTCGTAATTTATAGGAACCTGAAACATTGGGTATGTTTGAATATTGATTTTATTTGTGTGAAAATTGTAAATACTAATCGATTCGGTATGTTTGACTTGGAAAGCTCTCCATTTGCACTTCAAGAAGAAAAAAACTATTTGTAAAAAAAAATATTGATTTTATTTGTGGGAATAAAAAGAAAAGTGGTAAGTTAATTAAAAAATTAGGTTAATTGATTTGTTTATCTTTATGTATTGTATTTATTCTTCCACGTGTTATTTTAAAAAAAAATTCATTTTAAGAAATTTTCAGTCTTCGTATGCACGGATATATAGATATTTTCTCTTATATACTCTTTTGTTACTGTTTGGATGAAAATAGCCCTAAGACCTCCAACATAAAAAGTAAGTCTTAAAAAAAAAACATATTTAAAAAAAAAAAAAAAAAAAAAAAAAAACCTAAAATGAAAAAACCTGGAGACTACCAAAACATTTTAAATAGAACATAGATATTTTAAAAAAAAATGGTAACTCATAAAATTTTTAAAAAATCCATACCATGTGAAACTTATTTTTTTTCCCTTGCGAGCAATGGCAGTTCTAGGTGCGGCCACTGGATTGTTGTTGCTGCTTGTTGGTATTTGGCGGTTATATAAACTTGTAAAAAAAAGGAAGAACATTGAACTGAAGAAGAAGTTCTTCAAACGAAATGGTGGTTTATTGCTGCAGCAACAATTATCATCAAGTGATGGAAGCATTCACAAAACAAAAATATTTACTTCCAAGGAGCTGGAAAAGGCAACCGATCGTTTTAATGATAATAGAATACTTGGTCAAGGTGGCCAAGGAACTGTTTATAAAGGAATGCTAGCAGATGGAATGATCGTTGCTGTCAAAAAATCCAAAATGGTGGATGAAGAAAAGTTGGAAGAATTTATCAATGAGGTCGTCATCCTTTCACAAGTCAATCATAGAAATGTGGTCAAGTTGCTAGGTTGTTGTTTAGAGACGGAGGTTCCTCTGCTAGTCTATGAATTCATTCCAAATGGAAATCTCTTTGAGTATATTCATGACCAGAAGGAGGAGTTCGAGTTTTCATGGGAAATGCGACTAAGGATTGCTACAGAAGTTGCTAGGGCACTTTCTTATCTTCATTCCGCAGCATCCATTCCGGTTTACCACCGTGATGTCAAGTCTACAAATATAATGTTAGATGAGAAGTTCAGAGCAAAAGTATCAGATTTCGGAACTTCAAGATCGATCGCCATTGATCAAACTCATCTAACCACTCATGTTCAAGGCACTTTTGGATACTTGGACCCAGAGTACTTCCAGTCTAGCCAGTTTACCGGAAAAAGTGACGTCTACAGTTTTGGTGTTGTTCTTGCAGAGCTCTTGAGTGGGCAAAAACCAATTTCTTATGAAAGGTCGGAAGAAAGGGGAAGTTTAGCCACTCATTTTATTCTTTTGATGGAAGAGAACAAGATATTTGATATTCTTGATGAACGAATTATGGGGCAGGACCGTGACGAAGAAGTTATCGCAGTCGCTAAGCTTGCAAGAAGATGCTTGAACTTGAATGGAAGGAAACGACCAACAATGAGAGAAGTCGCGATAGAGTTGGAGCAGATTGGGCTGTCAAAAGGAGCTCTTCATGCACAACAAAGTAGTAAAGAACTTGAAAACGTATGGGAAATTGCTCGGCCTCCTACTTCAGTAACAATATTTGGCGATTTTAGAAATGGCACGGCTCCATCTTTGGATGTCCAAGCATTGATTTCTCACGAAACATGGTGATTAAGTACATCCATGGCATTTATGTTCATTTGATTTGCATGAGTTTTAGACAATTTTAAGATTTTCTCGTTGTATTTCCCTTCATCAGACGTTCCTAAACTAATCGAACAACATATATGTATAATTAGTATTTTGTGCCTACTCCCAGCAAAAGTTACTCTAAATCCGAAAGTTGAAAGATTATATTTTAGTTTCAATAATAGTTATTAAATTTTGTCTATTTTAGTTCTTAATTTTTAAATTATAAACTTTTAGTTCTTAATAATTTATAAAATTCAATTTCAGTCATAAACTTCATTTTCTTTATTTATTGGTCCCAGTTTAAAAGAATGGCTAAATTCTCATGGTAAAGAAAAAACTTCTCGATTAAAATCGATTCAAGAAAAACATGAAACATGTCTCTTTTATCCAAACTATGTCCATCATTTTTGTATCTTGAGATAGTATCAAGTATCAACCGCTATTTTAGCAACGTATTACTGAATTAAATTTTTTTCTGAATATTGGAGATGGTGCTGCCGTTGTCAAAGGTCCAATTATGTCCTCCAGTTGTTCCGGTAGGCAATCCGGTCCACCTGTGAACTCGGAGGGAAGTCCTTTCTTTTTCTCCTTCAGTAATCTGTTCATTGCAGTCGGCTGCAACATCCGTGCTCTATTGACAGAGATTGGACCCCAAGTCAGTGGATGCGACTCAACATGCGTTCCCTACTATAATCATACAACCATTATTTTTGGGCAAGAAATTAATAGTCTCTGTTCTGGTAAGCACTGCTGCGTAGCCAGAGCTCCTTTCAGGATGTTTAATAGTCTCTGTTCTGGTAAGCACTGTTCGGGTTTTTAATCCAAGTCTAGAAACTAAAAATGAGAGTCAAGACAGCAGTGGATTCAAGCTTACTTTACTAGCAGACCAAGAATGGGTTGCGTTCTCCGATACAAACAATCTGCAAGTGTTTCATGATCGGGAATATGTTCCGGTGGTGCTGGCTTGGGTGATGGATTACAAGCTTTGGAAATATGACCCCAAGACCACGAGTTGCAAATATTTCCTTCTTCAGCACTCTTATGACTTTAGCATACGAACAAGGGCGGAGCCTTTCACAAGGCTCCGTTGGGCTGTAGCCCAGGTAGGATTAAAAAAAAAAAAAACTGAAAAAAAAAACTCCGGTGAGTCAAACCTCTTCCGAGTCATCAATGTTGCAGCCACTCAGTTACTTTTCTTCGCCATAGCCAACCATATGTTCTCAATTGTTGGTGATGATGCCTAAGCCCTTTACCACCTCACTCATCATGCTAGGACCTCGCCAAACCATGTATGTTTTGATCTCTGGAGACCGACTACCTGGCTGATATTATACGGCAGCCTGAGCTTATCAAGGTGCACAAAATGCACCATTTGATAGCACTACAACCAGGGGTGAAGGCATGTAAAGGTTTGAGTGGGCTTCTAGGTTAAGATTTTAAAATATTTTTTTACTAGTTTTATATATGAAAAAATTAATAATTCTCGATTGAGTTATTAAATTTTTTTGAAAATTTACATGGAGCTTTCTAATATGATATTTTAACTTGAGTTAAAATTTAAGAATTTTTAAATAAATTCAGAAATTTGATAAAAAAATCACAACTTAATTAGTTTTTTACGTTATTGGGTGTAATTCTCAATCCGACCATCGGATTGAGCTTAAATTTTACGAGAGATCTTAAACTATATTGAATAAATTTTTCTTAAAATTTTAGGATGAACGGGGCTTGGTAGTGTTAACAAAAAAAAACCATCAAATAAAAGCAAAACGACTCATTAAGGGTAAAATAGTTATTTATCATTAAAAAATAAAACAAATTAGCTCTTCCTTCCTTTTATATATTGCCAACTAGACAGAAGCATAATAGAAAAAGAAAAAAAAAGACGAGAGAGAAAAGGAGAAAAGTAATGGAAAAACAAAAAAAAAAAAACCAAGGAAAAAATATAAGAAAATTGAAAAACTAACCTTGTAAATTTACAAAGTCTAACTTATAAAACACCAATCTAAGAAAGAATCAAATAAAAGGAGGAGGAATTGAAAGAGGAAAAAAATTTTAATTACTTAGTTTTTCAATTGACATGAAATTGTTATTTTATTTCAATTGAGGGGTTGTTACAATATCAATTCAGATTCGATCATTGATGAATTATATTCTACAAAACATCAAAGGATATAATTTCAATAGCGCATTTATTTTTATTTTCATTTTCATTTTATGTTTTTTTAAATTTATTTTTTAATATTTTAGGTTGTATATTTGAATTAAAATTTTACTGTTAGCTTTAAAAATTCATGTATATAAAATAATAATTTATCCTAACAAAAATTTATAAAAAATTTATATATTTATTTAATAATCTAGAACAGAAAAACTTTCTGGCTCTGCCCATGCATAGTAATGTTCTTGCCGGAATGGTTATAAGGGCAACCCTTACCTTGGGTGCGTCGGTAAAGTTACTGTTTAAGAAAAGACTTTATGTTGCTTTTAGCTCTTGATTTGATACCGTTTGTTTACATGGCATGCCAAAACAATGCGTACCCATGCCTGAGTTATAATTTCCTTACTGTACCCATGCCTCAACCACTTCTTATTTGGTCAATTTCATATAACCTCTACGTACTGCTGGTGATAATCGATGCATTATGAACATCTACTTTATAACAATTAATTATACATTTTTTTGCCTGCAGGTATATCTAAGCAAAGCTACTGTAGCTCAAGTCCCTAGCTAGTTGCTATGACTATTGCTGTTATAGGCTTTCTCATTACTCTTTCTGACAAATCAATGCGAGATCTGGCTTTAAGGCAAACTTGAATTAATGCAAAACAAATCAGAATATATAGCTAATCAAGGAACTTGGATTAAAAAGTTGAAGCAAAAAAAAAAGAGAGAGAGAGAGATGACGATGACACTGAATATTTTCTAGACCTGAGAGTACAACTCCATTGATATTCCTTCAAACTAGAGTGCTGCCCATGAATGTATCAGGCGCGTAAGTGAACCCTAACCAGCCTTCACACAGTCCAAACATCATTCCCTCATAGCAATTCAATTTCTCGAGATCAATTTTAGCACACGACTCCTTAAATCTCACGAATGTCTGAAGAGTTAACAAGCTATCAGATCCTGCCTGGTGCCTTCTTCCCGTTATTCGTTCAACACCAAGTAACATAGCCACCCTCTTCAATCCACCGTACAAGCCACTAATGCATCCCATCATGAATTTTGTATCATAAACTCGAACCCCAAAGAAGAACCTCAACATCCCCAAAAACGACCGCATATCACTTGGCAACTCTCGTTTAGTTAAAATCTTGATCAAGAATCCAAAATCACAAGCGCCATGAAAAGTAATCCAAGTTATTGAAGAATTATTGGAAACGAGTCCAGAACTCAAAATCAGCCTTCCAAAATCTGAGGAATCAATACCCTTCTCTCTGTTCTTCTTCAAATCAATACCTTGGCGTTCAAGTAGCCCAATAGACTCTTCATTGTGATGATCGTGCTTGATATTGAAATCCCGGAAATTAAACTGCCACGCATAGTGGAATTCTGTTCCGAAACTTGGAAGATTTCCATGTGAATCAGAAATAGTCATCCCAAGTTGAATTATTTTCAAGAGATCAACATTCGACTTCATGAGACAGTAGTTTTCATAGGGAGTGGCATGAGACAGCGAGCTCTTGTCACGATTTAATTGAAAGATAGTACCAGGGAATTCTGTGTCCAAAGCAACCAAGGGGAAGCGAGAGATCGCTTCCTTGATTAGAAAAAACTCATATACGAGGTTGTCTGCCCAGACTTCGCGCAGATGTACTGGTTTGCTGCTGTTCATCGTTGACGCTGTTGTGATTTGATTCATCGTTGACGCTGTTGTGATTTGATTCATCGTTGACGCTGTTGTGATTTGAAGATCCAATGCAAGTTGAGCTATTTCAATGGCTTAGGTTGCCAATCTATAGCCAAGATCAGAAGGGGTGGTCCGAAGTTGATGAGGAGTGTATGGAATCCTTGTTTCTTCTGTTTTCCCATCTCAAAATTAAAAAAAGGAGATCATTCCTATGTTTCCTGCCATGAGAAGGATTGTCCTAATGGAGTTCTACTTTCAGCGTCTTAAATTAATTCGGTTTATAATTACAACCTCTTTATATAATCAAGGAGTCCTTAACGATTAAGACACTTAATTACCTACCTAATATCCAATCAGGGAGGGATTAAAAAAACAAATTGCATGTATTGTTCAATCCATCTGTTTCAAAGATATTATTTCATTTAACTTTTCAGCAATTATTTACGTATCTTATTTCAAATTATTTTATTTATCATTTGAAAGTAAATAAGAGAGAATCTTGAGTGGAAGAATTAAAATAAATTATAATTAGAGGTTTAACATATAGTAAAATCAAGTAATTAATTGTTTAATTTTGCTAAATCAAGAAGACAAATTATAGCTTTGTAGCAGGTCGATCCTACTTCTCGTTCATTGAATAATGATTTCATTCATCAAAAAACTTACAACACAGATAAATTATATCTAGAAACATAAATTTTTTACCAATTAAATTTTATCATGTGTTATTTTATTCTTTTAAAAAAATTTAAATAAAAAACATAAAAAATAAATGAGTCTTTATATATTTCTTGACCAATAAAAAAGTTACACTTGGGATGAAATATTCAAGATATTTTGTCATAAATATAAGATCCTGTCAATAAATATTAACTAATAATATTCAAGATATTCAAGATATTTTACTGTATGTTATAATAATAATAATAATTTTACAATCCTTTTATTTTATTTTGGTTATTTATGGGTTTTTTTATGATTTATTTTATTGTTCATCAAATCAAAAATGTTTATAATACCTAAGTATTTTGGATCTGATCATCAGACCCAATAATCTATAAAAAAAAATTAATTAAAATTTTTATTTAAAATACTTTAATGATAATTTAAATATTTTTTATATAAAAAAATTATTTTATTTTATGATTCGGTTTGTTTTATAAAAATAGATTATTTTTTTGATAAAATTAATTTTTTTATTAAAAGAAAACACCTAGATCAGATTGGGTTTTTGATGGATACTGGAAAGTCATCCATGAACCCGACTTCACTAGATTGGAGGTATGGACGATGATAAAAAATCTATGATGGAGACATTTTGAGTCGGGTAAAGTAAAACCCGGTTTCAACTCCACACTTATCTCTTTGGACAAAGCCTAAATGGGCCAGATGGCTGTGAGCTCATCACTGCTTAAATATAAGGGGCCAGAAGCCCAACTAATCGCAGGTGATTTCTTTTTGCGGGCAACATAGATCCACCAATGCTTGGACGTCCAACAAGGGCCAGAGAGTCCCGCCTATGCAATTATGGAGTCATATTATCCACCTAAACCCTAACGGATATAAATCTTGAATACATAATTGAGTTTCGGATATCCATTATCCAAATAAGGAGCAATTACTGAACTTGTTATTGTTGCTGCTGGTATCATCGGTGCTCATGCTACTGTTCACGGGTGCTAATCTCTAAATAAGGAACCGAAAGCATACAATATGGTTAATGATAGAATTGTGATTTTTGGGTCCAAATTATATGTCCACACTGAAACACTTATGTTCATTTGATTTGCATGAGTTTTAGACAATTTTATAATTTTCTCATTGTATTTCCCTTCATCAGACGTTCCGAAACTAATAAAATAACATGTATAATAATTAGTATTTGGTGCCTTGTGGTAGTACTATTTATGATCTCACCCCACTCCCAACAAAAGTTACTCAAAGTTGAAAGATTATATTTTAGTTTCAATAATAGTTATTAAATTTAATTGGTCTAATTTGGCTCAGCTTTTAATTTAAATAAAAAAAAATTAATCATGTCAAATTTAATATCATTTATAAAAAAATAATTCATCCAATAATCCAATAATATGCACCCTTTTTTAAATTAGATGATTTTTTTTAGTCCCTCTTCTTCTTTTTTTATACACCCAAATTAATGACCAATTATATCACATTTATTAAGGAAGGCAAGATTCAAAAATAGAAAACTAAAATAAAAAAAATATAACAAAAAAAAGATGGTTTTGATAGAATTGTGGCTATATATATACTTTGGTTTCCCAACTTTTTAAATTATAAGCTTTTAGTTCTTAACAATTTATGAAATTCAATTTCAATCCTAAACTTCATTTTCCTTATTTATTGGTCCCTAGTTTGAAAAAGTGGCTAGATTCTCGTGGTTGAGAAAAACAAATGTCGATTGAGACCGATTCAAGAAAAACATGAAACATGTCTCTTTTATCCCAACTATGTCCATGTTTTTTTTTTTTTTATCATGAGATAGTATCAAAGCTATTTTAGCAATGTGTTAATGAATTAATTTTTTTTTCTTTTTATTTTTCTCTTTTTAAAATATCAAAACTATGAAGATTTCCATGTGAATCAAAAAGAGTCATCCCAAGTTGAATTATTTTCCATGCTAATAACTGCCATATTAGTTGAGACCTTCCTAACCCTCAACCATTTCAGAAAGACTGGGAAAGACGCAATGAGATGTTGTACTCAGTTATTATACATCTAGATGGTAAGCCATATTAAAACCAAGAAGCCGATCTTTAATAATTTTTGGTGGTTGAACTAGAAACCCTTAAAGTTAGTAGAAGAAGAAGAATGGGGACGCCTGGGTGATCAAGGTTGGATGAAAAAAATGCAAGAGTTACCTAGTAGCAACTTTAGTTGGAAAGCCCCTTAGGTCAAATCGGTTGATGTCCTAGTCAGTTGTGGATAAAAAAGCTGGGTACATTTAGTTGGGATCACCGATTATGTCAGCTATGCTTCGGCCCTGGTGATAAGACAATTAGGCGGCATACAACACATCCTAAGGATTGTGGGACTTGCTGAATTTTTTGGGTTTTTCAAGGATCAATCCGTGCTAGAAGTTCTTGAAACTATCAAACAAGATTGGAGCCACTTGACTTTAATTCAAAAGGAGTCTTAAAGGTTGAGAGATTATTGCACGAATTTGCATCAAAATTAAGTCTAAGGAAATAATTATATTTTTAATAGGCCAATTTGATTTAATCATGGGCCAAATTAAATTTTAATTATGTTTAAGAATTAATTTGGGTCCAATTAAAGGATTTAATTAAGTACAAGGACTTAATTATACTTTAAATGGGTCAAATTAATTTTACTTGGGGCTTAATTGGTGAAATATTAAGTTTGGGAGCCTAATTTGGGCTTAATTGAGAATATTAAAATTTTAAGAGATCAAATTTAATTTTTACCAAGTTAATTAATTGAAATTAGAGGTCAAATTGCAAGAAAATTAAAATTTTGGGGTTGATTAGAGGTTAAATTGAAGAAATTGACAGCCAAGAACATTTTTGTAAAAGGTGTCAAATTACAAGGGTGAAATTGATAAAAAAATCGGGGATAAAATTGAAAAAATTAAAAGTTTAATTGTCAATTAGGGGTTAAATTGACAAATTCCGAGACCAAGGAACATATTGCAATAGGAAAATTTAATTGTCAATTAGGGGTTAAATTGACAAATTCCGAGACCAAGGAACATATTGTAGCTTTGGGGTTGCAATTGAAGTTTGTCAGGGGCTTAATTGCATTAAATCCAAAGTTTAGGGTCACTTGGGGGTTCAATTAAACAAAATTGAAAGATAGAGGAATACATTGAACTTCGGCAAAATCCCTATTTCAAACGCAAAATAGTGTCGTTTTGAGTATTAAAAAAAAGATAAGAAGAAAAAGATTATTCATTGTCTTGTTTTTTTACCCGAAAGAAACTGTCTGGGTACCTACTTCTCAGGTGCATTTAATGCACCTAACGTCCATCAAATTTAACCAAACTTGTACGAAAATGATCCTTTGTAGTTCTTCTACAGTGCCATATGAATAGGTCAGTCTAAATGACAACTTATCGGCTCCAGTGCTGGCCTAAACAGGCTAGCTCAGTCAGCCTTTTCTGTAGAATTGACAACTCAGGATGCCTACTTTGAGCCAACAGTTGGGATCCTTCCCGATCGAATCAAGGGCTAAAATTTTTCCATTGTGTAGACGAGATTACGCTCTTCCACCACCTACAAATAGAGGTGGATTTGATGGCCTGAGGGAGGAGGAAATTAGGTCCAAAAATCTCAAAAAATCAACTTCTCCCATGTTTTTCTTCCAGCCAATGTTCTCTCTTCTCTCTCTCCCCGCTGCTTCGTCAGCCTTTGAAGACCCCACATAAACATTTCTATTCCACCAATAGATAGCATCTTAGCCTCCCCACGAACCCAAATCCTCGCTGGCGATAGGGGCAGCCACCGTGAGGTCTTCCCTCTCCCCTCTATAGATTTTCTTCCTTTCTTCTTCTTTCTTCCTCCGCCACAGTCGGTTGGCCACCATCTCTTGCACAACCTTAGCCATCGTCCTCAAGTAGGTCTCTCCCCGTCCTCAATCATAATCATAAAATTGTGATTTTCTCAAATACTTTTCTACCAATTTTGCATAATATCAGGTTGTATATTTACACTGTAAAATACAAATATGATATTACAATACCCAGTTTTCTCTGAAATATTTTTTTAAAAAATCAAAACATTTTCAAAAAGAAAAAAATATATATTTTATTGCATATGGTCAAATCCTATAATTTTTTCAAGCATATTTTTCATAAAAAAAAAAACAGAAATTGCATCTTTTTCATGTTTAAAACTAAAAAATGGATATCGTAACCAGTTTATGATTATCCATTAGGATTTAGCCAACATGTCAACAATCTTTTTCCAAATTTTTTTTTTAGGATCTTAATGTAGACTTTAATATTTGTAGGGTCACAGTTTATGAATTTTTTTTTTCATATTAGACTTGATAGTTTTTTTTTTTTTGTTATCTAAATAAAAAGATCCCATAATGTAAACACCCAAAGGAAAATATATATATATTTAGAGAGAGAGAGAGAGAGAGAGAGATGATGATGAATGCAGTTTTCGCTGCCGATGCAAAAATCGACAACGATGCAGTTTTCGCTGCCGATTTCTCAATCAACAGTGACGCAGAGCTGGGAGGGAGGGGTAAAATTGGTTTTAGATAAACCAAACAAGGATAAGAACACACCTAAACCAACCCCCAAACAACCCATTTCATTTGATGGGTAGTATAAATACAAAGAGGGGAGAGAGAATGATCCATCTTCTTCCCAAACCAGCAACTGCATGTCGTTCTTCCCTTCCCCTTTCACAACAGAAACGTGAATCAAACCAGTAGAGATTGCCTTGTGAACTTGTGAGGAAGAGATGAGACCTTGAGAGAGGAGTGGGCAGCTGCATAGAGGAGAGGAAAAACAGAGCTGGAAAACGTGAGAGGAAGAAGAATGAGGAGAACCAGCAGCTGAAGAGAAAAGAATAGTGTCAAACCTTCCTCAAACTTAGTTAAATTCAGAAGGTATGGGTCATGAAACTCCCTCCCTCTCCCCCTTAAGATCAAAAACGAAAATGAAGAAGAAAAACCCTAAGAGAAAAATTGATCTAAGACCTAAGCCAGCTGTGATGGAAGCTGAAATTAACTAAGAGAACAAGCAAACAGAAGTGAAATAAAGTCAATTTCAGAACATCTAACAAAACATGGTAGAGGGTTGGCCTTAACTATGGGGTAGGTCAGCATGCATGTGTGTGTGTGTTCTGCTAGGGTAATTAATGTGTTCTGCTGTGATGTTGTTGTGCTGAAATTAATGTGTTCTGCTGTGATGTTGTTGCTAAAATTAATGTGTTCTGCTGAAATTCATGTGTCCTGCTGTGATGTTGTTGTGCTGAAATTAATGTGTCCTGTTGTGCTGAAATTAAGGTGTTCTGCTGGAATTTATTGAAAGTTTATATGCTGTAATTGATGGTTTTCCATGTGTGTGTTCTGCTGGAATTTTGTTGAAGAATTATGTGATGAAATTGATGGTTCCGATTTGTGTATTGTGCAGTGAAATTCTGTTTCGCTGCCGAAACCGAACCTCCTGCAGCAAAATTCTGTTTCGCTACCGAAACTGAACCTCCTGCAGCGAATCGATATTCGCTGCCGATTTGTGTTTTGTGCAACGAAATTCTGTTTCGCTGCCGCAACCGAACCTCCTGCAGCGAAATTCTGTTTCGCTGCCGTAACTGAACCTCCTGCAGCGAATTGATATTCGCTGCCGATTTGTGTGTTGTGCAGCGAAATTCTGTTTCGCTGTCGAAACTGAACTTCCTACAGTGAATTGATATTCGCTGCTGAGTTGCGCGTTGTGCAGCGAAACTGTGGCACCATTAGCGATGCAGTTGTCGCTGCCGAACTGGCTGAAGGCAGCGAAACAGTTGTCGCTGCCGAACTGGCTGCCTGCAGCGAAACAGTTCTCATGCTGAATTGGGCAGCCCGCAGCGAACCAGTTCTCGCTGCCGATTTCTACAATAAGGCTCTAGGCAGGAATGACTTAAATGCTAGTAACAATTTCATGATATGATGGTGTAAAATATGGAACACTTGAATGTGAACATATGAACTCTTGAAATAAGTGTGATGATGAATATGATTCAAAGATAAAATAAATACAACTGTGCTGATTTTTGACCATGGATGTCTTAGGTGGTGCGGTCGGGATTGGACCATCATCAAGACAGGGACAACCCACAGGTGGAGCAGGTAGGTGACTTGCACCTTTCTTTTTGATACGTTGAATCTTGAAATATTTTAACTTGAGTACTACCATATTGTTGGAACCGATATTAAATTGTCGTACGTTTAAATGTTGATTAAAGGTTGATTAGCTTCGGCTAATGGCATTCGAACGGATGGCCGGGACAAATGAGTGATTAGCTTCGGCTAATGGCATCCGAACGGCTGGCCGGGACAATTGAGTGATTAGCTTCAGCTAATGGCATCCGAACGGATGGCCGGAACAAATTAGTGATTAGCTTCGGCTAATGGCATCCGAACGGATGGCCGGGACAAAGAGTGATTAGCTTCGGCTAATGGCATCCGAACGGATGGCCGGGACAAAGGATGATTAGCTTCGGCTAAGGGCATCCGAACGGATGGCCGGAACAATTAAGTGATTAGCTTCGGCTAATGGCATCCGAACGGATGGCCGGGACAAAGGATGATTAGCTTCGGCTAATGGCGTCCGAATGGATGGCCGGGATAAAGGAATGATTTCGCTGCCGATGCAGAAATCAGCAGCGACGTAGTTCCGCTGCCGATTCTGGATCGGCAGCGATGCAGTATTCGCTGCCGATACAGAAATCGGCAGTGACCCAGTTTCCGCTGCCGATTCTGGATCGGCAACGACGCAGTATATGCTGCCGATACAGAAATCGGCAGCGACCCAGTTTTCGCTGCCGATTCTGGATCGGAAGCGACGCAGTATTCTCTGTCGATACAGAAATCGGCAGCGACCCAGTTTTCGCTGCCGACAAACGAATGTCTTGTTTCGGCGAATGGCATCCGAAAACTTGTGTATCTATATGTACTACTAGCTGTTACATCAAATACATGAAGAAATTATAAATGTTAATGTTTTATTTAATTCCCAGACCGTTAGTTACCATTATTATTATTATTATTAAGTATTTGCATTCTCTTAAATGTTTTGTACTACTACAAGGACGTCACACCAACGAGATGTCTAGGAAACCCGATACACGGGAACCTACTTTTGCAAGGAATTATGTAGATGCATTCTAAATCACAATGTATTTTGTATGGATCAATGTACTGAATGTATAACTTTTATTAGATCCTTTTGTTTAAATTGTGATGGCTATTAGTAGGATAAGAATGCAAACTCATGTCTATGTATATATTTTTAATATGAACTTCAAATCATGCAACCTTAATATTATGTGTTTGTGTAAGATTCGCTTTTAAATGAAATGTTGATTGTATGGATTGTATTTTGATGATGTGAGGATTCAAGTTCTTTGATTACCGGCACCATGTGTATATAAAAAAAAAAAAATTACTGTTGTTTTGGGCTTGGAAAGCCGGGTTGTTACACATAATATGGAGGAAAAATTCTGGTAGGCATTTGATACCTGTTTTGCAAAAAAAAAAAAACAAAAAAAACAATAACTGTGATGCTCGAGAGATCAATTTAAAAGAAAATCAAGGACAAGAAAAGATGGGCGGGGTAACTTGGCAGCTCTAGCGATGCATATGGCCTCTTTCGGCCTATCAAAATGTCACTACTTCTGCAAGTCCTTAACAAAAAGCAGAAGTCTAGCCATGCATTTTATTATGTTGATGGAAGATTAGAAGATAATAAACTCTTTGATATTCTTGATGTTAGAGTTAAGGGTGCTATCAAAACGAAGAAGTTATCCTGTTGCTCATATTGCAAAAAGATGCTTGAATTTGACAGTGGCAGGACTCCATCATCTCATGTGAACCACTGATAAATATTAAAACATGGTGATTTAAGAAGGCATGACAATGGAGTAATGGGATTATTTTTCCTGTTGTTACTGTTATTGTATAATAAAACTAAAGTTTGCTGAATCGCTATAAATTAAACACATGTGTGTCTGTCCCTGTTTTTCTTTTCCCTTGTTACTATTTTGATGTGAATTAAACAAATAAACATGCAATATGCTTAATTTATCATGAGGGTGTAAATTATTATGATTTTGCAAGTCATTCATTTGTCAAAGAATAATGTCGTTCGATGTCAACTTCTGCTGTAATAAAGGAGGAGAGAAAAATAGGAGGATTAGGGTCCACACAGAAACACTCAGTTCAATAACTTAAGTTTGAGATTTCACGTTGGAAATTTCGGTTAAGTTTCTCCATGATATAGAATTTCTATATAAAAATCATTTAATCAACGGACAAAACTTGAAATATATAAGTTTTAATTTAAGAGTTATAATTATTTTTTGTTGAAAAGTAAAACAGAAGAAAAAAATTGTAGCTTCCTCTTAGATTATTTAAAATTCTATGATAATACAATAGTTAAATTATTAAGTAATTGTCCTGTACTTCCCCTGTTTTATTCATAGCATCGTCGTCTACACGCTATTCTCTTTAGTTTTGGACTACTCGTCTTTGAATTGGTTAGACGAAAGACACCATCACTCAATTTGAGAATCTTAATTTATAGTCTTGTGGAATTTATACATTATTAATCAAAGCTTGGAAGTTGGGAAGAAACATCCCAACTCCAAATCCTACAGAAACTTGTGGAAATATTAGCATCCCTTTTCCATTTGGAATAGGAATTCGATTTCAAAAGGATAACCTCCTTCTTGAAGTATTAAATTCCTATGATTCTGAAATTATTTTTTTTTCGACTTCTTAATTTATTGAAAATTTATTTCACTATTTTTTTTTTATTTTTTTATTTTTTTATTAAGTTATCCTAACCTTGAATTCATGATAATGAATCTTACCTGTTGACTCGAGTTGAATACATTAAAAGAAAAACAGAGGAGGCTAGTTGAGGTTGTGGGAGGAAAGTTGCTATTGTGATAATGGTGTCTACCGCACACAGAGAGTTTGCTGATGTGTGCTGTAGCCGATACTGAGGAAAGGAACATGGATGGTGGGGTCTGTCCACCAACAGGAAGTTGGGATTTCTGATTGAAGACATTGGATACTCTTTTCTTTCCTTAAATCCATTGCTGTCTCTGTATTTTCCTCTGTTCTTAGTTCTGATGGCTTTATACATGTCCTGCTTTGCATGTGCGTATATCTAATATATCTCCATGGTACACACATCACTTCAATCTCAAAAGAAGAGGCCAAAAACATTACTTGTTGGATTATTTAATGTTTTTAATCAATCATAATAGTATTTTATTTAAAATTTATTGTAAATACTTAAAGATATTACCGCATAAGATTACTGTCCTTAATAAATGTTATTGATTTTTTGTTAAACATCATAAATAAAGCGTAACTTTTTAATGAAATGCATTTCAATAAAAGAAAAATAGAAATGATTGAATGTTAAACAAACAAACTAGCCAAAGCGGGCAGACATGGTAGGGATTTTGGGGAAATGTGGAAACTTGATTAAATTATGTGATTTTAATAATTTAAAATGATGTTGGGAATGATGAGAATTTCAATTAGTATATGCCACCATCTTACTTCTATAAATTGAAGTATTTCAATGATCAACCGCATCATTCTTGATTTTAAAGGAAACATCTCCAATTAGTATCCCAAATCACTTTAACGACTCCTTTATTACTTCTATCTCAGTTGAAGGAACTCACACTGATGGAATGTCAGGTATATGCCACCATCTTACTTCTAAAAATTGAAGAATTGTTATTTAAACGACTCCTTTTTTTATTCATATATGTGTGTATGTTTGTATGTGTGTCATGAGCTTCAAAGTGTTTCATGGGAAATTTTGAATAATTTTAAAGTCGGTTATAATGACAAAGACTTATTAAATAAATTTAGAGTTCATCTTAATAACAAAAACTTGTTGAGTAAATTAAAGTTAATTGTTATGATGGAGACTTTTTATACAATTTTTAAGTGAGCTATAATGATGGAGACTTACTGGATAAATTTAAAGTTGGCTGTTATAATGGAGATTTAATGATTCAATTCTAGTCGATCATGATGATAAAGACTAACTGAGTAGACTTAATGACGGAGATTTATTGGATAAATTTTTGTTGAATTTAAAAAAAAATATTCAAGTGTTGTTAACATATTTTTTAAATAAAAAAACGTGATGTGGAGATTAACCCGATGTGACATAGTCAACTTTACAAGTCCAAATATAACTCGAACAACCGGTAAAAAATATAGTTGGACTAAAACAAATCAAGATGATATCTTTTAAATTTTTTTTGAGATGACAACGTATTGGATCTACTTGGATTTACTTGAATCGGCTCGGATTTACTTGGATTAACTCATATTAACTTGCCAAATTTTCAACCCAAATCATGAGACCTTGATAGCCTTTTAGAAAGCAAAAAAATAAATAAATTATTAAGCTCAATTCTCAATTAATATAATATTGAAGGATGAAATTGAAAAAAAATCAATTAGAAAAATAAGTTGAGTAAGCCCGGGTTAACCTTTAAACCTGAGTCATGAGACTGAGATAACCACATAGAAAGAAAATTGAAATAAATTATGAAGTTGAATTCCCAATCAACTCGGTGTTAAATGATGAAATTGAAAAAAAACAATTAAAAAAAGGACACGAAAGAGTCAACCCAAACTAATCGACCAAACTCGTGATCTAAGTCATGAGACTGGGATAACCTCGTAAAAAATAAACTGAAAGAAATCATGTTGTTTTATTCTCAATTAACCTAATGTTAAAGAATGAAATTAACAAATGATAAAAAAATTGAGGCAACTTGGCTATTGTGTGACCATGCTCATGAGATCATGATAACTCCATAAAAAAAAAAAAAAAAAACAAAATGAAGTACACTTCTCAATCAACCCAATGTTGAAGGATTAAATTGAAAAAAAAATGAATAAGAAAACAAACCAAAAAAAAATCCCAAGTCAACTCGGTTAACTTGCCGAACTCAAATCATGAGACCGAAATAAATGCATAGAAATAAAAAAAAAAAAAAAGTCAAAATTTCAATCAACACAATGTTAAAGGATCAAAATTGAATAGAAATTCAACTAAAAAGGATTAAAAAAACCGGAGCCAATTTGGCTTGACCCATAAAACTTGCAACTCAGGTCATGAGACCGTCATAACCACAAAAAAAGTAAATAAAAGAAATATGAAGTCAAATTCTCAATCAACCAAATGTTGAAGGATAAAGTTGAGAAACAAATCAATTAAAAAAAAAGAACAAAAAAATTACTCAAGTTAACCCGGATTAACCTGTCAAACTTGAATAATAAGACCAAGATAATCCCATTAAATATAAATCAAAACAAATTATAAAGTCTAATATCTATTAAACCTAATATTAGAGGATGGAATTGCAAAAAAAAAAATCTTTGAGGACCAGATTGTAAAAGGCCAAATCATTTCATTGTTAATTGCTACAATGACATGTCAAGACCTTTTAATATATGTTAATTATGTAAAAATAAATTAATGATATAAATCTCAAGAAATATTATGAATTCTACTTTACATGAATGTGGAGATTAATTGTGATTGAAGTTCTTTTAGTAGTAAGACTGAATTTGCCTAAGCATAGAGCTCCCGAGTAGGACAGACTTGCTGGAATTTTGTTAAATTGAATAAATTATTTGTTTGAATGGAAAGTTCCTTGTGTGATTGACATGCATGTGAAATATATATATATATATATATATATATATATATATATATATATATCATTTCATTGACAATCATTGTGTTATTTTTTCCATCAAATTATGGAATATCAGATTTTTTAGAACAATATCATATTCTTCCCTACATGTTTCTCTGTAATATAGGGTTGTATAACCTAAAAGGGCTTAGTGTTGGATGCTCACGACGTCAGGAGATTAAACTGAATCTTGGTTGATGCTTCATTTAGAAAAATAAAACGAAATTGAATTGAATTAAAAAATATTAAAGCTATTGGGACTGGATTTGAACACTAGACAAGTGTTGAGCCTCTTTTCTTGCAAACATCAAGGACTAAATTGCATAATCATGGAAGAGATTTAGCTCTTTTTTGTTTTTTTAGATCCCTTGATTTTTTTTCCTTTTATATGGGATCCCCATAATGTTGAGGAAAAGTATTTGATACTCTGTTTTGCGTAAAAAAAAAAAAAACAATTTCATTGATGTAAAATTAACAATTAAGGCTCAAGAGATCAATTTTTAAAAAAAAATCAGGGACCAAAAAAGACGGGCGGGGTAACTTGGCAGCGGTTGCAGGATGAGACCGTGGCGCTATATCGATGCAAGCGGCCTCTTTCGGCTGCATTAGAAACGTCACAGCAGATCTTTCTATTTTGTGCAAGTCCTTAACAGAAAGTAGAAGTCTAGCCATGCATTTGATTATGTTGATGGAAGATAATAAACTCTTTGATATTCTTGATGTTAGAGTTAAGGAGTGCTATCAAAACGCAGAAGTTATCTTTATTGCAAAAAGATGCTTGAATTTGAATGGGAAAAGTCGACCTTGAATGGGATAATTGGACTGTCTCAAAAGGAGCCAAATATTCAACAAAACTGTAAAATATGAAGGGAAAAAAAAAACGTCATGAATGATGCAAGCAATGACTGGGATACGGGTGATTTTGACAGTGGCAGGACTCCATCATCTCATGTGATAAAACATGGTGATTTAAGAAGGCATAACAATGGAGTAATGGGATTATTTTTCCTGCTGTTACTGTTATTGTATAATAAAACTAAAGTTTGCTGAATCGCTATAAATTAAACACATGTGTGTCTCTGTTTTTCTTTTCCTGGTGTCTCTGTTGTTACTATTTTGATGTGAATTAAACATATAAACATGTAATATGCTTTATCATGAGGGTGTGAATTATGCTGATTTTGCAAGTCAATAGTTTTAAAATTAATTTTGTCAAAGAATAATGTCGTTCGATGTCAACTTCTGCTGTAATAAAGGAGGAGAGAAAAATATGAGGATTAGGGTCCACACAGAAACACTCAGTCCAATAACTTAAGTTTGAGATTTCACGTTGGAAATTTCGGTTAAGTTTCTTCATGATATAGATTTTCTATAAAAAAAATTGATTTAATCGTCGTCTACACGCTATTCTCTTTAGTTTTGGACTAATCGTCTTTGAATTGGTTAGACGAAAGTCACCATCACTCATTTGAGAAATTAATTTATAGTCTTGTGGAATTTATACATTATTAATCAAAGCTTGGAAGTTGGGAAGAAACATCCTAGCTCTAAATCCTACGAATACTCGAATTAAAAATATGGAAGGCCACCATATTATATATATAGATAGATTGAGAACTTTTCATTGAATTTGCTTCAAATGATTTGAGAACTTTTCATTGTGTTTACTCTCTTAAGGCAGTCTTCTCTGTCTCAATTAGTATTTTTTTTCCTTACAAATATAGCGAGCAAAGAAAGATCTTCCCCCTCCCTCTCTCTCTCCCCTTCCATTATTGATCTCCAGCAGCATCTAAATCTGCAATAGAAGGGAAGCCATGATTCCTCGTAGTGTCCCTCTAATTTTTTTCCTGCTATTTCTAGTCCCTGAAATAGCAACTGTATCATCACTTATGGCGAAGCCTAATTGTACAGAGACTTGTGGAAACATTAGCATCCCTTTTCCATTTGGAATAGGAACAGGTTGTTCCATGAATGACTGGTTCTCAGTTGATTGCAACAAAACAACTGCGGAATCTCCCAGCAGGGCTTTCTTAAGCAGAATCAACATGGAGGTCTTGGAGATTTCATTAGAGGACAGTACGGTTCGAGTAAACAGTCCAATAATTTCCTCCGGCTGTTCTGGTAGAGGTGCCAACATATCCATTAATATGACTGGAAGTCCTTTCGCCTTCTCTTACTCAAATACCTTCATCGCAATGGGCTGCGACAATCGTGCTTTATTGAACCAAATTGAGCCAGAAATTGTTGGGTGCATGTCAACTTGCAGTTCTAGTACAGAAGGTAAAGAAAATAGCTACTGTTCTGGTAACAATTGCTGCCAGACCAGAATTCCCTTGGGTCTCCAGGTGTTCAGCGCGAGTTTGGGGAGCGCAGAGGACCCTATTAATGATCAAGGCAGAAATCAATGCAAGGTAGCTTTTATAGTAGAGAGAGCATGGTTCCGGAACAATATATCAAGTCCCGAGGTGGTGCAATATTATATGCAATATGTTCCAGTAATCCTGGATTGGGTTATGTATTATGGTACTGACATCCCTGAAGGTGTAACATTGTATTATGATGCAAGGAATTCTGATGCAATGTATTGCGACCCCCCTGTGAACTCAAGTACTTCTGGTAGGTTGGGTTTGAGAACAGAAACATTGTATTCCAATTCAACTACTTGTTGGTGCAACGATGGCTATGAAGGCAATCCGTATCTTCATGATGGATGCACTGGTATGATTCGAACACGCTTAATGTGATTTTATCTATTTTTTTTAATCTATAATGGATAAATTCACCATGCAATATCATTCTAGTACTTTTCAATGGCTCCAGTCACAAGGCAATCACATGAATATACTCACTCATTGGATTTCCTGAATCAGATATCGACGAGTGCAAAATTCCCGGGGTAAATTGGTGTTCGGGGATGACAAAATGTGTGAATGTGCCGGGGCTGTACAAGTGCGAGCTTGACAAAGCTAAGATCACTTTCTTGAGTAAGTTCCTGTCTCTTAATTCTTTTTGACTTGGAAAGTTCTCCATTTGCACTTGAAGAAGAAAAAAACTATTTGCAAAAAAACTATTGATTTTATTTGTGGGCATAAAAATTAAGAAAAGTGGTATGTTAATTAAAAAATTAGGTTAATTGATTTAAAAATAATGAAAGGATATATAAGGAAAAACATATGAATATACAATAACATATGAGAATTTTTTTTAAAAAAAAAAAGTACATAAAAAAATATGCGGTAGAAGGTTACCTCAACCCACAAAAGATTTAACCACCTTGTTGACATAGATTGTTGTTCAATAATAATATATGTATCTAACAATTTTATTTTATTTTCCCTTGCGAGCAATGACAGTTCTAGGTGCGGCCACTGGATTGTTGCTGCTGCTTGTTGGTATTTGGCGGTTATATAAACTTGTAAAAAAAAGGAAGAACATTGAACTGAAGAAGAAGTTCTTCAAACGAAATGGTGGTTTATTGCTGCAGCAACAACTATCCTCAAGTGATGGAAGCATTCAGAAAACAAAAATATTTACTTCCAAGGAGCTGGAAAAGGCAACCGATCGTTTTAATGATAATAGAATACTTGGTCAAGGTGGCCAAGGAACTGTTTATAAAGGAATGCTAGCAGATGGAATGATCGTTGCTATCAAAAAATCCAAAATGGTGGATGAAGAAAAGTTGGAAGAATTTATCAATGAGGTCGTCATCCTTTCACAAGTCAATCATAGAAATGTGGTCAAGTTGCTAGGTTGTTGTTTAGAGACGGAGGTTCCTCTGCTAGTCTATGAATTCATTCCCAATGGAAATCTCTTTGAGTATATTCATGACCAGAAGGAGGAGTTCGAGTTTTCATGGGAAATGCGACTAAGGATTGCTACTGAAGTTGCTAGGGCACTTTCTTATCTTCATTCCGCAGCCTGCATTCCGATTTATCACCGTGATATCAAGTCTACAAATATAATGTTAGATGAGAAGTTCAGAGCAAAAGTATCAGATTTCGGAACTTCAAGATCGATCGCCATTGATCAAACTCATCTAACCACTCATGTTCAAGGCACTTTTGGATACTTGGACCCAGAGTACTTCCAGTCTAGCCAATTTACCGGAAAAAGTGACGTCTACAGTTTTGGTGTTGTTCTTGCAGAGCTCTTGAGTGGGCAAAAACCAATTTCTTATGAGAGGCCGGAAGACAGGAGAAGTTTAGCCACTCATTTTATTCTTTTGATGGAAGAGAACAAGATATTTGATATTCTTGACGAACGACTTATGGGGCAGGACCGTGAAGAAGAAGTTATCGCAGTCGCTAATCTTGCAAGAAGATGCTTGAACTTGAATGGAAGGAAACGACCAACAATGAGAGAAGTCGCGATAGAGTTGGAGCAGATTCAAAAGGAGCTCTTCATGCACAACAAAGTAGTAAAGAACTTGAAAACATCAGGGATGAAGTTCCCAACGTATGGGAAATTGCTGGGCCTCCTACTTCAGTAACAGTTGGCGATTTTAGAAAGGGCAAGGCTCCATCTTTGGATGGCCAGCCATTGATTTCTCAAGAAACATGGTGATTAAGATTTATGTTCATTTGATTTGCATGAGTTTTAGACAATTTTAAGATTTTCTCGTTGTATTTCCCTTCATCAGACGTTCCGAAACTAATAAACATGTATAATAGTTAGTATTTTGTGCAAAGAAACTAATCTGTAAGCAAAGAAACTCTGGATGTCATAACTCTGAAATTCCCCTGTTAACAGCATTTCTCAAGCTGTTCTTTTCACTGTCAAACACAAGTGGTGGAAATCTGCAATTTGTCAAGCAGCTATTTATCAAGAAAACAGACTTGTTTGCTATCTACAGCTGGGAACTAGTCTGAATAGGTGGCTTTCTTTTTGTATAGCTTCGTAGCAGGTCGATCCTGCTTCTCGTTCATTGAATAATGATTTCATTCACCAAAAAACTTACAGCACAAATAAACTATATCTAGAAAATGGAAAAACATAATTTAGCCATAAAAGAAATCAACTGTGTAACATGTATAGAAAGTCACTAAGGAGCTCAAGCATGAGGCACAGAAAACACTGCCAAGAACCGATTGACTGTGTCATCCGTGCTAGAAAAATTTGAGTTTTCCATTGCCTACAGAATCCTTTGCCAGCTCCAAACGACATGATGTCTTTTTGCTACCTGTCAGTCCAGAACATGATTCAGTGGCCCCTAGGGTAACAGCGAAGTAGAGATAGATTGTGCATAAGAAAGCCAAGAGAGCCAAGGCTGTTAAGAGGAAACGGTGTCGCTGAAGGAGTGTTGACCAGCTACCCAACTCATCCCGTGGGGATGGCTTCCGGAAAGATGGTGATCTCCGGTGAGGAGAATTTATCATGCTATCAAGAACCATACTTGTATTCTCAGCTTCCTTGGACAACCTGAAACTATCCTAATTTGAGTTCATGGTGGAGAGTAAGGAGACATAATAGAATCAAAATTTCATTAAAAATAAAACAAAAACAAATACCAAGAGGAAATTATTCTGAGCATTACTGTCATCATCTAATAAAATTTAAGAAAGCAGGGTTTATTACAATGTTTGAGTGGCTTTAAATTTGCTTGAACAATATCTTGCTTGGAGAATGAGGGGAGCACACAAACACCTCTAATTCATCTCCCTCGCTTGCTAGATTCTCTCTCACATACACACACAATAGACAACACATAATTCCCAGATAATTAGAGGAACTATAACCTATCTTCACTTTTTGCTATTCAAGTCTCGCATCATTATAGGCTTTTGGGTGAGCATCAATATAGCAAGAACTGCTAAGCTAAAGCATGTTAGAAAAAAAATATTGAGGTATTAGGATACTGTAAAGACATAACCAGATGTGCAAGAGAAAAAACCACTATGCAGCATCAGCAAAGTAATCAATCTTGCACTAGAAAGGAAACAACGTGGAAATCAAGGCTGTTTCATCGTCCATATTCTTGAGTTCGGTTAAGCAACAAAACATCCAAGTTACAATGAAGGTAAATAAAATCATCTAAAACGATGATTATTTGCAACTATTCTCAAGTCCATTATGACATAGAAAAAAGGCATCTAGCCCATACACCATTTGGCAAATCCATCCATACAGCTGCTATATAAACAGACTCATTGTGCAGGAATCCCTGAGCAAGTATCTACAGGATCCAAATCTCCAGAGCAGTGAAAAGAGCAACACACACATGACACACCTCCCACAAGTTTTATCTTCATACTCGGTTGATTATCACAATGGTCGATCGATAATCACTCACAAAAAAGATCGTGAAACTGCAAGAGAAGCCAGTCCGGCCAAAAATACCCTGCCTAAGCACTTCAACAAACAAAGAGCTTAAGCAGTGAATTGTTCAGACAATATCCAATTGAAAGATCCAACTGGGCCAAAAAGGAATGACATTTATAACGACTTATTAAAGACAGTCAACAATGCCCGCATATCAATGAACTTGTGTTCTATCTAGTAATAACGAGCACACCGGCAGGGGAGCTGTGTGCAGAGCAATGACTGTGGATTAGTGAAAACAGCAAACGTATGCAATAGCACATAATGCCTGACTATAGATCCAATACCAATCTATCATTAATCCAGAGCAAGCAACAACAATCAGCACTTGAGAAACTCCAAAATACATGTCAAAATCAGCATCCACAAAAAGCAGATCTTTTTCTTATAACCAGTCAGTAAAGTACACAAGATTAAGAATCAAAGTCATATTTTTGCACATAGATGGGCCATCTAAGCACTACCCATCCCAATTGATTTGAATAAATTTCACATTGACAGCTAGCTATGGTTCAAATTCTCTAAGATTTATCACATTTCAGCTAAGCCTTTCCGGAACTCTTTCCCCTCCGTTCACAAATACAACATTAATAAAGGAGAAAAATATACAAAAACAAACGTCCAACCAAATAGCAAAACACCCACATTGCAAAAATCAAACATAAAGCTCCCAAATTTCACATCCATTAAAAAAAACAAAAAAAATCTGGGAAACACGAATCAGATCTGAAGAAAAGAATCAGAAACTTGCGGTTCAAAGAAGATCAACAAAATCAGGTAAGAGAAGCTATAGCTTTTATCTTTCTAGAAGAAGCTTGTATCGTTTTACCTTGTAACAACGATAATGTCTTGTTTCTTCTCCGTTTCTCTCGGCAAAAAAGATATTGAAAAAGAGAGATGGCTTGGATGAACGTCTATGCTTTTCCCTCCCCTTCCCTTCACTACCCTCAAATAGGAGAGGAAAAACAAAAAGAATCGTTTTTTATATAGGAAAAAAGGGACGACTCCTACGTGAAAAGTTAGTGAGAGACTGGCAGATTGGGCGTCAAAGGCTTTGCTTTGTGTACGATCGATGTTGGTTTGGTTTTATGAAGGGTATAAGTTGGGCCATCAGAGCATCATGCTATGCTTCTTTTAGGTAGGTTGGCGTTTGGAAATTTCAAGCGACGGATTAGGATTTAGGACCTGTTCCACATCAAGACAAAGACAAGAGGCTCTCCTCCATATACCATCATTGATTAGCACTCCCACCTGGACAGACAATGATTGTTTAAAACTAACTATGACTAAGTTCAATAAAGTCCCACCTTGGATTTTTTTTTTTTAGTATAGAAAATGGCTGTGCAATAAATACATGTTTTATCCCCAATATATTTGAAAGAATTCTCGTTGGGTTGTGTTTAGTTAATATTCTAAATAAAATGAATATATACAAAAAAATAATAGAAACTTATTTGATTAGAGAAATGAAAATAAATATATGAAGTAAATTTTTTTTTATAATAATTTTTAGTGAGTTTTTATCCTTTTAAAATACAAAATACAAGGAGGCCTATTTCTATTATTTTTATTTTTTATATCTCGAGATTATAAATAAACACTTCTAAAAATAAAATCAATCTAGCAAGATGCCTTATCTCTCTCAAAATTAAAAAAGGGCTTTTAACTAAAAACTTAGATGGAATAAATTTTCTCTTTGTTGTTTAAATCAATTGTTAGAAACTTTTAGATAAATAGTTAGAAATAAGTGGAATTTGTAGAAGATGAAGGTCAAGGGCTTCAAATTCATGTGAAAGCCTAGACATGTTGATTTATTATATTTTTAGTGTGTATGGTGGTTTAAATATTTATTACAATCATAAATTGTTGTATTTTTTGTAAGAAAAAAAAAATCTATCCCCAGTTAATAATCCATTGATGCAAGGAAAATTGTAAAGATAAAACAATTGAAGTTGATATTTTATTTATAGAATTAAGATATTTAAATGGTAGCAATTGGTGTTCTTATGATTTGGTGATCTAAAAATCCTCAGTGCTTCTTTCCAATTCCATTAGGATGAAACATCCAAGAGAAAAATTCAAACGAAACTAGATGAATGGACTAAAACTACCCAGATTTTATTATACATCATAAGGGCTCGATTGCACAGTTGATAGTACAGGGCTTAATGTGTAAGGATCTTTAAAGTACAGGGACTAAAAAGGTTATAAGAAACTATAATCCCTACCGTACATAAACTGCGACTCCACCCGCCCAACCACATAATCCAACGGCAAGCATAACGAACTTTCTCGGAAAAGCAGAGAACCACGCCGTAGAGGCCAAAAGCACCAGTCTTTCTTGAGCGAGAAAACAAAAAAATTCGTAATCAAAGCATCAAGAACACCTCTTCCTCCAATTCTCTCAGGTACCCACAATCTAGTTTCTCCTTCTCAAATTAGGGTTTTAATTTTTTTCAATAAAGTTTTGATTTTTTTGAAATACTTTGCTTAGACTGTTGAAAACAAGATGTGGGCAGCTTCTTGCCTGGCGTCATGCTGCGCTGCCTGCGCGTGTAATGCATGTACGACTGTAGTATCTGGGATTAGCAGACGATCCGCCAGGATCGCCTACTGCGGTCTTTTTGCTTTGTCTTTAATCGTTTCCTGGATTCTCCGAGAAGTTGCGGCTCCTCTCATGGAACGAATCCCTTGTAAGCCCTTTAATTCTCGTTGTTTTTTACCAATTTAATTGTGATGATGATGCTGGTGCCAACAATTTTTGTTGGTTCTGAATGGTAGGGATTAATCATTTTCATAAGACGCCGGATAGGGAATGGTTTGAGACAGACGCGGTTTTGCGTGTTAGTTTGGGGAATTTTCTTTTTTTCACTATATTGGCTATTATGATGGTTGGTGTGAAGAATCAGAAGGACCCACGTGATAGTTTGCACCACGGCGGATGGATGGGCAAAGTTGTTTGTTGGTGTCTTTTGGTGATCTTCATGTTTTTCCTTCCGAATGAGATTGTCAGCTTCTACGGTAATTGGTAGTGAGTTGCTGGGATGCTGTTTATGTATTTAATTGTGGTTTTGTTTAGTAGCTTTGTTGTTTCAAAGTGTGTTGGCTTGTCATTTGTCAAGAGTGTTTTTCGGTTTGTTATGCAATTTGGCGAGGACTTGTTAAGACTTTAAGTATACTGAATGTCAATGGCAAAAAGGTTTCTGTTTACGTGCTCACATAAAGGGTGATATATTTGCAGGTCAACGACCTACTACTTTGAGGAAAAAAGTATTAGCCAATTTGAGTAGGAGTGACAGAAATGAACTTATTTTAGGACTTGAATATCCTATATTGTGTCTGTTAGTTGGTTCATATTACTTACCAGATTCTGTTTAGGGTCATTGATAGATTTTAATTTGAATTATTGATATGATGTTTGCTAAGGCGACGCCTAATCTGAAATTCTTAACTTGTGCTAACTGATGACATGCTATGGCAGATTGATTGTCTGCTTTTGATGTTCCTGTGTCTTTCTTTTCCTGTCAAACATTTTTTTGTCTGACAAACTGACAAGTTAATTTTTTTATTTGCAGAGTCAATTTCCAAATTTGGCTCTGGATTGTTTCTTCTTGTTCAAGTTGTGCTTTTGTTGGATTTCGTTCATGGATGGAATGACAAATGGGTTGGATATGATGAACAGTTCTGGTTAGTTTTGCTTTTTCTTTCGTTTCTCTTAGTTGTCTTCTTGTTTCCATTCCACAACCAGATTAACCAATTCTATTTTGCAATTTTATTTATATAGGTACGCCGCTTTATTTGCTGTGTCGTTTGTCTGTTATGTGGGAACATTTGCCTTTTCAGGACTTCTCTTTCATTGGTTCACTGCATCTGGACAGGACTGTGGATTAAACACTTTCTTTATTGTTATGACCCTGATCTTCGCGTTTGTTTTTGCTATCATTGCACTACACCCTGCAGTAAGTTTAATTCTTTTTATGTTCCAACTTCCAATAAATCCAACCATTAAGACTATTCATTTTACCTTGTCACAGATGTTGGTGAAACTGATACATTGTAAGAGGGATGTGATTGATGCCACAATTGTTTTGTTTATATATGTTCTATTCTAATGTAGTTTGAACAGGGTAACCCTTCAAAATTGGTTCATAAGGAGAATAATACTTTTGGTTATGCAATTATCAAAAAAATGGCTAATCATCTCTCATCCAAATCATCAAGAATTACAGTTGAACATGTATTCTCCAATAATAATAATAATAATAATAATAATAATAATAATAATAACAACAACAATAATGCAATTGGTCCAGGAATGATACAAAAATGAGAGCAGGATTTAGCTTGATCAATTAGACCACTGGTCCTATGACCAATGTCATGAGATTTTAAGCTTTTAGTAGTTCTAAGTTACACTAACCTATTATGGTTATAGGATGTTTTACTGGCCAGTCCATTTTTATTTCATAAAAAGGCTCTCTTCAATGTGTTAATAAACTTTGGAGTGCTGTACTCTTTGCATATGTAAATGCAAGATGTATCTAATATTGTCTCTGTATCGAGAGACTTTATGTTTTCCACGAATGATAATGTATATGTTGGAACTTATATTGATTTCCCAGATGCAACTGAATTCCTCATGGTCTGCAGGTATAAAGAAACTGCTGTGTCATGCTCATTTTATGTGCTCTTTGTCAAAGAAAATCCTGTTTTGAGTTCTCTCTCATGAGGATGCATATAGTTGTTCTATTTGCATGTTTGATAATTTCAAATTATTGTTTGTTATGTTAGTTTTGAGATGCCTTGAGTGCATAGCTTCACATGCTTCTTTCCTGGTAATAGAACTCTTGGTTTGCCGTCTCATAGGCTGTCGCTTTCTTGGAACACAGGTAAATGGAAGTGTTTTGCCTGCTTCAGTTATATCCTTGTATTGCATGTACCTATGCTATAGCGGACTTTCCAGCGAACCAAGGGAATATGAGTGCAATGGTCTTCACAGGCATTCAAAAGCTGTTTCTACCAGTACTCTTACCATCGGTCTGCTTACAACTGTTCTATCTGTAGTCTATTCTGCTGTCCGTGCTGGATCCTCTACCACCCTGCTCTCTCCACCAAGTTCACCCCGCACTGGTAAATTTTTAGCAAACATTTCAGACTTTTGATATGTAGTGTCCATATGATATCTCAAGAATCTGTTCAGAAATCTTTTGAATAAAAATGTTTCTACACCTGAAAGTTTCCAAAACTTGATCTATTATGCCCGTTACTGATATGAGGTAATAGAGAGTGCCTACTTCTCTGCGCATGTTTTTTTTCTCTTGGTTAGGACCGTATGTTAAATGTGCTTTCATGAGACTTTGTTATCACTTCCCCTATCCCATTGATATGACAACTTTTGCTTGGAATCTGACATTTGGCTTCTGGGTTAGGTGCCGACAAGCCTTTGCTTCCACTGGACAGCAAGCCAAGTGAGCAAGAAGAAAAGGAGAAGGCTAAGCCAGTCACATATTCTTATACCTTCTTCCACATCATCTTCTCTCTTGCGAGTATGTACTCTGCAATGCTTTTGACTGGATGGTCAACCTCGGTTGGGGAGAGTGGAAAGCTGGTAGATGTGGGGTGGCCCTCTGTTTGGGTTCGTATTTTGACTGGGTGGGCAACTGCAGGTCTCTACATCTGGTCTCTGGTTGCTCCTATTCTGTTCCCAGACAGGGAGTTCTGAGTCTCCTACTCTCCTGGGTGGAAGGTACTGTAGGAAAAACTATTGTAATCCAATGTGCAATGGTGTGGATGAACAGTAATTTTCCAACGTCCTGCTTTATGTATAATATATATTTCTATTCTGATTCACTAGGTGAACAGTGTTTTCAATGAATGTAGGTGAACAGTGTTTTCTATGATTTGAACGAGACGTCAACAAAGCACCGTTAATTTTCACTGTTTGGGAACGATGGAGCATAAGTAAAGTTATTTCCAAACCTTTTTCAAAAGGAATGGAGATGTTTTAGATTTCCCCCACCAAACAATCATATAAAAAACATTAAAAGAAAAGGTTGGAGCACGATTTCCTTTATTAGGTGATTCATCTTCTCAGTTAATACCCAAAATGTTTTTTTAAAAGAATTTTAGTCTTTTAAATTTTTTTATTTTT
This sequence comes from Populus tomentosa, assembly GCA_018804465.1. Classification (NCBI taxonomy): domain Eukaryota; kingdom Viridiplantae; phylum Streptophyta; class Magnoliopsida; order Malpighiales; family Salicaceae; genus Populus; species Populus tomentosa. The sequence goes on along the minus strand of CM031969.1, from coordinate 2,907,595 downwards.
TATTTAATATTTCACTTAGTAGTTGACTTTGAATTGAGTTTAATGTTTTATTTTGTTTTGGTTGGTTTTACAAGAGAGGCTCTTGTTGTATTAAAAATAAATTTTGATATTAAATTAATGCTTGATTAGTTGATTTGGTAAAATAAAATTTAATTTTATTGATTCAATATAATTAAAACTTTAAAGGCCTGATTTCAAATAAAAATAAATATTTAATTTTTTAAAAATAATAATAATATTTTTATCTCTGCTTAGCAACTTAATATTTGATTGAAATCAACATATTTATTATTATTATTATTATTATTATTATTATTATTTACTAGCGTAAATAATCATAGTCCCACTTAACTCGTGACCGCGAACTTACACCTGGTTGACTTCCGTGTCAAATTTGAAAACTATATAATAAATAATTTTTAAAATTCATGACACTAGTCATTGAAACAAATCATTATACATAGAAAAACTGTAAAGTTCATTCCTCAATCAAATGTTAGTGGATGAAATCAGGAAAAGAATTAATAACACAAAAGGATCTAAAATATAAAAAAAAAAAACAATTAAAAGAATAAGAGTAAAAATAAAAATAAAAAATAAATTAAAGGAAAAAACAATTCGATAATCAAATGGTTAAATTGATAAAAAAAAATATATTAAACATAAGGACAAAAAATTTAAAAAGAATAGGGATCAAATTATAACTCAGACCGGGTTGAATAAGTCAGTTTTATTTCAAGGAAATATTAAAAAAATTGGCAATGATAGTAAATGAATAATTTTTTAAAAGAAAAATAACCACGATAACCTAGAAAAATAAATAGATGGAAGTATATAATTGGATAAAAAAAAACTAGGCTCAAGTAAACGAAGATGTTGCATGACAAACATATAACCTAGATAATAAGAAGCAAGTCAAATCGGGTTAACCATAAAAATCTGTGAACCAGATAATAAGATTGAGATAACCTGACAGATCACTTTTTTAAAACTTGACCTGACTCGACAATTTCACTTATAACCCGAGTGATTTAAGACATAGGTCAGGTCGGGGTCCAACAAAAAAAATATTGACCCAGTATAATTTGATCAAACAACTTTATTGATTAAGAAATTAACTTTCAATGTTTATAAAATTCACCATAAAACCTATTTGAAAAGGTCTAAAAGGCAATTGGGTTCAGGGTTCATTTTTCCTTCATGGAAAGGGTAAAGTTGACTTTTAACTATATATTTAAAGAATGAAAAAAAAAAAAAAATTTTGGTCAACAACTTTTTTTAAAAAAATTAGAGGTAATTAAGTGACTTAATTATTTAAAAAATTATGAACAAGATATTTATATCTTGTACAATTATTAAATGCCTAACAGACCATGTAAAAAAACCAAGATATACCCTAAATTAAGGCTTATGATTTTCTTGGGAAGGGCAAAAACATCACAACAGTGAATAGAAAAATGTATTTATTTCTATAGGAAATTTGCCTTTCAATTTAATTGTTTTTTTGTGTGTGTTTATGTGCATAATTATTAAAAATATATATCATATTGACAAATCAAGTATTTTAATTATTTTTTTTAAAAAAAGTTGAATTTTCACGAATGAACCAAGCACGATAAATTGACATCTGAAATTTTAAGGAACGCAGTCTCAATCAACCAAGCACGATTAATTGACATCTGAAATTTTAAAGAACGCAGTCTCAATAGAGAGCACTTTTGATCCCCACAAGTTTCTCCCTTCCAAATTCTAATTCACTCTTGAGCACGCCGGAATATATAGTGGATAATTGCCTGTGTTGTGGTGGAGAAGGGAATTTAGAGGTGATAATGGCAGCGGCAGCCGCAACGGAATAGTGGTAGCAACGTGCACCTAATCAAAGTGCATTGAGTCCTTATAAGTGCATGATCTATCCAAACCATTGGTTGTGAGAAGTAATTCATTCGCTATCATATTTCAGCTAGACATTAGAGAGTACAAGAGATGATGAGATAATTTAAGGCAGCTTTTATCAAACGCCATTCCAAAACCCATTATCAAAATTAATTTTCAGGATTCATAGTTAGAAACTATAAAGTAAACCAAACACTACCAAACTAAAGTTTATCACAAGGACAAGGACCCTTATATAAAATCAAAACTACAAATCAATCTTCAAAATCTGCACCATTTTCCAGTAGATAGTTGGCTGCCAGCTCCTCGTTGCGATCACAAGCCAAAAATGCCTCGATGACGAGGGCTCTATCGAATCCCATTGCCACAAGCTACAACAGGGGAAGAATAAGTGTTAGTAAACACAGAAAAACAGGAAAAGTGTCAGAACAGAAACCAAACAAACAAAACAGGTCAGAAACGGAGTAAACAAAGTAGGCATACCCGTTCAATAGCCTCTTGTTCAGCTGGGGTCACATTGATAGCATGGGGCATGTCTTGGTCAGGTTGATCGAATATATCCCTGAGAAAAACCGATCATGCCATACTGTGGCATCAATATTCTATCATAGAAATTATGGGAAAAAGATTTATGTAGCAAATATGAAATATATATATATATATATAACTACCAAACTCAAATGATGATGAAGACCTAATTAACCACCATCAGCTAGATCGCTTTATCTTTTATGAACCAAGATACTTGCTTAGAAGACTTTTCAGATTTCACCATATACACCAATAAAGTTACTCACCCTTCAGAACCATCAAGCGGTTCATTTATTAACTGAAGAAACTCTGCATTATGCTCTTGAATCATTCTTAAAAGCTGGGGGTTTTGCTTTCCAAGCTCCTGGAGCATGGGCTGTAACAGAAGTAGCTGATTTAACTTTGAGACAACAAATGTCATCATAAAAAAAAAAAAGAGAAATGAAAAGGTACCTGCAAGATTTGTGGATTTGCTTGAACCATTGAACGCAATGCTTGAAACTGAAATGCAACAAAGATGGAAAAAACAAAATTATTTGACGTCAACATACAAACTTGATAATCACTGGAAATCCTAAATCAAGTAGTGTCTATGGTTATTTGGCAATAGGCAGTAAATGAAACATAGAAACTTGATAAACATTAGAGATCCTAAATAAAGCAATATCAATGGGTAATTTGGCAATTGGCATTAAATGAAATTTAGTATCCACCCCAAAACCCATCTAAGCATATCAAGCAAAACAGTTATACACTTTAGTTATAAATCCATACCTACATATTTCCTGCCTTTATTCATGATTTTCTCACAATTTATTACACTATTTTTAGATCCAATACCATGAAAGAGCAAGAGAAGTAACTTTTTTTAATAAGAGAAAAATGGCCCAAGCACATGCACATGCACATGCACATGCACATGAAGATTGGTGTGAGATGTGAAGACCAATGGGTTTAGCATTAAATGCATTGCATTTAAAATCCAATACAAGAATAACAACAAGGTGTAAGGAACCATACTTGTTGATTGTTTCTAAGGAAATCAAGAGAGCCAAGTACGAGGCCAGCATCGCCTCCACCACCAGAAAGTGTCTGCCGGACAGGTTTCAAATCAATAACAGTAACAAACACTATACAGCTAATACATGATAAAAACCCTCTAAATCCTGAAGCTTTACCTCAGGAAACATATTCAATGGAGAAGAATTAGGTCCTCCTGGTGCAAGTGCAGGTGCAGCCGGAGCTGCACCTGTTTCAATGCCCTGATCTGCAGGAAACCGAGCCACTGGGACAGCAACTTCTGCTGTTTCTGGAATGCCCTGAGACAGAATACTGGTGTTAATGCTAATCTAAGCAACGATTGCTACAGGCTACACACAGGATTTAGACTTACAGAGTACAAGTAGTCCACTGCCCGCTCTGGGTTATTATAGGCAGCTCGAAGTGCGCGAGTAACTGTTTCTTTGTCCCAGTTTCCACCACCTATATCCATTATTTGCTGAATAGTCTGCTCCAAACTACTGCCAGCAACTAAATTGGAAGCAGCTTGACCATAGGTATCACTCTGTGCACTGCAGCAATTACACAGCATTATCACCATTAGAATAGGCAAGAACAAAAGCTGTAGATTATAGATAACATGTTTCTTAAAAAAGGGTAAATTTTATAAAAACACCCTCAATAAGATCAGATTGTTAGCCCTCAATTGTACACAAAGCAAGAATTACATCGAACTGAGCTGGATCAGGCATTTACAGCATGCACGCACTAGTAGGTTTTAGTTAATATCGAGAACCAAAAAATCAACATTTTCTCCAGGAAATGCTAATGGCAACATTAAGAGAATAAAAAGAAAATGCATACTATGAAATTGTTAGAATAAGATTTCCTTAAAATATCACACACGGACTTAAAATCCATGTGTAAGGAGGGTAACACGCATTTGACCACTCTAATCAATTTTGGTATTGACAGATATGGTCTATCCTTGACCACATTATCCAAGAACTAAAAGATGGCAGAACTTAGACCAGCAGCAAGTTACCAAACCAAAAAACCATCCCCTCTACAATGTCTAATCTGGTTTTTTACAGAAAATTTACATGGGCCTAGGATTTATGCTTTAAATTAACTTTAGCTTCTTATATTCAGGACAGCTCACACTGAAAAGTGATGGAACTATCCATAAGAAGCCCTTTGAATCAATTGGTTTGCTGATAATCCTCTCTGAAACATGCATGGTTGTATGGAAAATTGTCATGACATCCCTAATAGCAAAGAGTAACTTTGTTATGTAATTTCAAACGGGAGTTTCCAACTCTGGTTAGAAGTTTGAGGACATATCTTAAAATAACAAGAATATAAGAGCAGAACAAAATCGCATCCTCTTAATGAATAAAATCCTGTCTTCAAGTTTCTTGCTATGTAATTTTAAAGATCTCATATATGTTCCAGCTTTGGCTTGAGATGGTGAGAATAAAAGGGAAAACTTATAAGCAAAGCAGACCACTTGAGGTTGTTGCTAAATTTCCATGGCAAGCACAGAATTCTTCCTCAATACAAAACATATAAACCAGTAGCACCAGTGTCCCCCACAGCAAAACTGTCACCAGGAACTAAGTTACACCTACTAGACCGGTATAATGCATTTACTAACAAATATTATGGCTTGAGTTTGAGAGAAGAAAAGGGAGAATTGCACTATAAGCAATGCAAACTGCTTGAGGTTGTTGCTAAATTTCCATGGCAAAGTATATGATTCTTCCTCAATACAAAACATATAAACCAGTAGCACTGCAGGTCCACAAGTCAAAATAGGTCAAGAAGTTAACCAATAACTAAGTTTCATATACTAGATCGATATCGTGTATTCACTAACAAATATTATGGCCATATTGTCTTAAAATAACCAAAATATATATAATGCAACTAGAGATAAAGCATGTACTTGGCTGTTGCTGTGTCAGAAGCAGATGCACTCTTTGAGGCCCTGCAATGACAGATTTATTATATAGGAAAGATAAATTCCGTTATTTCAGAATAGTTAAAAACAAAAGGTATTTGTGGTATATATAAGCTTACGGTGCTTGTGCATCAGGTGCGGGAGCATCAGAAGTCGAATTTGAAGTTGGTGTGGTGGTAGGTGGTGTAGAAACAGGCTGGTGTACATAAACATAAGAAAGGGATTAATTAAAAAGAATAAAAAATATACAAGAACAAGACACTACCAGGAGAAAGGTAAAAAACAAGGGTGAAAAATACCTGGGTGGATGAAGTCCCAGCTGCGGCTGTTTTACTCTGTAACGATAGCAGATTGATGGAAGTAAATGTTAAGGGTCAAGCAAAAAACAGGAGCATTAAAGCAAAAAGTCCACAACTGTTCATGCAGTTCATGAACAAAACACATAAAAATGATGTTGATAACAAATGTGGATAAACACAAGCCAATGTGCTTGCAAACGCTATGCAGTTTCTACAAAATATTAATTGGAAAAGGCTAACAAGGCCCCTTAGGGAACTCTTTAAGTGATTAGCAGTTAAAAGTGGTTAAGTATTGTAATAATTAGACAACTTTGATTTCAAATTTTCATCTAACCACCATTACCTACCCGTCAATTACAGGTTAACAGCCACAGATTTCATTTCCAAATTTGTAACGCTGTTGGATGAAATGCTCGAAATTCAACTGGTCTAATTATTAAAACATTTAAAGACCGTAAGCTACGACAAATAATTCGGATACTATCAAGAGATCAGTTATCGGTAGTTATTAATTTTACACTGGATTTACTCACAAGGAAACTACAAAATCTCTCAGCTCCACATAAGAGTCTTTACCTGAATATATTGTTCACCAAACCAATCAAAATACACCAGTAATGCAATACATGATCGCACACTAAAAGCCACGAACAAAAACATCCAAAATTTCATACAAAAAAATCCCAAAACACCAAATACAAGCCCCGAGGAAATTCACATTGACGTCATCAAAAATCATCAACATAAATATAGCAGGGATTAAACATGAACAAAAAAAACTACCAAAATAATCAATTAAACATTAAAACCACAGCATAGGATTAGCAAATTAAAGACTGGACAAAAAGAAAACAAAAGTAGAACAAAAAAAACTATTACCTTGCTAAGCATGACAACAAGAAAACCATCTTCGGTAACCTTATTATCAACTAAAGTAGTCTCATCTTTCAAGACTTTCCCATTATGAATCAACAATTGTTGTCCACATGGGTAATTGTCTTTTCCTTGCACGTCTTCGATATTCTTCTTTACACCCATTACCTTTACATTTTTTAAAAATATTATTGCTTAAAAAAAAAAAATGCAGTGCTAAGAATTATAATTAAGGTTTAATTACTTACAGTGTCGGTGGGTTGAACCTTAATTTCGAAATGGCTGCCTTTCAGTGTCTTGACGGTGAGCTTCATTGTGGCGGGGAGATGCAAAACCGACAGCGTTGTTAGGAGGAAAGAAACCCTAGAGAGGATCAGAGTGGGCTGGTTGTGGCAGGTGCAGCAATTTATAAAGAGCTACCAAATTAAAAGAAAGAAAGAGGTGAATGCGCGAGTGGATTTTTGGGTTTAATTTGCTGCCTGCAGCTGCACGCTTTGGTCACGTGACTTCAGCCATTTGAAAAAAAAAAAAACAAATAAGAACTACCATAAAATATTAAATAGGATATTGATGGTCAATTCTTTAAAATTTGTTTTTTATTTTTTAATTTTCTACTCTTGCAAAGATTTTAATTAATGAGTGCAGAAAAGGCATGAACCATGTTATGTTTTCGTAAGTAAAAAATGTTTTGAATATATATATATATATATATATATATATATATATATATAAAATAGTGCATTCAATAATCATGAATTTTTTTTTATAAATTTCGAGATATAATTTTAATCTTTTTTTTTTAGGATAAACACATTTGAATGTACCTTTTTAATTAAAAAAGTGTATTTAATATTACAATTTTTTAATTGTTTATACCAGTATATCAAAATTATATTAAAAAAATTAAAATACACCAAAAAAACATAATCGTACTTGGAACGATGGTATATTAAAAGGCAATTATGATATCAAATGTTTCTTATGATATATTAATTTTGTTTATATATTAGCAGTGTAACTACACGTGTGGGATTCAAACTTAAGATATCACTGCTTTTATCTTTGCATGGGTATTATTAAGCATATAATTAAGCAATATTCTAATACACTAATTCACTTACTTATATTAATTAATATAAGATTAAATATTTACAACAATAATTATACAGAAGCCGTGCATTAGGATTGGAGAGGTGTTAAGAGATAATTCAATGGAAACATGCATCCCAAATTTGTTCTATGAATATCTTAAAATGAATATCTTTAACATTAATTTTTAGCTATTTATAGCTTAAAATTATTTCCCTGTCAAGAAAAGGACTTGGATTCTCCAACGCATCAAAATTTTCAAATTCTTTGTACAGAGTTAATTAGATGGAAAGTTTCTCTGAATAATAATGGTTTATTTTTATGTTTTAAAAATATTTTTAAAAATATTTTTATTTTATTTTTTAAAATTAATATATTTTTGATGTTTTTAAATTATTTTAATACGCTAATATAAAAAATAATTTTTAAAAATAATAAAATATTATTTTAATATATTTTAAAAATCAACTGCAATTACACTCATACATATAGTAACCATTGATTGATTTTTCTAGAAATACACATGTTTATATATATATATATATATATATATATATATATATAAACACAAAAAAAAAAACAACAATAGTAAGAAAAATATTTTTAAATTTGGATGAAAATATTCTTATAATTTTTTATAGATCAAATATAATTTTATTTTTCATAACCTATCTATGTGTATTTATTTTCAGAGCACACTAGAGTTTTTCTATTTAGATTTCGTTTAGAGTGTTTTTGGCACTACGCATGTAGATCACGTGACTGACGAAAATTCACTATTTTTGTATTTCTCCGTTTAAAGATTATTGCCAAATATGCTCCTTTCTTTTAAACCTGTGACTAGACTTGTTCACATGCTAAAAGCCCATCATCCAGGCCCAAGGTTAAGATATCTTGATAAGGTCTGGACAAGGATTTTTAAACTCTAGGCCCCGCCCAATACAGTTAGAAATAGAGCTTGCTCGGGCATCATTTATTAATCATTAAAAAAAAAAAAAAAACCAAATTCAAGAATGAAAATCAAATCAAATTAAATTAAATATTAAGGGATAAAATAAAATAATAATATAAATATAGCAATCAAAATAATAAAAATCAATTCCAAACTTTAAAAAGATTCAAAAACTAAATAAACAATAATTAAAAAAAAACCAAAATTAATAAGATTATAAACTAGAGGACACAATTGTTTTTTTAAAAATTTAAACATGATTTTATATAAAAATAATTATCTTACTGTTTTTTTTTATTATTATTATCTTAAAAGACAAAAGAACTCCTTACTTAAGGATTAATTTTGCGTGCTTCCGAAGGCAAACTAATAATTATATTGCAGCAAAAAGAAATTCACAAACCATTTTACCCCTAGTCAAATATACAATATCAAATGTATCATATGAAAACATATTTATACTCCTAATTAAATGTTTAGTAAGTTTTTTAAGCAAAATCATATTTACATTACCTCAATTTACAATAATTTGTGTCATGGTGAATAAAAAGATCGATGACTTAATTTTCGGTTTTTTTTTTTTAAAATTCTACAGCCTTCGTAACATGCATGTTATTGAATGGCTAAAATATCCCAGGCGGTAGCCATGAGAGAAAGAAATATTAACAGCGTGTTTGTCAGATTTTAAAAAAATTAAAATTTTTTATTTTAAATTAATATTATTTTAATATTTTTAAATTATTTTAATGTGCTAATATCAAAAATAATTTTTAAAAAATAAAAAAAAATTATTTTAACATATTTTATAATAATTTTTTTAAAAAAAACAATCATTACCACACTTACAAATATACCCTAATTCAATAATCTTACCTCCACTAACATCCGCTTGAGTTTGTCACACACTCTGTCACCACCAATTGAGATCCCATTAATACCGCCATATATAGTAAGTCGAGTTGGATTATCCACGATCGGCGTAGTTACCGAATCACGATTATACTGTGGAAGTAGACACAGATCGGAGTAAAGTTTAGAGCATTCACCTGGCTAACAAGTGAGTGTTCACCTCGATTAATTAAGACCCAAGACTCCTGTGACCCTTCCTCTTTTTGATCCACGTTATCATCTTCCTGGGAACATCCGAAAACCATCCGGTCAAGCATGACTGCGCTGGTTAACGTCGATGACTCATCAGAAGCTAGCCACCTCACCTCTGGTGCAATGTCCGCACGCCTAGCTAGGTCATCTCACAGGCACAGGAATAATCAGTACTGTTGCAATAAATAAACTTCCCTTCTTTGCAAGAGGGATCATCGCATCTAATAAAATGACGGGGAGATGAATTGCTGGGATCTTACATGGGAAAACTCTCAATCTTAATACAATCTTTTGCATGGATTGCATCGCCGCCATGTGAGTTCATCAGAACCCGTGTCGACCAATAAGAGGGGTGCCTGCAGCTTGAAATACTGCTACAGGGCTTCTTTCTTTATCATACAAAAAACTAAAATAAGGAATATGTAAGTACTAGTCTTAAAGTTAATAAAAATATAAAAAAAATTTAATTTTTTTTTAAAATACTTTTAAAACACAAAAATAAATAGAGGGATTTTTCCACTTTGGTTTTCTTTTTTAACAGGTTTGTGAGTCTTTTATTAATTCTCCATTTAGTTTTTTTTTTTTAATTTTATTAGTTTGTTTTTAAATTATCATTTAATATTGAATTTGATGATAAATTACTTCTAAAATTTTTAATATTAAATTGATAACAAATTAATTTTATTTTTTATTATATAAATAAGTTAATATATTTCTTTAAATATTTTATAAAAATCTCTCGTTATAACTCAATAGATTGAAGCATGCATGTCTTATCCTAATATCGCGGGTTCAACAACAAAGGAGCAATATAACATCAAACCAATAATAAATAATATATCGTTGATGAGTGTTTTTAGAGCTTATTTAATATGATAATAATAATAGTTTTTTAAAATATTTTTTTATTTAAAAATATATTAAAATAATATTTTTTATTTTTTAAAATTTATTTTTAATATTAATGTATTCATCTAAAATCATAAAAAAATAATTTAAAATAAAAAAATAATTTTTTTTGAAAATCTTTTTAAAACACCAAAACAGAAGTTATATATAAATAAAGCGAACAAACTCAAGTTACAGTTAGCGAACGTAACTTGAAACAAGTGTCAAACCCCGGTCAACACCCCGGGAACATCCAAAAACCATACGGCCAAGCATGACTGTGCGGGTTACTGTTCTTAGCTTATCAGAACCCCCTTCACCTGATCACCTCTCTGATTTCTCCTCCATCCTCCTGATTTATCTGATAGATACAAGAATGATCCCTGTTTCGACAAAAAAAATCTCTCTTTTGTGCAAATGGGATCATCACAAGTAATAAAATTAATAAAATGATGAGAGGATGATCTTCTGGGATCATACATGGGAGATTTCCTACGCTGAGTCCAGTTTCTGCATGGATTTCAATGCCACCAAGTGAGTTCAGAACCCGTGTCAGCTTGACATACTGCTACATAAAATCCAAAATAATGAACATCGTAGTCAGTGGGGCAATTTTTCTCAAAAATATCATTTCATTCCAATAATTTAAATTGTTAGATAAAATTTTAAAATATAATTTATATTATTCTTTAATATTCTCAAGTTAAAGTTTTTTGAACTTGAAACTTACATAAATTCATATTATTTTGTATTTAATTTTTATCAAATAAATAAGAATAGTGAGATTCGAATTCATGACCGTTTGGTCATAAAACTTTGATACCATATTAATGAATCATTTCAATTCAACAATTTAAACTATCAGAAGAAATCTCAAAATATAATTTATATTATTTTTTAATAATATTGAATTTAAGAGGTTCTTATTTTCTTTATCCCTGATATGTCATGGCGTATATTACGAGCTTGAACAAGGGATTTATGGTCCAGGAACATGGATTTGGTAAATAACTCTTTGTTTATATACAGGAAGGCTAAGGGAAGAGGATGATGCGTTGATACTAGGCGAGGGGAAAAGATTGGATTCTGTTGTGTTGGCTGACATAAAATGATCAATCATTTGTGATATATATTCTTGTATCATTGAGAATAACAGTGCTGATTTCTCTGCTCGATGATAAAATCACAAAAGGTGGAGAAGATAGGAGGATTGTCAAAATGGTTAGAAAATAGAAATTGAAAATCGAATTGTTGCAAAACAAATTAATTTGAGTCCCTCTGGTTAATCTGTTCCACGTTAAATAATCAGTGTTTTTTTTAAGAAGTAGTGGCTAATTAGTACTGAAAAAGATATATATTTTATTAATCCAAAAAATAATTAATATATTATGCACCATAAAATTTAACATGGAACATCATTAAAGTTCCATTATTAATTATAAATATTTTATAAGAGAAAATATATTTTTTAAAGGAGACTAATGCAGGATTTTTTTTAAAATATATATATATATATATATATATATATTAATTTATTTTTTATTTTGTATTATTATATTTATGTGTAGAGTTTGTAAAGCTTCTCTATTACTTTGCTTAATTTCTAATTAATATAGAGTTGATTAACCAAGATTTTGTTAATATATTTTTACCAAAATATATTAGATAAGAAAAACATATGATTATAATTTTCTCGAATTCTTGAGTGCGTTGGGCTGGCACATGCCAGCACCAAACACGCCCCAATGAAGACGCACTAGATCTAGTCAAGTTGTATTCTCACTGGGTAAGATGTTAATCAAATCCAGCCATAATTGGACTTTGCCAAGTCTAAATGCACTGATCAAATTCAAGAGATGATTGCATTTAAACACCATTAATTCTATAAATTTTTATATAAAATTTTAGAGGATTAATTATTTCTCAACAAATAAGCTTAATTAAATAAATTTATACTCTACCAATACCATTAGGTATATCAAAGTCTTTCATGACCCATCATATCTCTATCTTTTAGAAGAATAAAATATATGAAATACAAATCAAAATATCATAAAGGTTAAAATTATATTTTAGTCCATCCTTTCCGCAAAATAACAAGACTCATGGGTTATAAATATACCATGAGATCTTCAAAACAAAGTTTCACAATTTTCATTCTTTATTGTATATATATTTTCAGAGAATCTCTCCTTAGAATATTATTATATTTTTTCTCTTTAAAAATATACTTATAATTTAAGTATCAGATATTCTCCACTTTCACTAAAAAAACTATTTAATTTGCAAGTACTAGTTATAAGCTACATTGGCCTACCAAGTATCAAGTATAAACTAACAACCACCTTGACTAGAAAAAATAAAATAAATTGTTATGAAAAATTAATTAATTAATTATTCAACTTGTGAATCTTCATCTTGGAATACTTGGATTTTTGAGACTTCATTGATTGTTATTTGTTGCTTTAAAAAGGCAAGGATTTTGATATTTGAGGAGCATACAAGCTATGTAAAAAGCACTTAATATTCTTATCGTATGTTCTGATCACTATCTTTCAATTTGGGAGAATTACTTGTTTGTTCATGTCCAGTGTTGAATTGATATTAGCTCAACAGATTGAAAGTTAATGAAATAACTACATAAGAATTTAAGATGGAACATCATTAAAGGTTCGTTATTATGATTTTGTTTACGAGAGATTTAATTAAGAGATTCTTTGCATTTAATTCTCCTCTTCTTTCTATTTTTATTTGCTTGGTTGTAATTTCTCTCTGTTTTTTTTCCCTCTTATTTCCAAGAGCGTGCTTCGTTAATTTATTGTGATCCTTTTGCTACCTCTGAATAGAGAATAAACCAGTCATTTCAGAATTATTTATGTCAATAAATGCAGTAAATAAATAAATAAATTGTTAATTAATAAATTATTTAATTGTTGATGAACAAAAGAATTTAAGATGGAAAGTCACTAAATTTGCATTATTATAAAATATTTATAAAAGAAAAATTAGTTAAGGGAGAATATTTGCAATTAATTTTTCTCTTTCACTATCTTTATATATTTGCTTGATTGTGGTTTGTTTCCTGTTTTGTTGTTATTTTCAAGAGCTTGCTTCGTTAATTTATCCTGATCTCTAGCACCGCTGAATGGAAATAAATTATCGTGTCGTCTAATTATAATTACATTTATTATTAATGGTAGGATCCACTGCATCCATATATGGGTCCTATACCTTCTAAATTGTAGCCTTAATTATTATTAATTCACATTTCTTTTTCTCACACTGTACTGAAAAAAATAAAATCCCCTTCTAGTTTCAGTTTTGCGGTGGGATCACGTAAGGATTACACATATAATTAATAATTCTATTAATTGTATCAATTAAAAAGATAAAAATTCTTTGATGGTACAATTGATATTACATTAAATATTATTAATGCTGATAAACTATAAGAACTAACTTATAAATTGTACTAATGTTTGAAGTAAATGAGTTGTCAAATTTGGAGAATATATAATAATTTGATCAAATATATGAAAAGAGCGAGTAACGCATTCGAATGTGGATTTTACATGATTTATTTGTTTGCAAGTAAATATTATATTGGTAGCACTTGCTTGTTGAATATTATAAAATTCTCCTCTTTCTTTAATTATGATATTTATTTTGAAAGTAGATTATTGATAAGTGAAATTACATTTTTTTATATTTGAAATAAATAAATAAAATAAATCATCGATAAATTGTGTATTTTCTTAAATTGAGGGGTAAACAAAATATTTTCCAGTGTTTGGTTATGTCATGGAAAATGAGCTGGAAAATAACTTATTAAAGATTTATTTTTTTCAAGTTTATTAAAATAATGAGAAACAAATCTTACAAATTAAAAGGTTGAATGAGAATGAAATTGAAAAAAAATATAATTTAATAAATTATCTCAAATGAAATAAATAATAATCAAAATAATAGAGATAAAATTTAAAAATAAAAAAATTAAAAGATAAAGAAATTAAAAGAATAATAATTAATATTTTATAAATTTTTTCAAATAAAATAAGTAACAATTAAAAGAATGAGGACCAAATTTGATAGATAAAAAATTTCAATTAAAAAATATAATAAAAAAAATTATAAAAATTAAATTGTAAGGGATGAAATTGAAAAATAAGTATTTAAAACAAAATATATATAGCAATCAAAAGTTTGAGGATCAAATTTGATATAATCAGTAAATAATATGACTTTTCTAATTTTTCACAACTTCCGGAAAGTGTTTGCCGCCTAAAATAAAAGGAAAATACTTTTCTGAAAACTAAGTCAAATTTTTTTTAACTAGAAAGTATTTTTCGTTGATCGAAAAATATTTTCTGTTGACTAACTATTCTAATAATAAATAAATATAAAAAATTAAAAAAAATAATTTCTCTAAATCATTTTTCAAAAAACAAATTCACCTAAATGCCAAAACATTCTCACGGTCCTGTTTTCTTGGGCAAGAAAAAAAAGAGAAATAATTACGTGAAACTACAATAATTAAATGAAACCAATTAATATCGATTTCAACTATTCAATTTTGAATTGAATAGTTAAAATACAAATGGATTAGTATCTTTTAATACACACGTACATGAAGTTCTCATGAGTGTCAGGTGCATGAATATTAATATAGCCACACGTGCAATGCATCTAACTACTATCCAATAATATTTTGATCTTTCTCTCTATATAATATATAATTATATATAGATGAATCCCTTTAATTATGTTTTCTCACAAAACAAAAAATACAATTACCAAAATATCAAACACGCCACTGTGACAAAGTGTCGTATATGTTATTAAAAATTTCGTTTAGAGGTCTATTTAAATCGGTTGCTACGTTTAATCAAAAAATAAGTATTTTATATTAATGTAAATATATTAAAAAATATTATTTTTATAAATGTCGACTCTAAAATCCAAAATTAAAGAAAAAACATTTTCTTATTTAATTCTTTTTATCTAATCAAAACTAAAATATATCCACTTAATATTTTTCCTTACTAATTTTTAAAATAAACACTTAAATTAACTGATATAATATTACTAGTTATTCTTTAAATACTATAAAATTTCTCTCATAATATATATATATATATATATATATATATATATAAAAGAAAGATATATTCCGAATTCAAGATAAAATTATATGAAGATTATAGTTTGAAATTGTTTTCTAACCAATATTAAAAAAAAAAAGCTTTATAATTACCACAATAACCTTTAATTACCATTTCATTAAAAATATAAAAAAAACTACTGATAACTAACCCTTTAACAAATGCTTGAATAAACATTCATAAGCCAGAATCTTGTATTTTTTACTATACAAAATTTTAAACTAGGAATATATAACGATTGATTGATGGAAATTAAAGGGCATGATATAAGAAAAATAAATTTTAAAAATTATTTTTAGGCCATTCTTTGAGGAGTACTAATTAGAGTGCGATTGTTTTGCAACCTTAGGAAATAGTTATTTTTTAAAGAAAATTATTATCTAAAAATCAAGTTGTTTTTCATTATTTGATTAAGCAAAAAAAAAATATTTTAGGAAAATAATTATCATTAGCATTTCTTATTAATTAAAAAAACTAATTAAATTACTGGAAAGCAAAGCTCAGCGGATAACTGAGAATCAGCAAAGGTCTGGCCATAACCGACGGAGGAGGAGCTGGAGCTGGAGTTGTCATCAGTGGTGGAAGAATGATCGGTAGTGGTTTTTGTGGTGATATTAATACTATCAAGATCACTGAAAAAATCATCTGTGCCATTATATCATCATCACTAGGAAAATCCAAGAGAGGTCGTCTGCCGTGAAATATATGCTGGCTGGAGCTTTTCTTCTTCGAAAAGAACCTCTTTTTATATATATATATATATATATATATATATATATATATATATATTCTTAGATAAATTTTGATGCAATTAAACTAAGGATATGGAAGGAGTTTTTTCTTCCTCAACTTACTGACTTCTTTTCTTGGAATTGATATTTAAAGAAATTTCTTCTTTTTAATATAAAAGATGGATGTGAAGGTGCATTTTGAAATTCTTAAAAAATAATTTGTTTTTTTTTAGTAAATTGACTGATACCGTTTACTAGTTAAATAAAAAAAATATCAGTAATTACCATTACGTGATCCATTAGTGTTTGTTTTAACACTACAATCTGATTATTAAAATACTTTTAAATGAGAAAAAAATTAAATTTATATTCTTAAGTATTTTTTTATGATATTAACATGTTGATGTTAAAAATAAATAAATAAAATCTATAAAAATATTATTTTAATATATTTTTAATTAAAAAAATTCTTTTAAAAAATATCAACCCTTTTTTTATAACTAATTAACTCCGAAATACTCCGCAACTCGAATAACATTGACAGGCAACCCAAATTAAACCCTAGATAGTTTCCTTAACATAGATTTTATTTTATCGAAAATAGTAGTTTTCAAAACTTCCTATCTTAAAATGAGTGATTGAATGAGATTTTTCTGTTAGTAAATCCAAAAAAAAAATAAGATAAGATTAGCATTCGTATTCCTATTGCCATTTATTTACAATTAAACTAAGAAAATAAATCAATCTTTTACTAATTATCTTAATTAATCACCTTAATTACTTGATGCCATTTAATCTTCACACGACACCTTTACTCAAATTCAAAGTTTAATAATGAATCCCTCTCCTTTAAGAAAAAGAAACCTAAAAAATAAAAAATCGTAACCGACCATAAAAAAATAAGAAAAAAAAAATCAGGTGGCCTGAGTAAATCCATAACAAGAACAACAGCATATATACATAAAACCTACGTAAAATAACATTAAATAAAAAAAAAAACTAAGTACCAGTTTGAGCGGCGATCCGTTTGCCTCGCCTCTCTCTCAATCTCACGAGAAAGAGAAATCTTTGAAGTCAACAACCTCGTCATTAATGCACGATCCTCTTCCCTTTCTTTTCACTCCTCGTCGTCACCTCCACCACCATGTGAATATCTAGCAATATCTCTGCTTCTTAGAAACGTTATTATTGTCATGGATCTTCTTCTTCAAATTACGAGCTTATTTAACGTGTGAAAGAGCTTCTTCGGTGTGATTTTTTGCAGGGTGAAAGAAAATAATAAAGGGTTTTGTAAGACAATGGAGAAGAAGAAGTATCCCATTGGATCCGAGAATTATCTTCTTTACGAAGAGGTTGGTCAAGGTGTTAGTGCTTCTGTTCATCGTGCCTTGTGTGTTCCTTTTGATGAGATTGTCGCCATCAAGATACTTGACTTTGAACGCGATAACGCTGATCTGGTAAAGATTTTTTCTTTCTTTCTTTCTTTTGTTCTTGAATATTGTTTTCTCGTGATCATATATATATATATATATATATTTTAGTTGTAATTGATTAAGATTGGATTTTTATATTCAAATTTCGTTGTCAATATCATAGCTAGACTGAAACCTTGTGTGTGTGCGTCTCTTGTTCTGCAGATACCTAAAAGCTTGCAAATATTAAAAATAAAAAAATGATGCATTCGAAAATTGTGGGCTATCGCATTATGCGATCATTAGAACAAGGAATAAAATTTAATTTTTTCATGTTGGATTTTAATTGCACAGTATGATTTTGTAGAAAAAAAATTTAAAAAAGGTATGTTTTCATTTTTGTTTTGAAGTTTAATACTTGCAACAAGGTAATAGTGTGTTTTAGATCATTTTTCCTTGTGTTTTTTAATGTTAATTTTGGTTTATATGTACTGCTGTTCTGACAGAGTAATATTTCACGGGAAGTGCAAACAATGATCTTGGTGAACCATCCTAATGTTCTCAAATCACACTGCTCCTTTGTCAGTGATCATAATTTGTGGGTTGTTATGCCATTTATGTCTGGGGGTTCTGGTCTTCACATATTGAAGGCAGCTTATCCTGATGGTTTTGAGGAGTTGGTGATAGCAACAATACTACGTGAGGTATTGAAGGGAATAGAGTATCTTCATCAGCAGGGCCACATACATCGCGATGTTAAAGTAGGTAATCCTGTCTTTAGAACTTCATTAGCTCTAAACGATCTTTATCGCGTAATTATATATCTAATTACCTCAAGAAATGGGACTTATTTGTATGTGCTGTTGTTTCAATTTCTAATGTTTCTGTCAATAGTTAGAACCTGTTTTGGTTTCTGGAATTAATGTTAGTTTCTTACACAGCTATAAGTCATTTATTTTAGTTCTCTGATTGAGATTATGTTATGTTTTTTGAAGGCTGGTAATATTCTCGTTGATGGACGTGGCGCAGTCAAGTTGGGAGATTTTGGTGTTTCTGCTTGCCTTTTTGATTCAGGAGACAGGCAACGCATGAGGAATACATTTGTTGGGACGCCTTGCTGGTATGATTTTAAGAATTCTAATATATATTTTAAATTCTTGATTTTGTTTTCGACCCCCTTATTGTATGTTACAGTAAATAAAAGCTAGCCTTAATATTCATATAATTATCAAGGCTTAAAGTATGTTCAATGGAGTCTACTGTAGAAATATTTCACTATGTCAGAAACTTTTTTAAATGATATCGAGAAATTTCATAGAATTCAAACAGTTGGACGAAATGATAAAGGAATACTCCAAAACATATCTACAAAAGTTTTGTATTGGATTGATCACGATTCACAATGAAGATCATACCTATACTTTTGACAAATATAATCCATTTCGTTATCTTAGAAAAATATCTATGTATTTATGAGAGGGCCTATCTTAAAATGAATAAAATAAAGTCTTCAAGTGACAGAAAATTGCAAGGAGATAAGAAACAATGGTGCCTTATACCTCTGTCTTTTGTTTTTCAGGATGGCACCTGAGGTCATGGAGCAGCTTCATGGATATGATTTCAAGTAAGTCCACTCTCTTTTTAAGAGTTTCTCCTCCTCATAAGGTTTCGATATCATGGAGTTGATGTTTTGCTGAAAATTTTCCCACAGGGCTGACATCTGGTCCTTCGGGATAACTGCTTTGGAGCTTGCGCATGGGCATGCTCCTTTCTCAAAATATCCTCCAATGAAGGTGCCTAGACTGTACTAAAACTATAAGTAACATATTTTGTAAAACACCATGAATTTTATCTCAGTCCGATTTAAATTTTCTCTTGTAAAGGTGCTGCTTATGACCTTGCAAAATGCACCCCCAGGCCTGGATTTAGAAAGGGATAAGAAGTTCTCTAAGGTATGCTTTTAACAAAATAACTAGCAGAGTTTCATACTAAAAAAGAAATGAAAACTAGCAGAGTTTCATACTAAAAGATATGTCTTTTGTTCAATCTCCCCAGTCTTTTAAGCAGATGATTGCTAGTTGTTTGGTAAAAGATCCTTTGAAACGACCGTCTGCAAATAAGTTGTTAAAGCATTCCTTTTTCAAGCAAGCAAGGTCGAATGACTATATCGTACGGACATTATTGGATGGATTGCCCGATCTTGGTGATCGTATCAAGGCTTTGAAGGTTAGTGAGTTAAGTTTTAAGGACATTACTGCAACAATAAATAGCCTCATTTTCTATTCTGACTTGCATTGTGAACTTAAAAATTGCCTTAATTTGAAATGCAGAGAAAGGAAGAAGACATGCTTGCTCAAAAGAAGATGCCCGATGGGGAAATGGAGGAACTATCACAGGTTTGAATGTTTTGTTGTCTAAAGCAGATATTAATTTGATTTCTAGTAAAACTACAATATTTTTCTATCTGATTTTTTTTCCCTTCTAAATTTTATGTTGATTTATTATGCTTCTTTGAAATTGTAGCAGTGTGTTTCTACATTTCAAGTGTAGATTTCCTTCTGCATATTTTACCAATATTCAAATGCATTTTTGTGTTCCATTATCAATCATCACAATTTTCTAATAACATAAACTGAAAGGATGGCTATCCTATAAAGTAATGGAGCTTTCCAAGTTCTCGATCATCTTGAGTACTCTTACAGTTTTCTTCAGCTTGTCAAGTTTAAGATTTGTTAAGTTTTTTTTTTTTTTTTTTTTGTATTTATCAAATAACATGATATTGGGCGTGGCTGTTGATTTCTGTCATGTATTTAGCTTTCGCATGCCTATTAATCACTATTTGTTTACAGTATCAGTTTTGTGGTGTTAAGTTGTAGTCTGTCATTAGTGTTATGGCTGCAAGCTGATCTTAACAAGTCTATTATAGTTTTGTTCATGGATAGTATAATATACATCCAAGGATGTATTTGTTTCACTTATATACTGCTCTTTTATTTGCAGATATCTCATTATACTTTAGTAATATCTTGCTTGTAATCCTATGTAGAATGAATACAAACGAGGAATTAGCGGTTGGAACTTCAACCTTGAAGATGTGAAGGCTCAGGCTTCCTTGGTACCGCAATGGCTGATACCGTCTCAGTTAAAATCAACTTGGTAACAGTGGTCAGGATTCCCTGTCTCACGCCCTCTTTTTTTTTTTTTGGCTTCAGATACCAGATGCAGAGGACCATACGACTGATAGTAATCCGGGAGGAAGCTCGAGTTCTTTGTCTACACTTGATGCAGTTGAAAAGCAATCAGAACCTCGGAATTCTTCCCTAGGACAAATCACAGAAATGATGGTATTTTGATATCTGGTTCTTGCACAGCTTGTAGAGAGATAGGTGCTTCAATTTTCATCTTCTCATTTACTTGCTTTCTTTGGTTCTAATGCTCATAATTTTTGACAGGAGGATAAAGACGTTCAAAATCGAGCTGCACCGCTTCCATCAGTCAACTCTGCAATAAATATTACGAAGTGTGTCCCTAACCTATGCTTTTATCTTTATTTATTTGTTTAGCCACTTATAAGAAGTAATCAGTGAGCAGCAGTGCTTCTGCATGGAAAAGCTAATGCTTAGCATTGTCTTTAAATAAAACTGAACCCAATACCAAAGTGCTTGTGTTTATATTCTCTGTGAATGCTGTAAAATTTATATCTTTAATTGTCAGAGAATTCGTTAGCTATACATTGACTGAACTCTAATAAGAATCTTATGATTTGTTTTCAGAGTTAGAAGTGTAAAATCCGATGATGACTCAATCAATGCAAGTCCTTGCCATGAACGGCATGTTTCGCAAAATTCTTCACTTTTTTCAGATCGTGTTGAAGGCAATGCAACTGAAAGGCCAGCTTCTGATATCAACGGAAAACCTAGGTTTGACAGCTGATCCTGTGTATTAATTCGAACTTGGAATGGTTTAATTCTTAGAACATATAGTTTTACTGTCTTGTTTCATTTTATCATTGAGTGTATTCTACATTCTTGGCATCCCATATACTCTAATATGTGATGAATATTCTTTTTCTCATATGAAAATTTATTTTAACATCCTTTGGCATTTTCTTACCAAGAGTTTCGGAATCCATACAGTGACAAGTTGCAAAATCAACCACCAAATAATTCAAATATCAACGGAGCAATAATTAATCAAGATGGAGATGATGTACCTTCTGAAAATCCTTCAAAGCCATTTAAGTCATCAGGCAAGTGCTTAAATTCTTGTCATTGTTGTAGCATTTCCTTTTCATGTGCAAAGAATTCCCAGTTTCTCATTGATTGGTACATGATGGCTTTCCTGTCTTATATTTTCTTCTTTCTTCTTGCATTTTCTTCTAATAGGGAAACAAGTTCCCAATTTTGCATTAATTACTGTATCATACCCTCACTCTCTCTCTCTCTCTCATGAGGAGATTTCACTTACCCGTATATTCAAAGAGCTGTTTGCAGGGGCAAGCAGTGAGGAACTAGATGAGAAGGCAAAGCCTCCAGTTGTTCAGCAAAGAGGACGATTCAAAGTTACTTCAGAGAATGTTGATATAGAAAAGGTGACTGAATTTCAGTATTGATGTCCCTTCTTTTATTCAGATGGGATATAACTCGACTTTCCTTTTCAGGCGGTCTCACCTCTTGTTCTGCAGAAGAGTCACAGCATGCAGGTTCGTAATTTTGAGGTCAGCACATTTGTGCCATTGTACATCTTATTATCCTTTGATCTTTTCTAGTTTACATTTTATTGTTTTCCAACATTTTTTTTAAAAAATAGCATGTGAATAAGCTAAAAATCAATGGAGATAAATTAACTTCTACGAAGATTGATTAGGGTAAACTTAGTAGAAAGGTGACAAGTAGAACCATAAATCCCAAAGGCCGCTTTAAATTAACTCTCAAAAATTTAAGAAACGGTAAATCAATTCTACAGAATCTCAAGCAAATTCCTAGAGAATAGCTTTTACATGTGATCTTTTGACATGGTATTCTCTGAGACTAGACACCACCTTTTTATTCATACTCAGAAGTCGAAACCTAAGTCAAAACCATTTAGGTTTTCTACTTCTATATGTACTTACAAAATAGGCAGACATGTCATTGCGTATTTATGATTTTTTGAAGAGTTTTGGAGAGTCAGGTGTGTGAAATATGTGTTGTGCACAGCTGATGCAACGTAGTATTCCTTCAACAGGGCTTGTTCGATAACAATTGTAGGAGCAGAATGTTGCACACTTCTAATGTTTTTTCAGTTTATTACTGGGATAGAGCAAAGCCATGGCCTAAAACAATTCTCAGGTCTTAAGTTAGATGGTCTTGACTAAAGATGTAAGGCAATTTATCCATTCAGATGAAATTAAATCCCAATTTGATTAGATATCACCTAAATTTTTAGCTTCTCAACAGGAAATCGTTTAAGCATTTAGTGGTCCTTTTTCATTTTTTCTTCACGGTTTTTGGGATGAACTAGTTAACTGTCCTTCAGACTTTTTTGGCAGTACAAAGTGTTTATTCATCACATATCAAAATGTTATATTATAGTTGAGATTTAATGTCATGATTTTAATTTTCTTTTTCAATATATAACATTGAAGCACATATGTGAATTTTTTTAATATAATTATGATTGTGTTGGATTTTTCAATATTTAGTAAACTTATGGAGAGATAAGTAAATTCTTATGAAAAAATAAGAACAATCCATAACTTTAATAGTGATTCCTTCAGGTACTCATAGAAAAGGCCACAAACAGAGGCTTTGAGGGGTACAGGACTTAGTGCACTCTTACTAATCTAGTTGCAAAGAAATTTAGTTCCTTTCAGATTTTTTTAATCTGGCCAGGCCGAGAGGGAACACAGTTTCTTTCTAACTTTTTGATAATTAGTACTCGTTTTCCCATAATTTTGAGTTTTATGTGTCAAAATCTTCTTTTATACATTGTCTAGGCTTCCAGCTATTGACTGTCAGCTTTTTCTGAAGATTGATTCCCTATATATTGAAATACTGAACTGGAGCCTTTTATATCACGGCTAATTTATGAGGAAAATTCTCCCCAGAAAGCAGGTTTTTGGCCATTTAGTGCATATGGAATCTCTGGATAGAATATAGTTCCTGTTACTCAGGTTTCTTTTGAACGAAGCTGTACAGTACCTTCCCATTCTCATGAAAATGTTATGGGTTTTGTAGGTGCTCACCCAGCATCCAGGAACGCCTTCGCCATCACCATCAGAAACCATACCATCAACTGTTTTGGGTCATCCTGTGTTTCCATTATTGCTTTCTATTCTACAGACAAATATTACTCAAAGGGTATGTATTATAGAGTATAGTTTCATATTTTTCCATCTTATGAAATCAAAATTTCTGCATTTGTTGACTCCCCCCCCCCCCCCCCTCGACAGGATGGTATTCTGCATCTAATGAGGCAACTTTCTGAAGGTGACACTGCAGGTGCAGCAATTACTTGCCTTTGGAATAAGCTATTTTTCTTTAATCTGTTCGGTTACCTTACTTGAACTTGTTTTGTTTTCTTAGGCAACCGCGCAACTGATGGGGGATGGGCAACGACGGAGAAATCTTTGGTATGTAACTCTAGTGTTGATTACTTTCAAAGGCCAGGGATGATTTTCAGCTACATTAATTTTCTGAACTATATTGTATTTTATTCCTGAAGCTAAGGAATTTTTGTGTGGATTTTGCAGTTAGAAGCAGCTCATGATAGGGAGAAGGAATTGCTTCATGAAATAACCGAGTTGCAACGGAGGTAATTGTAATGCCATGCAGATGAATTTACATCATGTAGTTTATCTTCACATTTGTGTAAAAAATAACATCAATTATTCGTTAAAGTCTTCTTCTGTAAATATAGGCTTATACGAACACAAGAAGAGCTCCAAAAGTATAAAACAGAAAATGCTCAGGTTGGCATTTGATACCCCTTGACCACCCTTAGTTGGCCTTTTTGGTCATGGAATAGGCTAACAAAAGGATTTCAGGTATGATTTCTCTATCCAAATGGGAGCTTGATGATCTTATTTTGATGCAGAACAAATTCGAAAAACCTTGCTAGCTACACCGGCGAAGCTCACAGAGGAGACAGTCCCTAGATTGATCATATTTTGACACAGAAGAGAACTAATTGTTGGTAGCTCGTTATTATTTTTGGATTACAGATTTGTTTCAGCATGTAATATTTTACCCCACATGTGCAGATTCACCATTGATGGAATCTCAGATGTAAACAAGAAAAGGTTTCTATTTATAATCAACTTGCTGGTGTAAAACTCCTTTCACAGCCTAGTAGTTGGTGGTGGACATTCACCTATGTGACCGAATGTATTTCTTTGCCAAATCTTGAATTGAGCTTTCCAATTTTGGATACTATGATTTTAATGCACGCAAATTTTTTGCATTTTTGTGTTATAGTTCTGCTTTCTTTGAGCTTTTGAAGAGAAATCGACAGAATTAAGAGCTTCTCAAATGCTTTTGTGTTGTGCTCGTTTGAACCTTTCTTTGACACCCTTTCCAAAATCTTGAATGAGGCTGCTTTGGTGATGAACATACATGGAAGTTCATTGGAGAAATTACATGGTTATATGTCTAAACAAAATATATTTAACAGGAAAGTGAGTCGGTGTGACGGGTTGACCCACTTGCCCTAAGCCAAGTATAATAAACCTGCCAAAAGCCTTGTTAACATTAAAAAAAAAATTATTTTGATTTTTTATTTTTTAAAAAATAATTGATTAGATTAAAGTGTGTTTGAGAATGCGGAGCAAATTGTATTTTTAAAAATTTTGATTTTTTTATTTAAAATAATTTTTTTTATGTTTTCAGATCGTTTTGATGTGCTGATGTAAAAAATAATTTTTAAAAAACATAAAAAAATTTATTTTGATATATTTTTAAGTGAAAAATACTTTAAACCGCCATCAAATATAACTTTTTTATGATGAAATACTAACCAAATAAAATCTTATATACCAAAGGTAAATTTGATTCTAAAAATCACATAAATCACCAAAAACATATTCACTTAATCTATGCTTCTATATTTTATTAAAACTAATCAATTAATCCCTATTTTGTTTTATAAAACATAACCAAGTAGCCCTTTTATGTTGAAATACTAACCAAATATAATCTTTTATATACCAAAGGTAAATTTGGTTCTAAAAAGTCACTAGCTTTACAAAATACACAAATAATTTATATAAAAATTACATAGATATCACTAAAACATAGTCACTTAATCTTTGGGTCTATATTTTATTAAAACTAATCAATTAATCCCTTTATATATATATATATATATATATATATATATATATATAAACATAACTAAGTGGCCTTTAACTAGCATTCATGATCCTTAATTTAGTAATTTCTTTTATGTTAATTCTCTAATATCTTCTCTTGTTTCTATTTTTTTTATTTCTATTTCTTAAAAAAATAATTAAAAACAAAACAAAACAAGTTCAAAATAAAAAATAGGTAAAGAATATAAGGATTAAATGTATGACTTCTGAAACCACGAGAACTAATGAATTAGTTTTATTAAACTATAAGGACTAGAGAATAATTAATCCTATTTTTTAAGTGAGAAAAGCATAGGATTCATGACTTTGAGCATGTTTGTTTTTACGTTTTAAAAGTATTTTTTAAAAAAGATTATTTTTTAATTATTTTTTAATTTTTTGTATTTTCAGATTGTTTTGATGTGCTGATGTCAAAAATAAATTTTAAAAAATAAAAAAAATTATTTAGATGCATTTCCAAGCAAAAAAATATTTCAAAAAACAATCACTACTATAATACCAAACGGGCTTTAAGCTTGTTTGTTTTTGTGTTTCAAAAGCACTTTTGAAAAAATCTTAACTTTTTTTTTCTTTTTTTTCTTCAAATTAGAATTATATATATATATATATATATATATATATATATATATATATCATTTTAATATGCTAAAGTCAAATATGAATTTTAAAACATAAAAAATAGATTATTTTAACGTATTTTCGAGTAAAAAACAAGCTTATCACAATATCGAACAAGCTCTTTAAAGTATCAACATCAACAACAACAACAACTCCGTCAAGAACTCATCATACACCTTACATAGATAAAACTTTATTATGTCAAAAAGCAAGGTGATGAATCAAGATTTTATTAATATATCTTTACTAAAAAAATTTGGATTAAGAAAAACTTACAGCTATAAATTTTCCAGAACACAAACATATCTTAGTGAAGGCGTATTGGGTTTGACGCCAGCTAAATCCAACCACAATTAGGCTTGGTAGCGTGCCAAGCTCCATGTTGGGTCTGGAGCTAGCCAGACCCAACCACGATTAGGCTAGGTAATGTGCCAAACCCCGAGCGTTGAGTTCGATGCTAACCAGACCCAGCTATAGATCGGGTTGTCAGTGTGCCTAGCCTAGGCACGTTGGGTCTGATGTTAGCTAGACTCAAGAGATGATTGAGTCTACCATCATCAATTCTATAAATTTTATATAAAATCATAGAAGAATTATTTCTCAACAAATAAACTTAATTAAACAAGTTTATATCTCACCGAAATCATTAGATGTTCTTTCATGACTAGTTATGTCATTATCTTTTAGTTGGATAAAATAAGTATAATACATCTTACAATACAACTTAAAGTATCACAAATGTAAAATTATACTTCAGTCACCCCTCTTCATAAAAAACCAAGATTCGTAAAATATAAATACATCATAAGACTTTTAGAACAAAAATTTATAATCTTCATTCTCTACTGCATATATATTTTGATAGCATCTTTTTTTAAAATATTATTGTATTTTCGCTCTAAAAAAATACTTATTTTAGCATTGTAGAGTCTCCATTTTTATAATTTCATTAAAAGAGAATTTTTATAAATATTAGTCATAAGCTATATTAGCCTACAAAATATTAATTACAAGCTATTAACTATATTGGCTAAAAAATATAAATGAAATTGTTATAATCAATTGATTAACTAAATATTCAATCAGAGAGTTTTTTTCCTTGGGTTCCAAGCTTCCCATCCTTAAAGCTTGACATTCAAGTTGTCAGTTAGTTTCATTGTTTTACAACCCTTGAAGTTTTGTGGGCTCTTTTATTTTGGTGTTTTTGGATTATTTCAAGTTTTTTTTGTGTTTGATTTTGATACCCAATTAGTTTATTTTATGAATATGTTGTTTGTTTGGATTGAAGCTAGACTGGAGGCTTGTGGATGTAGAGATAGCAGAATGTTTACGAGGAAGAGAGGGAGTTGGCTTATAGAGAGTCTGTGAGAAGCAAACTGTTCTTGGGTTTTACATCAAATCTTGTTTCTTCAGGTGTTAGAGATACAATTCGATATCTTGTCAAGCATCATATGGTGAGTCATTTTATGGTTTGATATTGCTTGTTATGTAATTGTTGTCTTGCGTTTGATGGAATGACTTAAAGAAAGAGAATTCGATACAAAAACTTAATCTTTTCATGGACTGCATTATAATTTAGAGAATTGAAAAAAAAAAAATCAGTCTAGTAAGTCTTATTTGTAAAATGACTGCAGGTTGATGTATTGCTTACAACGGCAGGTGGCATGGAAGAAGATCTTATAAAATGCCCTGCATTGACATACAAAGGTGACTTCTCTTTACCTGGGCCTCAATTACGCTCAAAAGGGTTGAATCGCATTGGTAACCTGTTGGTTCCTCATGACAACTACTGCAAGTTTGAGGATTGGATCATTCCAATCTTTGACCAAATGTTGAAGGAACAAATCGAAGAGGTATTGCTCTCACTGTAATAACAGCTATGTATCGGCTGAGTTTGAGCTATGTACCTGTTGGTTCCTACACGTAGATTTGAGCTGTCAATCAAACCTGTATTTATTTTCCTATGTGAGATAGGAAGATAAAAGACATGACTATCATAATGTATGAGAGGAATAATCTAGAAAATCCGATTAATTATTCTTTTGCATGTTAGTTGTGCTTAACAGATGGTTCTCTGGGCGACATGGTGTACTTTCATTCTTTCCGCAGCCTTGGTTTAATTGTTGACATAGTTCAAGGTTGGTGTTTGCTGCTACAACGTTATTTCTTTATGATAATTAACAGTTGAGATACAAACACCATGCTAAATAGCACTTTGAACAGATATCAGAGCCATGAATGGCGAAGCTGCTCATGCAAGTCCTAGAAAAACCGGTATTATCATTCTTGGAGGTAGGCTTCCAAAGCATCATATATGCAATGCCAATATGATGCGTAATGGTGCGGATGATGCTGTATTTATCAACACGGTACAAGAATTTGATGGGAGTGATTCTGGAGCTCATCCTGACGAGGCTGTGTCAAGGGGGGAATGACGAAGTTCTGCTAAAACTGTTAAGGTATGGTTTGATTTCCCCTAATTCGTCCTTTGTTTGTGTCATTTCAGGTTTTTTTTATCAATACCACTTGCAGATCCCACAGTTAGCCACGAGCAACATAGTTCACTGTCTTATTTCCATGTGCTCAGAATTTTGAGGTACTGTTGCAGTTTTTTTTTGTCTAATGATGTTCTTTTGTCAGTGCAATGATAATTCATCTGCCTCTTTGTTGCATTTAACCAGGTCCATTGTGATGCAACTATCGCTTTCCCTCTCCTAGTTGCCGAAAAATAGTTCCTGCAGCGGTGCTCAAAACTAAAAGCTCTGTGCAGTTTTTGGCCAGGTGC
Source organism: Populus tomentosa (assembly GCA_018804465.1). Lineage (NCBI taxonomy): Eukaryota > Viridiplantae > Streptophyta > Magnoliopsida > Malpighiales > Salicaceae > Populus > Populus tomentosa. The sequence goes on along the minus strand of CM031969.1, from coordinate 2,877,949 downwards.
TGACTCATTTTTATTTATAGAGCAATGGAAGGTTCCTCAGGATGGTGGTAGTGGACTCGCAGATTTTTTTTGGGTTCCCAACATTGAGGGATATGACAGAAGACACTGCTACCAGCCGCCTCTCACCATTGTTTCCCTCCCAAAGAAAAATAAATTTAAGATGTCAACAGAGTTCAGGAACATTGGCTTTTCCATTAATTGGAGGAATATTCTCCCCTCAAACTTTTTCTTGTAGAGTAGAGGAAGGCGTGTGGCAAGACTAATAACTCATGACAGCCAAAATGGGCTTTCTGACAAAAGGAGAGAGATTTCTGACATAAAACAGCGTTAGACCTAACAAGTAACACCTGAAATATGGTCCCTTTAAGATTCCTCTGAAATTTTATGCAAAAATTGCAGAGTTTCTGATTTCATTACAGGGATGCTGTAGGAACATGTACCATGTATCTACTAGATATAAAAAAGATTAACCATGCTGATTGATTCTCAGTAGAGTTTAGTTCTATCTCAAGATAAAATAAAAAATAAAAAAAATGACATGTTTCTCTGTCATTCTTGTTTTAAAAATACAAATATCCACTCCAAAAGTCTTGGAAACGTATTTATTTTATCCTTGTTTTTGTTTTTTTTTTTTTTAACAAAGTACGATTTCTTTCTCTTATATATTTGTCCATTCTATTTTGAAACATTAACAAGAGACACAAAAAAAAAATATGGTACAGGAGCAATCGAACACTCGTATTCTAAGATCGCCCATTTTTAGGAAAAAGGAAACTACGTGCCTGACATGAACGGTAAACTTGGCATAAGGCTCTACAAATCGAAAGGAGCTCCACCACTGACCCTCGTTTTCAACCAAACAAAAGTGGCAACAGACTCGGTTAAAGAGAGGAACTTCTCTTGATAAATATAGAACCTTTCTTCTTATCCACTCATTTGCATATAAAAACTCCATTTGCCTTCAATGTAGATATCACCTCATCACCTGATGACCAGTTTTCAAAAGATGTCTCTCAAATCCTCTTCCCTTTTTGCTCTTTGTTTATCCTTCTGTCTTCTTTTCAATGCTGTAAGAGCTTCTAACATCACCCAGATCCTCAGCCAGTACCCTGATTTCAGCACCTTCAGCAGCTATTTGACACAAACCCAACTTGCTGGTGAAATCAACAGCCGCCAAACGATCACGGTCCTAGTGGTGGAAAATGGGAACATGTCTCCTCTCTCTGGAAAACCAGACGGTGAGATCAAGAACGTGTTGAGTGGGCATGTAATACTCGATTACTATGATGTAGCAAAGCTGCAAAATTTACAAAATAAAACTGCAATGCTCACCACCCTTTTCCAGTCCAGTGGGCAAGCCAAAGGCCAGCAAGGGTTCTTGAATGTCACGGTTTTGGGTTCTAATTCAGTTGCCTTTGGATCAGCAGTTCCAGGATCCAGCCTTAGTTCAAATTTGGTTAAATCTGTTTCCTCTCAACCCTATAATATTTCAGTCTTGCAGGTTAGCAATATCATTGTCCCTGAAGGTGCAGGCAATACAAATTCCACCACTTCACCTGTTCCTGTAGGCCCACCAAAAACTTCCCCAACACCAGCATCGAGTCCAAATAAGCCACCATCCACCTCAAATTCTCCACCCAGTAAGGCACCTGCACCATCCACAGCAAAACCTCCGCCCACTCATGCACCTGCCCCATCAATGGCCAAGCCTCCAGCTGCCAGCGCACCATCAGCTACTCCGCCTGCAATGTCTATCTCGCCGGTGGGAGGACCTTCACCAACAACTGCCGATGGCCCTGCTGCAGATTCTCCAGCTTCATCCCCTCCAGCAATGGATGGTCCAATAGCAGCAACTCCTGCTGCTGATGGCCCTTTGGCAGACGCTCCCTCAGACCCCAAATCTGATGCATCTGTCATTAATACTGGAAATAACCTTGCTTTATTTGCACTGATTCTGCTCTCGGCATTTTTTCTGGCCTAGATTACGTTAATATGAAGTTAGAAAGATTAATCAGGTTCTTAGTCCTTTGGACTTGCCAAATTGATGGCAAGTTGCACGTACGTCAACTTTTTTACTTGATATCATTTATTTTGTTTTTGGCATTCAGTTTCAACTGTACGCGCCTTCAAAATTGTCTGTAAACCTTTCCCAGAAAGGAATTAATCATTTGAAATGAACAGTTGAATCATTGCAGAGAAGTAGAGCTATGTTTAAATCGTTGTATACTGCTTTTTATATTAATCAAACTGTCTTTTTTTTTTAATCTACAGCCCTATAGCATTTCTTTTTTAAGCTTGAGGACATCGGGGACTCATTTTTGTAGCCAAATTATTGTCACTGACAAGTGATAGGATTGTCATACCTTTAAACATATATATAGAGTAGATTGATAGGTCTAAGCTTACAAAAAAAAAAATATTCTGGAGAAGTCAAACGAGTTTGTTAACAGAAATTTCTATAATTTTTAATTCAACCATTGAATTGGCTGAAATCTTGAGATCATGTTTACATACCCTTTTTTTTTTTTTTTATGTAAATAGCTTAATTTGTAGTGCTAGCCGAGATCCTTTTCATACCCAAATAAGGTCCAAGAACTTTTGCTCCAATGATTCTTTCCCTTGCAAAGCTTCGAGCAGATGCAGTTGTGCATAGCATCTCCAAGTATATCAGTGGTGAAGCTGATATAATTGCAGGTATTCTTTAGTAGCTTTAACTTCGTTGTGGAATCACAAGCTTTTTGGTGATTTAATATTTCCCAACTGTTGGAAAACATGCATAGGATTACTCATTGCTAACAACACGATTGGTGGAATCTTAGGATATGGATTTATGGGATTAAAAACTCATTGAATCATTCACCGAATCTGTTAAAATTCTTGTCTCCAATTTTAATTGATGGCAGAGTTTCTAGCTTTTTTTTCGTGGTTTAACTTGAAGGAGAGGCCTAACAATCATAATTAGTTTGAATGCATGGAGCGATGGGAGGTTTGAGAGGGATCGAGATGGACTAGGCAATCAGATTCTTTCCTTTTCTTTTTCAATCTTGGAATTGGAAACTTACAGCAAGCATAGCAGCAAGTCTTAGCTTGACTGGAGCTGGATAAACAAGTCATGATTCTTGGCTTCATTTTTATTGCTTGATTATTATTGTAATGTCTGTCGCTCTCCAGAGTCTTGTTCATGGGCATTAGATTGGGCTGCTATGAGACCCCATTTTTATTTCATCTTGTATCATTTTATTTGATTCTTGCAATCTCTGTTATAATTCAATAATTATTAAATTTAGATCAGGTAAAATGCAGGAAGCAAACTGACATCAATGAGGGATCCTCCAAAAACACTCTAAAGCAAGCTTCTTCTTCTTCTTCTTGAAAAGACACTTCTAAGATTTACTTTGTTTTTAAATATTGTTTTTACATGATAATGACATTTAAGGTTGTGTTTTGTAAGTGTAGTGGGATGCAAAAGATTTGTATAAAAGAAAAGAATTGTTTGGTGAGTGGTATAAAAATGATTGATATAAAATAAATAAAAAAGTCTTTAGTTAAAAAGATAAAAATAAATTTATTTTAAAAATAATATAAATTTTAAAAAAAAAACCTTCATGTCTCAATTATTTTTATTTTTATTTTTTTATTTATGAGATCGTAATTAAACTCTAAGTAAAATTTATGTGATTTCATAATGGTTAATAATTATTATTCACACTCGCGTGTACACACATGCATTACTAGAAAATAAAATTAAAAAAAACAATATTTTAGTTATTTTATTATTTAAATTAAAATTATAAATATTACTAATAAAAGCACTGAAAAAATAATTTTCTTGTAGAGCCCGGCCCTACCAGACCCCTCTCTCCGTCATGGAGCCACTATATATATATATATATATTCACCTTAAAAAATTAAATACAAAAAAAGAAGAAGCTAATAATCTGCTAGACATAGAAGTGTCGTATTTTATTACAAGAATTATCACCCGTGCAACATTTTTACAAAGGATAATATATAAAAAGACAAGTAGACTGCTCAACATAGCTTCTGTTTGAGAGTGAAGTAAAAAGTATATATATATATATTTTAAAATATTAAATTAATAATTTTTTAATATTTTTTTATTGTTTTGACTTGCAAGTATTAAAATATAAAATAAACTATTCTAATATAAAAAGCTAAAATATTTTTGAAAAGCTCCTGGAAAGAGACGGATTGATCCCAGAATGTTTTTCTTTCGCTTTCTGTCTTCTGTCCTTTCAGTCCCCATCTGACAATTCCTCCAGTGCTCGATCCTTTACGGATTCATAGTGTTTTTAATATTCTGTATACAATAGAGGTGTCTGTGTACGTGTGAGTACATGTCTGTGGGTAGGAGAAGAGGGATGTCTCTAGAGACCAAGTACGTGGAGCTTTGTAAGGGTATTAATGGCCTTGACAAGATCGTCTTGCGTGAGGTTCGTGGCTGCTCTGCGGAGGTATATTTTCTCTCTTTATCCATCTCTTGATTTGGTGCAATTAATGAAACCCAATTGCCCTTTTTCTTCATTTCTTTGCAAATCTACTGTCATTTCTTTTATCCTTTTTCTGGACATTGATTGGTTTTTTATGTTTTGAAAGACCAATGCTGCTTTATTCAGGATACTAGATCTGAACCCATTTGAATAGGTTCAATGTTATGGGTGATTATGAATTCAAGTTTGTTTCTTTTTTGTTAAATTTTTAGATTTGATAGTTGCTGTTACTGGAGTGTATCGAAAAACAAGAAACTTTGGTGGTACTGAGCTAGAATATTGTTTTTTTTATCCCATTACTAAAGGAATCGTAAATGTCTCCACTTTCTTGATCTCAAGTGCATTCTTTGTGTGCTGTTTGCTATAATTTTCAAGCAGAAAGCATAGAAAGCTTGTTGATTAAGAGTGGTTTTATGACCAGGTATACCTGTATGGAGGTCATGTCACGTCCTGGAAGAATGAACACGGGGAAGAATTGCTTTTTGTTAGTAGCAAGGTACTTCCTGTTACTGTGATATATAAGCTGTATAGATCAGCGCATGATGAATTTCAAAAATTCTCTTGATGCAATTGTTTCTCTTTACCATCAGTTGTAAGAAGTAATTTACTCTCAGTTGTTCAGTAATCGGTACCATTCTGTTCCAATGGTTTTTCTAGTGTGGTTTGTTTTCTTAACATCATCTTTTCGTTGATAAAGTACAGAATATTAGAAAGTGACCATACACATGTGTTTGTTGAATTATTAGTGAAGTTGCTTCAAAAATTCATTTCGTGAAAACATGGTGCTACTGGAGAGTGCTTGCAACTTTGTAGTGAGATTGGTGCTAATATAACTAGAAGGTGACAATTTGTCTTATAACCAAATCATATGTATATATGTCTCTATTTGTCATCCACCGGAGGAATATCCATGAATTTATTATGTCATATGAATTTAATATATATCCTTGAGACCAACAATGAAGGGTTTAATGTAGGATTTATAGCATACAACTGTGGAAACATATTCTCATATTTCACTCTTTGCAGAGGGGAAGTCTATTGACGTGAAATGCATGATAGTCAATTTATACTAAAAGTCTAGGATTATTCTAGATACTTATATAATCTTTTTAGTGAATATTCAACCTAGAAGACCTAAAACGCATAAAACCTTCGATCATAACTCCTAGGAAAATGATTGCTTCTTTTTGTGGGTTTGGCATCATATAAGCTTCAGGCATAATAAATTGCAATTTTTATCCATCTTCAATTTAAACTACTCAAAGATGATGGCGATCAGCCATATGTCTTAGTCATTTCTTGTGCCTGGGCTTGGCTAATGCATTCTTTCTTCTAAACTATATTGATGGTTTATGCAGGCTATTTTTAAGCCTCCAAAGACTATTCGTGGAGGTATTCCAATCTGCTTTCCCCAAGTATGTCCATCTCTTATGCTAACCAATCATGTTTTGCCACTTAAGTTATTCTTTCAAAGTAAATTAATTGGCATTTGCAGTTCAGCAATCTTGGTTCTCTTGAACCACATGGATTTGCAAGGGCCAGGTTTTGGACCATTGACAATGACCCCCCACTGTTCCCAATAAATAGCTCCAACAAGGCCTTCATTGACTTAATACTTAAGCACTCTGAAGAAGATGTGAAGATCTGGCCTCACAGGTGCGAGACTCAGGATGGAGTGTTATACAGTTCAACTCGTCATGTCCTGCATTACTTAAACAACATTTGAAGCAAATTATTTGTGTTTCCATCTCAAAAAACAAAAGCATTTAAAGATAAGTTCAGTAAGAAGACCAGTGTGTAACTTAATTTTTTTGCTGAAGTTCGATCTAGTTTTATAGGAATAGATATTATGTAATGTCATGGTGTGCTATTGGTACTTGTATTGTTTTATGCCTTGTGATATTTTTGGCTGCCAGTTCTTCTAATAGCCAATTAACTTATGCTGAATACATACAAATTATTCGCAGATATGAATTTCGCCTGCGTATTACTTTGGGGCCTGGAGGAGATTTGATGTTGACCTCACGCATTCGAAATACAAACACTGATGGGAAATCGTTCACATTTACATTTGCGTATCACACATATTTTCATGTTACGGATATCAGGTTCTTTGACAAGATTTATTTATTGTTGCTGTCTTTAGAGCTTTTTTTTTTTAATGTTACGTAGTTTATTGGGTTTTCACTTATTTTGCAAAGATGTTTATCTTTGTTCATCGTATACTAATCTTTATCTTTTCTATTGTAAATCAACATTGAGTAGAGATGTTGATGCATAATTGATGAATTGAACAAAGTCATAGTTTTGGTCTTTTTGATAGAATATATTGCTTGCATCTATGTGTTTTAATTTTTTTTATTGATTTATTGAAGTGGTTCTTTTGTCTAGTGAAGTGCGGGTAGAAGGACTAGAAACACTAGATTATTTGGATAATCTGAAGAACAGAGAGCGATTCACTGAACAAGGAGATGCAATAGTCTTTGAATCAGAAGTTCGTATCTGTTTTCTAAAGAAATACCAATTGTTTTTTTGTGTCCTTTCAGCATCTATTCATTCAAATATTCTGTGATACTTAGTTCTATTCTTTTCTATGAAGGTGGACAAAGTATATCTCAGCACTCCTACCAAAATTGCTATCCTGGACCATGAAAGGAAGAGAACATTTGAATTGCGGAAAGATGGACTTCCTGATGCTGGTGAGTGAAATTTTGTTTGCATGCATATCTTGGTGATAGGCTGCTAGCAACCGATGTTATAGAGACTCCATTAAGATTGGGAAATGTATAAACAGTTTTCTCCTGCAGCATGAGCTGCTATTGCCTGTTGTCATATGTTCATTTGTCAAAAGAAAATGTTCTTCAAAATTTGTAATAGTTGGCACATACCTTTGAAGGTTTCTCACAGCAGCCAGTGGATTGGAGCTTGTTGTTTGAAATTTTATTTAGATTTTGTCACCCGAGGGTCAAAGTGGAGGAGCACTCTAATTGTATCTTTGTAGAAGTGTCATGTTAGGTTTCCATAAACTGTGGTATTGACATCATTAAATGACAGTATTTTTATGTTCCGTGTTGTTTCAAAATAATCTTTGTTTTAAATGGTGGAACACATGCCATTATGGTCAGTTGTGGATGAACCTGGACTGATTAAGCGAATGGAGGACGCTGCAGGTTTTCTGTACAAACTTTGAAAACTTTCAGTCAATATAAGTGTAGTTATTTTCCCCTGCAGTGGTTTGGAATCCCTGGGATAAGAAAGCAAAGACAATACCTGATCTTGGTGATGATGAGTACAAGCATATGCTGTGTGTAGAGGCTGCTTGTGTGGAAAACCCGATCACTTTGAAACCTGGTGAAGAGTGGAGAGGAAGGCAGGAGCTCTCTGCTGTTCCTTCCAGCTACTGCAGTGGCCAGCTTGATCCACAAAGGGCATTCTTAAGTGACAAGTTTGGGCTTGCATGATGCATCTTTTTTACAGGTACAACCTTAACGTTGAAACATGTAAACCGGGTTGAGTATCATTTCTTGAGAAGCAATAACGTTAAGAACGGGAGAATCTGACAATCAGTGAACTTGAGCATCTCAATACCCTGAATTTATAGGGATTCACGATCCTAGGTGTAAAGTTCACACATGTCCCCCCTATTTTGAAGTGTGAGCATTTTGCATTATGCTGGACCTCATTTTGGTTGTTTACATATGAATGTGTGATTGTGCATGTCTTTTGAGTACTCGAGTTAGTCTTCAAGCGCAATTTTGACTTGTATTTTTTGGCATGTTTTACATGGCACAAAAATAATTGAAGGATATGGATTTATAAAGTTGATTTTTCACCTCGGGAAATCCTAACCATATAATATTTTCCTCTACTTATTTATACGAAATTCTAGAATTTGCTCCTCTTCTTGTGTGTGAAATTTTAGTCTGATAGTTACAAACAAATTTTTGCAGGTGCCCTTTTTGCATCATGCATTTATTGCTTCCAGTGGATTCTTGCCAGGATTTTTGGAGGCAGGGTTCAAAAGGACAAGTAAACATCAGTTGTGAAGAGATCTAATTTGTATTTTGTCAACTTCGTTGACTTCTACTGAAAGAAAAACGAATGAGTGGAAGAAGAGAAGGAAAGCATCTAAAAGTTTCTAGGTTTCACCCTATTCTTTTCACCCCCTTTTTTATTGTTTCGTTTTTAAATGATTGCATTTGTTTTAGTTGAATAATAATATCCTTGGTTTAATGAACTTCTATTGTTTTTATAATGAAATCTCAACTCTGGACATTGCAAGTAGCAGGATTCTAGTTTTGGCTGAGCTGGTTTCATAATTGCTGATACTTTGCCAGTCTTCCTGTTTCACTCTAAAACTCATCAATGTTGATAATGATTTGTGAACCCAGTTATGAAAAAAACTTTTTTCTGATGAATGGCTTCTATAATCTGTTGGTTATCTTTACATGTCTGGCAATGAAGCCATCATACAGATAACAAGCATGGTTCACGAACACCTTTCTGGTGTGATTAGCTACAATCTGATTTGTATATCGTCATGGTTATGGATAATCTCAAAGTAACTTCTGTTAGCAGCTTTCACATGAATGCTAAATAATTTGTTTCAAGCAATCGATACTGAGTACCACTTGCTGTTTGTTGTTGAGAGCAATCTCCAATATAATACAATCATAATTGTCTGCTGTTCTTGTCGAAGTAAAGTTGGTTTTTGGGATGACCTTCCACAGAATCCACTCTAGCCATAAAATTGATGTAGGATTCGTGTTCTTAGAGTTTTAACAGGCCAATATGGCATGCTCAGGATTGACGCACGACCTCCAAGCTGCGATGTATGAAAGAAACAAGTGAAAGCTGCTGTAAAAATAATTATATTGATGGCTTCAGATAAATTTTCAATATTAATATTGTATTTTAAATATTTGAATGAAAATTGTATCGAGATTTTTCGATGCAATCAAAAATTCTGTTAATAGTATACCTATTTATTGTAGTAATTTATAATTACTAATTATTAACCTGTATTCTTTTTTTTTTTAATGAAATTAAACTCTACCTTATCTCACAAACGTTCTAGTTGGATAATGCTATTTTTCATAGATTTAAAGACCAAAAAATAATATCAATGAGCTTTTAACTCATTGCGTTGATATTATGGTTTTTTTATATTAATTAATAGATAAAAAGATATTGTTCATGTTTATTAAAAAAATATATAGATTGATAAATTAAAAAATAATACTAAAATACTAAAATAAAAGGATAATCTCCCCATTAAATATGCAAATATTTTACCCTGACTATTATATATACTTTGTGTTTTTCATTTATTGAATCTTTGAGGTTAATTTTGGTTGTTAAAAATTATAAGTTTTATTTTTATAAATATATCATGCAAATACAACTTATTTATATATGATATAATAGAAAAAAAAATTAAAGATAAAGTACAATAATTTTTTTGAAGTACTGTAAAAAAATTTAAAAATAAAAAAGATTAATTACTATTTTTTTCAAGATTAATTAATATAATAAAATGATGAGATAATAGGTACCAAATGATTTACTAGCCGAAACTCAAGAATCAAATTAAAATATTTCATGCCATAATGAAAATTCAGTATGGCTTTTTTTCATTAAATTTATTTCTTGTTCTTTTATTTCTTTTAATTACAAATTAAAATCTTATTTTATAAAATTAATCTTTAATTTATATTCAAAATATTTCTTAGTACTTTATATATCCGATAGCATGCAACCAAAAAAAATCATAGAATAAAAACATGCTAATATATATAACTTGTATTTCAAAGAAAAAAAATTGATGGAAAAAAAAAAAAAAAACACTGTAACTAACCTACTTAAAATGTTACGAGGAAAAACACTGACAGGTGGAAAAGATACCTTTATTTAACAGCTAGAATTTCCAGTCTGCGGACAAGAAACTGAAAGGTGAAATAAGAGATGCGATCCAAAACGGTGAGGTTTATTATTAGTATTTCTCAACTGTGAGATTTCATTTTAAATAAAATTAAAAATGTCACTGAAAAACCAACAAAAAATTCGACGGAGAAAGAGAAAACCTCGAAATGCTTTGAAATCCCAAGAAAATGTGTGTGAATTCTAGGGAGAGAAAGTGAAAGCAAAGAATTATTAAGCCAAGCTGCCAGCACTTTATAGTTTTGTGCAAGAGAGAACGAAGGATGGTAGCCAGCTAGCTGCTGCTACATCGAATTTGATTTCTTTCGGAATCTGAAAAATCTTCCAGCTTCATACAAGGTCAGACACCATTCAAAGCTTTCTCTCTCTGGAATCTCACATCTCTCCTCTTGTATTGTATCCATTTCGAGAAACCCATTATTTTAAGTTCCGTAGCTTTGCTGGGGGGTATCTGAAAAGTTGAAATTGATAGCTTCTCCTTGAAGAAAGGAGGGGTTTTCTTTATAGGAGTTATATTGAAAGTGTTCAAATTTTTGGTAAGATCAATGAAGGGTTTTTTTCGTTGTGAAGTTTGGCTGTTAATGTGACTAGGGTTTGGTCGTGAAATTTAAGTTTTGGGAGGGAAAGTAACAGTGATTTTTGCTACTCTTTTGTCTTTTTGGTTTTTGTCGACTATGTGGTGAGAGAGATGCAACCGTCATCTCAGCATTCGCGGGTAAATCTCGCGGAGTTGAAAGTTCAGATAGTGAAGAGAATTGGGGCAGACAGGTCGAAGTTGTACTTCTATTATTTGAATAGATTTTTGAGTCTGAAGCTGAGCAAGGTTGAGTTTAATAAGCTCTGTGTTTCTGTTATTGGGAAAGATAATGTTCTGTTACATAATCAATTTATACGTTCGATTTTGAAAAATGCTTGTAATGCCACTGTCCCGCCGCCGCTGCCAAGTCCTGATAAAGAGGTTCCTACATCTGCAAGTGACTGGTCCTATTCTTATCCGAATGGGAAGGCGGATTTTTCTTCTCATCAGTCAACCATTACAGATGATAATATAGCTTCAGAAGATGGAATACAGAAGCTGGTGCAGCATCATCAAGAAGGGGAAGTTTCCCTTCAGCGTCCTGCAAAATTATCACAAATAAAGCAGTCAACTGATGGTTTGGTATCTGTACATAGTAAAGAACAGAGTGAAATATCTGAGATATCGACTCCACTTCAGGCACCACTTGGAATACCATTTTGCATCGTGAGTGCAGGTGGTTCCCGTGGGCCTTTGACTTTAGCAAGCAATGACAGATGTGCTAGCTCGTATGATAGTGGTGGATTGCTGGATACACAGACACTGAGAGAACAAATGCAGCAGATTGCAGCAGCGCATGGCCTTGATGGTGTATCAGTGGACTCTGCCAATTTGCTGAATAGCGGCTTGGATGCTTACTTAAAAAGGTTGATCAAGTCCTGCATTGAACTCATTAATAGAAGGCGTGGATGTGATTTGACAAAAAATAATTCCCAGGAGAACCGTTCTGAGGGGAAGCTTGTTAATGGCTTTCTTCCAGGCCATCGTTTTCAGGTGCAAAGTAGCAATAAGATTTTAGGTGGAATGCAAGAACAGAGATCCCACTTCCTGATATCTTTACTGGATTTGAAAGTTGCAATGGAGCTTAACCCACAGCAGCTTGGAGAAGACTGGCCCTTGCTGCTGGAGAAAATATGCACGCACCCATCAGAAGAATGAAGTCCTGGAGAAATTATGTTTGGGATGTGATTAGTTTGATGGCTAGTCCATAGGAGTAGATTTGTTGTAGTCAACTCCTTTCTTAGCCTCTTGAATTAGTTTCCGTACCTTGTCATACAACTCTGCCTCCAACAAGATAAACTTGAGCCAGAGCAAGAGAGTACCACGTTTTATAGCAACCAATCAAAGGTAATCAAAGAACAGAATGCCCTTGCTTGGATGCTCTGTTGTATTCTTAGCATAGTTTTTCTGCTTTTAGTTGAAAGAAATTCTTAGAATCAGTTTTGCAGGAATAATTTGTCTAGCTTGTTAGGAAGGTAAAAAAATGCAAGTTGTAAAAGTTCCTGTACATGTATTATCTACAGTAGAATTGTTGGGGTCCTGAATATTAACAAGTTACCTATTGCTGATTGTTGCTGATTTTAATATGAACCAGGAAATTATTTGTTGGCTTTAACTCTTCTTTGAACTAACATACATTTTCCTTCTTTTTGTCGATTGATACTAAAATTTGTTTTCATGCACACACTCATTTCCAGAAATACGATCGTGAAGTTTCTTCATTTCTATCTCTAATGTTTCCATAGGAGAGGCACTCCCTGTCTCTAATATCATAATGTGACTTTTTAAAGTATTTTCTTTATAAACTAAGTAGTTTTACTTGTGGACTAGAACCAGGAATCCTTCTCCAAGAAGGTTCAAGGGTCTTAATTAGTTGATGACAGCCAAGCGAGTGTAGTTGTGAAGGATGCTAAACCAACAAAGAGGTATTAATTGTAGTTGTGAAACGTGCTAAACCAACAAGTATTAACTCTACTTGAAAGCCCTAAAGAAGACTTTGGAAAGTGACAATAGGCCCTTAGACATACTAAAAGGTAGTCACAAGGATCAAGACTCTTTCCATGGTATTAGGGCCATAAACCATACAGTGTGAGGTGGATTGAGAGTTGAAGAACAACAGGCAGTATTTGTTAAGAAATAAGTTGCGAATTAGAGTTTTTTACTATTCTATAATGAGATAGATAAAATAATGATTATGTTGTTAATTATGACATTAACAAGGCTAGTAATAACAATAATAGCAAATATGATGTCATTAGTGATGTCCTTGTTAATAAGTTAGAGTACAAAGAGAACATTCTAAAATTGTTGATTTAGGCTATATGTATCCTTTTAATTTTGAAGTTTGTTATTATCATAAATAATTTATGAATACTACAACACATGATGAAGAAGTGATTGTCGTAGCTTTTCCCTCGCGTGTTAATAGTGATGTGTTTGTGCTTGAGACACTTTTCTCGTAGAAATGGATTTCCAATGTGAAACTGCAAAATGGTTTCCATTTGATGACTATCTTGTTGAGAGTTACCGTCTAATAAAGACCCATCAATGGCCGAAGGAGGAGGAGCCCACGCAAGGAACTTCCGACCCCTGTCTTACGGTTCATGGTGGACTTTTCTTCCTCAAATATTGAAGTGAAAACTATGTGCTTCAACTTTTGAAATATTGGCCGCCAGCATTTGTTACTTCATTACTAGTAGATAATATTGTCATGGTAGAAGATAAACAACAATTGACAGTCTTCCATGTGCACAATCACTATTCTAGAGCAGGCCAAGATGGCTTTCTTTATCATCACTATTTTGGAACACATTGAAATATCTCGACCTTGCTCTGTAGATGAGAGCACGTAGATTTCTTGTGTTATTCTGCTCTGTTTTTTGCTGTTATATTAATTTTCAATTAATCAATAGATATCAGTAGAGCATGAGAGATGAAAATTAAAATAGTTTATTGTGTTTTTGATCCATGATAACCCTGTCTTTTCACGTTACTATTGGCAAGAATCAAAGGCTTTCTTAAACTCCCCTTGTAGCAATCAACAAAAACAAGGGAGCCCGTATGCGTTTATTTTTGCTTTGCCCATGTTTGCTTTGTGCAAGTGTTCATCATATGAAAAAAACTCACACAACTCAGTGGCATGATTGCTTGTGCAAACATTTCAAGAATTCTGCCCGACCTGACTAATATTCTCTGTTTGTAAGCATCTTGTTATTTCCTTTTGCCTCTTCCTTTAGACATTTCAGAAAGTGACGGTTTCTTTCAAAATTCCTTGGTGCTACAGTTACTATTTTAGCATCTTTCTTGTAGAGAGGACATTGATAGTCTACAGGAAGCTAATCAAATTCCATTAGTGTATGGTTTTATCTGGGCGATGATACTATTAGCTTTACAAGAAACTGACAGTTTTCCTTTTCTCTGTGTATGGTTTAATCTAATGTCTCTTGTTCAGAAATGCAAAATCATGTTATATGGATTATTGAGCATGGTATAGATTGCTTTCATAACTGGCCCGTGTTTTAGCAATCCCTCCCCCCCTGTTATGGATAGGGGGGCTGGTCGTCCGTGTTCTCACATTGGATTACTGCTTGTTTCTACCACAGTATCCTTTCTTTCCTGATATTGCTTGTGGGGAAGCTTTCATTTATGGCTGTGGGTCATCACAAAACATTGTGTATTTACAGAAGGCACATTATGTAACTGATAGTTGTTTACTCGCTATAAGGTAAACTTGACACATTCATATTGAACCGATTTGGATACCCCTGCAACAGCTCTGTACCATGCTACTGCAATGACGGCCGTTGGATAGCAAAATGATGAATGAATGCCCATGTCGAGTTGAAAGACAAAGGCAGCATATTATTCTTACATAATATCAAGCAGGAGTTTTGTATCAGGAGTGATTTGCAGAGAAGGATGAGGCTGCACCGTGGTTAGACCATACAAGAACTCTCCAAAAAGGCCGTTGCTTGCGCTTTGGATGACTTGCCATCAGCTCTGATTCCGATCTCCTTAGAATTTCCCACATCACTTGCACATCTTCATATCCACATGTCTGGACATCATTGTGAAGCTTCAGAAGATTAGCACCTGCTCAAAACACAGAGGGAGAATAACTTGTGAGTTGCACATGTATTTTCTACTGCTGAAAAGGTATCATAAATGAAGCTGGGACCCCATCGCCTGACCGTATACCTAAATAAAATAAATGACATTAACCATCCGATACCTCCAAAGTGATTGGGATATATAAAGACTATTCTGCAGTTTGTTTTGGTACAGGATTTATTGAGGTTTCAGTGGTGGTCCTTACTCTTCCCTAGCACCAGAAGGATTAGGAGTTGACATGGACCCATCTGGGGAGCACATATGGCCACTGAAGTTGTGACTAGAAAAATCACTTTTGCTGCTGTCAGGACCATTACTGAAATGACCTAAGCATAAAGTCG
This sequence comes from Populus tomentosa, assembly GCA_018804465.1. Classification (NCBI taxonomy): domain Eukaryota; kingdom Viridiplantae; phylum Streptophyta; class Magnoliopsida; order Malpighiales; family Salicaceae; genus Populus; species Populus tomentosa. The sequence continues at coordinate 2,862,467 of CM031969.1, read as the reverse complement.
CACTAAAAATGATGTTGATCCTATTGCAGGGCTCATCTTTCGGCTGCTGATGTTTCCCAGAAGGCATTTGTATGTTTCTTTATGCTGTTAATTGACCATTGCATCTCCCAGCTTTTGATATAGAGTTTTTCTACTAGATGGCAAGTACAAGAAACAAGGCAGTTAACAATTCCCTATCAATTTGATGGTAGCCATGACTCCTGGAATTCAAGCTTCATCTTTTTTTATTTGTTTGTTTTTAGGTGGATTGATACTAGTGGATGATGCTAGTTGTTGGGAGAATCTTATAAGCTATCTATCCTTCATTTCACTATATAAATAATTGAATAAAAACAGAATTCGTAGATTACAAATCTTCTTGTAATGAATGTTGCAAGCTTGTGGAAGATCCATTCATAATTTTTAAATTATAGTAATAATTCTATTAAAAGGAGAAACCTTGATTAATTCGGACAACATATTTTTTATATATATTTCTTCCAAGTTCCTAACTTTTTATAAACTATAACTACTATGTAAATGAAAAAATTATATTCCCATAAAAAAAAAAAATCACAAGAATTCTTTTTTTATTAAAAAATATTTTTTTTCTTTCTTCTTTCTTCGTATTTATCTCCCTCGTATATCATAAATACTCAATAATTACAGCGTAAAATCTCACGTGAATTTTAAGTAAATAATTTTCCTTATTCGGGTCACTACCTAACACATATTTTAGGCATCTCCAAATTGGCAATTTTTTGTTGAATTATGAAAGAATAATTGCTTGATTTGACAATTCTGTATAGTGGAAACAGTCTCAGATTGTCTGTCTTCAAGTGGATTTCTCTTTGTGGATGTTTTCATCACAAATGGAATCTTCCAAAAAAATAAAAACATAAAAATAATTCATGAACAAGTTTTCTAGCAGCTTTGAGCTGCTAATCAAGCTCAATCAACAATAAAATCTTGCCCCACATCACTGAAATCTTTTTAAGCATTAAAGATAATTATGCTGTGAAATATGAACACTACCAAGACTAAGCATACTTCTTGATTATTTATTTCCAAACATTTGATTTAGGCTCTTTGAAAAATAATCTCTGCAACATATACAGATTGAAAAGAACAAATAAACATTAAATTAAGAAAAGGGAGCAAACCAAGAAAAAAGCTGCAGATTTACGAGGGAAAAATATAAGCTGAGGAGAAAGAAAAAGAAAGAAAGAAGAGACAGACCATTTTTGCGAGCTTTGACACGAGCAGAAACAGAAAGCCAGACTCTCCTAACAGGGAAGATCATCTTATGCCACAAATCCATCAACTTATCTTCAACTTTAATTTTCTTCGTCCTGGCTTTCCTTCTCCTACTGAACCCACCAGCAACTCTCACAGCTATGCTCTTTAACCCGGCCAGACCTTCACTTTCCTTCTCCTCTTCTCACTTTTCTTTTTTTTTGGGGGGGGGGGGTTTCACTTTCAACAAGCACCACAGACAGACAGCATACAGCCCTTTTAAAGAGAGAGACAGAGCGGGTTTAGGGTTGAGAGAATATCAGAGTTTTTGTGCCATATTCATCAAAGTATATAGTAGTAGGTGTTATTATCAACGTGCACCGACAGGCGACGGACGGCATTATATATATATATAGAGAGAGAGAGAGAGAGAGAGAGAGATAGGTAACAAGGACCTGTCCTAATTGCAAATTAGCACGTATTTATTTATTTATTTATTTATACTTGTTTAATTTAATTAAAATAAAAACAGTAATCTAGTCATCCGTCATCGTATGTTCATGTGGGCTCCGATTTTTTAAATTTTGATTTCAAATTTCTTGCCTCTTTAACAGTCAGAAAACGGTCCTCTTATTGGGAGTAACGAAAGTTCAGATCAAATTTTTTTTTTTTCCAATGTTAACACTCATGTATTTTTTTCAAGTTAATATTCATGTGTTAAATTTAAATATTCTTCTAATCAATTTTCATATAAACTTTATTGTACTTTACAGTATAAAATTCATAAATTAATAATCTCAATTAAATAATATTAATGTTCAGTCCAATCTTAATAATATTTTGATTAATTTATAGATTTTTATGGTTCTAAAAATATTAATTTCATGGCGTATATATTTATGTGCTAAAATATGAAGAGCATAATTCTTGGCACAGCCGACATGTTAAAAGAGATATTTATTTATTAAAGTAAAGGGGGTTACTTGGCCAGATAAACCCATTCTATTCTTGCTAATAATTAACTCAAAAGCAACACGTGGTGCAATTTGTATGGGTATTTGTGGGTTTAATTAAAAGATTTCTTTCGGCTTTATGTGTGGATTGATTTTGCTGGTTAAGGAATTGACTGGAGAGAGACACGTGTCAGGTTTTGAGTGAGAAGTCCAATTAGAGGGTGGTTTGACAATTTGAAAGAGCAGTATATTTTCAGGATTGGTAAATTACAACTCAGTCCCTATATTTTCCAGAAACTAATAACTTCAGCCACATTAAATCTTTGAAATTTTTAGCAAGAAGGAACTGACTTCAATGTATTTTTAAAAAACATTTTTTTGTTTTGAAATATATTCAAACAACAAATAAATAAATAAGTAATTTTCTCGTGCATAGATATTTGAATAAGATTATAATTATTTGAAAGGTTAAATGATATTTTTTTCATAAAAAATAAAACTAATTGCTAAATGTAATTAAGTTTGTGACAACACATCATTTTAGGTAACAATATAATACATAATTCTCAAAATAAAAGGGGCCAATTTATTAGTTTCTTAAATCACAAGAATTAAATTTTAATGTATTTTTTCAAAAAATTATTTATTTTTGCATTTTAAAAACGGTTTTGAAAAAATTTAAATTTTTTTATTTTTTTATTTGTTTCAAATTAATTTATTTTTTTTGTATTTTAGATCATTTTGATGCGCTGATTTTAAAATTAATTTTAAAAAATATATTATTTTAATATATTTTTAAATAAAAAGTATTTAAAAAACAACTCTGACAACATTTTTAAGAAAAGGAAGAACAATGAATTAAACATAATTAAGAATTGGATTTGGTAAAATTAAAACCCAGAAAAAGGAGCAGTGTCGGCAACGTTCTGCTAGTCCAAGTGGTTTGAAAATTAATGAGGGAATGGTGGATATATGGTATGAAAAAGATTGGTCACCTTGAGCTTAATTTGAAAAGGATATGGCTCCATTCATGTTTTGGCAAGTAATAATTTTCAAAGGATTCTTTTTTAAAAAAAAAAATTACTTCTTTTTAAATCTTGACCCACATCTCTTTCTTTCTTTTATAAATTGAAAACCATTTGTCTGCTTTCCTTTTATTTCCTGTTCTCTTTATTTTTCTCTTTTTATTTGTCTCGACTTAATTGCGAAATTTGACCCAAACTTCCCAAGATATTGTCAAGTAACTTTTCAATTAAGTTTTGATTAGTGTTTGAAAATATAAGATATAAATATACCTGTTTCGGGAGATAAAAACAAAAATATAAATAAATTTGTTCTTGAAATGATTTTAAAATGATTTTTTTTTCAAAACAAGAGATACAGGACAACATGTCTTATTTATTTCTATTTTTTATATATATTTCAAGACAATAATTAAACGCTATTTTAATTAAAAAAATCAAATGGAAGATTTTATTCTCATTTCTATTCTATGTTATTAAGTTTTGCATTATCAAGTGAAACAAGTAAATAGAAAAATAGGGGCTATAAAACCCATTAATAAAAAATAAAAATAAAAGGCATGTAGCATGAAGAAATCTACATTAATTTCCCACGTCTTTTAAAATATTAGTTAATAATTGCCATCCGACTCTTGTAGTGTTTGGATCGTTAAATCCAACAAGGTGAATTTTTAACATAATTAATCTTGAGTATTATATAATTAATAGGCTCTTCACCTAATTAATCCTAACCTGCATAATGCTTATTGTTAATCCTACGTGGTCCATACGTCCCATCTCCTTTAACCTTTATTATTATTATTTTCAATCTTTCCATATTTTATTTTTGAAATCCAAAAGAGAAGTGGAATAAGTGGATTTTTTTACTGTTATAGTTTTTATATTTCTGATTTTAAAAAAATAAATTTAAAAAAATAATTTTAGTTGTACGTAGTAGATTTTTTAAAAAGAAATATATTTAATTAAAATTATTGTAGAATAGATTTTTACATGGAAAATAAATAAATAAAAATTAATTATTTTAATCTCTACAAAACTATAATATTTGAAATATATGTGGTTTAGAGCAAGAACAAAAAAATATCTGACTAAACAAATAATTTGTTTTCTATTATTAGATAAGAAGAGCAAATGTTATCTAATTTATAATTAAAACACTAGTTGCGATTATATATTTTATCCCTTCCTATTGGAAATCAATTGTTGAAAATATTAAAAAATATATTTGGGGATGCTAATTATGATGATCAAGAAAGAAATTGTTGGATTACAATAATGATATTCAAGGTGAGGAGCCAAGAGGCAAATTGATTGTTCTAAAAAATATCATTTTTTACAACTTAGTTTATCATTTGATCTTTACTTTTTTAAAAAAAAAAAAAAAAGAACTAAAAGAAATTGGAAAGAGGAAGAAATGAAGAGAGAGAGAGAGATATTAAGGTTTCATTTGAGAATGCAGTATAAACTTTATTCTATAAAAATATAATTTTTTGATATATTTTGGATTGTTCTGATACGTTAATCTTAAAAATAATTTTTTAAAAAATATTATTTGGATGCATTTCAATATAAAAAGTACTTTGAAAAGTAATTGCAATTACAATCCCAAACGAACACTAAATTATAAATGAGTTTTTTAAAAAATATAAAAATTGAATACCTAATTTCAAAAACACTAATTAATTATTTTTGTTAGACTATAGAAACTAAGTCTCTTTTCTCCTCTATGGTTAATGCATCTATAAAGTAAGCTTTTTTTATACAAAATAAAAATGCAGCCTTCTTTAACTTTACTTTAGTGTATTTTACTTTACTTGATTTACTCTATGATTAACATACACAAGAACGTAATTGGTTCACCACATAAAATCAATATATTTTTCTTCGATTAAATCCACAAAAAAAAAAAAAAAAGAGTAACCTCGAAGAAACATTCCGATATCCTCACGGCAAGCAAGAGACAAATACTTGGATATATTCTTTCATATTACTACTGAAACAAGAGAAAACAAAAGAATAAGAGTTTTCTTCGATTATTGTTTTGGAATAGAAAAGATTGGTAGTGAAAACATGTTTATGTATATTCTTTTAGTTTTTAATGTATAAAATTCACAAAAATATATTTATTTTATTGTTTTGTCCATCATTCAAATATTGATGGATAGTTGCAAGAACAAAGAGTTAAGAAATGCGAGTTTCTGGGTCGAGGGATGGTGTAGAATTGAGTCAATATAGCATCATATCATTGCCTTTTCCATGATGGGTGTATTCATCGGTGGAATGATGTTCAGAGAAATGGAAGGCCGCCATGGAAGCATCCCCATTTGAGCACCACGAAAAGAGAATGCTTTTATCACAATTGCAACGAAAGCACCAAAAGCTATGCGTGCTTACTCAAGGCATACCGTCTAAACCAATCATATTTATTTGAATATTATTAATTAAAACTTGATTGATCAACTTGAACCCTACTGTTTCGACCCTCCTCTGACATTTTTCCTTTACAAAATCATCAGGCACGATGATTCCTTTCTCGCGCATACTTTGCGGCTCATTCTTTCCAAACTCAAGGCCAATGAGAGTGGATAAGAAACACCATTAGTGCCTGTCCTTCATCTCTGGCTTTATTTTTCTCTCTACAAATTTGATGTTCATATCCCATATATCCCATGGCTCCAGGGAGCTTCCAAGTGACAGCTCCATTGGTGGCCTTTGCTTTTAAAAGAAAGTGAATATATTTTCTGATGCAACGTCAGTGTGAGTGGGTGAGAGTTGACATGTTTTAGTAGCCCTCCTAGATTAAGCATTGGATTCTATGATTTGTGGATAATCTTGATTGTTCTTTCCACCAAAACTGATCAAGAGAATATAGTGTTCAACACACTTCTCTTTAAAAGACCTGCTCATGTTGAAAACAGTATTGTCGAGGTGGATAGATGATTTGTCTAGGGTTACATCACGGTTGACGCAGACATGGAAGTCCCAAAACACATTCAAGATGCTTTGGGTAGATTTCTTGAAACATTTAGATTCTTCAAGATCATTAAACCAGATTCTTGTGTTTTTCAAAAGAGACATTTAAAGAGACAACTGATGCATCCTGGGAATTGAAGGTTTGTGCTCTTTTTGTGCCTTTGGATATGCATGCAAACGTATATCAGTAAAAACTAAAGGCAAATTGGATAGGCAGGAATATGTGATTGAGCTCTTCACTCTTCGATGCAGCCATTGGCTATTGAGCATAAAGAATGAAGAATCCTTGCTGTTTTCTCAGAAAAATTAGGCGATCTCCATTTTGTTCCCTCCATGGATGATATAAAATGAGAATACAGGTCCTTGATAGATGGATCTTGTCCCCCCTCTGATGTGACTAAAGCTACAGCAAGTTCTGGGATTGTCCCTCGTCCACAACTCAACGAATCGCATGGATCTTTAGATGGAACCAACTTATTATCACTTAAATCAGATCACTGGATTCAAAATTAATGATAAGATGACACGGGATAATGATGAAATGAAGACGGGAAAGAGTGTTAGAGCATGTACTGACTTAGCCAAAAACCAGCAGCAAGGATCTCCTAAGCAGATGCACAGATCAAATCTCTGATTTAGTAGCAATTGCTGTGTAATCTCTACTGCTTAAATTTCTCCATTTTTTTATACGTAACATTGCATAAATTACAACTGAATACAGAAGTAAAGAGGCAGCAAAAACCTATCAGTTTCAAACTCTCTCTTTAAGAGAATAAGAGAAGAGGAAGGAAAGAACAAGGAGTCCAAGAAAAGGAAATCAGAAAGCTGTGTACAAGAAGTGCAATTCTCTTAATCAATAATAATAATAATAATAATAAATGCCAATCTCAAAAAAAAAATACAATTAAATGATTTGGAAAAAACCTTTTTCCAAGAACGGAAAAACTATTATGTTCAATTCTTGTCCAATTAGTATGGAATGATGAAATTGGGTAAACAAAATGAAAAAAAAAAATTAGGATGAGTTAACATGATTTAGCATAATAGATATGTAATTTAAAACAATAAAAGATAAGTCAACTCGAGTTAACTCTTCAAGCTTATTTTTTAGATTATGAAATCATAATAACCTAATAAATAAAAAATCAAAGAAAAACAAAAAGGTATTTTAAAATAAAAAAGAAACTAATGTTGAATAATGAAATCAGGAAAAAAAAAAAAAAGAATGTTAATCTCCATTAACTTTTTAAATCCATGAACAAGTTAATTAAATTATAAGTAACATACAAGGACAAACTACAAAGCCTAATCCTAAATAAATCAAATCTTGAAGGATAAAATCAGGAAAAAAATCACACAGAAGAATCCAAAATAAAAAAAAATTCGATTAAAAGAATGAGGATGAAATTGAAACAAGAAAAAAAAATTGAGTGCAACTATAATTTTTTTTATTAGAGGGTAAAATTAAAAAGAAAAATAATTTTAACAAAACAACAACAAAAATAAAAATAAAAATAAGAATCATATTGAGAAAAATAATAAATAATAAATTAAAATTGAATGATAAGATTAAAAACAGATAAAACTTTTATAAAAAACCATGAATAAAAATTATAAATCAAAAAATTAAACTTAAAATTAAAATTAAAATATTAACAACAAAGAATATTACCATGTAATTTCAGGGGAGGAGAAAGAAAGAAAAAATTCACAGATAATAAACGCACCACAAGAAAAGTATACCACTGCACATCTAACTGCACATCTAATAACATTATATAATTATTATTATTATTTTTTTGCTATTTAAAAACACCGCATGCATTGTCTAAAATGCCAAGTATTGATATGTGAATTGTCACCTAAATTTTTTTTTTATTTAAATAATAAAAAGTTGATGTAAGAGATTAAATTCTCCTCTATAAGCATGGTAATAACCAAAAAAAAAAAAAACAGAGTAAATAAACCAAAAACTCATAGATGCTTGTCATTTTACAACATTTAAGAAGATGAAAAGTCAGAAATATATTTGTGTGCCAATTTTAAAATAATTTTTTATATGAAAGGTAATTAGATTCTTTATTATACTTAAAAAATTAAAAAGATATATATTTTTTATTTTTTAATGATTAATAAATCGTATGAAAACAAAAATAGCCCAAAAACCAATTGATTTTTTTTGGAATGAAAAAAAATAATTACACTAGCAGTAAATAGAAAAATATTTCTATCACCGCCACTGAATTTGCTAACCGTTTTAGTTGTTTTGTTATTTTGACTATTGAGCTGCATTCTGTCTTGAGGCTTTTCTTGTTTTCCACAACTCAAGAACTTTGCCTGACTTTACATGGAAGTAAAGAGGAAACTAGCAGCAAGATGAGCACGTGGCATCTTTCTTTTAACTCATCTGATAAACAAGTACTTTCCTGCAAACGCAGCAGATGGAAACAAGGAATCCATCCATTCTTTTCTTCTCTAATCTCAGATGCTGCATTTTCCTTCCTACTTTCTAGTCATCAATATTCTTCATGTATTCCTTTGAAAGCTTCGTCTCCATAATCAGCTGCTGCTCTCTTATGAGAGAGTGGCCTGATTCAAGTAAAGCCTCCATCGTTTGCTGCAACACGTGGAAGAACTACTTCATGCCTCGATGGTTAATGAAAAACAGAGAATTCGTGAAAAACAGAGAGATACTCAGTGCTCCTAATAAAAGACCAAAAAAGAAGAGTTGCGATTCATATACATTACCTCTGGGGGAGTAAACACAGGAAGTTTCTCATCCTTCTTTCGCCTGAGAAGTTGTTTACCAAGATTTTCAATACCTCCAATATCATCGACCCACTGCAATGGAAATCAAAATAGAAAACAGAATTATGCATACAACTCGACTTGTTAGTACATATCATAATAAGCGGGGTTTTATTTTTTAATACAAAAAACAAGTTCATGTTCTTCTTTTCCTCTTCGTAGCATCTAAACAACAAGACAAACGATAGACATTTCCCCATTCCTCCACTCCTTCCATCATTTTCTCCCTTTAATCCCTCCCCAGATTCCTGTCTCGAAACCGACATCGACATCGACAGCTCAAAGCACCCCAATAGCCACTTTCCTACCTAAGCTATGGTGGGCCACAAAACATTCGCCAATGGCAAAAGAAGGAAATCAGATAATAAAAGCGGAATGTTTATACTGGTTTTGGTGATTACAACAGGATTTCAACCTATGGACAAGAAGAAACTTTCTTGTGAACTAGCTAATATGGTTCTAGTTTTTAGCTCAACCTCCCATGGTCCTTAACATCAGGTACGTTCAATTATCTTCTTTCCCTCCCATTTCCAGCCTGAACTTCCCATTGCCAGAAATTCTTTCATTCTTTATACCATGCATGCACATTCATACACTCTCTCCATTTGTTTTCCATCTTATGGACTTTTGCTCTTCTCAGGATTTTGCTACCTCATTATCCCATTATCTTTGCTATTCCAGATACTGGTGTATTTGTATATTTTTCAGAGACTCAAATATATATATATATATATATATATATATATATATATATATATATATATATGCATGCTCCTCCTTATCGAATTTTGAAAACATAAGGCAGACAGATAAAAGCTAGATGGAAGAATATAGAGACTTTTGAGGAACTGATTTTGAATTTTCACTAGCATTCCAGAATTCAAATAAGAGTTAAATACCTTAGAAATTGACCTGTCGTATGTTCTGGACCTAAGAGCTCCATAGAAATCCAAAGCTGCAAAAGAAAATGAGAAAGTAGATAAAATAAATAAGTCAAACCATGCATACTTTAATTTTTAGTGCATTCTTTTTTACCATGGAATCCATCAATAAAATGGAGGTACCTTGATTAGGAAATTTGTTCACGATGCTCACAACCTCATCTCTGGATATGCCATCCTTCTCATACATTCTGTGAACAATATTCACAATATCTTCCCGGTTAGGCTGCCTGCATCATCAAACAAATACTTCTGGTGTGGATAATACAGCTCAATCAACTCCACAAAATCCCTGTATTCCAAAAACCACAAGATCACTTGGAAAAAGAAAACAGCAATATGTGTGATGTGGGTGCATCATGCATGCAGTGTATGCCAGCATGCAGCAGCGTGTTCACCACATTCAACATCTACTAATTGGATTGTGTTTAATTGGGTTCGTAAAACATCCATGACACATATAATGCATGAGACATGCCTATCTATGAGCACATTGTTTATGTGCATGTGAATGCACTTTTCAGTGTGTAAAGATACAAACTGGTGCCTTTTCCAAATGCATCTTGATATTTCATTGGCAATAAGTACTAATGAGAGCTAGCAAAAACAATGTTTTAAAAAATGACTGGTTCTTTTACACACGTGAACAAGGTCAATTTCTAAAATGTAACATTAAGATTCCTGAATGAGTTATATACCAGTAAAATTTGTCCATCCTCCCATCACGAATCAAGGGAGCATAAATTGTTGAAAAATCATTTCCAGTAACAATGATTGGAACTCTGTTTGTGATATCTGATTCTCGCCAATCTTGTCCAATACTAACCCTCGTAGGATTATCTGACAAATTCATTAGAGTCCCCACAACGATTTGATTATTGACTGTCATTTGAGTATTTCCTGTGTAAGTACACAAAATGGTCATAAAATTTTACAAATAGAAAATTGCAGAAGAGTGAAAATTTTGAAATGTTGTGTCCAAGACTACAAAACTGGACATGCTAATACTTAATGGAAGAAATCAAGTTAAATGCTGTTTTCATTAACTGGCTGTCATCATATATAATTCAGTTCAAATCCCAAGTCCAGATCTATGCACAGGCCATAGCTTACCAAATCTACCAAGGCCAGCATCAATGTCATTGATCATCAAACAGCTCATCTTTCCCTGCATTATTTAACGGAAAGCTACTAAATTATATTACTGACTCAAAGAAATTGATATGAAACAACAAGAAACTTCTGTCAGTGATTCAAAACAAAACGTTAACCCCACCCTGTCATCTGGCAGTAAAACAGACAGCACCTAAGCATTACCTTAGCCCAAGAAAAACAATAAACTAGAACATCATAGAAGGTATAAACCCAGAGGTCATCTCTCTCCCATCTATATGAAAGAAAATGAACCAATTTTAACAGAAAGATATCAAAGTGTGTTTGACAAATATGCAAGCAAGTTGAGTTTTCATCTTAGCTCAATATAACATTTTCAAATTTATACTCGTATGTACAGAGAACTTAGTCTAGGCTCGTAATATTAGTTAAAATTGATGCTTCCTTCCTGTAACAAACAATTTGTCAAAGTACTCAAACAAAATAGTAGATTGTGAGACCAGCGCATCAACTGCAGAAGTAAAAGGACAAAAATCATAGTGTGAATCACATATAACAATTCTATTAACTTCAAATCCCTATACATACATATACCAACAGTGAGAGTGGTAAAGCTTCTAACTTGGTTTTGGACCACTTGGGAAGCAGTTCTATAGCGTTCTCTGATCAATCTTCCTGGTTCTCCTGTAAGCAGGGGAAAAATTAATTAGCAGGGAATTTTGTAATAATTGGAAGCGGTTAAATACAAACATATAAATTCTCCCTCTTCATGCAAGAGTGTGTGTCACTATTCCACACATCATTCTATCTATTGAAATTTCTCACTTGCAGCCACCTACTTTCTTGCTCCCATTGTTTTGAGGATTATCTTCAATTCAACCATCATGTATGGATTGTGTTAGCTAAGAGATAATTGTTGTGTGAAAAGAAAGGTTGAAAGCTATCAGGCATTATAATTTAGCAAGATGTCCAAACCCAAAAGTATCTTTATACATCATATCTATTAAAAGCATGATAGAAACCTATCTTACCAGCTCTTTCTGATTCTAATTCTCCTGCAGACATAATTACAGGTTCAACTCCCATGGTTTGAAAAATAAGTTCAGTCTGAAATGATTTTCCTTGGCCTTTTCCTCCCCAGATACCTGTAAGAAAACGTTAATTCTCAAATTACTTTCAAAATTATATAGCGAAACATGAACTATGTAGCCATCCTACTCATATAGAAAAATGCAAGCACCCACATAATTTTCAGAGTAGAACTGCTTCAAACAGAAACTCAATTCAATATATATGCATCCTATACTAAGAGTTGAAAAATATATTTTCATGGAAATATGTTTAACAATATATGATTTTAGAATAAGTTAAGCATGTCTCTGAAGATATTTTTTTAGGTTTTATAGAAGGAATAAAACATGAAGAATGAACACCGACAACTCTAACCAGCACTGCTCTTTCTCCAAAACCTTGACAATGAAAAAATGCTACAAATCAATACCTAGAATCAAAGGAACTTTGACGTTCAGACAATGAGCTAGGTAGTTCTTCACAATATGGCACACTGCATTAAAAGCAGAGCATGTGTAGAGGAAAGTCAGTAGTATTTCTGGTTATTCAGCACATCAAAACGTTATATAAAACATAAAACAATGTTATAATAGTGGATAATAAGGTATTCACCTAACACGTAACCTGTTTATGTACCCTTAAATTCATCTATTATCCTTTAACAACTTGAGTCATTAATATTAGGTGCAAATGGAAACCCTAACCAAAAATCGCTTCGACAAGTTGGAGTTCACCAGAATCATAAATATGATCCCAACATATCTTATAGATACAAATTTTACATGACTACGAAAAATATGATATTGACTCTAGCAAACATTTATAGAAATCATCAGCAACAAATGATACAAAGATTAACAACCACATTTTATTGTCTTTTGGATGTATATCTTGTGGTGCTCATATCTGTCTTTTGACATGTATTTCACTTATGCTTTGGCATAAAAGGGGAAAGAAACGGAATCATAAAAATCTATCATTCCTCCCTTTCATGTAAACACATAACAATTGGCAAATGATGTGATATATATCAAACAATGAAATCACAATATGACAGGTGGGCAGGCCACTTGTAATTTCATTTTCACCAACTTTTCTTACTGCAACATAGTTTCTTCACCTTTGCTCAAATCAACAGAACTTACCAACTTTATCCTGTCACAAACAAAGCAGACATAAAGAATTGATGAACGTATGAACTTCATGAGCATAGACAAATCAAGATGAAAGGAAAAATAATAAAAAGAAAGTAACCGCAGATTTTATATTTCTCCAAAAAAATTTCTTCTGTTGAGAATCAAGCCAAGTGCAACAATAATGAATGCTATGTTTTCAACAAACGGACAATACATACAGATAATCTGGAGGGACAACATTCCACATGTCACCCATTAGCTCCAACAACAACTTGCAATAAGAGTTGAGAGAGCTTATCCGAGTTTGAAATGCAAGAACTTTCCCTTGATATTGAAGATTCAAAAATAAAACCTCGATCAACCTCACCCTTTTCTTTCCACTAGAGCAAGAGCTAAAGGACATTGGTCTAAATGCAATGCTGTGAGATGTTTGACTTCTTAAAAATTTCAGTTCTTTAGTGGCTTGGATGGATAATTGGAACTTACTTTGGCTTAAAATCCAGCACATATACATTTCACCCCGACCTTACTCTACAAACATAATTTTCATCCGAAAGGTAAGACAACAAACAGAAGCTGGTTGTTGCAAAAAAAATGAATGCTAAGCTCTCCACAAACGAACAATACATACAAATACACAGGGTTGACCTCATCCCTTTCTTTCCACTAGAGCAAGAGCAAAAGGCCTTGTATCTAAATGCAATATGGGGCAATTTCGTTTACATTATTAGTGCTCGAAGGTATCAAAAGGGATCGTTAAAACTTTAGGGGTAAAAATCCACCACATCATACATTTTATTATGCACAGACAAACACAAAAAAGAAGAAAGATAGCTAAGCGGAAATTACCAAGAACAAAGGAGCAATGTAATAATCTCCTTGAAGATAATCAAATGATCTTGTCACTTTTTGACGGTAATCAAACACAATATCAGCTGCAGTTAATAAAACACACACAAGCAAAACAAAGAACATGAGTTGATTCTCAACGAAATTAAATGAAGCTCAGATAAATTTTGGGAGAAACAAGAAACCCACAGTCTTTGCCAAGAAAATTTCCAGCAAAAAGAGAATCAACAACACCAGCCCTAGCTCCAACCGCAATGTTCATATTATCAGCTTCTTTTCCTAGCCTGTAAAGATAGTCTTTTCCCTCTGAATCCTTAGCTTCCCATGATGATTGCTGTGATAATCTTCTCTTTGGCTCTTCATTCTCACTATTATCATCAACAGGAGAAGGTGATGACGTCGGCTGTGATGGTGATTTTGAGCAAGAAACAGTGATCAAGAAGGGTGATATTTTCTTGGGACTGGTAAAGAAATTTTGTGTCTGCAAAAGAGATGATGATGGGGTATTGAAGAGAGCCATTGATTATCAATTGTGTTTTTGTAGCTGACGTCGTTGTTGATGGGAGATTGGGGTTTGTGGGTGAGGTACAGTTATGGAGTTATTTGGCGCCACAAGTGTAGCTAGCCATGAAAATGAATGATGTCTGGTTCACTGCTTTTGTACCTTTATGTGTCCAAAAACTTTCAGATAACAGGGCTTGCTTCGTGCATGGGGTCCAGCTTTTCAAGTTGATTTGTTTCCTCCGGTTATAATCTCCAAAACCAATGTCCTGTGAAATTTTAGATTTAATCAAAGAAACTTAATTTTTAATAAATTTAATTTTAAAAAATAAAATTTAAATGAAAAATATTAATTAAAAACTTGTAAAGAAAAAAAACAACAACTAAATAAAGATAAAATTTAACAGAGAAAAACTTGAGGAATATGAATTTTGAATAATTAAAAATAATCACAAACAAAATAAACTACAATTAAAAAAATAAAAATCAAATTTGAAATATTTAAAAGTAATAGGGGATGATATTAAAAATATTTGTAATTTGATAGATTATTTATAAATTTAAAAATAATAACGGGTGGAATAAAAAGAAATTGTTTAGGACTAACCTAATAGAATCAACCAAAAAACTTAACAAAACAAAACAAAACAAAAAGGATAAAAAATAAAAAAACATTGGTTTGGAAAAAGAGAGAAAAATCAATCAAACTCAGCAAACTTTTTAAATCTAGTTTAATTTTTAAAAATCAAAATTCCTGAAATATTTGACCCGTATTCAATTATGAAGCCTAATTTTCAATAAATTTAATTTTAAAGGATGAGATCGATCAAAAAATATTAAAAAAAAAAAAAACAAAATCAACCAAAATAATGAGGATACAATTTGATAGGAAGAACCCAATAATGATGCAATTTTAAAAAAATAATAAATTATTTCAAATAAAATAAATAACAATTAAAATAATTATGATAAAATTTTAAAGACAAAAAAATAAAAAAAAATTGATGGATTAAAAAAAATCAAAAGAGGTGAAATTAAAAGATATTTATAATTTGATAGACTATTTATATATTTAAAAATGTGAAGAGGTGAAATTAAAAAATAATTATAATTTTGTAGAATATATATAAAAATTAAATATACACACACACATATAGAAATGTCAAGAGGTGATTGAAAAACATTTGTAATTTGATAAATTATTTATAAATTAAAAAATAATAGGCGTGAAATGGAAAAGCATCTCGTTTATTCTGAAATAAAAAATAATAATAATCAAATGTATAGAGACCAAATATCAAGGGAGAAAAAATTAAAGTGTCAAAAAGAAGAGAAAAAGAGGAAGAAGAAGAAGTAGTGGTTGGCACAAAACTACAAGAGAAAAGAAGAAGAAGAAGGGAGAAAATAAATAATTGTTGACAACAAACGCCGTCAATCTTATAAAACATGTTGTATCATCATATAAAAAGTATTGAGATTTTTTAAACAATGCCCCAAAAAATGATGTTGGGTGATTGATGGCCTTACACACAACATATCATGTAAACAAATAGGTCTTAGATTTGAATTTTAAAATCAAGATACAATCTATTGATTTTTTAAAATATAAATTAATATTTAAATATACTATTTATCATCAAATTAAAAATAAAAAATAACATATCTTATATGTCATTCATACTATAAATTTTAAAAAATATTTTTGAGTATATATGTCTTAAAATCTAAAAAAATCAAATAATGATATAAAAGATGGGAGAATTTCCCTTGACTTTCTATAATTTAGCAGAAATTACGTTCCTGCTTCGATTTTTGGATATTTGAAGTGAGAAAAATTGTGTTTGAATGGAAGAAAATTTCTATCTTTTATTTGATTTTATGATATATTATATATAAGAATAATTTGATTTTTTTTATCTAATTAAAAAAACAGAGAAAAAAAATATGTTTCAACAAAGCCTAGACACATAGACTCGAAGGAAGTCTGCACGTGTGGCCTTGTATTTTTGTTTTTTAAAGGGATGGATAATTTGCTGTTAGTATTAATCGAGATTTTCTCTGTCTATGATTAGAAGTCTTAAGCTCTTTTTATCCTCTCTTAAACAATGAATTGAAAAATATAAAAAAAATTGATTTTCAGGACCAAATTATTTTTTTATAAAATTCAAAGGATTAAAAAAAAATTACAAGGACTAAACTAAATTTTTCACATAAACTTTAAAATTACCACCTATTTTCCTGTATTTTTACAAAATAAAACACATTAATAACATGTGGTTTGTATTCTATAAAATAAAACACCATATTATATCCATCACTAATCAAACACAAAAACTTAAACTAAGACATGCACGCTCATCAACGGAGCAACATCACTAATCAAACACGCTAAACTTAAACTAAGACATGTACTCTCGTCAACTCAGCTACGACACGAAGATATTATTATACAATTAAAAAATATATTAATTATATCAATAGTTAAACCGACTATTTTAGTCGTTTTGTTAATCTTAAAATATACACTGAATTAATTATTGGAGTGGTTACTTTCGCCGGGGCATTTCTCGATGCCAATACCTTTTGGTATTCGACTTTAATGCTCATATAATTTAATAATTTGTTTATTTTAAATTTTTAATATATTGATATTAAAAATAAATTTTTAATAAATAAAAAAATATTATTTAAAAATCAACGTTTAAAATTTTAAATAACAAACATAAAAATAGAAAAACTCAAATAAAAAATTAAGAAAATTCATCAGTGTTGTTAAGCCTTCTCTGGTACATTGCTTATATCTCGGGCAATTGAAGGTCATTTTCGTGGAAAATTTTCAGGAACTTAATTAATGGCTTCCACAATGCCTCTGCCACTGCCTTTCCTCACCAAATTCAATCGAGAAGCATCATGGTCAAGTTTGAACGAAAGAAATTTACAGGATGGGAAGATTTTCAGGAAATTAATGGATGGCTTCTACAATGCCTCTGTCCTCTCCTCACCAATATTTACAGCATCTATAGTTTTTGAACTATGGATCTTTGGTGCAATGGTGATGGCCAAAAAAGAAGAAAAACTCGCTGCAACTCGGGCAAGACACCTTAGAAAATGGCTAAACTCTCTCACAAGTCACGGGAAATATTTTTCCTAGTTAGGGTCATGTGAGTGATGTCCTTAAACTAAGAGTTGCAAGAACTTGACAGACATTATATACTCCTCTGAAATGGATGGAAGATTCTGGATGAATCTCTCAAAGCATAAAGTTAACAATTGCATCAGGGAGAACAAAGCTACAGCACTCAATTATATCAAATTTGTCATCAAAATCTTACTTAAGTTGCAAATAGCATTGATGGAGAGACTTGTCTGAAAGAAAAGGGAAAGAAAAAACAGCAAGAACAAAGTGAAAGAAGAAGAAATAGACCGACAGAGGCTAGAGCATTAGAAATTTCTTAATACGTTTTGCAGTCAGACCATTACAAGATGCAAATAGCAATGATGGAGAGACTTGTCTGAAAGGAAAAGAAAGGAAAAACAGCAAGAACAAAGTGAAAGAAGAAGAAATATACCGACAGAGGCTAGAGCATTAGAAATTTCTTAATACGTTTTGCAGTCAGACCATTACAAGATGCAAATAGCAATGATGGAGAGACTTGTCTGAAAGGAAAAGAAAAGAAAAACAGCAAGAACAAAGTGAAAGAAGAAGAAATAGACCGACAGAGGCTACAGCATTAGAAATTTCTTAATACGTTTTGCAGTCAGACCATTACAAGATGCAAATAGCAATGATGGAGAGACTTGTCTGAAAGGAAAAGAAAAGAAAAACAGCAAGAACAAAGTGAAAGAAGAAGAAATAGACCGACAGAGGCTAGAGCATTAGAAATTTCTTAATACGTTTTGCAGTCAGACCATTACAAGATACAAATAGCATGGCAACTGTAGCTTCATTCCTTGACACACCTTCTTGCTGAATACCTAAAAACAACTTACTAGTAGTTTCTTCTTTACACCGTGGTTGATGGTTATACCACTCCTCTGAGGCTTGGTCTGCTTCTTATTTCCTAGTGCATCCTCCATGAGTTTGGCCCCATTGTTCTTCACACCCATAGCAAAACTCAAACCTACACCTGCATTTATGATCATATGTTAAGAAAAGAAACTCCAATGTACTTGCATAGATATGTAGTTCAAAGTTACTAAATGCTGTTTATAGTTGCAGTTTGAGGCATCTTTCTCCATGCTCCTATCTATACAAATCACAATGTTTGGTTAAAATTAGCAATGGGTAAAAGATCATCAGTGACAGAAACTGTTGTAATTAAAGAAGAATTATGTAGTCATAAACAAGTTTTGAATTGTAATGACGACGAAAGACAAACTGACCTGCAGACCATGTGAGGACAACCTTCTGTTCTTTCCACATAGAACTTGCACTTAGGACATCTACCCCATTTCTTGTCCTTAGCAAGTTCCCTCACCATGAGATCTTCTCTCCCTCTCTCGTCCTCATTCAGCCTCTGGTACTCATCACAATCAACCCCAGGATGCCAAGGCACAGAGCACTGAGCACAGAACAATCTATGGCAGAAGGGACATTCAGATTCCCTAATTGTTTCTCCTTCATTATCATCAACCAACAAAGCTGAACAATCCTTGAATGGACAGTAAAACCTCTGGGATGCACTAATCACCTCTTGACATAATGCCTCCTCCCAAAGATCAATCACTCCCCTAGTCAGTACAGGCCTGCAGGTGTCCAATTCAAGGACAGCCCTGCAGCTCAATCCAGGGCAAGTAACTACTCTAATGTTGTCTTGGACCTTAGTGGCCACATGTCTGCTTATGCAGTCATTGCAAAATGAGTGAACACAGCTCTCAGTTTTGAACATTTGATCATTCTCTTTTCTCTCAGCACAAATCTCACAGAAAGTTAAAGAAGACTCACCGGCTTCTAAATCGATGATCTCCAGACGCATAGGCTGATCTGAAATAGAAAGCACGACTGGGATTCCTTCTATCATCATCGGTGATGGCCCAACGCTTTTCATTTGAGAAACGATGACAGAACCCATCAAAGTCTCCTGGAATTGCAACTCTTCTGCATATTTGGCATCTGATACTTCAAAGATTTCTCCTCCTCCTCCTTCTCCTTCTTGCTCTTCATCAAAGAGCGCCGAGAAGTAAAAATCATCAACAAAATCAAGCTCAGAGGGGGCAAGGGATTGTTGTGCCATGTTATAAAAAATTAACCACCGGTCACTCTATGGTTCAAGATCAGATGGCGTCACTGTAGAAGTAACTTCGCTTAGAAGAAGTCTCCTGCCACCGGAAATCGCTGGGCTAACTGCTTAATACAGGGGGTTGTTATTTAACCTTTGTTTGACATGACCTAGGACTCTGTGCAGTGTGTTTGCCACTTTATTGCAAAGCTTCCTTTTGCTTTGCTAAATCCTGGTCCAAGAAGACTCTTCGGTTCACATTCTTGCCATATTGCATATTTTCAAAGATTCGTGAGGTTAATGGTGCATTCGGTCCCTACACTCTTGATTTTCTCTCCTTGATGTCCATACTCTTAATTTTTTTTTTAAATGTTTTTCATTGTTTTTTTATAGTCTTGAACTATAAATAGGCTGATCACATATTCCATGGAGAATATTTTATCTATCTATATATATTATATATTTATTTTGTTCATTGTCAGTAACATCATATATTATTCCATCATTTGCTCCAAATTTAAGAAATTACTCAATTTTTTTCTAGAAAGAATCAAGTATAGGTCTTATCTTTTTTGATCCTGTTTGTTTTTATATTTTAAAAATGTTTTTAAAAATATTTAATTTTTTTAATTTTTTAACTTTAAATTAATATTTTTTTGGCGTTTTTAAGTCATTTTGATGCGCTGATGTTAAAATTAATTTTTTTAAAAAAAAAATTATTTTAATATATTTTTAAATAAAAAACACTTTGAAAAACAACCATAACCACACTTCTAAACTGGCAATTAGTGTCGTCTCCTTACTTGGAATTATGTGCCATGTGATCCTTCCATCAATTGTCATGCTTGTTAATATGGCAGTTGAGAAGGACTAATGACTTAAGAAATGAGTAGTTAAAGGATGATATTAGAGTGAAATACATATTATAAGGACCAAAAAAAGATATAATTTCTAGCAGGGGATCAAATACGGCACTAACCCCATTCAATAGAATTAATTATGCTTTTATGTACATGAATCAAACTTTTGGTTTTCAATTAATTGTAATTATCTCAAAATAAAGATATAATTAACTCCTTTTTCTTTGTTTATCTACTCTCATTTTTTATGTTAGACAATAGGCCATAACGCGTGCCTGACCCTGCACTCCTTGACTAGGAAAAGCCTTGGAAAGCAAGTGAATCAAAGCTACAGAAGTGTTAAACCCTCAAGAGAAGGTGTCCGAGAAACAACTTCCGAAGTAACCACAAAAGTGTTAAAACCCTCGAAGGAAGTTGCGCAAGAAACAGCTTCCAAAGTAAGTTCTTGACAGATATTTAAGTGGTAGATGTTGAGAGACAATGGTGCATTGTGAGAGAAAAGGATCAAGGTTGAAGACAGACTTGTGATAAGAACATGGCAACAGCACCAGCCTTCTTTGATCTTCTTATTAACAACGATGAAAATTTACGTGCTCTGTTAGAAGCTGGATTTGCTGAAGAATTACAGCTCCAAGAGGCTCCACAGGCTTCTTTGATCAGTTGTCAGATGCCAAGCATCGTGTCATCATCAACTCCGTCCAAGACCAACATGGAAGCAATTTCAGGACACAAGATTGAACCACCACCGGAAGTGATAGAAAAGGGTGAATCATCCCTGAGTTCCTGTGACATTTGCCTGGAAAGGAAAGAAAAACATCAGATCATTAAAAATGAAAGCTCTGGTCAGATACTCTGCTTAGGCTGCAGGTCAGTAAGTTCTAAATTTGAGAACAGCATATAGTAAATATTTTGTCCAAAACATTATTGCAAGTATGTCTTTATTATATGAGCTACAAATTCCCACTTTCCGGGCAGACTTTACAGATGAATTTCAGAAGAGTGCTGATTAAAACTTCCATATTAATCAGCAACAATTTTACATAAAGGGAAAGAGATGAATGTAATTTTTAGCTATTAGTAAAAGAATGATTTATCAAGTTCAGGAGCCTTTTCATTGGTCTGTTCAGTTAGGCAGAATTTTCTTTAGTTTTTTTTTTCCTCGAACAGAAAAGTTTGTCATCACTTAATTGAGTTTTGTTTCATGAACTGTTGTATTCTAAATTTTTTGATTAATTTTTCACAGCCAAACTTTGGAACTGTCAAAAGAAGAATGGAGCAGCAAAGAGTTGAGTATGGATATGGGTTCTGGAAATGACACTGCCAAGGGTGCAGTGAAAGCTGTCAGTCTCGACTCAGCACCAGATGAAGGTGAGTTGGGGTTTAATGAAAGTAAGCATAGGAAAGTGGCTGAAACCATTGTCGGAAAACAGCAGGGTCCACAGAGTCCTAATCCTAAAGCATGGGGACATACAGACGTGGATAAGAATCCAGCCATTCCAAGTAATGTTGATTCTGAGATGCCAGCTGACAGAGGGAATGGAGGCTTCAAAGCACGCTCCAGACATTTCAAGAACACTGCTGTACGATCTTTAGATCGGCCACCTGTGGGGAAAATAAGTAATACGCGAGGAGGTATTGATCGTATTCAAGTAGTTTTATCTGCTCAATTATGTGCCATTGAATCTAAAATTCTGCCAATAAATCATATATACTCTAAAATCTAAATGACATGAAGTGCCATTGATCTGCAGGCAAGCCCAAGCTGAGATCTGAAATGAGATCATACCATGAAATGGCTGTGAACCAGATCAGGAAAACGACTGTGGACAGTCACCAGTTTATCTGGATGAACAGCAAGTTAGCTGAAGAACAAAGGCTCCGAAAACTTCTTGAAGTATTAAATGCCATGATGAGGGAGAGGCTGGAAAATGCAATGAAGGAAATTGATATTATGAGACAGAAAATCAAATTGCAGCATGAACAGCACATGGAGGAGGTAACAGTCACCGAAAGCTCATGAGCTTATACCTGTTTTGCTTACATGATTTTGATTTTAACTGAATAATCTCTGCATGTCCCTTCATCTATTCTGACTGATCGTCACAACTTTTTTCTTAAGACGGACTTTCAAGAACAATTTTTCAAGGACCAAATAAAGATTATTCTTGAAGAAAGAGATAAAAAGGGAGAGGATCCTCAGAGCCCAGACGAGGAGTAATGGAGAGAGACATCACAGTCAAGACATGGCTCACACGTCTGTATAGTCCATGATGAAGGAGGATAGCTCAACTTTTATGTTATTGTATTTTATTTGGGATTATTTATTGGATTTAATTTTATTATTGCTAGATATTATATTTACGGGAATATTTGGGATTTTATTTTGATTTATTTGTTGGGTTTAATTTAGTTTTTGTTGAATATTTTATGTAATGTGGTATAAACTTCGCTGTTTGTTTTAGATTTAATATTTGTATGTTATTTTTTTTTTAATATTAGTTTTTTTTATAATTTAATAAAATAGCGGATTTTCCCTCGGTTAAATTCTCTTGTCTTCCTGGTTTTTTCTCTTTACTTTTAATTATCGGACTTTTTCTTCTTTTCTCCATTTTTTTTTTTATCTTTTTATCCCGCATCAATGAATTTTTAATTATTTTCATAAGTAAACAATTCATGAGCTTGTTCATATTCTCGAAAATTCAAAACACATCGTAAACCCTAGATTTGTGAACATGTGATCCAAAAAAAACAAAGTTACACTCAGCTAAAGACGCCATTATTTTGACCAAAACCTTAGCCCCTGTTCATCTTCCACACACAGACCAGCCACACGACACTCTTCCACCAGCCACCACACAGCCACTACACGCTCATCCACACCACAAATCCAGTAACTAAGACCAAACCAGAAGGAAATTGTTTAAAGAAAACAAACCTCTTTCCCATAAACCTCCCTGGTAATAGAATCAACATTCACTGCTCTGCTGCCTAAGAACGCACCAGCCTCGCCCACTGCCCAATGTTTATCACCTATAACAAACCCAACAGTAGCCCCCAAACCAGACCGGTCCACACCAGCAGAAGGACAGCAACCCTCTTCTCTCCATCTGCATTGGGTCAAGTTTTCTAACCATCTTGCATGATGTGAATTAATTAATTAATAGAATCTCTTAGTTGTGTTTCATATTAAAAAAAAATTGATCGCATAGTAATTGTACACGATTTAAATTTACGAAAAGAAACAAGTAATGTTGAAAATGGATAAAAAGTTAAGAGATTTCTCTTCATTGACTGAGACAGAAGAGACCTAGCAAAGATATAATTTCTAGCAGGGGATCAAATATAGCACTAGCCCAAATCAATAGAATTTATTATGTTTTTATGTAGATGAATCAAGCTTTTTGTAGCTAAATTCGTTGTTGAGTTCAGTTTCAATTAATTGGAATTATCTCCTCCCATTATGTAGTGTATAAGGGATGATATTTTTTTTTTTTTATGAGGGATGCAAATCCCCCTTTTTTTGTTGATCTCCTACCGTATTTTTTTTCCCTTTCCACTAATGATAGGAAAAGGACAAAAGGCCATAACGCGTGCCTGGCTGGCCTACACTCCTTGGCTAGGAAGAGCCATGTAAAGCAAGTCAAACAAAGGTACAAAAGTGTTGAACCCTCGAGGAAATTGCCCAAGAAACTGCTTCCAAAGTAAGTTCTTGACAGACATTTAAGTAGTAGATGTTGAGAGACAATGGTGCATTGTGAGAGAAACAGACATTTAAGTAGTAGATGTTGAGAGACAATGGTGCATTGTGAGAGAAGAGGATCAAGGTTGAGGACAGATTTTGTGATAAGAACATGGCAATAGAACCAGCCTTCTTTGATCCTCTTATTAACAATGATGGTTACTTTCCATCTTTCTTGCAGCAAAATGAATCAGAAGATGAAATTTTACGTGCTCTGTTAGATGCTCAATTTGCTGAAGAATTACAATTCCAAGAGGCTCTAAAGGCTTCTTTGATCAGTTGTCAGATGCCAAGCAATGTGTCATCATCAACTCCATCCAAGACCAAGATGGAACCACCACCGCGAGTGCTAGAAAAGGGTGAACCATCTCTAAGTTCCTGTGACATGTGTCTGGAAAGGAAGGAAAAGTATCAGATCATTACAAATGAGAGCTCTGGTCTGATATTTTGCTTAGGCTGCAGGTCAGTATGTTCTAAATTTGATAACAGCATATATTGAATGTTTTGTCCAAAACATTACTGCTATTATGTCTTTATTATATGAGCTTGTTGATGATGTTACTAAATTCACAGAAATTAGAAGATTACAATATGTCATACAAAATTGCTCTTTCACCCAAAATCCCAAAATAACTCAATCTCTAGCCACCAAAATATAGAGAATATAAGCACTCCCAGAGAAGTCTTATCCTAAAATATGACAACTTTAGCTTTTTATATGGATTATATACATGAGTATTTATTTTCTCACTTTTGCCCATAATTTAAGATAACCCAAGAAATGTAATTTTTGGCTTTTAGTAAAAGAATGATTTATCAAGTTCAGAGCCTTTTCATTGGTCGTTCAGTTAGGCAGAATTTTCTTTAATTTTTTGTTTCCTCGCACAGAAAAGTGTCATCACTTAATTGAGTTTTGTTTCAAGAACTGCTGTGTTTTAAAAAAATTGAATATTTTTTTACAGCAAAACTTTGGAACTTTTAGAAAGGGAATGGTGTAGCCAAGAGTTGAGTATGGACACGAGTTCTAGAAATGACACTGGCAAGTCTCTCACTGTTGGTGCCAGTAATGCTAATCCGACACCAAAGACTGAACCTGAATCAGTAAGTCCTGGTGCAGTGAAAGTTATCAGTCTCAACTCAGCACCAGATGAAGGTGAGTTGGGGTTTAATGAAAGTAAGCATGTGAAAATGGCTGAAACCATTGCCGCAAAACAGCAGGGTCCACAGAATCCTAATCCTAAAGCATGGGGACATACAGACATGGATCAGAATCAAGCCATCACAAGTAATGCTGATTCTGAGATGGCAGTTGACAGAGGAAAAGGAGGCTTCCAAACATGCCCCAGATATTTCAAGAGCACTGCTGCACGATCTCTAGATAGGTCATGTGTGGGACAATTAAGTAACACGCGAGGAGGTATTGATTGTATTCAAGTAGTTTAATCTGCTCAATTCTGTGACATTGAATCTAAAATTCTGCCAATAAATCATATATACTCTAAAATCTAAATGAAATGCTGTGCCATTGATCAGCAGGTAACCCCATGCTGAAATGTGAAATGAGATCATACCAAGAAATGGCTGTGAACCAGATCAGGAAAACGACTGAGGACAGTCACCAGTTTATCTGGATGAACAACAAGGTAGCTGAAGAACAAAGGAACCTAAAACTTCTTGAAGAATCAAATGTCATAATGAGGGAGAGGCTGGAAAATGCAATGAGGGAAATTGATGTTTTGAGACAGAAAATCAAATTGCAGCATGAACAGAACACGGAAGAGGTAATAGTTACCGAAAGCTCATGACCTTATATGTCTTGCCTTTTCTGATAATTCTCTAGTTAAACAATCACTACTGTCCATGAAAACCATGCTAGTTATTCATGATGAGTTACCTCCATATTCCTTGCATGATATATAGTTCTAGAGGTGTAGCTTCTCGTTGCTTTGACCTGTTTTGCTTACATGATTTTGATTTTAACTGAATAATCTCTGCATGTCCCTTTATCCATTTTGACTGATCATAACAATTCTTTTCCTAAGATGGACTTTCAAGAACAATTTTTCAAGGACCAAATAAAGATCATTCTTGAAAAAAGAGATAAAGAGAGCCCAGATGAGGAGGAGCATGAAAATGTCCATGAATCCAATGAAAGTCCTTGGAATACAGAGGATGACAGATACGGGTACATAACTGGCACCTTTATTGCTAGATATAAATCACAATTTTTTGCTTCAGTAGGGTTCTCTTCACTCCATCATTTCTTGCTACAGAGTGCAGGAAACTGCCATGTCCAGAGTGAATAAAGAGAAAGATAAGGAAGTAGCTGAGAAAGGTAAGCTAGTAGAGGAACGAGGAGGACAAGATGAAGGCAAGGAAGAGGAAGATGTCAGTCTAGGAAATCTGTATGTGAAACTCATGGAGAATTCTCTGGAAACAGAAGACCCCTGTAATGTTTATGATTCTGTGATGGAGCAGAAAAGAAGATTGAGGAGCATGCGGGATGAGAGACAAAGGCTTCTGGCTGCATTAAGGTTGAAGTTTTAAACACCTGTTTCAGCCCAACAGCACCTCCTTTTCGTTGTGAATTATTCGGCCTTTTTATCCATCACTGTAAGCAGGACAATTTCTTTGCATTTGACGAGATTAACATGCAGAGAAATGCAATTTGCCTACCTGCATTGCGCTAAATCAATTATATTATGTTGTGAATAATTGTGTGGAACGATAAGTAATTTTGAGGCTACAATCATGCCTAGAACTTGTATCCAAGTTCCCGGATGAACTGTGACCGTTGCATGTATTGCTCTTAGATGTTTGATTGCCAGTTATAAGAGCAGGATTTTGTGAATATAAATCTTATTTTTATCAAAATAAAATGATGTTATTTTGATAAATAAAAACTCGATTCAAAATGAAAACTTTAAGTCAGCCGGCTGCGGGTCACCGAGACCAAGTTTTTTAACTATATTGCATGATGTGAATTAAAAGTTGGACAAGAGTACATGATTTGTAATTTGAACTAATTTGAGTTTAGGTGATAAGGAAGAGACAAGGAAACTACCTGGTTTTGGATGATTATGCTAATGTCGAGCTTAATTATTTTACAGGTTCAGATTTATTTTTAAGGAGATTGTTCTACATGTTCTTGTTTTTTTTTGTTGTTACTTGTTCCTTGGATTTCTCTTCATTGACGGAGACAGAAGAGACCAAACAAGATTCTATTTTGAGCTCTGAACTTGTATAATTTGATTCGATTATTTAAAGATGCATTTCCGTTAAGCTCCACCAACTCTATGTCAGGTCAAATTTCTAAGACGGGCCTATCGACTTAGAAAAAATAAAATCACATGTGGTATTGGTGGAAAAAAAAATTGTTGGTGAGAATTTTCTAGTATAGACTAGGTTTTTGGCTTGGGACAAAGCGCAGGTCGGATAAAAAATATGTAACTATATTAAAAAAATATAAACAATATTAATTTTTATTATATGCGATGAAATATTTAAAATAATAATTAAAAACTTGATCAATATATTAAAATAAATTAATTGACTATCGTAATAGTTAATAAATGGAAAATGAAAATTAGAGTTAATTGTTCAACCAAACAGGCAAATAAAAAAATCGTCTGCCTTACTCAAATGGTGATTTGGTTTCATCATTCTAGTCTTATCTAATGCCAACTTATATAAAAAAACAAAGAGTTGTAAAGGACTAAATAAGAGAGGGGAAACAAATAAAAGAGTGAAATGAAAAGACAACAACAAACTATACCAATCTAGGATTATACTTGAAATCTACAATTTAAATAATAGACATGACCATAATGAGTGGATATAATTGGATAATTTATCTTTTTTTTATTATTATTTATTCTATTTCTGATTGGACCTTCATTGAGTCTTAATTGATTACAAACTAGATTAAATCTAAAAGCAAATAGAAGAGGTATAAAAAAACTTAAACCAAAACTTTAAAAATATGTCATATTATAACGTAGTTGATTTTAATGAACAAATAAAATTTAGAATCCAGGTCAAAACATTATCCCAATTAGGCATAGGTTTTTTAAGCTAAGTGATAAAAAACAATTAAAATGCATATTTTTTCATTTGAAGTTAAATAAAAAAAAATCAATAATAACAAACGGTGAAATTGCATTTTTTTTTTAATTTAGAGGGAAATGCATTAAAAAATTCCTAAATATTATGTCACAACCCATCAAATCAGTGATTCGCGCCTGAATATTTATATGTTTTTATATAAATATATGTTGCACCTAAATAAAAAATAAAAAGAATTGCAAATAAAAAAGCCCAACAAAAGAGCCAAAATGCATTGGCCTAACGACCCAACATGCTTGGCCCTACGAAAAAGCTATATATTTTTTTAATTTTTTTAAAGGGATGGATATCCATCCCTTTGATTAAAAAATAAAAAAAAATTAGATGACATGTTGTTTGCTGAAGCAAAAAACATGTTATTTGTTTGTCTAGAATCCAACCACCACAGTGGTGGCTAGAAAATCAAGGGAAAGATATTTTTACCTAAAAATCTTTTTTTCTCAACTCATTTTAAGTAAAAAAAAAAAACTCATAAAGACTCAAAACACCTAGAAACCAATTAAATAACCTAAGAAACTCTATAAAAGTCTCTAAAATATGAAACCAAATCGAGTTAGATTTTTCTTCCTTGAACTCGATCTATTTTATTTAGATAATATTAAGATTTAAAACAATCACTATTTAACTCATTTCATCAAATGAAACTTATAAACACTAATATCAATTAATTTGGTGGCCAGAATATACGAGAACAATGATTCTCTTTCTACACCAGATTTTGGTGAAGATTTCTCTCTTTTTAAAATACCAGGAACTTGAAAATAATGGAAATAAAATTATATACCAAAATTAAATTTAGAAAAATATAAGGGGCTGAAAAGTCTAACTTTATAGATTAGGGGATTAAAGTGTATTTTTAACACCAACTTTAAACACATCACTCATTTTCAACATCTTTTCTATATCGGTCTCCTGTCTTTTTATTATGTTCCTAGCCAATAAATTTGAAGCAATCGGGAGCCAATTTTGCAACCAAAAGAAACAAACGAAAAGAAAAGTCAAGCAATCAAAGTGAAAAAAACAAAAAAGACACAGCTCATATTCATCCAATGTTGAACAATGATTAACATCATTCAAAACACCCAATGTTTTGGTTGTTTATATGACGAGTAAAGAAAGGAAACAAGTAGCGTTAAAGATGGATAAAAAGATTAAGAGGATTTCTCCTCTTTGACTTAGACCCAACAAGTTCCTCTCTCGAGCTTTCGTGTGATTTGATTCGATTATTTAAAGAAGCATTCCCTTGAAGCTCCACCAACTCCATCTCAGGTCAAATTCCTCCGACGCCCATCGACTTGGACAAGATTCTGCGTCCATCGGAAAGTTTTGCTTCCTCTCGATTTTGCTGTAGGATTGGTCGTACGGGATCATTCCTAATCCTTTAATGACGGTGGCATGAACACAAAGCAAAGAGAAGTTAGGTCACTCCTCCTTTTTATATATATATTTATATATATATATATAGATATGCATGAGGACCATGGCTATGATGAAGGTTAATAGGGTAGTTGTGATAGAGATATGTCCAGCACTAGTTTTTTGTTGGTGTGATCTCTCATGATGACGGGAAAATTATATATACATATATATATATATATATATATAATATAATTAATTATTCTCTCTAATTTTGTAAAATAAATTTAAAAGGTCAATGTGAGGTGACCAGTTGTCAAATGACCACTCGACTTGGGGGCATGATGATTTTTCGAATCACAACTCAATTTGAAAACTAAAATTAAAAAAGATTTAGATTATTAAATTATTAGGTTAATTCACGGGTTGGCTAATCAATTATTGTTAATTAAAATGATAGTATTTTTGATAATTTAATTAAAATTTAATTGGATTTGAATGAATCAATTACATTACAAAAAACCTAATCAAATTAATATCTTATGTGATATAATTAGAAATATAAATGATTAACATTTAAATCTCGAGTTTCTCTTATAAAAAACTTGTGTAATTGGGCTAGATTTAACAGCTATTATTCAAACTGGCCAAGACAACTATTAAAATTAATAATTAATTTTTTTCTAATAAAGCACTTCCTAATTGTTAAAATATATGTCTAAACACTAACAATAAAATTTATTTGTGTATATTAGGCAGTAGGTGAGAGGAGAGACACAGGTGCTGACAAATAAATTAGTGCATAAAATATAATGGATTGGTGGTCTGTGAAAAGCAAGTGGAGGACAAGCCACCTCTCTCAAGTCAAAAGGCCACTTTCACAACCAACCCAAATGGGAACCCACCACCGTTCCTCGCCATTAAAATCCCTAATCTCACCAACCCAACTCCACAGATTCTTCACCAAACGCAACTGATTTTTCAATCAATGTTTTCCCTATATTACCCCCCAACAACTCATAATACCCCATTTGTCCTTTCACCAACCCCCGTCCTCCGTGCCAGCCATTTCTATATCAGCATGGATGCTCTGCACTCTGCTTTCTCAGGTCTCCTACCATTGAAAAACAGAGAGCACCTAAAACTCGCCATCTCTCCCTCTGCATCTTTAGCCCGCAATGGACGCCATAATGAATCCACAAGAAGAATTCATCTTTCGCTCAAAATTACCAGACATCTACATCCCGAAAAACCTTCCTCTGCATTCATACGTTCTTGAAAACTTGTCTAAACATTCATCAAAACCTTGCCTGATAAATGGCGCGAATGGAGATGTCTACACGTATGCTGACGTTGAGCTCACAGCAAGAAGAGTTGCTTCTGGTCTCAACAAGATTGGTATTCAACAAGGTGACGTGATCATGCTCTTCCTACCAAGTTCACCTGAATTCGTGCTTGCTTTCCTAGGTGCTTCACACAGAGGTGCCATCACCACTGCTGCCAATCCTTTCTCCACCCCTGCAGAGCTAGCAAAACATGCCAAGGCCTCGAGAGCAAAGCTTCTGATAACACAGGCTTGTTACTACGAGAAGGTTAAAGATTTTGCCAGAGCAAGTGATGTTAAGGTCATGTGCGTGGACTCTGCCCCGGATGGGTGCTTGCACTTCTCAGAGCTAACACAGGCAGACGAAAATGAAGCGCCTCAGGTCGACATTAGTCCTGATGATGTCGTGGCATTGCCTTATTCATCAGGGACTACAGGGTTGCCAAAAGGGGTCATGTTAACGCACAAAGGGCTAATAACCAGTGTGGCTCAACAGGTAGATGGAGACAATCCTAACCTGTATTTTCACAGTGAAGATGTGATTCTGTGTGTGCTCCCTATGTTCCATATCTATGCTCTGAATTCAATAATGCTGTGTGGGCTGAGAGTCGGTGCCTCGATTTTGATAATGCCAAAGTTTGAGATTGGTACTTTGCTGGGATTGATTGAGAAGTACAAGGTATCTATAGCACCGGTTGTTCCACCTGTGATGTTGGCAATTGCTAGGTCACCTGATCTTGACAAGCATGACTTGTCTTCTCTGAGGATGATAAAATCTGGAGGGGCTCCATTGGGCAAGGAACTTGAAGATACTGTCAGAGCTAAGTTTCCTCAGGCTAGACTTGGTCAGGTATGCATGCCCCCTTCATTTTTCTTACATCATATCTACAGTTTCTTAAATTTTATTTGTTCGTTTATCGCTGTCATTTTCCCCATTCTTGTTTGATCAACTGAAAGCTACAATCCTTCGAAAGGGGGGCATGTTTTTATCTGGTTTTAAACGTATATTCTCCTAATTTAATGCTTGGTAAAATCTGTTCTTCAATAATTTAGCGTTTACCATATGACCGGAAATATTTCTTTTCTTCTGGGATTACAGAAAGTACGTTATTATACTGCTAATATACTCCTCCAAATTAGTGGTCTAAGAATAACATCCATTTGCGAAAAGGGGCTGGAAACCAATAAAAAGAAATCTATAAGACATGATCATAGATTTTTTTTATTGAAGTAGGTCCACCATCTCCTATCTCAGATATGGAGCCATGGACTCCACGTCTCCACCGTGTATCTAGCTGCACAAAGCTGATGGGCCGGCTCTGTTATAGCATACAGGAACCGAATTTATTACCCTTGAATCGACATTAATTAGTCTCTCTTTCTTCATTAAAGTTAATAAATGTGTACCATTTCAATGGAATTTAGATAGACCTTGTCGGTTTATTTTTCCATTAAATTTTAGGAGGGCCGTAGTTGTGTCCTACTCAGCGCTTACAAGTATTAAAACCTGAAAAATATGTTATATTCTTAGCCTTTTAAGTTTTAAGGATGTGTTCATTTTTACGTTTCACTTTGTGTTTTACGGTATTAAATTGATTTTTGAAATGATTTTAATATAATAATATAAAAAATAAAAAAATCTAAAAAAAAATAGTTTAATATATTTCAATTAAAAGACCCTTATACAAAAGCACTCTCCACCGTAATACAAACATAACGATAAAATTTCTACCATTAGCTTATTTATAAGAAGATAGTTTTTTTTTTTAATACTTAGGGGGTTGAAGGGTCTATCTCACCATGAAATTAATGTAATCAATATCACATATCTAATTTTTAACAGATCACCTCCTCCTCATGTGTATAATCAACATTAATTTCATAGGGTATGGACTAAAGGATGTTAGTTTTCCAGCTAAGTTCTGATGCACTTGTCTTTTGGATCATTCCCGTGTCTTGCATGCATGAATTGTGCTTTAATGCATCCAAGATTTTAATGTTAAAATAGAAAACATGCATATCAGAGCAAGGCTAATCAATGATTTGATTTGATGTAACAGGGATATGGAATGACCGAGGCAGGACCTGTTCTAGCAATGTGCTTGGCATTTGCCAAGGAACCATTCGACATAAAACCAGGTGCATGTGGGACTGTAGTCAGGAATGCAGAGATGAAGATTGTTGACCCAGAAACAGGGGCCTCTCTACCGAGGAACCAGCCTGGTGAGATCTGCATCCGGGGTGATCAGATCATGAAAGGTAAGAGAAAGTCTCCCCATATAAAAATCAGATAATTGAGTCTTAATCTTATATTGATTAATTTTTTAAATATATACACATATATAATTCTGAAATGCTGTGTGGACTTTCGTATATGTCCAGGATATCTTAATGACCCTGAGGCAACCTCAAGAACAATAGACAAAGAAGGATGGTTGCACACAGGCGATATCGGCTACATTGATGATGATGATGAGCTTTTCATCGTTGACAGGTTGAAGGAATTGATCAAGTATAAAGGGTTTCAGGTTGCTCCTGCTGAACTCGAAGCTTTGTTAATAGCCCATCCAGAGATATCCGATGCTGCTGTAGTAGGGTAAGTGCCAGAGACCAGCACCCTAGCTACCACTCTAATGCTAACCTGTTTCTTAACCCTTGAGTATGAATCTCACATGGGAAATAATCTCAATTTCAGAATGAAAGATGAGGATGCAGGAGAAGTTCCTGTTGCATTTGCTGTGAAATCAGAAAAGTCTCAGGCCACCGAAGATGAAATTAAGCAGTATATTTCAAAACAGGTAAACCCTACTCTTCAATCAATTTCTTTCTTATTAATTGAGAGAGAAAAAAACGACAAGCTGTGCTTCCACTAGTTGCTGACAAGGGCACAACATGATCATGATGATGCAGGTGATATTCTACAAGAGAATAAAACAAGTTTTCTTCATTGAAGCTATTCCCAAGGCACCATCTGGCAAGATCCTGAGGAAGAATCTGAAAGAAAAGTTGCCAGGCATATAACTGAAGACGTTACCGAACATTTAACCCTGTCTTATTTCTTTAATGCTTGCGAATCATTGTAGTGTTGAATCAAGCATGCTTGGAAAAGACACGTACCCAACGCAAGAACATTACTGTTCTTGTATACAAGCTCTTTAATGTTGCTTTTGTACTTGGGAAAACATAAGTTCTCATGTCGCCATATGGAGTAATTCAATTGAATATTTTGGTTTCTTTAATGATAAATCAAGTGATCTTGCCAAAGAAAGAAACATCATGGAGTTGGTGATTTGTTCCACCAGCAGCAGAAAGCAATAAAGAAACCTCTTCAACATAATTGCTTGTCATTATCAAATTAGACAAACAGTGGATGGAGGGACAAGTTGCTTTCACCACCGAGTCAAATTGATCCATCCATTCCACTGATGATAAAAATTATCGATGACGCCTTTAATGTCCATAGCAACAACTTAAAGCTATCCTTGCTTTTACAAGCAAATATATATATAGGTGGAATACAATATTGGTGGAATACAATATAAAATACCACATTAATTAATTTATAGAGAGAAAATAATTCATGAACCTCATTTCTAAAAAAAAAAACTCGTTAAATATAATAAATACCTCATAAATCCACCAAGTTCAAGATTCACAATTTCTTCATTCTTAATATTTTTAGATATTTTTAGATGTATATTTTTAAAATCTATATTTCTAAAATATAATCATATTTTCTCTCTTAACAAAGTTACTAACTTAAACATCTAAAAATCCTCATATCCATCAAAAATAATATTTTACAAGTACCGGTTACAAGTCACCCCAGCTTACCAAACATAATCTACTAGTTACCTAAGTACCAAACACAGAATAGATCAAATTACTAGAACTAAATAATTAACCTATAATTCTGCCACGAAAGAACTTTATTCCAAAGCATATTTGGATTTTAAAATCTTCAATCCTAGCACATCCATTGTTTTAGGATCAAATTTATATGACTATCTAAAAGTATAGAACGGATGTTTTACAGAGTTTTTTTAACTAGCATACCTCACACAATATTCTTGCATGGCAGATCGCATGAGTCATGAAAAAACCACTGCTAACATTGAAAAGGAAGAAGAGAAAACCTTACGAGGTTAAGATCTGATTATTCACAGCTACAGAAACATCGGATCTTCATCAACCATCAGTCTGGCGTTCCGCATTGGTAAGGTGCAAAATATTTTACAGTTACAGGCGCGAGTATAAACATACTGCTACAGAAGCTTCATCAAAAGGTTATTATATTACAAGGGATTAGGTGGTCTGCCCAAAATTTGAAAGCCCAAAGGACTTGAGAGGTCGTGCGCCACGAAAAAGGGTCTTTAGGTGTCTGTCCTACCTAGCTCCATATGATGACAGAGAAACTGAAAAGGGATCCCTATTTGACTGTAATGCTACGCAAAAGCACACTTCAAAAGGCATAGTTTTAGCATCCCCTGGGACTGCATTACAAGAAATGAAGTGTGATGAGATGTCTCAATGATGCAATGGAGATTTAGAAAAAGGTGAAGAAAACAGCATCACAGCAATTCTGAACAACATCATAGCTACAATCACTTTCCATTACAGGATATGAGAAAGGATGGAAATAGTTGCTTCCAAGGTTCACATTAACAAAAATGTGTGCTTGCACCAGGCCTGTATAAATACAACCAACCATAAAAGAATAAAGACATCGAAGAAATCATACAAAATGGAAACACACAAAATCCAAGTTCAAATCAGTTTCTATTGCAGTTGCTTGCACCATGCATGTCTAAACATAACCAGCCAAACAAGTTAGGAGAGATCATATAAATTGGCAACTCCGGCAGCATAGGCAAGAATAATAATTTCTGATATTCAAGATGGTTGGCAACTCCGGCAGCATATTAAAACTTCTTGCTTTCTATCAGTTACATGTTAAGTGGAGAAAATGCTTAAGCAAGTCCGGTTTTCTTCTTTTGGGTCAATACCTAATCTAATTGCAGCCACTAAAGCAATGTGAAATGGAAGGCAGGCAAATATTTATGACACTAGCACGGAGTGAGTCATTTGTAGTGTGAATTTGAAGGAAAACAGCTTACTGATATGCTAATAACATACACCCTGAGCATCTTTAGCTTGGGATGCTATTAGGAGCTTGGAGGGATTGAGCATTAGGGGTTTGGTTATTAATGAAACGGAGGAAAAGGTATGGCTGAAATTGAAACACTTGGTTCTATTGAATTGAGAGCATGGTTTTATGGGAAGAGAAGAAAAGGAAACAGATAGATGGGTGGGGGGGGGGGGGGATAGAGAGAAAAGCAGGGGATACCTCAGAATCAAAAGCAATAAAAAGATGATTGAATTTACTAGACACTTTTAACAGGGTCTCACTGGTCAATGTTCAACTGAAGATACTTGAACAAAGCAATCAGGGGATAGCATAGAATCTCAAGCAAGAAAATAAAATCTTACATACAAAGGTTCCACACCAATGACTCCTTGAAAATAGAGGAAAAAGCCATTCGCCTATCAAGATTTGATTATCACGGATCCTCATTTAGCAAGAGTTTCGGCCATAAACAACAGTTAGTATTTTTCAATATAAGAATCTAACTACTGGAATTAAAAAGAGAAGTAAGACAATCATAGACGATGCAATCCATCATCAAACAGCAATAATAAAATTGGCTTCTACAACATTGTAACAGAATTATTCATGATCTGCTACATATTTCATGATGTTAACTGTCCACTTAAGAACATGTTTCTGGATAGGATCTCCTTGACAGTGAACATGGCGTTGCTTCCAATAAATATAACTTTTGACTATACAAATGCTAGCATTCAAAATATTAAGCTGCCTTGCATAGAAAACTTATTAAATTAAAACTTTTTTATTTATTGAACATCACTATATTATGCATTTGAACAAGTTCAAAGATTTAGTTGATTAACATCTTTAAACACTATTTTTTATTTTCCCTAAAATTATCTGTGTGATATGGTCACAAACAAGCTTCTAATTTTTGCATGCATATAATACCTTTACAATTCACAAGTGAGTTGAACCCAAAAAAGCACACCAACATCATGTAATTGGCATGACGGAAGTGAGTAAACCATGCACAATTATGAGCATCAGAAACAACTAGCTACAAGTACAAATAAACATGGAAAAGACTTCAAACCTTTTCAGCCCTGACCATGCTTGCAGCCACCAGAACCCACAAACATGCACATGTTAACCGTCAACCAAAGTAGCCCCGGCATATTGGAGCTCCACATAAACATTTCCTTCTTCCACGTGATGTGCTCCCACCATCAGCTGCAGCCCCACCCGAGCGAGATTTCCCATAATCAAAAGTCAACTCTGTCATGGGGGGGATGTGTCTCATTGCAAAAAAGGCAATGTGGATAAAAGATTCATTGTTGTTTTCATACATAATTGGCTGCCAAAAAACATTTGGATAACAACTGTGATTCATGAATCGAGCTACATTTCCAACATTCTTTGAGCTTATGACCAAGGGAGATGGGACATTGGGTTCCTCGATAGCTTCAATAGAACCGTCCTCCTCTACTAACCCAGGTTCATAGTTCCACTTGAAAGATTCATACACATGGGAGGTATCAAACACATAACCATCACCTTCACCTTCTTCTCCAACCTGGCTAACCTTTTCTATCACTTCACCTGCATATTCACAGATAAAAGCACCAGCACGAAAAGAATCCCATGACCGCAGGCCCCAACCTCTGTCCTTCGTTTTGAACACTTCCAAACGAGCTTTTAAGCCAGTCTGAGATGCCCGATTTTTGCAATTAGGAAAGCATGGACATGTGGGACCACATTCATGTATCATAGGAGCCCGGCAGACTAAAACTCCATTGGCAGTGTACGGGAAGTTACCTTCATTTTTTCTAATGCAGGAGCAGTTCAAATTGCCTGGTTGGCATGCATTTCGACAGTTGCAACCATAAGCAGGCTGTGTTAATTTAAATGATTTAGAATACTTGACAGTCGAGACATATGTGAAGTAAGCGGGCCCCTTCTCTTCATCAACATCGTTTACGAGTGCAACAGGCATGCTTTCAGCCCCTGAAGTGAGATCTGGAAGAATTAGTCCAGCCCTTGAGGAAAGCCCTTCCCTCCACTTTTCAATTGATTTCCAAACACCAAAAGCATCTGGCTGCCCAGGAATTCTAACCAACTTATACTTGAATATATTGCAACCAGATTTTGCCTTCTCCACCCACGACTCCTGGATCCTAAACAGGCCATCATATAAATAGACCTTTGACACTTGATTGACAGAGTCTTTCATACCCCGAATGACTCTCACTTCATTGCCCCAGCGCAAACTCCTCTCTAATGCAAGGTTACCCCTCTCAAGCTTCTGATCAGTTGCTCCTTTATCCTTGTTGGCAGCCCCTCCCTGCCCACTGTATATTAAAACATCCTTATCCTCTGCATCATCATCATAATAACCAGACGAAACGATACTTACAGCCAGCGGTTCTTCCTCTAAATCATTCCTTACAGACATGTAGTCAATCCCAGCCATGGATGGAGCATGCAATCCCAGTAAGCACATTTCCATTCGGAAAAAGAAAATATCGCCAATCTCAACTCCAGGAACTGTTCCAATTCTCTTCCTCATATTTGTTCGCACCTGTTTAGTCATCAAAATATTCCCTGCTTTCAGATCCGCCCGCCTAATAATCCCAGCAGGCGATTCCTTGGCATCTTCTAATTGACTAAGCCTTCTCCTAAGAGCATCGAACCTCATTTGTATACTATGAACTACTTCCCTGTTACCATCATCCCTTTCAGACAAACTAACTCCTGCAACAAAATTATTCTCATCAACAGACAAGGTAAAATCCAAATCTTGAATCTTCCTCGCTCTTTTCTGCGAAGAAGACTTGGGTTTCCGCTTAGCTGAGCCCGTGCTACCATCATAGGACTCATATTCTCCATCAAAATCATCCCCGTTGGACTCTGTAGCTCGAAACGAGCGAAGGGGAGCTGCAGGAGTGGTGTGTGTCTGTTGGTTAAGGTCAGGTGTTGCTTGTGAACCCTGTGGTGCACTAAAAGGATAAAATGGTGAAAACCCAGATGAGTAAGGCCCAAAAGGTGGTGCTTTGGAACTAGAAGGAAACACCGGTACTAAAGTACGCAGTGGTTCCACATCCAAAACTCTTGTCTTATCAATTATAGGTGTTGAATTATTACCTGATCCACCTCCTTCCATTTCCACTTAACACAAACAAAGACAGCTCACAAAATACCAACAAACATCAATAAGCCACGGTGACCTAAAAACCAAAAAAAAACCCAATTCACTGCATGCTTGATTCTCTCTTCCTGCAACAAGAAAGAGGAAATTAAGGTCTGCATGTTGTTAAAATAAGCAGAAATTGAAGATCTCTGAAGTTATTTGGACCCACATTTTGAAATTAATCAATAAATTACAACAAAAGAAGAGAAGGGTTAGATTATTTACCTCTCAACAATTTGTTGAATGCTTACTTAGGGCTTGTAGAGAGAGAGAGGCAGAGAGAGAAACCGAGAGTAATAGAGACGGGTTTGTGTATGAAGAGACATGATCTCACTTAGCTTTGTCCGATGTTGTATGGAGTAAGGAATAACTATATCTTTGACCTTAGAGTTTTTATAATGTTTCACTTTCACCCCTCTAAGTCTTAAGTTTTCAATATTACTCTCATGATTTCCTAAAAGTTCAATAATTTCATTGATATTCAATAAAATAAAAATAAATTAATATTATTCGCATACTTTGTTCATAGAAAATATAACAATAGTAATTGCAGCTCGTTAACAAAAATGGAGTGACGTGCAATAATGTTTAGTATTATAGTGTGTATTATTTTTTAAAATAGTTTTTTATTTAAAAATATATTAAAATAATTTTTTTAATTTGTTATTTTAACATTAACATATAAAAAGCCATTTAAAAAAATCATTAATTTAAAAAAATTTCTGAATAAAAAACACTTAAAAGAAGTTGTGCTAAATATACTTATAAAGTGTTTGATATTATGATAGTTTTTATTTTTTGTTTTGTCTATAATTACAAGAAAAAATATTTAATTAATTAATTAATTTTTTTTTAAATTCCACGCTGTATTTTAAATCTTAATTTTGTAAATGCTGAAATAATTTGCTTTTTATTCATAGAGATTTACTTTTCATTTATTTTTTATATAAAAAATTATCTCACAATAATTTTTATTAAACATATATTTAAAAAAAATAAAAAATAAAAAAATATATTTTGGTGGACCTGGTTCTTGACCACATTTAAAAAAAAAATATCAGATTAAATTTGACTTTCTATTATTCATTGATCGGTAAAATTTATTTTGATTTAAAAAAAACATTATAAAAAATAAACATATATATACCTTTACTTAGTCATGAATTCAAATTCATGTTGAAATTATAAAATGTGTTTGGCAGTGTGGTAGCGGTTACTTTTCAAATAGCTTTTCGTGCTGAAATACATGCCAATGATATTTTTTTATTTTTAAAAAATTATTTTTGACATCAGCACATCAAAACGATTTAAAAAATACAAACCACACTTAATTTTAATAAAAAAACAATTAAAATTTATGAAAACACAGGTTAAACCATAAAGTCAAACGGGTTCATAGTAACTGATTTCATAAGTTAGCCCACTAAGACATTTTGGGGCCACTTGAATATTCTTAATAGAAAGGAAATGATGGGCCGAAGGAAGCAAAATTTTGAGCCTGAATCTTTACGTTAAAAAAACGAGACAGCCTCAAAATTAAAAACTCGAATGACAGTAAAACGGCATACCTCTTTCCTCCGCCGTTTATGGCTGAGTTCTCGAACATCACTGCGGCGGAGCTAAAATTTGAAACCAAGTTATTCATATGGTGTTCAATCCTCATAAAATCCAGCCACCAAGCATTAAAATCTCACTCGAATTTGTTCTTAATATGTGTTTTAAATTTTGTATTTCAGTTGTTTCTGTTTAAAAATATGGCTGTGATTGCGTTTCAAACTGATTTTCATTAAGAAATGTATCAAATTATATAATTTTTTATTTTAAAAAAATTATTTTTAATATTAGAACATCAAAATGATCTAAAAACATAAAAATAATATTAATTTTAAATAAATAAAAATTAATTTAATTTTTAAAAAAATATTTTTCAAATATAAAAACAAACAGCATAGACCGGTGATATTCACTTTAATTTCATTGAAAAATGTCTAATTTTCTAAACCATAGAGTCATAGGCTTCAATATTTTCCCTCGCGAAAGGATTTGTTTGTATAATTTTAGAAACTCATTTGAAGATTTTGTAATAGGGTTTTGTGTGGAGAGGGAGGAGGTAAAATCTTTTTATTTTGTAATTATCGACTCGACGGTGTATAAGAAGAAAAAAGATTAAGATTTGGTGATAGCTAGAGTTATTGCTAAGAATTGAACTTTCTTATTAATGTCATGCAATGAAAATGTAGTGGTAAATGGTTTGTCAAGGGTGAGATAACATGAGATTATTTTGGATGGTTTAGTGAAATAGTTATTGAAGGTGATTTAACTTGAACGGTTAATTCTCTAACCCGAAACTAACCTGGATTGGATTTCACCTTTAATCTTCTAGAAATTGACCTCGCTATACCTAGATGACCTAACGAGCTAACCTCAATCTGGTTATTTCAGTCAAATTCAATAAGATCAAATTCTATCAACTCGAACTAATTTTTTAAAATTAAAATGACATTGTTTTTTATGAAAAGATTGATCTAAAAATACACAAGTTGACCCAAAAACCCATTAATCTAGACTTTAAGTTGAGTTAAACTCTAGATTATATTTTACAACTATGTACGTATAAAGGGTGGATATTCTTAACTCGAACTTGAAATTAGTTA
This sequence comes from Populus tomentosa, assembly GCA_018804465.1. Lineage (NCBI taxonomy): Eukaryota > Viridiplantae > Streptophyta > Magnoliopsida > Malpighiales > Salicaceae > Populus > Populus tomentosa. Next base: position 2,820,308 of record CM031969.1, on the reverse strand, counting down.
TGTATGCATCTTTTTTGTCACTGATCTTGGTTTTCTATCTAATTTTTGAGTTTGAACAATGCCACTTTAACAAAACACTAAAAACTATGGCTAAATTATTAGTCATAACCCAAAACATATTATTCATTAGAATGGTGTTTTGTTTTTTTTTTGTTTTTTAATTTTTTTTTGTTTAGTTTTTTTTTTTTCAATTTCACCATTCAACAACCCAATTCTTTTTTATTTAGTTTTTTTATTTAATTTCATATTTCAATATTAGGTTGTTTTGAGAATTATGCTTCATATTTTTTTTTTAATTTTATTTATATTGAGTTATATACTAATCTTATGGATTTTGTTTTTTTTTTCTTGATTTCAACCTTTAAAATTAGATATGTTTGGAGTGGGGCTTCATAATTTATTTTATTTTATTTTTCTTTCTATGAATTTATCTCAACCTCATTATGAAAACCCAATAAATTATAATTCAAACAAATAAATAAAATACTTAATAGATTAAATAAAAGGATTTTAGGTATTGTGAAGAATACAATAGAATAAAAAATAAGATGTTATGGTGTAAATTAAGTAAAAAGGAGAATTGTGGGACAAAATAGAAATAAGAAGTAATGAGGGCCAATGTGTATATACAAGAAATATTGGACTATAAATACCCCATTTTTCTCTCTTAGCAAACAGTTTGAAACAAAGAGAGGGGGAGGATTTGTATTATTTTTCTACTTGAATCTTGTTAATTTCATCAATAAAAGTGTGTAATTTGAGTGATTACCTTTGTTAAACAAATCAAGAGAGGTGATTTTAGTGTTATGAGTGTTTTGGAAGAAGAAATTCAAGCTAGGGTTTGAAGAGGATGGAGAAGAAAAATTGATTTTTCTTACATTTTTTCCTTGAATATTATCAAAGTAAGGTAAAAAACATGCTCCAGGTGATTAATTTCTCTAATTTTATATTTCGATGAAGGAATTGAATTATTGTGGTTATGTGAAATTGTTGGTTTATGGCATTAATTACGGGAATAATGCAAATTATGATTGAATCATGTTAGAAAGTATGAGTTGTGAATGCATAAATGTTTAATTTTAAATAGAAGAAACAAAATCAATTTCCTTCCTTTTATTAGAGGTTTGGGCCAAAAGGAAAGATTTAGGAGATTTAAGGTTTTAATGCTATTGTTTGGAAATTATAGGAAAATATAGGTTTATAAATGTTAATATATGAAATGAGTAAGGATTTTTTCAAAGAGAGAAGAAAAATCCTCATTTTCTTCTTTTAGGTGAATTTCGGCTAAGAAGAAGAAAATTGGGACAATTGAGTTTTGATAAAATTGTCTAGAAATCTTACCAAATTATAGATAATTGATATTGATAGGCTAATTGAATAATGATTTATGTAAGAAGAGAGAATTGCTCACATTCCCTATTAAAGTTCTACCATGACATACAAAAATATAAAGAAAATGGATAAAGGTTTTGATTTGGACTTCGTTAATATAGGAAAAGTGGTTGTAGATAGATCGAGTGAATTGTTGGAGAGTATGCAGACTTATATCGATTAAAAAAAAATTAAAAGGAGATTTTATCCTCTTTGATTAAAAGTTTAATCAAACTTATTTAAGGGTGTCCAGTTTAATCAAGCATTATGTAATTAGTATTAGAATTGTACCGGTTCAAATGAATGAGCAATGACATTGTAAATTGTGTTAGTACAAAGAAGGCTACATGACCTAATCAATAATAAAAAACTTTTTGCACGTACAAATACCAGGTAGGTGTTCAACACTTTAAAGTAATTTAATAGCTTTATTTCAAGTGATTCTATAAGGAATTTTCTTAGATAGTAATTTTAGTATAGAGTTATGAAATAAAGAGGTAGTTTAATGTCATGTTGAATGGGTGAGTTCGAAATATTATTTTCTGGTTAATGGAAATAGTACCTTGTTGAATGAGCAAGTCGAAACATTATTTCCTAATTAATAAAAATAATATCTTGTTGAATGAGCAAGTTCAAAAGATTATTTCCTAATTAATGGAAATAATACCTTTATAAATGAGTGCATAGAGATGATGATTTCTTGGTTAAGGAAAATAGTGTTATGATAAATGGGCAAGCTAAGAGAATTAACTCCCTAACTGATAGAATAAACACTTAGTATAATGGATAATTGTAGAATTTAATAGATTTAAATTGAAGTTAAATATGTGGGTTTGTTAGAGACACTCTTTGTATTTTTATAAATTTATTTCTATTTAGAAATCATTTAATAATTGATGAAATTATTGAATTACTAAAGCTAAGATATTTCATTTAATGATGTGGGAATTACATTAATGCACATAAATAGTTAGTCCATATTTATTTATTTACAATTTTAATCATGCTTAATATGATTATGTTTTTAGGCACTTCGCACCCTCAAACTGAAAAGTAAATGCATGGATAGATAATTTTGTTAAGTAATCGATATCATTGGAAGAACTAATATTTTGTTGTAATATATTTTTGTGTGTTTAAGAATTGTAATATTTAACTTAATTATTTATGTATGATGTAATTTAAGATGTTGCTATCATTTGGTTGTATACATATTTTAGACATAATTACCTTTGAAAGTTATTGATGCATGCCATTAATTAATTAACTTGTTGTATAGAATATGAAAATGAGAATTTGATATTATAGTTGAGTTTTAGAGGTCCAGATGATGGGACAAATGTTGTGATTGATATTTACATGTTGATAAATATTACATCAATAACTTGGTATAAAAATATACAAAGAATATCATGTCAAAATTTCAATTATATATAAAATTGATAATTACGAATATATGTGTTATAATTTATGATTATATTTGGGGTTGTTTCACTCATGATTTAAGTTACAGGTTTAACAAGTTAATCAACACTTAAGTTATTATTTTTGCCACTTTTTCTAATTAGTTTTTTTTCTCGATTTCATCATTTAACATTGAGTTGATTGAAAATTAGACTTTATAATTTCTTTTAATTTACTTTCTATAGGGTTATCTCAATCTAATGATTTGGGTCATGAGTTAGGCAGGTTGGTTTGGGTTGACTTTGTTTTATTTTTTTATCCTTTTTTAATTAATTTTTCTAAGTGAAATTTTTAATTTTTTTAACTTTCTATAAAGTTATTACGATCTCATGACCCAAATATCAAGTTTAGCAGGTTAACTCGCGTTAATTCATTTCAATTTTTATCCTTTTTTAATTAAATATATTTTTTCAATCTCATCCTCCAACTCAATCTGCTTTTTATTTATTTTGTTTTTTTTTAATTTAATTTTTTAATATTAAGTTATTTTAGAATTGGACCTCATAATTTTTTCCAATGGAGTTATCTGAATCTTGTGGATTTAGTCTTTTTTTTTTTCTTGATTTCAATATTCAACAATGGATTTGTAGGAAATGAAGCTTTATTTTTTGTACTTGCTTATTATAAAGTTATCATAGTCTCATGATCTAAATAGTTGGTTTAATAAGTTAACCCGAGTTGACTTAGGTTTTTTTTTTCTCCTTTTTTTAATTGATATTTTCTCTATTTTATCCCTTAATATTGAGTTGATTGGGAATTGAGTTTTATATATTTTTTTATTTTCTTTTTATGGAGTTATCTCAATCTCATTATCCAAGTTATAGGTTTTACAAGTTAACACGAGCTTACTTGAATGGTCTTTTTATCCTTTTTTTTAATTTAAAATTTTTTTCAACTTTATCCTTTAACATTGAGCTAATTAAAAATTATCTGTATAATTTATTTTGATTTGCTTCGTATAGAGTTATCATGATCTTAAGAAATGAGTCATAAGTTTAAGAAGTTAACTTGAGTTGATCCAATATATCATAATTTTAATATTTTAAATAAAAAACATGGTACAATGATTATATATTTTCTTATGTTAAAAAATATTGCAGTGCACATCAATAATGCAGTAATTAGTATATATTATTACAAGTAAATAAATCGAATGTATAGTTTTCGCTTTCAAGGGTTGTTGATGTTGAAGGGTAACCTTATGATTTATACGCGCGCGCCATTACGTAATGGCAGTCCTTCAAGGGGAGCATCGGGGTATATGGCTACGGACAAATCACTTTAGTTTTAATAATATTTTGAAGATATTGATTCTAAAATTTAAATTTAATAATTAATAAAAAGAAAGCAATTTTTTTAAAAAAATATGACAATAAATATAGATTAATTGTTCCTTCATTTTTTTTTTCAAAATTTCTTTCGGTTCGGGGGGGTGGCTAGCTCTGTCCACTTGGGTATTTAATGAAAAAATGGATGTCACTGCAGAGCCCATGTATCAACCTGTGACTTTGTTTTTTTTGCCATGTTCTCCTCGGATTGATTTTATAAAAATGCGTTCGTTTTCATGGGACAGTCGTCGAGATCATCACGCACGTCATGGATTGTGATATTTTTCCAAATCATTTGAAGTATTTAATTTTTTTTCCCACTTTATAGTCATAAAAATACTCTGTTTTCCTATAAATAAATAAATAAATGAGAGGTGGTTAATTTCTTCCCCTGGTCTCTTGAGTTGGTCTCCTCTTATATATTTTGCGCCTGCACTGATCAATTCTCCCATTGCCAGATATCGAAAATGCCTCCAATCACAGAAGAAAATCTCCAAGAACAGCTCCTCGCCCTTCCCAGCGAGAAAAACATTGATGGCACAAATTCTATCTATCTATACCAAGGTGCTTGGATTCCAGCTTTTAACTTGAGAGGTGTGGATTCCTTTCAACGCCGCTTTATTGCTCAAGATACCGATATAATTGTAGCCAGCATGCCGAAACCAGGCACTACCTTGGCTGAAAGCCCTCGCTTTCTCGGTTGCAAAACGCCACATCTATGGCCCCAGAGAAACTCCTCTACTCACGACCTCACCTCATGAATTAGTACGTTTCTTCGAGACAGACCTTTACTCGAAAGACCAGCTCCCAGATCTTGAACAACTTCCTCCTCGGAGGATTTTCGGTTGTCACTCCCATCACGCGAACTTGCCGGAGTCCATTCGGAATTCCAAGTGTAAAGTTGTGTACATACGCAGGAATCCTTGGACCAAATTGTCTCTTTTTTTCAGTTTGCACACAAGTTCAAAATAGATGATGGCACTTCCTTATTGTCACTGGATGAATGCTACGAGAACATTTGCCGCGGTGTCCGGAGTCAAGGCCCCTTTTAACGTGGTGGGGTATTGGAGAGCAAGCTTAGAAAGACCAGACAGGATGTTGTTTTTGAAGTATGAAGAGCTGAAAGAGGATATAGTCTTTAACTTGAAGAAACTGGCGGAGTTCTTGGAGCTTCCCTTCACCGACAAGGAAGAAGAAGAAGGGGTTATTGAAGAAATATCAAGGTTGTGCAGCTTTGACAATCTCAGGAATTTGGAAGTGAACAAAAATGGTGTTTGTCCAGTATCTGGGGCTCCAAACAGTGCCTTCTTCAGGAAAGGAGAGGTGGGCGATTGGGCAAATTATCTAAGTCCTTCCATGGCTCAAAAATTCTTGAATATAGTAGAAGAAAAGTTGGCTGGATCTGGTTTATCCTTCAAAACTTCTCAGGAAAGTGCCTAGCTATGGGGTGCTTGAATGTCCTTAATTCCCTTGTGTTCTTCTAAGTGTGGATTTCATGAAATTTGGCAGGTGAACCCGCCCTTGTTGTTTTCCTGGAAAGAATCTCCATCCCAAAGAAATCTTAGAATCTTTGCTTAATTAAGCCTTCATTGTTTTGGCTAATAATGTTAATTTTTCCTTTAATCATTAATATCTGAACCAGTTTATAAACATCTCAACTAATTCTTCAAGATTTAAAAGTTAACAATCAATTAAATCTCATTAATTTTAAAATTTATAATATCTAAATTGATAATTTTTAAAAAATAAAATTTTACTATGTGATGTGAGGTTTTTTCTAACAAAAATAAAAAAATTAAGGTATGGTTTGGACATGGTTCTTTATGAGATTTAAATTTGGTTTCTTAAACATATGCATTAGGTAATTTTGGTATGCGGTTTTGGATTGTTATTCAAGATCAAGTGAATCGTCAAATTAAATATTAATTAAAGGATACTAATTTTCTGAATAAAAAGATAAAATAATTTCATACTAAAGTAAGGATTTCTCATCTTCATGTCTCGTCCACATGTTAGCTTTTTGAGATAAAAACATATAAGTTTACTTTTGAAATACAAATTATCAATAAGTTTTATGCTAATCTTTTAAAAATTATCAATTAATTGATTTTTTGTTTTTTTAGTTTTCTAAAAAAAAAATAAGGCATTATAACTTTTTGAATGTCCAACGCGAAAATAATTTATAACTGCAATCTACTTTTTTATATATAAAAATATTACTGCAAGTCTTGATTGTATTCAGATAAAATTATGATAGTAAAAATAGAAAATGTGATTTTTTATATTTATAAATACTTTTCTAAAATAAAAATTTGAATGATATTAGCATAATGATGAGTTTCTCTGAAAATTTTTAAACATTATAGAGATTCAAAAAAATAAATTTATATGAAAATAAATCTTTAATTAAAAAAATGTTTTAGGAAAAAAATCACAAAAAATACAAATAAAAAATGTACATACTAAAAACTTGTTATAAAAAATTGGATTTATTCATGCTCTTTCCTAATAATAAGGGTTCAACTAACAAGAGTCTCCAAGAAGCATAGCGTGGTGGTAAAGGGTTTGAGATCTGCACAGCAGGTCTCGAGTTCAAGTCAGGGTGTGTACCTCTTGTAAAAGCCTGGGACAGCCGGGTTTTACTCACTCACCTAGACCCACAAAATACGCTTTTCAGGGATGGGTTTCCTCGAATCCATAAAAAAGTTCAACTAACAAGAGCTTATAGTAAACTTGTTCAGGGTCCTTTAATGCTGGTAATCAATCACAACATTTTATTTTTTTCTTAATTTATTATGAATAATTAAAAGGATCAATATATAAAATAAAAATCATTTATATTTTTAATAATCATTATTGATTTATATTTTATCTTTATTTTTTAACACAAATAAATAATAAATAATAGAGTTTAATAAATGTATTCAAATAATTTTTAAGGTTGTTTTAAGATATTCGTTTAATAATAATAAACGTATCGATCCACTCAATGGTGGAGCCAGAGTTTTTTAAACAATGGGGCAACTTACTAATAAATACTATGTTAAATAGATAGGTGATATAAATCAATTCAAAACATATATACTAATTCATATCAAGTAAAATTAATTTAAAAATATTTAAAATAAAAAAAATATTGATTAAATTATACTTAATCATTTCTAGATATTTAATTGAGAAACAATATGTAGTGTTCGTGTAAGAGGAATAATACTTGAAAAATATATTTTTTATTTGATATTTTACTTACAAATAAATTATGTAAAAATATTAAATTTTAATAAATTACTCTACCAATGCAAGAGATGCTAAGAATATTGGTTTTGCATAAATATTAATTTATTTCTTTATAATAAGAAAATATATTTAATTAATTAAATTAGCATATTTAAATATTTATTTTAAACGTATTCATATCAAAACCCTTAAATTATCATAAATCCTAATATTTTTAATAATTAATTATCAAAGAATAAAATTAAAATTAAATAAAAAACAAATAAAAAAATAAAAAAAATTTACCTAGAGTATAAAGTAGAAGGTAAAAAAAAGTTAATTACGAGAGCCAAGGAACGAGCTGGAGAGAGAGAGGCCGGGAAAGCAACAAAAGAAATTTGTATAATTAGGGTAAGAACAGGAAAGAAAGGAAATGAGCTGCAAATAAAACTTTCCTAAATCATTCACTACATTATTATATTTAATATTTTAATATAATAAATATTAAAAAAAAAAAACAAGTGCAGTTTCAAGACAGGCTTTTTGGAGAAATAGTATAGCTCGATGACACTGTTTTAAATTGCACAACTTAATTCTTTTTAAAATATATAGATCATGATTAGTTTTCTGGTAGGTGCCGAGTCAAATTAAAAAATCTTTTAACGTTAAAAAAAATATTCAGCAAGAAACCATTTGGAGTAGTTGTTAAACCTAATTTGGTGGGTGAATTGTCTTTTTGTTTAATTTGAATTTAAAATTATTTTTAGTTAAATTGACAAATTGATTGACACTAAAAAGTAAAAACTATAGATGAGTCAAGGTGTGAATATGAAATTTGAACCATAATTTGTTTTTGAATTTATAAGTTGGAAAAAAAAATATTTTAAAGCATAAAATAAACAAGATTCTGGGTAAAGATATTAAGGGTGAACAAAAAAATTAAAAAAATAATTAAACCAAGAAAAAAAAATAACCGAAAAAACCGAACTATGAAAAAAATCAATTAAATCAATTTAAATTTTGAAAAAACTGTCCGGTTCGATTTTGGTTTTATAAGCTTGAAACCGAAAAAACCAAACCGAACCTAAATAGAAACCAAACTAAATCGAAAAAAACCAAGTCAAACTGAAAAACCCGAGTTAAACCGGTTTTATCCTAAAAAACCAAACCAACCTAGACAAAAAACGAAGTCAAATCTGTTTGAACCGGTTTTTATCCTAAAAAACTGAACCGAAACCAGCCAGTTTGAACCGGTTTCTGTTTTTTTTAAATTCAATTTGGTTATTTTTTTTATAAAATTTATATCCAACCAAAAATAATCACCTCTGAAAAATACGTTGTAGTGAATTAAAGATGCTATTTGGCAATTTTAAGAGATAACTTAAGTAGTGAGTTCTTGGTTTAAGTTGAAATCTTTTTAAATTATTAATTTTATAACTTTTAAAGTTAATTAAAATACACATAATAATCTAGCTCTAAAAAACAAAAAGCAGCTTGACATGCATTTGCAGCCCATTAAACTAATTTTATATCCTAAAAAATTACTCAGCCCCACTTGTTAAAATATTATACTCTAAACTTGTGTCCACAGCTTACGCGGTCCGTGCCCCCTCTCTCAATGCCAGCTAATAACTATACTGTCTCTAAATATTAATTTTAAAAGTTTGAAAAGGCTTGTTTAACATAAGGATGAAAAAAAATCTATTTTTTGGATTTATCTGAGAAAATATTAATTTTAAGGACCCGATGAGCTTTAAAAGCTTTTTCAATCAGGTTCTTACATGTCAAGAAGTTGTTCTTTAAAAAAAAAATAAAAAAATTACCAAGTATTAGTGTAGAGCATTAAGTGGGTACGTATAACTTAAAACTTAATTGCCTAAGTGGGAAAAAAGAGAGAGAAGGGGAAGGTTCGATTTAAGGGATGAGGACGAAACTACAAAGAATTGAAAAGTTTGAGAAGTTTGAGGACTTATATAAACAACTTAGCTAAGAAAACAACCAAGAAGATCTGAAACGCAAATACACTGAAACACAAGATAGTACTTAAAAACTGTTCGGAAATACTATTGAAACAGTGTTTCTATAAAATTTAATTTTTTTTTAATTAAAATTTAATATAGTTTATATGTTTTGGATTTTTTATATGCTGATATTAAAAATAATTTTTTAAAAATAAAAAAAAAATTATTAATATATATTTCGGCATGAAAAGTTATTTAAAAAACAACTGCTACCACACTAAGAAGTATATTTTTAATTGTATTTTCTTCATGTTTGGACTAAAATAGAAGAATAAGAGCCACCAAATTAAGTGGATGCAAAGTTTTGTGAAACTTACCGTGCAATTATGATGTTTTAAGATCATAATGCATGCATGTAAATGGATTAGCCTCCATTAAATGGATTAATTCTCCTATATAAAAATGGTGATTGACACAATCCTGCCGACACAGGCAAGTGCTTGTCGAGTATATTATAATTTAATTTGTTCTGAAAGCTTAAACGTGCCATTGATCCATCGAGTTCCCCACTTGCACCATTCCTCACTGTCTCTCACACAACAATTATCATTTTCATGGAGACAGTCGACGAAGATAATGTCCAAGAACTTCTACTCACCCTTCCAAGTGAGAAAAACTGGGATGGTACTCCCCTCCTCCTTTTCAATGAGACCTGGTATCCAGCCAACTCCATTAGAGGTGCAGTTTCCTTTCAGCAAAACTTCAGGGCACAAGACTCCGACGTCATACTAGCGAGCATGCCAAAATCAGGCACTACTTGGTTGAAGGCCCTCACCTTCTCGGTTGTAAGCCGTGATCGCTACAGCCCCAAAGAGAGTCCCTTCACCACTGCCCCGCCACATGAACTAGTACCTTTCCTTGAGGTGGATCTTTACTTGAAAAGCCAGAACCCAAATCTTGATTTTCCTCCTCCAAGAATCCTTTCTTGTCACACACATTACACATCTCTGCCACCGTCCATTAGAGACTCCAACTGTAAAATTGTGTACGTGTGTAGGAATCCTTTGGATCAGGCTGTCTCTGATTTTGTTTTTGTTCGAAACAGAGTACCAGGCATCGCGAACCCTTTATCATCACCATCTTCATCAATAATTGATGAAGGTTTCGAGAATATCTGTCGTGGTGTCCAGAGTTACGGACCCTTTTGGAATAGTGTGTTGAGCTATTGGAAAGCGAGCTTGGAAAGACCAGACAAGGTGTTGTTTTTGAAGTATGAGGATCTGAAAGAGGATATTATCTTGAACTTGAAGAGGTTAGCAGAGTTCTTGGGCTTTCCCTTCACCGAGGAAGAAGAGAAAGAAGGGGTTATTGAAGAAATTTCTAGACTCTGTAGTTTTGACAATCTCAAGGATCTGGAAGTGAACCGAAGTGGTGTCCGTTCTTCAGGATTTTCAAATAGTGCCTTCTTCAGGAAAGGAGAGGTGGGAGATTGGGGCAATCATCTCAGTCCTTCCATGGCTGAACGTTTCTGGAAGATCGTGGAAGAAAAGTTGGATGGATCTGGTTTAACCTTCAAAATCTCTCAGTAAGTGCTACCAAATCAAGAATCGCCACTGTTGAACTTCCTGCTTTGCCCGAGTCTTGATCTTTTCAGAAAATATCAAAACTTGTGTTGTTTTGTGCTTTCATTCTGTGTCGAAAATATTTGTTGAGAAAGTTCATCTCATCATATCAAGCACAGTAGTATTTGCTTTAAGATTTTTATTATGAAAAATAATGTTTTACCTCTCAATGAGTCCATTTATAGATGGATTGTAGGATTTGGCAGGTAATTTAACAATTATTATCAAGATAGATAATAGTTGTAATTATCAGGTAATTAATCTGCCATATGCAATTGTTGCTTGCCATGAGGCTTTCCCCACCCTCGCCCAAATTAAGTCCATGTACTACGGATTTTGGGATTTTCTTTATATATTTTGTTATTTTGGATTTTTTTTTAATTTTAATTTAATTAGAATTTTATAAATTATACTATTTTTTCTTTTATTTAAATAGTTTTGTTGGCTATTTTGTTGACGAGAATTTATGAAAAAAAATCAAAATGTATTAAAGTTTCCTTTATAATTTTCTCCTATTGTAACCTTAGAATTTGTGAATTTTAGTTTTTTTTTTTATTCAAGTTTATAAAACTTTAGAGATTAAGTATCCTTATCCACGCAATAAGTCACATGTTCACATGGTTTCATTATTTTCGTCCAGCATGTCCAGTGAAAGCATCTCGTGAGTACAAGCAATATATATATACTGGTGGCCGGTGGGTTTATTTTTTATTTTCATAAAATTATTGTGAAAATTTATAATATAAAAAATAATGTTCTTTTAATATTAATATTAATTATTTTTCAAATTTATTAATTATTTTATTAATTATAATAAAATAATAATAATTATAACACAAATAATACTAATTTTATATGAATATTTAGAATTATAATAAAAATAATAATATTTATAACATAAATAATTATATTAAGAATTTTAAGATGCTTACAACACAAATAATAATATTTTTTATATGAACATTTTGCATTATAAAAGAAAAATAATAATATTTATAACATATATTATTATATTAACACACATGTGGTTAGGCATGGACGCGTCCGGTCCAACTTGGAGGTGGGCGGGGACGCGTCTCAACTTGGCATTGGGCGTGGCTGCGTTCAGCCCTAACTTGGTATTGGGCGTGCATGTTGGGCATGGACGCGTCCAAACTTTTAATTATAATAAAAATAATTATAACATAAATAATATTATTTTTAATTTTAATACTTTTAATTAAATAAAATAATAATAATTTTAGCATAAATAATACTATTTTTAATATTAATACTTTTAATCATAATAAAAATAACAAAAATAATATTAATTTTAATATTAATTTTTTTAATCATAATAAAAAAATAATTATAACATAAATAATATTATTTTCATTATGAGTAATAATATTATAATAACAGTGAGAAGCATACGCTTGGCGCTGAACGACCCTTCCATAGCAATCATACATGAGTGCCATGTGATGCTTGGTAATGCTTGGGTGAGCATGACCGCGCTAGCCCCATGTATAGACCCGAGAGTCACATGGTAATAGGGTGGCTTGGGTAGAGCCAGTACATTTAGGTCATGGCAATTGACCTGATTATCTGGGTTCTAACATCATAACCCCAGCTCAATGGGTTTTGCCTTTTGCGTGACTCAATTTTATTGGTCTTAAAAAAGATTTTAAATATTTTAATTTTTATTATAATTAAAAATATTAATATAAAAAATAAAATTATTTGTGTTATAAATATTTTAATTTTTTTTATAATTAAAAGTATTACTCTTAAAAATAGTATAATTGGTGTTACAAATATTATTATTTTATTATAATGAATAGTATTTGCATTAAGAATATTATTATTTTTATTAAAATTTAAAATATTCATATAAAAAATAATATTATTTTATTTATAATTAATAATAGAAATACTATAAATATTATCAGTTGTGGTATAAATATTAATATTTTTATTATAAGTAATAATATTATAATAATAATGAGAAGCAGAAATTGTACGATTTTAAAAGTTAATAAACATATAACATGTGAAATCAAGTAAAAAACTTGAAAACAGCAAACTCAATTAAAATTGTTCAAACTCGATAAACTCGGACCGAGCTTATCGAGTTTGACAAAATTAACAAAAATTATTTACCCTTCTCAGTCCTCTCCTCTCCATCCTGTTTGTCTTGTAAAAATTCCCCTTTTCCCTTTCCCCAAATCTCACATTCTCTGATTCTTAAATCTCAACTTTAGCAGTAGCAGACTAACATCAGCAATGCCTTCCACTCTCTTTCTTTGTCTCAAAACACCTATTTTTTTCTTTATTTCGTTTGCCTTTGATCTAATTGTCTCTGCCTCTCCAATCTCCAGTCTTCAATATACAAAACACCCATGTTCATGGGCACCCACCCATGGGCACCCACCCACCAATACTGCAAGTGTAGCAGTCACCAGAGAAAAATAAATTTGGGATGGGTTGAGAGGCTGGGTTGCTAGGAGGAGCTTTTGGTGAGCTTTTTATTGCAAACGTGGTGTCGATGCTGCATCTTATGATGTGGGATTTGGTGATGCCGATGGATTTGATATTTGAGGGTTTTTTTTTATCCTCCTGATAATGAGATGGTAATAGCTGGTGTGAAAATGATGGGTCTTGACTTTTGTAGGTTTGGTTGTTGGAACAAGAACACTAAAGGTTTGTTTGTATGATATCTCATTTTTTTAAGAATAAATGTTCAATTTAAAACAAAATTTTCTCTTATAAATCATAAAATTTTTCTTTAACTAGTAGAAAAAATTACATGAAAAATAGACATAATATAGGATTCAGTTTTTGATTTTCATGATTGATCCTTTATAAAAATTTAATGATTTCAACAAATATTTAAATATATAAATAAATCCTCTAAGCTCTAACAAGAGTGTTCCTGTGATATTTTTATTTAAACCGTGTATTTTAAGATACTCGATCTTTATATATATAAAAAATTCTTATACTTTTATAATTTTACAATTTAAGTTTATTTTGTATTTTTTATTCTATTATTTTTGCCGATCTTGATTGCCTCTGTCAATGAGAAAAATGATGTTTGACATCTGACACAATACAGCCGACGTATGCACGTGCTTTGCATGTTACAATTTGCATATAAATGATTGTTCTAAAAGCTTAAACTTTGCATTGGTCCCCACACACACACACACCCACCCCAATCCTCACTGTGATTCACACATCAATCATCAATTTCATGGAGACAGCCGACGAAGATAGTTTCCAAGAATTTGTACTCAACCTTCCTCGTGGGAAAGACTGGGACGGCGCTCCCCTCCTTCTTTACAATGATACCTGGTATCCAGCCTACTGCATTAGAGGTGTCGTTTCCTTTCAACAAAACTTCCGGGCACAAGCCACCGACATAATAGTAGCAAGCTTGCCGAAGTCAGGTACTACATGGTTGAAGGCACTCACCTTCTCGGTTGTAAGCCGAGATCGCTACAGTCCCGGAGAGAGTCCCCTGACCACCACCCCACCTCATGAACTGGTGCCCTTCTTTGAGAATGATCTTTACTTGAAAAGCCCGAACCCAGATCTTGATTTTCCTCCTCCAAGAATTCTTGCTTGCCACACACATTACACATCTCTGCCACAGTCCATCAGAGATTCCAATTGTAAGATTGTGTACCTATGTAGGAATCCTTTGGACCAGGTTGTCTCTTATTTTCATTTCCTTCGAAACAGAGTGTCAGGCAGCACAAAACCGTTATCATCAATTGATGAATGTTTCGAGAACATATGTCGCGGTGTTCAGAGTCACGGACCCTTCTGGAATAGTATGTTGAGCTATTGGAAAGCGAGCTTGGAAAGACCAGACAAGGTGTTGTTTTTGAAGTATGAGGATCTGAAAGAGGATATTATCTTGAACTTGAAGAGGTTAGCAGAGTTCTTGGGCTTTCCCTTCACCGAGGAAGAAGAGAAAGAAGGGGTTATTGAAGAAATTTCAAGATTGTGTAGTTTTGACAATCTCAAGGATCTGGAAGTGAACCGAAGTGGTGTCCATTCTTCAGGATTTTCAAATAGTGCCTTCTTCAGGAAAGGAGAGGTGGGAGATTGGGGCAATCATCTCAGTCCTTCCATGGCTGAACGTTTCTGGAAGATCGTGGAAGAAAAGTTGGATGGATCTGGTTTAACCTTCAAATTATCTCAGTAAGTACTACCAAATTAAGCATCGCCACTGTTAAACTTTAGGCTTTTCCTTGGCCTTGATCTTTTCAGAAAATATCAGAACTTGTGTTGTTTTGAACCGTAGTAGCTGCTTCCGGTGGGGATATCTTCCAAGAAATCCACCCCGGCCCTGATTTTCTCCTCTGAGCAAATCAAGATTAAAGGATCTCGCTTAAAAAGCATGCCAAATCTCCTCGTCACTCCAGCCCAAACTCTTCATCACCTCAAATTTTCTTCTTCCGAGTCGAATTCACTGGTAGATAACATCACTCTAAGAGCGAGTATGAAAACAGTAGCATTCGGTCATGTATGATACCTTTACTCTGTAAGTTTGATCAAATTAATCCTTTTGCATTTTAATTTGGTAAAACAAACTTATTTTCCTTCAGTTAGATACAATTCGAGACTCTCCTCACAATTATTACATCGTAGAATTCGCACGACAGTTCGGTTGATTAGATCCTTGAATGATGGGGCTTAAATCGTTTATAATTGGAGTTAGAAAGTTTGATTTGACAAAAATTAAAGCGAAGAATTTGTCTTGAAAAGCTGTTCAAAATAAAGAGACCATTTTAGTATCTCTTAATCTCAAATGAACACGCAAAGATGGGAATAATTTGCAATTGGGTATAGCTATAAGTTAGTCCCCAAACTATAAGCATTATTCCAATCCAGTCTTCAGACTATGAAACACGTCATTGTATCAATACAATTTTCAGCTCCATTGAGCAAATCTAACGTTTGATTTGTGGGGAAAAAAAAACACCATTGGGATGCTTTATCATCCTTCATTTTTCTCGAATCCTACTGGATTTACAAAATCTGTATATTTTCTCTAAAATTCCCCAGAAATTCACTTTTCTTTTAGAAATAAGAGTTTTTTTTTTTTTTTTGAAAAATAGGTTTCGTATACATTATTTGTAGAAAATTAGCAACCACAAATTGTTTCAAATATGTCTACACATGGTATCACATCAAATGTCTCAACTTCTTTTTATCATTTCCATTGACAAAGCATGTTTCTTCGTCTTTCACGTGAGATCATATAGAATTATATTATCGTTTTTTTTTTTGCATTACAATTAAAATCATGTTTTTAACTTTTTAATGTTATATTTATCCATATCAAAAACAGAATTTTAAAAATAAAAAATTAATATTTTAATATATTTTCAAACAAAAAAATAATTTAAAAAATAACATCTACAACATTATCAAACAATTCCAATATATAAAATTAAATCACCTATTTTTATATAATAATAATTTGTTTTATTCATTTGATGATAAAAGCTACTTAATCCAAGATCTCATCGTATTTATTTTTATTTTTTTGAAAAAAAAATCACCAGACACTCATTGATAAATAATAGTAATGTTTTATATGCATTGGTGAGATTACCAAAATTATTTGAGAAAAAAAAAACATCTAAGAGTATTCATTATTAAATTAAATAATTACATGTATCTAGTGCTTACACAAAAAGGGCATTTTTCTTATAATCTAACAAAAATTGTGTAAAAAAGGGAAAAACAATAAATAGGTAAGAGTTAAATAATTTATATGATAACTGAAATTCTTTATAATTTGAAGCTAACAATGGAAATAATTATTTACAAGAATTTATTTCAGCTATATTTAGTAAATTGATTTGATTTGATTTGTTAATTGAATTTTTTCATATAAAATAAACTTTAAACTTTAAAATTATAGAATTTATTTAACTCAGGTAAAAAAAACACATCATTTATTTAATTTATTCTTATTCCTAAAAAATTATTTCAAATATACTAGTTAAAGAGAAAAGGAAAGATATTGGCGAGATTAATTTTTAATTAATTATTTATGAAGTAAAATCACACCTTCTTTTACCATGATTTGCAAATCTAAAAAATTCCTCATTTTAATTAGTGGTAGGATTTTTTTATATTATTTAGATAAAAATTAGATAAATAATATAAAAATTATTTAATTTCTACTTGAATCTAAAATCTTTAAACCACCTTCGAGAAATAACACCGTGGCTGATTTGTACTTATTTATTGAAAAAAAACACCAAATAAACGAATGAATGAATGAACGAACGTAGCTGACATCTTCCATTTCTATACTCAAGACGATCGGGTTCGGGTAGATTTTTGAGGTGTGTGAAAGAGAAAGCAGCTCAAAAGAAGAAAGAAATACTCACAACCCCTAGTGTCACGGCAAGTCTGGTATTTTATTTCTCTGTCCTTGTCTTCCTTTATTTATTTTGCTTTGCTATGAATAATCATATTTGGTAGATTGCAATTTCTCCTTAATGGAAAAGGGTTTGATTTTAACTGTTTGGATTCAATCTGGTTGAAATCCATGTTTTATTTTTGGTGAATTTGATGTGTTTTGATGCAGAATTTGATTTACCAAGATGACCCCAGTTTGCCCTTTTGTGAAAGCTTCAAGGCCTGATGATGGGTCATCAAGAAAGCCAGGGGAATGTCTGGAAAAACATGCGGCCGAGCATGAGGGAGGAGGGAAAGCAAAGAAAGAATCTGTTGGTGCATCTGCTACCGTTTCGCCGAAATGCCCTTTTGGATATGATTCTCAGACATTTAAATTGGGACCTCATAGTTGTATGATATGCCAGGCACTTCTTTTTGATTGCAGTAAATGCGTGCCATGTTCTCATGTTTATTGCAAGTAAGGAGATGACAGAATGAAACTCTATGCTAAGATGCTTATTCTCTTTTGTCTGTGTTTCATAGTGGTTTGTGTAATGTTTGTGAATCGGTTTCTTTTTATTGGATTAGAGTTTGTATTTCGCGATTCAAGGACTGTCCATTGTGTGGAGCTGATATTGAGAGGATTGAAGCTGACACGGATCTCCAGAGTGTAGTTGATCGGTTCGTTGATGGTCATGCTAGAATCAAGAGGTCCCATGTTGGCATGGATAAAGAGGGGAAAGTAGGTGAGAATAAAAAAGTGATATACGAGGATGTTTCTTTGGAGAGAGGTGCTTTCTTGGTGCAACAAGCCATGAGGGTGAGTTGAGCTTGTTATCATACCTTCACCGAGTTTCCATTGTCCTTCTAATAGATGTTATTTTTAGGTTCCTTGGGATTATCCATAGGAGTGAAATACTCAACCAAACTTTTTTATATCAACATTGTTATTTTGTCTTAGATACAATTACCTCATCAAAATTGTCAAGATATTCTATATTAGCAGAAAGCTTCTCATAAATTTCTTTTCCATTCTGCTGCTTTCTTCTCCAGTTCAGAACTTATCCTCAACTATCTTTTATGTTCTTGGTTGGTGTCTAATTAGTTGTTATTGCAACTTCTAGTTGACTGTTCTCTTGTTTGTTGACCTTTCATGTGTAGGCATTTCGTGCACAGAATGTGGAAAGTGCTAGATCAAGACTGAGTCTTTGTGCAGAAGACATCCGAGGTCAGATAGAAATAGCAGGGAACACATCAGAACTGTGTTCACAGCTTGGAGCAGTGCTGGGAATGCTTGGGGACTGCTGGTCTGTCATCTCTCTTTTTCTTTAGTTTGTTGCTAGTAACTCATTAAATGCTGCAAGCTCTTGTGTTTGGAAAGCTAATCTTGTTGGAGTAAGTACACGATGGTTTAAGGACAATGGTAGAATGAAAAGGGTTAAACAGCAACATCTGAATTTGGCTAGCGAATTGAGATAAAGGATTCCTTTAACCAACTCCAACTAGTTTGGGACAAAGTTAAGGAGAAAAATAATTCTGATATGGTATTAAGATGTAGTTGAATTGAATGGAGAAATTGAAACTGAAATGGGGCTGGGGAAAACGAGTTTTTTTCTCAGTAAGATCATATATTTATTTTGAATTTTTTTTATAAGCACCGAACTATTTGGATTAAGTTATAAGCATCAAACTAAAAGTTATTGCTTAAAAAAAAGATGTTCACGTAAGGACCCTCTTCACATGGTTAAAACCTCGATGCAATGAAAATATGTTTCTAAAAACAATCTATCTCATTCACTAAAAGAAGTTGAGGAACCCATGCACTTTTCAATAGATGATGAAATGATTGAACTATATTCACTTATTAAGAATGTTCTTTCCATGGGTTGTGCTGTCATCCAAGTATTCCTAAAGAACCAACTCCTTACCATCAAAGTGGCTTTTCATTTTCCATAAACAATTATATGGTGGACAAGTTGATTAAAGATGCTAAATTGTTATTGCAATGCTACTTTGCACCATGGTTTTGCATTGATGAAATTGTTGAGGTTGCTGACTTATAGCTGGAATAACACCCGCAGCATGGTCTGCACCGATGAACTAGGAATTACTAAGCTTGAATCATCTTTGTCACACTCAAAAGGATTGTCATGTCCTTGAGTAGACAAAGGAATCTGATCTTGTAAATGATAGTTTCAAGGACATGCAACCTAGATATTAGAGGCTATGTATTCTAAATCAGTATGTTTTGCTGATTTCTTAAAAAATTCTTATGGGTTTCAATGTCTTCTTTCAAAGTAATGGTTGGGTCCTAATTAATTTACTTTGACTAAAATCTCTACTTATCATGTCTATTCCAGTCGATCAATGGGGGATGCTGGCTCTGCAGTTACTTACTTTGAAGAGAGTGTAGAATTCCTATCAAAATTGCCTGCAGCTGATCTGGAGGTTAAAATTTCACCAGTGGTGGTGCCTGTTATTCTAGACGTGATTTTACCCTGCCAACCCTAATTCTTTTGGAATTCTTTCCCTACAGATCATGCATACACTTTCTGTTTCACTTAATAAAATTGGAGATCTCAAATATTATGATGGGGATCTGGAAGCTGCAAGATCTTACTATATCTGTTCTCTTAATGTGCGACGTGATGCCATCAAACATCATCCTAGTGTTTCATCCCAGGTCAGCATCCATTTCTTTTTCTCCTAGCACGTGTCATCTACGTTGTTTATTATCATTTATCATGCTCTAGGACTTGAGGTACAGATGGATTTGTGATATGTTCTATGACTCTCGGAGGTGGACTCTTGTATAGCAATGAGAGGGACCATGGCCTCCCAGTTCTGAGAATTTTCATGACTGTTTGCATGATACTCTATAAAGAGCATTTTTCTCTGCATGGTTGCCTTCCTAATGAAAGCATTAGAAACGAGCCCTGGTAGTGAAAGGAAGTCTTAGTTTAATTTTCCAAGCTGATATTGATTTATTTTAATGCTTCTGAGTTTCTCCAATTCTGCACCTTGTACCTGTCTTTCTTTCTAATCCACAATGATGTGATAAGACAACATGCGTGCTTATGCCTCCTTTTTATTTAATATTCTCTATTTATATTTTAATTACAGACCCTGGATGTGGCTGTTTCCCTTGCAAAAGTTGCCGATGTGGACAGGACTATCGGTAAAGAGGATGCTGCACTGGATAGATTTCGCGAGGCCATAAAATTGTTGGAATCCTTGACATTAAAGCCTGAGGAAGCTGGCCTTGAGCAACGGGTAGGCATTCTATGTGGGCTTGTTAACTATCATTATTATCTGGAATCTACATCGTAAGCAAGGGACTGATAATTAGTTTGCAATCGCAGCGTCTTTCAGTGCTGGAATTTCTTAACAATCAACTTGCAGAGAAACAGTCTGGCTGAACTTCCCCAAGCCTGATATCGTGCAGAGGAGAATCAATCAACACAAAGATAATCCTCTTTGCTGTATGTATGGAGAGTTGACTTTTATTTGTAATAAGCACGGTCGAGCATACAATGGCGATCATCCATGGATTCAAAAGCTTTCTGAGGAGAGGCAGACCTGGAGCATGGGTGGTGGCCACATCCCATGCTATTTCTTTTGCAAATGTACCCAACCTGGATTTGGTATTACACAAGTAATTCGAGAGTGTTACCTGCAAGCGGTCTTCGTGCGACACTTATGTCTTATGGCCATGGATCAGATGAGCGCTGCCTTTGATGTGCGATTACGGTTCTTCCACTCCTTGTTTTAACTCTGTTGATATGCATTTTTTCCTTGTGAACAAAAGTAACTTCCTGGGTCCGTCCCAGTTATTTTAATGGAATGCACATAAATAATTTGCTGGCTTGTTGGCTCCTAGGTTGATGTTTTTCTTTGTACATGTATTTTATGATGATTTTGATGTTTTTATGTTCAAAATAAAAAAAATAAATTATTTAGATGTATTTTTAAATGAAATACTTTTCCTGGCACTATAATATCAAACATATATTTAGTTTTTACTAAATTATTGATAGTGTTGCGGGCTGGATCAATTGTTTTTCATGTAAAAAAAAATTTGCAAATGTGTTTTCTAATAAGAAAAGAAAAAAAAAACTGTACAGGAATTGATGTAATATAACCTAATCAACTTGACAGGTGTATAGATTGGACAGCATTTTCTGAACCCGCAGTTGGAAAGGTTCTTCTCAAAATGAGAGGCATGTTTATGGAAGAGTATTGGTATTGGATTTCTGTTGGGGCACTTCTTGGATTTGTTATGCATTTTAATGTCCTTTTCGTAGGAGCACTGACCCAAAATGGCGCCCACGGACCCTGTTCCACTTCCAACCAAACTCGCTGACCGGACACCAACTCACATCTACTCAAAAGCAACGATTATAACATCATCACAAAGCCAGCCCCGTTCGCGTCCACCGTGACCTGCCACTTGAAGAAGAAGAAAAAAACTTTATATTATCATGGCATGCACGACTTTAAATGGTGAGTTTTACTCCTAGGAGGAGTTTTGAATGTGGTGAGATAAATCATAAAATTATGATTTAAAAGATTTAGAATTTATCATTTAATATTTAGATAATAAAATATTGGATCAATTAAGTTTAACCTATTAAATCTACAACTTATATCATGAAATCGATAATTTCATAAAAAATAAATCAAAATAAATTTTAAAATCTAATTTTTAATCAACACAACATTGAAATGAAATTAAAAAAAAATATAATTAAAAAAAATAAAAAACAATTCCAGTTAACATGCAAAACTTACAATCCAAATTACAGGATTAAGATAACCATATAAAAATCAAATTAAAACAAACTATAAATTCTATGCCTAATAACTCAATATTGAGAGATAAGATTGACAAAAAAACATAAAAAATCGATTAGAGTCAACTTAAGTTAACTCACAATCCAGGTTATAAGTTTGAGATAATTTCATAGAAAATAAATTAAAACAAATTATAAAATTCAATTTTCAATCAAACCAATATTAAATGACAAATTAAAAAAAAAACTATAATATAAAGTTAACTTATTAAACTCGCGATTAAAATCATAAGATCAAAAAACTTTATAAAAAATAAATTGAAATAAATATGAAATTCAATTCTAATAAATTCATTATCAATTTGTGAGGTGACCAATATATTCAGCAAACATAACATCGTTTTGGACTCGTCAAAACATTTACCTGTAGCTACTATATTAATGTTGTGGGGGTCTAAATAATATGCAAGCTTGTCCGTCCTACATGGATTGTAATAATTTCTAGTAACATCATGGACTGCCCAACTCGGGAAACTTTCGCATGAAGTGGCTTGTGTATGCTCCGATCAGTTCCAAACTGTGGCGGAGAGAGGAAAAGAAACCACGGGGAAGTTCTTGCTCTTTTGGTTGACAGTCGAGAGCATAAAACCACTTATGATCTAACCCAACACCGTACGTGTGCCCCCATTAATTAACATCCATTACACACAGACACAAACACACACACACACACACACACACACACATATATATATATTGTCACCAGACATGATGCTCCATTCAGGGAGGGTATGCCGATGTATGGAGGAAAAACTTTCTTGTACAAGAAATTAAAAATTGAAAACGAGGACTTGAAAGGAAAAGTTTAACATCTACATTCAATTCGAAAAAGGAAAAAACAAAGAAAAGACGGCAGCCATAATTGACTGGATGAACATACCTCGTGAGCACGAACGCTCTGCGCCGAAGTGGGCATCATATCTACATAGGCGACAGAATAAAAAAAAGGTAAAAAACTTGAAGAATTAGTGGTTATAGGAAACAATTTCCATGATAGGAAGGGAAAACAAGAATGACTGAAATTTCATCCCTTCTCCTTTCTATTATCAACAAATACAAAGAATAAAGTAGGGGTTAATGTACAAAAAAATCTATTTCCAACTGGCCCACCTCTAAAACACCAAGTAAACATCATGATTTACATCTTTGTTCTAAAAAGAATCGATACCCTAAAATTATCTATCAAACCACCACCACCTTACCTTTTAATGACCCCCTTGGCAGAGTACCCTATCTAAATTTCTAGTATCATCCCTCTTAAAAACTTTTGAGAGGAGGGAGGGTCTACAAAAATAAAATAAAAAAATTCACACAACACCTTCTCCATAGCAGACATTTGGGTTTTACAAAATATCTGCTTCACGTGATTTGGGTAACAAAGTCTAAAGACTGCAGAAGAAACATGTTCCTTGTCAATGAGCAACAAAACCATGTGTTTGTGTACAACTGTGTATGGAGCATGCGTATGGCAATTCTTCAAATCAAAATCTTCTGCAGGTGTAATTCAGTCCCCAAAGCAAAGCAGAGCAACAAGCAAAGACATTGGAACTATTTGACACGAAATTCATGCCTGAAAACCGTCAGATTTTGAGTAAATTTATCCCTGTTCTTTGAATCCAAGCTTCGAGTAACATCTGCCATCAGTTTATCAAAACAAAGGGCAAGCCGCTGATGTTGATCCACAGGCTGCAGTATTACACAAAGAAAGTGTCAGCAGAGGGATGGCATTTTAGAAACAGGAGGCAGCATAATAGATGATAGAAAAGCACCATTAATTTACAGTAGTTTCAACTGTTCAAGTCCAACCCCCACAACTAAATGCAGCCTCCTATTTACTCCTAATAGCTTGCTCTGGGATTGCATGAGTTTTGTGAAACTAAAATGTCATGTAAACCGTGCTGGTCTTTTCCAGTTACGAATATGATATGAAATGAAATGACTGTCTACAATTTGACTATAAACACCTGGTGGTCACCAGAAACTATGAACAGTTGTGGCTGACAGGTAATCATTGGTCAAAAAGGTTTATCATAACCTCTGGACAGGAGTAATATGAGGGGGTTTACCAGCTTCTAAGCCCTATCAAACATCAACAGAATATGCACCAAAGCAAACTACTAACTAAAGTGTCAGACAAATTCTATCCATTGCAGCTACTTTTGGGGACAGTTTTCAGTATAAATTTGACCTGTAATAAATTACATTTACATAATTGCACAGTTACTTGGAATTTAATTCCCTTTCAACTTGTTTACCTGCCCAGAATTTATTTATTTTTGTTGTATAACTTCAAGGTTATGGGGTTTCTTTATTTGTATTTCATTGGTATGGGGGCTAGGAGACGGGCCATTGGTTGTGGGTCAGGTGTTACTTGTGTGCGAGAAATAACTCTAGCTTCGATACATTATTTTAGTTCCACCCAAATAGAGTTCACAAAGTATAATAAAACACGGTATAGCTATAACAAATACAAACTTGAACCAAAATGACTATCCTATTTAAAATAGAGAAATGATATTTGACAAGAAAAAAGAAGATTCAGTTTCAAGAAGATTGTGAGCCATTAGATGATCTTAATTTGGGACCCAGTGGCAAGTCCTACTAATCTAATGACTTGTATGTGTTTTTGAAACTTATTCTCTTCAAAATAATAGTTGCATAACCAGGTAGACACTAACTACAATTTGTTTAAAAATTAAAAGAAAAAACACCTACATGTCAATAAGTGCAGTAAATATTTTACCTGTGAAGCCAAGATTTGAGCTTTCAAATCGGAGAATATCTGCAAAGTGACGGTGCTTATCTCAGACAAATATTAAAAAGAAAGGACAGTACAAACTCTGTAACTAAACAAGCAACTCAAAGGAAGATCCAAAGTCATCCAAATCAAATATATGAATTTCCACAACCACGTTAACTTCCTATTGTCAAATAATAAGCAAACATAAAATAAAAGTTGTAACTCAAAGAAACTGAGTTTAGAGAAGACAACTATCAACAACAACACAAGGCTTTGCCATGGACTATTACCTGCTCACTAATGATAGTTAAGCTCAGCATGGGTCTGCTAAGACTCCACTGGTTGCCACAGTCCTCAAATAAAACAATCTCAAACAGAGTCTTCAGTATCTGCAAATACAAGGAAACTATTCAAGTTACCCAAGTGTTCAACATGCAAAAACAACAGCATGAAAATAAAATCTAAAACTGCACAAAATTAAGCAAATAAGAAGAAAGCTCCGAAAGACAAAGCATGTTATATGAAATCTTTATTTGGTGCCAGAAGACATGGTCAACAACTAAAAAAAATGTGATTTGATTCACATCAAAACATGCAAAAAGGAGCTCGCACTGAACAGCCATTGAAATATAACAGATGGTTCAGCTTACAAGAGATGTCAAATATAGCATGTATATCACTTGGATATGCAACTGATAAGAACTCCGATAGCAAATAATAAAAATTAATTAACTGATGCACACATCATTTGCTAAGGTCAAAACACCAACACAGTAACAACCAAGCAAGAGCAGTAAGAGACTCTAACAGCCTGAGAGTCATTTAATCCCAGTGGATGAGTAACAATTACCAGGGAGTTGCATAAAAAAGCAATAGGAAAAGAAAGGAACTTTTTTTTAAAAAAAACATACAATATAAAGATCTCAGAATGAGTTGTCCACTGTTAAATTAAAGAAAAAAAAAATATTAACACAAGGTAAAAATTCGGAGGGCATTTTCTCTGACTTATCCTTTATTTCCACCCTTCCTTGCTTCCAAACAAGGGTTAGTAGTTAACCATCCATCCTCTTTCTGTCCTTATACCTCGTCACAACAAACTCTCATCAAAGAAGGGAAAGAAAATTATAGCTTCTAAGGTCTTGCACGATCAATATCTAAAATATTTCTTGCTGTGAAAAGAAAAACTCAAAAATCAACATACAATATAATGATCTCAGAGTGAGTTATCCCCTGTTACATTAAAGAAAAAATAGTAACACAAAGTAATAATTCAGATCCACATTTTCTCTGACTTGTCCTTTATTTCCACTGTTCCTTAGTTAACCATCCATCCTCTTTCTGTCATTACACCTCCCCACAGCAAACTCTCATAACAGAAGGAAAGGAAAATTATAGCTTCTAAGGTCTTGCACAATTGACATCTAAAATATTTCTTGCTGAGAAAATAAAAACTCAAAAATCAACATAAAAAAATCACCATATACAGATAAGTGAAAATTCTTTGGCAGGCAGGCAGGGCACCACACCATCAAGTACACAACAGAAAAAAAAAACTTATGCCAGACTTGTTTAGCCACACAAGACTTGAAAATAATGTTAGGGAGGGGTACTGTAATAAAGAATAGCCTGACTAACCTCTGGAAACAAATTGGGGCAGTCTGCAATATGACGAGCAAGATTAATAGCAGTGGGGGAAGTGGGTACCTCCCCCATTGTGATGTTGTTGAAATAATAAGCAGCCAAATTGTCGACAGCAGATGCACACTGAAAAGTTCAATTTTTTAGCTTAAATGCAGGGAATCAGCAGAACAAATCAAATATACATGGTATCACATTCTGATATGCCATGAGTGTTGGCATGTCATATCGCCATGCATAAATGACAGGGTAAGCTAGTGAGAGGAGTGATGCCATCTGCAGTATTGGCATGACATACCTGTGATGAGATATTTGTATCCAGACCTTTAAGACCTGATTCCAGGGAACCAACAATATGCATGAAGGTGTTTGTATCCAGATTCAATATGAAAACAATGTGGCTGCTGAATAGAACCTCCAAGAATGCAAAGTAAGCCCTTGTTAGCTGCAAGGAAATGCCAAATACATGAACTTGCCATTAGAAGTGGAAAAATAGAATTGCAGGCAAAATTGACAAGAGAATCAACCAAGCACCTAATGGTAAGCTAAAAATCAAGCATCAGCCAAAATAAGGATAATAAGAATAAAATTCTGACAACAAAAAATGGAATCTGAAAAATTTTTGAAAAAGAAAGAATGCAAGTGCAGACATGTGCATACAAGCACAGTAGAGTCATGCTAGCAGGTTTCTAGGAACAACACCTGGAAGAAGAAAAACATAAGGATCAAGCAAAGGGTTCTTAGGAGTTATGCACCTAAGATGGATTTCATCACAACATTTCAAAGCATAATTGCTGGGAAATTCTTTCATAAACCCTTTCTAAAAACAAAGAACTAAAGGCATGCATATTCATATACTACTCGTCACAAAACTATGTCATCGTTGCATACCTAATCCGACAACAATCCAAGACTCCTAAACAAAATAATGTTACCACTCCTGTTTAGAATAGGAAGACCCAAATAACCAAAAGTTTTAGGACAGATAATAAAAAATAAAAATAACACCTAGGAATTCCAGCCAATATGGAAATTACCCTATCTTTGAAAAATTACATAGAAATACAAGAATTTTTCTTGAATTGTTGTCTGCATCAACAACGGAGGTGCTGAACAATCACCAAGTGCAAACGGTAAAATAATGCACCAGGTTGATCCACATTGTCATCTAAATTTGCAAAATACTTTAGTGTGTGCAAGAAATGTCTATAGTTCTAATGTGGTCATAAAACAATGAGAATATTGAGGAAGAGTGATCAAATTCTAACTTTATGCAAGAAATATACCATCCTAATCCAATTGGATTAAAACTTCGAATACTTAAAGCCAGAAATGCGCAGATTCAACTCTACATCACAGATTCCTAATTCTGCCGCAAACACCCTGACCTCAGAAAGTCTAAAATAACCAAAATGACAGCCACAGCTTCACACAACAGCTTCCACAAAAAATATATTCAAGAAACAAAGCAGCAAATAAGTTCAACTGCAAATGGCATATATAAAATTGATTCACCTTTTCTATCCACCAACAGTCACAATCTTAACCAGGCAACTTCTTGCTGGCCAAAAAATTGAAAAAGAATTAGTTCCATTACTGTCCAATTCTTCTTGCGAGATTTTTCAATAACATCTCTTTCCATCAAGAACATTTTATAAAACTCTTGGACTCCCGAACAAGCACCCATCTAAATATCCCTTCCGATAAGTTTAACCCTTTCTATGAATCTCTATTGACACATTCCAAACATATGGAACTTACCAAAATATCCCACTTAACTAGCGCCATAACTCCCTGCTGGACAAAAAAGGAGAACCAGGAATTGAACATTTGGTGGTAATTTGCCACACCAAGAATTGTATCAGAAAAGAGTGAAAAAGCATTACCCACAAAAAAGCTCACATTAAGCATAAAGTCTCAGATCCTTCCTAACAAATTTCCACACCCACACGTCATAAGGCTCTCTTAATTCCTATGAATTCCAAAATATGCCCCTCCCTGTATTTGACTTGAATAACCTTTCTCCAGATATGATACCTCTCCAACATAAATCTTCAGACTTTTTTTTCAAAAAAAGACTCAACAAAGGCATGAGAATTTGATTCCCAACCCTCCTGTACTAACAGAAAAACTAACAGGTCCATTTTTCCAAATGACCTTTTAATCATTATACTACATTTCTTCAAAGTAACCTACCTTTGGTCCTTTCCTACCTTCTTTGCTAGAATAATTAACAGTGGATGGCAACATAAAATACACAAAACTAGAAAGCATGCTATTGATAGGTATCAGCCTTGCTTCCCTTAAAAAAGATAATCCCTCCACCAACCTGCTAACTTCCCAAACTTCTAAATAATGAGATCCCAGGCAGTTTAAAAACCTTTGAAGTTTGGATATTCATCCCATGGGGAAGAACAAATAATCCCACCACGGATAGCAACAGCCACTAACCTTGCATCAATATGTTAGCCAATATGTTCCAGGGAGCCCCACCAACTAAGAGAATCATCTCAGTCTTAACTAAATTAACCACCTCTACAACCAGATAAATATGCCAAAACAAGGTGTGCTTAAAATGTAGTGTAATAGAACCCCCAAGTCCTTAACAGAAAAGGACATGCAAACACACAAGCATGTGTACATACAAAACTAAACCTTGCAGGGTAACAAAAACAAGCAAACACAAATCAATAAACTAATAGGGAATGTAGAGGAATACATGATGCAGGAAAACATCAATGGAGTGTGAATAGCAGCCAATAAGTCCTACATACCTTTCGAAATGCCAATATATCAGCAAGAGGAATTGAGAGCGTCATCTTTAAAGCAATATCAAGTGCATCAGAGAGTGCTCTATCACCATACAGTTCAAAGACACCAAAGTTGACATAGTTTCCAGCGAGAGCTGCAAATAAGTGGCAAACACAAGAACATCAACACACACACACACACACACACACATATTTGGAAAGTTGTGGTTCAGTGAATATTCAGCCAGTAAGGAAACAAATGAACAGCAAAAAGTCATCAATTAACTCAACTTACTGCCATCCCTACCATTCAAATATAAGAAATACACATTTGCAACAAAGAATATAAATTACAAATGCCACAAAACAATATAAAAATGAATCAAACTAGGATTGATCATAAAAATTACCGAGTCTCATTAGACATCTATGGAAAACAGATGGGTAGAAGGTTGATAATAAGAGAAGTTCTTTTCAAGCAAATAAATAAAGTGCTAGACAGTAAACATTTGTATTTTTTCTATGTAAACATCTTCAGGCATGTGCATGCACAATTCTTCAGTCCAATGGACCTTGATAACTTCTCTAAGAATAGTTTGTATATAAAAATTTATCAAGTAAATATAAAATACCAGCAACAAACTCAATGCAAAAGGTAAGTAAACAAAATTCAAGCAACCTTCATCAATCACAGCATAAAAATCCACCAATTAACAATAATAAGAGGGTCATATGTTAACCTCTTGAGAGAATGGTTAGGCAAATCCATATCCCCTTGTATTTGTAGCCATATATGTCAGCAACATTTGGAAGAGATGAAATCCTAGTTCCATAGGCTACAATTACTTTGCTGACTTCCCGGAAAAGAAGAATGCCATTAGGAGATGACGAATCAAAAGTTAAACGTTGGGCCTTGTTCAACACAAATTCAGCCATGAATTTTAATAAAGGGGTTGTCACCTGCAGCACCAAATCAAATAATGACATTCCTATATAGGAAACACTGAAATCAGACTAACAATCTATAATATATGGATAAGATAAGCAAAGTCACATTTCATTTGCTCTCTTCCAGTACCTTATTGCAAGAGATAAAGTAGTCAGTGGTTCCAGAACATATTACAAATTTGACTAAAAAATTGCGTGGAAGACACCACAAACAGTTTCATTAGAAGATTCTAAAAACAGCTCTTTAAGTTGAGAATTAGATAAATCATGATAAAAAAAATGTCTCCTAAGATGTCAAATCTCTCTCATATTCCATACCTCCGGTGTGTCTGTCCAATGCGAGATGCCTTTCAAGAGAAGCGGCATGTGAGCAGGATACAGCCAATCAAATAAAAGCCCATACGTTCTTCGACTGAGATAGCAGAAGAAAGGACATGAAACCTAACTGTTCATCAATCATAGACCTCATACCTAAAATATATACCAACCTATTTGTGGCCATAGCAATTCCTCTAAGATCCCTCATTAACCCAATTAGTGCATACTTAACCGCATCAGTCCGAAACATCGAATCAGGAGTTGTTTCCAACCTTAAAAAAACCTAAAACACAATAAACATTATTAGGTAATTAATGAAATTATAGGAAAAAAGCTTTTTCATTTTGAGGAACTGACAAGATTCTAGAAAAAAAAAATTAAAAGGGGGTTGGAAGAGTACTTGCAAAAGCGGTTCCATCGAAGACTTGAATTTCACTGGGCTATCCTCCATAAATATTAACCAGCCAATAGTATAATAGAAGGTTGTTCTGCTACGAGAGCTTCTATATTCTTCTAAGAAGGGAAAATGTTCCCTCTAAAAATTCAAAAGAATATTTAATATTAATAACAAATTAAAAGAAGAATGATTAAGCAAACAATCTGTGACAGATCTGGAATTACAGTATGGTTGGCAACTATAAATTTGATAGCATCCAGTTTCAGAAGCAGCTTTCCAGTCATATACCTAAACAAAAAAGGTAATAAAAATAAACAGATGAAGAATGCCCGGTTAGACAACCAATCATTGTTGATGAAAATAAACTAACTTTGTCAAAACATAACAACTAACACTACTACTTTCAGCCAAACAAGGAAGCAGTATACTAACCCGGATGCCAGCTCCAAGAATAAGCTTAATGTATGATTAATGACCTCCTCACTCTAAATCAAGCACAAACAAAGGCATGAAAAAAAAAAAAAAAAAAAACTTTCTGAATGAACACAAATCAAGGAAAAATCCAGAATGAAGCATTCACCTCTGTATAACACTTTAAATTTGTAGCTATTTTTGAAACAATCACATTCAATAGTAGTAGATGATCACTGAGTCCAAGAAGTTCAGACAAACGAGCATATAGCTGCTGCAGCACAGAGAAAAGGACTTGAGAATAGTGACAAGTGAAAAGCTTGTAACAAAGACATATAAGAACCCCATTACCTTAGACGAGTGCACAGCCTGGTCGCCAACATAAGACTTACGGAAATGCTGAAAGAAGGTAAGAATCGCTCGATCAAGTCTTTGCTTGCTTAATTCACCATATCTCTGTTAAATACAAGGGTAATGAGCATACCAACAAACCAATGCCAAGGTTGTTATTAAGAAATCGGTGGAACTTAGTTTGAAGATAATGGAACCAAAAATGCCAAAATGCACGACCCCGGAGATGGCAAGCAAATGTATTTTTTTAGACCAATGATTTCACAAGATCTTTCTTCATAGCTTTTTTTTTTTTTTTTTGGGGGTGGGGGGGGGGGAATACGACCATTCTTCTCTTAACAAAAAAGGAAGGAAAAGGCAAATATGCACCTATGCAAATTATAGGTGTAACTTCATGCATATATAGTAACTGCAGTTACAAACAAAACCTTAGGCAGATCAAGTGTTAATGATAAATTGATAACCAAGAGGATAGACATGACAGCATATTAAACTTCTCATGGAATCCCCCTACGTTAAACTAGAGTGACAAAACAAAATAAAGTATCAACTTTGAGCACAGGAATGAACAGTACAATATTGTAGCTAAGTTTCATAAATTAAGTGGTGAGCCATGTTATACATATTCCATGGTAACCCCAAGCCTGTCTGAGAATATTTGCAAAAGAGAGAATCCTATCTCCCAACTGGTTAAAGATGCCAGAGCGAGGAATTCTATAATCATATTACAATAACCCATCACCCCATATGCCCATACCACATGACAGCAAACAATTAACAAATTGAAATGCAAGCAACAAGTTGCCAATAATGACACATTTTAACCATCCAATAAACTAAAACATAAATTTGTAGCTTGAAATCTCTAATATGAAGAAACGAGAAAATTTTCAGTCTCCAAAACCAACGGTGGCAGGATAGTTTTGACAATGAGCAAACATAAAAGAAGATCGTTTCTGGCATGTGGAAAACCAATTTACTTAAATACAATGAAGATGATGTAATGACCACATTATTAGGCAAAAGGTCAAAACTGACAGATTCAAGTCAAACCAAGAAGGGTGCCGGGCAAGGTTTAATGAACTTCAGGAAGAGACTACCAAGGGCTTGTAAGAAGAGTTGATGATTGTTGATCTATTAGTGGTTTTATTCGCATCTTGCTGGAGTTGCTTTTTGACACCAATATATTGGTCTTTGAAATAAGTCTACTAAAATGTGCATCAAAGCAATTATATAGAAGCAAAATATGACAATGGGTCAATGCATCATTCTGTTCAAACCTTATTTTTTAGCTTCTAATGAGTAGTTCACTTTTTTTAAAACCAAAAGTGAGCGGTATCTGTTTTTTTTTAAGAAAAAAAAAGGGTTTAAAACAAGTCAATATCAAATATTACAGTATTTTTCCAAAATCTATCCTTTCAATGTGTTGATCTGCTGGTTTGTGAGATGATATGCCCAGTACACCTAAGCTGCAGAGCATCGCAATGTCAATGTCCGTGAAACTACTCGGTTTTGATTCAGCAATAATTTTTAGAACCAGAAGATAAGATGTAGACCACGTTGCTCTAACATACATGAAACTTTAAATCAATACAAATAACAATAACAAAGTATACTCGCATCTCAGAAACAAAGCTCCGACCAAATTGATCAATTTTTTTACATGCACAAACTATAAAAGGACTAATAAATTGAATAGTAAAAATTAGATTTGCAAATTAATAAATGTACATTAGAGTGATTCAAACACGAAAATGGTGTATGAATGTTGTGTGTATAAACCAATATTTGAATAGATAATATTATGCAGCAATCATTAAAGATTGTGTATCAATGCTGTGCTAATGCATAAACAAAAGACTCTCATATGCTGTTTAAACAGAAAACGAGAAGAAAAACAATTTTACACTACATTCCATTTCATATTACAGTTCATTATTGTCAGTATACCTGGCTATGTAGCCCACTGTCAGTAACATTTATTAATTGCAA
The DNA here is from genome assembly GCA_018804465.1 of Populus tomentosa. NCBI lineage: Eukaryota > Viridiplantae > Streptophyta > Magnoliopsida > Malpighiales > Salicaceae > Populus > Populus tomentosa. The sequence continues at coordinate 2,786,540 of CM031969.1, read as the reverse complement.
AACACGAGCTGAAAGTTCAGCATCAAGCACTTCTTGCGACTCCACGCTGCATGAGATACACAGCAAATACATTGGTAATTGCAAATACATATGCATGTTATTCCAATCACAAATTGCAAAATATATAGATATATATATATATATATATGACAAGAAAAAAGAAAAAGAATTACCTACAGCCAGTAGATTGTTTAATTTTAAGAATAGCAGCAATGATATGAACAATCCAAGAAAGTTTTGCTTCAATAACAGCAAGTTCATTGTTATCAGCGGTCTGTAGCCGTGCTCTTTCCTGTATAAGCCATTCGAAAAAAATGTTTAAGATTATTTATCATGTTAAGTTCCAAAAATAGTCAACATTCGAAGAATATCTCATCAAATACACTTATCGTACCGTGTATGATTGCAGAATAGGCTCCATTGTGTTTATTATATAAAAACTGCTGCTTTGATACTGCAAAAACGAATGGGTAGAAATAATCATAACAAACCCCTAGCCTTGATTGGCTGATAAGATCAAGAGTTTCACACACATGCAATTCATGAAACTAAAATTAATTTTATCTGGAACTTCAAAACCAAGAAAACTCCAGGCTGGATAACTGACAGGGAGGCCATCACATATTCCTGTTTGGGAGTGCTTTTCAAAAGCACTTCCGAAAAAATTTGAAAATTTTTTATTTTTTTTTTGTTTTAAATTAATATGTTTTTGATGTTTTCAAATCATTTTGATGTGCTGATCTCAAAAATAATTTTTAAAAAATAAAAAAACATTATTGGCATGCTTTTCTGAGTAAAAAGCACTTTGAAAAGCAACAGCAACCACACTCCCAAACACCCTAAACTTCAAACCAGACCTGAAATCTGCAAAGATAAGGAAAGCAATCTAGCTGATCTTGAAGAAGCTCAACATTGTCTAATGGATCTTCATCGTCAGTGAATCCAGCCTGCAGAAAAAAGAGCAGCAAACAGGAACTCAACATTTTATGTAGAATTTTAAGAAGAATCAGAATATCAATCCTAGAAACAAGCAGACCTGCACAGAGTTAAATCTTGATGTTATAAAGCCTTCAGTAATTTTGGGCACAAACTCATCAAGCAAACTAGGTGCCTCGCCCTTCAAGTATGGTACAGATGTCACCAATCTGGACCACAACCCTAGAAGATAATATACACTGCTGCTGGCCCACTGGTAAGACATAAACTTAATCAGCAGATAAGTTGCAAAATGTGTAGTATGGATTCTAAGCATATTGTTTCAGGCACATGAGCAAGAAATAATTACGGTTGCAAAGGAACAGGCATCCCGTTGTTAAACATAAATGCAGTTATATATCATGAAGGCCAGGTATGACTAGTTTTTTATACAATTCAGGCTATAAACACCAACCCACCTGCCAAGACTGCAAAGACTTTAAAGTGAATTCTGCCACCAACTGTATCCAATCACTGTAGCCTTCCACGTTCACAAGCTCTGACAACTGCAGTAAATTTTATGTGTTTCAAAAGGAGTCAGGTTTATGGAATGCATAATTAAAAAGCATCATGCAAAACTATGAACATATGCCAGCAAATCCATCTCATGCACATGCACAAGTATGCAGCTATACAACATCAAGTGGCAGTCTCTACAGACACCTGAGTGTGTCCACGCAAACAAACCTATAAGTTGAAGACCAATAGCATGGGAAAATGCATAACAAGAAAACAAAACATAGGACAAGTAAGAGACTGATTTTAAAAATGTTATAATACAATAAATTACCTGATAATTCACTCTGAAACGTCCAAGAAGACGACAATACTCATGATAATTATCATGATCAGCAAGACCTAATAACAACAATATCACGCCACAATCAGTGAAAGAGAAGCAAACTGGGGGGATGGACAACACGTGTAAAATTTGAGATAAGAAAATGGCTAGCTGATGGCTACAAAAACAGAATTAAGGTTTGGAAAAACCAGCACAACTAAATTACCACATTCCTGTACCATTTACACACCTGAATTGACACATTGATTCCTGGGACTCAAAATTCGTTTAGAATTAAAAGTGAAAGCAGTAAAAGACAACAGAACTGTTTAACAAGTATTCACTAAGCAAGATTAAAATCTAAAGACAAAAAGATTGAAAACACTTAATACCAACATAGTTACAGAAATTCCTCTCAAGAAGTCCACATGCCATTTAAAGCATGCTTTAACTTGGACTAATACAAATTCACATCATAATTCATATAGGTGTGTCTAAGTTTACGCATGCAATGACCAAATAGTGGCTAAACCTTTAACTGATGCGATCCAAGCAACACCAAGAGATCCATTAGAGGTTATGGTTCGTGCAGTGAAAAGACTTAGGGCTAAAAGGTTCAAAGAGGTTTTCAATAGACTTCTTCAATGGGCTAGGGTGAACTTCAAGAAAATATTAAATAATAAAAAACAAGCCTTGATTAATTTAATCCATGTTCAAGAAGGATTTGTAGGTGGGCATTCCGACATTACAAAAAGATTGGAATAAGAAGATTCAAATTTGTTAGTTTTGACCTTTCACTACTGTTTTGGTCATAATTAGAGTTACATAAGGAATTTTAATATGATTCTAGATGCATTGGAAAATAGACATCCATATCTTTCCAGTGATATATGGCATGCTTTCTAATTCATTATGACAAGAGAAACATGCATTTTAAGTTGAGCTTCGATTATGCCAGTAAATTACGAAAACGACTTTAGACTTATTTAAATTAGTTGAGCTATAACTTTAGTTCTCTAAGGCAGGTTCTTGTTGGATCAAGTTGCAAACCATTCAAATTTGATTTTAGCATATCTTGGAAAATGTACGCATCATTAACAGCGGTCAATTTTCCACACTAAAACTTATTCTCAACAATGAAGAGAGGGAAAACAAAAATAGAAACCCACACAGAAATGCATGGAATTATATTGAATTTTTTAAAGATAAAACAAACTTATATTGTGATATCCTCCAAATAAATACAAAATCTTAGTGGAGAATAAGAAATCCTCCAGAGAGAAGACACCACACAAAAAAAAGGAGGTAACAGCAAAGAAACCAAAACCAACAAAATAATAGGAAATCCTTCAAAGAGAAGACACCCAAAAAAAAAAAAAAAAAAGAGGAGGTAACAGCAAAGGAACCAAAACCAACGAAATGAATATGCATTATATTTGAATAACCATTTGGTAAAATTGAATGATAATACTAAAAGGAAAAAGAAGAAGGTAACATCACCTCGTCCTGTTTGTAGAATTTCCTTGGTTCCTGTCATCAAATGGGCCAAAAACTTGGAACGGGCAGCATCATTTGTGAACAAAGAGCGACGTACTGATGCTAATCGAACCAGGCATTCCAGAGCCTAGAAACAAAACCAATAAGAACCCAGAGCAGTGAGGAGTAAAGCAGCAAACAGACACCTAAATCCACATCTCAAAGAGAAAAATAATGAATAACCAGAAAAAAATTAAGACTAAATTTAACATCCAACAAAAACAAGACTAATTATGAGGTAAAAAATATGTCCATTGTTCAGTTACATTTACATACACGACAGCATCTTTCAGTTTATTTACATCCAACATTTTTTTTTTATCATTGGAAGTGTAAAATACCATTAAAAAAAGCACTATAAGTACCAATACTTTATAGAATGAGATGAACTACATGCAAAAACTCCAATATGCACCATGTACAAAGTTACAAAACTACTAAACGATCAGCATGGTTAAGATGTCCTCCTAATTAGCAAAATTTGTAATGTTTGCCAACAATTTATAGGCTTACGTCCAAACATTAAGCAAAGATTCTTCCCTCAGAGCTCTTTTGCTTCCATAAGCAAAAAAAAAAAATTGACTAAAGAAGGATGCATTATTAGCATGGGAAGAATGCACAAGATGAGATAAAAATAAGAGATCCTCCAAAGTAACAAAGAAGATCAAGAAACCAAACTCAATATAGAATAGACACCAATCCTGCAATATACTAGCAAGAACAGCACCCTTGAAAGCCCCGAAAAGATGCAAGGAACATAACTAATCCTTAAATTTTAGCATTCCGATAACAGATGAAGCCGCGCCATAAAATCTTCCTCCAAGACACAAAGGAAGTCAACAAATCCACCATCCTACTTGGAATTCACCTCAAAACCAAATAATATGATTTCTTCCACAAAAATAGCCAACATGCAAACCCACATTCATTTTTGTGTAGAAATAAAAAAAATGACATGACCTCCATGCATTTAACTCCACCATGACCCACAAGAAACCCATAGCTCTACACACCAAGACCCAAAAGATCCTAACATACAAACATTAACAAATTCAAGATCTTCCTCACAAAGATTGATTCAATGTACCAAGATTTTAAACTCTTAGCATAGACTACTAGCTAAAAAGAACGATGCTAATGCATAATGAAGCAGAAAAGGAAGAATATTACAGGAGCTTTACGGATCACGGTCAATACTCTAACAATGAATCATAAAAATTTATGGTGTGTGTATCATAGGAAAAGAAGCAACACATCAACTAACCTCTTTTGAACGAGGAGATGTTGTAATGGCATAATAATCAAAAAAGATCTGCAAAGTTGAAAGATCCTCTAAAACAGGCCTCCAGGATGACGGTATCTACAGAATTGCCATATATTTGATTGTAACAATCCAATCCATAAACAGCATATATAGCACATTCTAGTGTTATGTAATTACAATTTAAAAAATCATACAGTAATAGAATAAGTAATCAAAACCTGAATAGTACCAAACTCCTCTGAACTTTCATCAATTGATGTCCCAACAAAATCAAAAGACAAACATTTTAGCGAAAGAGAAAGTGCCAACTCTTGCAATCGACTCGTAACTGTACCAGAAATAATGCAAAATATCAGAATGACTAATAATGAAATTAGCTATAACTGGCACACAGTTGATTGGTGGGGGGGCATAGGAAACATTAAACCATTACCGTCATTTTTCAGTTGACTCAATGATGTTAGAGAAATTTGGAATATTTGAAAAAGCGACTGGTCCCTAAAGGAGCAAGCTACCCTTCGATGATTTGTTGAAGGCAACCCTGAATTTGACTGAGAATTTGCACAGTAAGAAATACACAAGCAAATATCAGTAATCAGACAACACCACAATGGTAGTGGTCGTGATGATGAACACTACTAACAATGAAAACAACAGCTAAGTGATAGAAAAGAGAGGAGATACGAGTAAAAAGTTCATATTCAAACTGCAAAAGTAAGATATTTATGTCTTGTTCTAGTGGTGAAGCTGATCTATGAAAACCATCACATAGCATATTGTAGAAAGGAGTTTTACAAGGAATGAACAAGTGAGATTTTCTAAAGAATCTGTTAAGTACTAGAAATAAGAACTACAATAAAACTCTAAGCTTGGAGATGTCAGGTCTTTCATTCACTTCAAGTATACATGAGGTTTATTAGTTATCTACATACAATGCAATATTAAATACAAGTACTTGAAATGACAACATTCACTTGTCCCCAAAACAATGTTGTATAGAGTGTTTCAAAGTCGAAATGTAGTTGCGTTACTCCATTTTTTTAACCAAGTGGATGAAGCATGAAGCTCCACTTTGAAGCATGATGCAAGATACTAAAACTTACCCTCATATTTCTTCTTCTACCTTTTCTTTTCTTTCTTTCTTTCTTTCTTTCTTTCTTTCTTTCTTTTTTTTTGAGAACCTTACCCTCATATTTTTATTAAAGATGTTGGAGGCTTAAAAGCTTATGGGGCCTCCTCATATCCAATGAATCATTAAACCCTAGGAAATCATCCCAAGAACAAGAAGTAATTTTATTTTTTTAGCACAAGAAAACAGCTAGAATCATAGTATTGAGAAACTTTGAAAAAGTGTAAGAAACTAGCCTGGTTCATTTCAGACACAAGTTGATTCAGTATCTTCAAACCAATTTCATAGTGCTCCTTAGATGCCTGTTTAAAGAAGAGAAGTAAATAATAATTACAACAATGACAATGATAAATCTTTCCACACACACCTCATCAATAACAGTGTGCTTCGAAAAGCCATAATCAATAACTGCATAATATAGAACAAAAGAATCAATATAAAGTGTAAGAGAAACAGTAATGGAACAATTTAAAATCTTCATAAGCTGCATATAGAAATTAGTTTGCTAGATAGAAAAGGGGCACTTGGCAATTCAGGGGTCAATGCTAATTAAGAAGGAAAAGACAGTCCAATATGGGATAGGATGAGAAGAACATATTTAAAACAGCAAAGCCATGTGCATTATTAACCATAAAGTATGACTTAAGCTTGCAATTAGAAAAAAAAAATTAATCAACTTCATCTGATATTTATTCTTTATTTTTTCCAAAATACTGAAGATGGCCATTTGGACTAGCGCAATCAAATTTTTTTAAAAAAATTCAGGACAGGAACTACACTTTAACATGAGCAGGCCATGGGAACCTCCAAAATTTTAAAAACTTTACAGTTTTGTCCTTACAAATTGAAAACTTCTTAATTATATAAAAGTTGAGGTTTATCTCATAAAAAATACAAAATTTGATTTAGTATTAAATCACATTCCAATTTAGGAGCAAAGACATTAACAGTAACAAGACCTCGTCAAAGATAAAGATATGAATTGCTTTACCATCTAATACTCCCGTAACAAGTAAGTACACACCAAAATTCGAAAAGGAAAAAAATAAAATACAACAACGAAAAACTTGCATAGGTATCATCCACACCCCAAGCATTCCCCAAGAATATAAAAATAGCCATATTGGCTCAAGAAACATGTATTGCATACTGAAAACATGGAAACAAAATAATTGTTTTATCTTAAATTGCTTTCCCATTTTAGGGGCGAAGTTATCCTTAGCAGCGGCAACTTGGTGACGTAAAGCTACAAGATGGTTTTGCTAAAAATTTGTCAATTTAGGAGGAAAAAAAATTATCGTTGCATGGCGTCAGCAAGGGTAAAGCTACAATTTGGTTTTGCTTACACATGCCCACTTAGTAGCAAAGAAATCATCAAGGCAACACATCGACAAGGGTAAAGCTGCGAGCTAGTTTGGAATAATTCTTGACAACTCAGTAGCAAAGAAATTATCATAGCAACACATCAGCAAGGGTAAAGCTGCGAGTTGATCTTGCTTGTTACATTCCGATTTAGGAGCAAAGAAATTATCATAGCAACACCTCAGAAAGGCCAAAGCTACGAGCTGGTTTTGCTTCTTTAATATTACCAAAAGGAGTAACTATGCATCAAAATTCAAAAAGCAACCAAAATTAAATATACCTACGAAGAATTCACATCGGTACCATCAAAACCTCTAGCACTTCATAAAAAAATAATAATAATAACCATATATGAAACCTTTAAGATCCATAAAACACGTGAGCGCGAAATAACACGCAGAAATGCACAACACGAGAAACATCCAACCTGACTCAAGAAATCAGTAGCCTCCTTTACCACTTCTCTAAATCTATCATCATCAAACCATCCAAACTTCGTAACACGACAGAGAAGTTGAATCAAAGACGCATTAACAAACTGTGGTAACGGTCCTCTCGTAGCCAAATAGTTAATCAAGTAATTCCCTGCCACAAAACAAACACAAAAAAATCAGTACACCACGAAATCAATTAAAAAAAAAGGCACACACACACAAAACTGAAACAACAATAAAATAAAATATTACTGATATCAAGACGGAGCTGTAAAGAGAGGCTATGATCAGTGACTTGTTTCAACAAACTAGAACTGGCAAGCATCAACGAGTAAGGCGTAGACGCATTGTCAAGAATGTACTGGCATTGCGAAATGTAATCGGTATTAACCGAAAAGCATTTCAATGCATTCTCCGCGTGTGCTCTCTCTGCAGAATCTTGCGAATTGTATAGCCTCTCGCACAATGCTTCTAGTTGCGCTAAACTCTCCATCGATAAAAACCAAACCCTAAACACCATCATCAAAACATAAACGCGTTAACTAATCAAGAACTAACCAAAAAATCCAAAAAAAAAATCAATAATAGCTGAAATCGGTCAATACAAGAATCAAGAAAAATAAATTGCTTGATTGCGCGGAAAAAAGTGAAAGTTAGGGTTCGAATAATCAGTGAAGTAAGCGATTTGAAGAGGAAAAAAATAGCTTACGGGATATTTATTGAGGAGAGAAAAAATGGACAGAGAGAGGATTTTGTGATTACCAGATGGATCTGAGATCTATAAAAAATGGTGTTTTCAGTGTCTTTTATGATCAAGATTGTGGTTTCCTTTTGTGATGAAGAGAGAATCCGATTTTTTTTTTATTTTTTTTTATTTTTGTTGCTTAGGGGGTGACTCCTACAATGGTGAGCATTGTGGCTTTGTATTTTCTTCTGTTTTTGTTTTACTTTCCTTTTTGGGTTTGTGTGTGCGTTGGTATGTTTGCGTTGTTTCTGAGCCGTTCGATTTGGTTAGTTAGGAGGAGGTGTGTTGGAGTGCACGTAGACTTTACGCGCTTTTTTTTCCCGGAGAATCTTCAGTGACATTCAATTTAATAGCTTTTTGTTATGCATGAGAATTTATAATAAATTAAAGAGAAATATTTTACAAGAAATTAAATTGAATTAAAATTTTAGTGAAGTCAAGCAAAATGCAGCTTCAAGTTCAAGTAGTGTGTTTTTTTTATTTATCTCCGTTATCATCTTATATTTGTGAGCCAATATTAAGTAAAATATTAATGATTTAATATTAATATCGATGATTCTAAGTAAAATGTTAATGGTGTGATGTTTTGTGATTGATTTTGAAAACAAATTTATAAAATAATTGTGTATTTATGATTTATTCCTATATTATATTACCTTAATTAACTATTACTAAGTAAAACACTAAACACGTTGTATTGATTAGTGATATTTTAATGTGAATTATGATTTATTTGTTTAAGATTTCAAAGAATTCAAAAAAAATTTCCTACTTATTTCTTTCATAAGATAAAAATAAAAAGAGTCAATTTTATCATCTAAAATATAAAAATAAATAAATATTGTTTTAATAAATCATTTAACGAGTGTTGTATTTATACACGTGGTAATAATTATTTTTTATTAGAAAATATAGTAAAATAATATTTTTTTTATATTTAAAAAAATATTTTTGATAACTATCTAAAAATATAAAAAAAATATTTTAAAATTTTAAAAAAATTAAATTTTTACAAAACAATTGTTTGGGCCGATCGGCAAAACACCCCTTCTGTAACGGCTGCTTCTACATTCAACAGTCAAGAAAAGAACAGTGTTTTCTTTCATGGGTTGTGCGAGTTGAACTCTTGGATAATAGAATGCTTTGATTTCACCATCTTTTATTCTTTTTTTTTTATTTGATTTTCTATGAAATGTGAAAAACTGAAGATAGAACCGTTAAAAAAAGAAAAAAAAAAACCTCTGCTGATATTCTAATAAATTAATTAACACTTGTAGCAATAAAGTCAGGATTAATGATTAAATTAAAATATCTAGCTTGCATGTGATATTAACGGTTAGATTAAAATGAATCTACGAAAAGGGATATCAGTCAAAATAGCATCGAGATTGAAATTGAAAAATAAAATAAAATAGAGGGTTACAGTTAAAATAGCCTATAATTTACGAGTTTCAGTATAGTATGTGGATGAAATTCAAACAAATTAGGTGTTTTAAAGTTTTTTTTTAATAAAAGAATTATGTTTTTCAACTGGAAACATATTTTGCATGCGTAGACAAGCTCGTTGATTAAAGTTATTTCTTTCATGCTGGTCACAATCTTCCCTGGGGTAGTCGCCAGCTCACCCATGTCGCCAAAACCTTTCCACGTGATGCATTAACACTTTCTTGTTTTTTTTTTTTTTAAAATGTGTTTTTTTTTAATAAAATAAAAATTATCCTTTTTATTTTAAATTAATTTTTTATGTTTTCATGTATTTTAATGTATTGATATTAAAAATATTATTTTAAAAAATATTATATAAATATATTTTTAAATAAAAAATATTTAGAAAAATAACTATTATCACAAGCACCCTTAAAACTACAAATAAATATGAATTAGCTTTTGGACATGATTACATAATTTTGTTCGTTAAGTGTGAGTATCCAGTTTACACACATTTTGACTAATCTTTTGAGATTATTAAGTTAACCATCATGAACAAAAAATTTAATTTTTTTTGTTAAAAATTAATTTTTATATGTTTTTGATCGTTTTGATGTACTGATTTAAAAAATAATTTTAAAAAAAATTATTTTGATGGATTTTAGCATAAAAACTATTTTAAAAAACAATAATAACCACACTTTTAAATAAACCTCGTATAAGTCCCTAATAATTATAAAATTTATAGCACAAACGGGTAAACCCTAAAAAAAACACCCAAAGAGTAACCTTTAAAATTCACATGATCCCATATTTATCATTACTTCATGTTGTTCTCGTCAAGTTACCAGCACGTCAACATTAAGAAATGAAAAGGTATCCATGCTCAACATTAAGAATACGGTCCGAGTTTTCCCTTCACTCGGCATGCTAACTTCAAGGATCGGTAAATCACACAACCCAATCACTGTCCTTGCTCCCATTAAAAGCTTCCGCTGCCCATGATCAGGACCGGTTTTGGTTGACTTTTATCCTTAAAATCCAGTTGACTCGACAATCGCAAGCCAACTCGAACCCAATTTATGAATCCCATTTCCCCTACTGCATGATCCCACAACAAATAGAAAAATAAAACAAGAAACTATAGTATAGAAGTTCCGTGAAATGCTAAGAGTAAAATAACATGTAAAATAATTCCTCAAACAATAACTCGATAGAAATCCTCAAAATAAAAAAGTTTATACTAGCTTCGGTGTCTATGCTTCGCCGTGAAGTCATATTATTTTCTTTTTCATAAAAAATAATGTTCAAAACACGTCAGAAATCCTCAAGACGGAGAAGTTTATATAATGCATGAAAATAATCTCGGGCCTGGGCCAAGTGCTGGGTGGGTTAGGCCCGTACACAAAAATGGATTTTGTCTAGTCTCTGGCCATAAGCCCATGAAAAATACCCGCAAACAAAATAGGTTTTGATCTCTTTCAACCTCAACTCATAATGGAAAAAAAAAATCGTTTGACAAGTTGAATAACTTTTATTTTTTTGACTATCTTATATATATATATATATATATATATATATATATATATATATAGTTGTGTTTTAAACATTGGTTTTATAAAAACTAAAATATTTTTTTTTATTAATAAAAACCTGCTTTTCTTTAACTAAATATATTTTTTTATTAGTGCGAGGGAGCCTAAAGGAAAGGGAAAGTGTATGAATCCATGAGCATATATACGCATATGTGATAAAGCAAGAAGCTCCTTCCAATCCATGAGCACGCAAGAATTGAGCACTGCGACAAACTGACAAGGCTCCCTGAAAACGTCGGATTAAGAGGAGTGCATGCGTTCCTGGCATTTGCTTACGTAAGTTGCTTCCAAGTTGGGTGAGACAGGGACGAACACAACGCGTCTGGGAAATTAAAGATAACGAAACGTATGGATTTTCACCACGAGAAGCTTGCAATGACAGGGATCCAGTATCTATCAAAGCTGATTAAGCATGTTGTCTTTGATAAATAAAAAATAATAATAAAAAAAAACCTCTGCTTTTCAAATTCCTATAGTCGTATGTGCTAGCTAGCTAGATGTTGTTGTCTAATGTTGATGACCAATAGCATAGTTGCTAGAGTTAATCCGGAAACTTTTTTTTTTTTTTTGAATGAAAATCTAATGTACACAAGTGATACATGAGTTTCTAGAACAACAGTTTTTATTAAAATAACTTGAAAAAATCAATCAGTTTTTATAAAGTCAATATCAAATTCAATTCAACTGAAAACTTATCTTATATTAACTTGTTAAGTTTGATTCAATTAGAAACTTATCTTATATTATGTTTTAGATTTTTAATTTTCTGTATCAACTCGTAAAGCCGAAGCCGAGCCGAGTTTAAAGGGAATGCTAAAGACTTTGTTTTTTTTTTTTTTTGCATTTCTGTATATACACGAAGGTTAGCCGCTTTGTTTTGTGATGGCAAGTTTTGTATAACTGCAGGAAAAGTCCAAAGGAAACTATATAATTCATGCATGAAAGCATCACTTTTCTTTCTCTCCTCTTTATTGTTCTTTGCTCGCTCTTTCTTTTCTGTTGATATCATATCATGTTCTTCCCCCCCATGTTGCATAGAATTGCTCCACAAAAATGGAAAAAGACAGAAAGCTGTTTGGTTAACGAGAATGAGTTAAAAGAAAATGGATATAAACATCAAGAACACTCACATTTCGTTGTGGATTCGCAATGAAACGTTGCATGAAATTTTCATTTTACACAGCTCGATCCTCTTTCAATTCTTTCAAAGTCACCGGAACCTCTTCACGTCGAGAGAGATTTATTGACGGCGAGCACCGATTGTGAGGATACTATCAATATTCAGCAACCATCAGTTTGTGCTCAGGCAAAGACATACAGAGGGTCCATGCATGATTTCATGAGGGAAGCTGAGAGACAGACAACGATGGAATCCTCAGAATTTTCTTTCTTCCAAAGCTTTATTTTTGGCTTAGATGACATCATTGGATCATCCAGATTGACAAGAAGATATATATATATATAGCCTCAAATGACATCCAAGACAAATAAAAAAGGATTACGTTTAAAAAAATAAAAAAAAATGGAGCAAAACAATTATATGGTATTAGAGACAGGTAGAAAACACCCGGATTAATTTTTAGATGTCTAGTGGTGGCCAGTAGCTCTATTTATTAGTAAAACATTCATTTCTCTCGATAATGTAAACACTATTATTTATTAAATTTATTTTAAAAGGTTTTTGAGAATATAATAATAATTGTTTTTTAAATGTTTTTTATTTGAAATATATTAAAATAATTTTTTTAGTTTTTTACAAATTATTTTTGACAACAATACATCAAAATAATTTAAAAGTAATAAAAAAAATTTAATTTAAAAAATTTTAATTTTTTTAAAAAAATATTTTTATAATAGAAAAATAAACATAATCTTAATTTATACAAATCCATACGATAAACCTTGATCAAAAACTCTTTATGATTAAAAAAATTCATTATTTTTTTTTATTTTCAAATTAAGGGAGTGAAAAAAAAAACAAACTTTATCAGTGGCAGATTATAAGTCAAGTCTCTACACACACATATAGAGATTTAACTCATTTAAGTTGACTAAAAAAGTTTAATTTCGGGCCTTTGGCATGTGGAAATTAATTTAAAATACCATTTTATGTGGGTGTATATATATCACGTAGAAAAGATAGAATAAAATAAACGGTTACTTTTTTACCCCTCATAAAATAATATTAGTTGGAAGTAAACTGGAGAGAAAATATTGTGCCGTGACAAAATAAATTGAGGCAGTTGAGATATATTATTCATATATTTCTTGTTTTAAAATAATAAAAAACTATTTTAAAATTAATTTTGAGATATTTGTTTGCTTTCGTAGTCAAGTATATTTCTGCTTTTTATATTAGTTTTCTTTATCTCAAAAGGTTAATCAAATACAATACAATGTAATAAAGAAGCCTAATTAGATTATTTTTTTTAATACATATTTGATAATTTCACCTATCTCATTTTCAATTTTAAAATTTAAATACAATCCTTTGAATTTAAATTTTAAATTTCAAGAAAATAAACAAAATAAATTTTTAAGTTGTAAGATTTATTCTTTATTATTTTAATAATTCTTTTAAAAACAAAATAATAATAATTTATTTTTATCTTATTTTTGATGATATAATTAAATATTAAAAAGTATTTTTCAATTTATTTTTTATTATACTAATAAATATTAAAAAATATTTTTTTTACAGCAAATAAATAAAGTAAATGTTATCTCCTTAATTAAACAAGATAGTAGTGATAATTAATGCTTCAAATCATTAATAATTAATTCTAGGTGGAGCTTTATCCATCACTCTCTCCCCTAGTTTGCCTCTCCTTTGACCACCCATTTCCCAACTCAATTTCATTCTCTAAGAATCTCAAATTTTACCTCTCTCTCTTTCTCTCTCTCAAAATTTCCCATTTTGCACCCTCGTTTTCTCTGGTATTTCTTTGTGTGAGTGTTTCCAATCTGCGCCTCTCAATTGTTTTGCTCTTTTTATGCACAGATCTTATTTGTCCCCTGCACGAATCAAGGTCAAGATCGTTTCTTTTATTTCCTTTAGATTTATTTTTTTATCGAGCTTAGTTTCCTCTGTTTTGAAAAAAAAAAGAGATCAAATTTTGAGCTTAAATATCACTGTTTTTAGCTCTTTTCTTTCAATTTTTTATTTGGAAAAAAATAGGGTTTTGGTGTTGCCAATTTGGGTTTTGTTGTTTGAATTTAGCAATTTGAGCTGATTCTAGTTACAGTGTATATTGGTATCTGGATATTGATCAATGCATTAAAGTTTGGCTCTTTCCTTGTTGTGTTTTTCAGGTATTCAATTTTTTCCTCTATCATCAGCTTTTACTTCATTCAGGAATAGTCTCTGAGCTCTTTCAAAGCTCCAATTTTGGTGACTCAAAGCTCTAAGCTTTGTGCCGGGCATCTTGGTCCGATTCAGGTATTTAATGCTCTTGTTGGATTCTTTTGTTTCCTTTCTTTTTTTTGCTTGATATGTGCTGATTAAGGAAAAAGTTTCAATTTTTATGTTTCTATTGATAGTCTGGGTGAGTAGTATATTCTGTTAAATGTAGCATGGCGTGATTCATTTTTTAGCTAATTTTATTTTTGTAGAATTGATGTTGAGTATTATTGCAACAAATGACAATAGGGTTTCCTTTTATGGACTTTTATAGTTGGCGAACAAAAATGAACTGTGTGCAGTAAGTATGTTTACTTTTTCATGATTTTATAAATGGGTTTGGTTGTAGTATTTAATTCAAGTGGGGGGCTAGCCATTTTTCGTTTGTTGGCTTCCAGATTTTGTTAAAACATGTAAATAAATAGAGGGAAGATTTTAGCCCCCCCCCCCCCCCCCCCCCCCCGGGGCTTTTCTTTTTGGTTTCTACCATTTTTTTTTTAAAGTTCATCATGACTAGACACTCACATGTTTGCTAAGCTTTTGTTCCGTGCACGAGTGCTTAGTGTTACTGTCTGACCTTTCTGTGCATTGTCCCAATTTGTTTTGCTTCTACAATAGCTTAAATAATTTTTTCCCACCACATGCGTTGACTGGATTTAGATTTTATTAGTGTGAAGCATATTTTCACCCCACTAGTAGAACAAAAGGCACTGCCTTTTTCAATTACTTGTTTAATTTTGTTTCTGCATCTTCTTTTTGGTTCAGGTTCTCATCGTATGACAAGTGAGATTGAGGATGGCATTGTCTCCAATAATCAAATTGAGTCGCCATTGGGTGAGGAAGGCAATTATTGTGGAAGTGCAAATGGAGGAGTTATTCTTAAGAAAGGGCCATGGACTTCTGCCGAAGATGCAATTTTGATAGAATATGTGAAGAAGCATGGGGAGGGGAACTGGAATGCTGTTCAGAAGCACTCAGGGCTTTTCCGCTGTGGCAAAAGCTGCAGATTGCGATGGGCCAATCACCTAAGGCCTAATCTAAAGAAAGGAGCATTTACCCAAGAAGAAGAACAGCTAATCATTGAACTTCATGCAAAGATGGGAAACAAATGGGCACGAATGGCTGCACATGTAAGTTTATAATTATTGCTGTTGGGTATCCGTGCTGCACTGCGACCCTCTTTTCTTTGTATTTTGCTTTCATATGAATATTAGCAGGAAAATATGAGCTAAAAGCAGTACAGACCATAATTGAAACAATGTTACACGCTCTAGGTTTGTAGTTACATTTGACAATCTCATATGAAAGATCAGATAGTTTAATCTTTTTCTTCACAAAGTGTAGCCCTTTAAATTGCAAAGATGAGAATTCTCAAGGATCTGTCTTTTGTGGCCATTATTGGGGGATATGATTACTCTTTTGGCTTCTTTATGGTCTACTGCATCTGAGGATTTTATTTTTCATGTATTAAGTTTTTATATTTCATCAACGATTACAAAAAGACAGCACATCAATCTGCAAATCCTTGTAATGTCAAGGAGCTCTTCACTTGGGTGATAGATTCTGATTATCTGCAGTCAGGGCCTAAATTGGTTGTTGTGGATTTTTCAGCATCCATTCATGTTTACAGGTTGAATATGTTGTGTGTAGATTTGTTGCAGTAATGTTATTAATGAAAATTTTGTATCTCTGGCTAGTTTGCACATGACAAATCATGGTGGGCTGTTGTTGGTTTCAAGGTCTCCTAAGTTAGTATTCTGAAAAAAAAATTGTAGCTTCTTAACCTGTGCTAATTTTTTCTTTCTTTTGCTCCTTTCAGTTGCCTGGACGTACAGACAATGAGATAAAGAATTACTGGAATACTAGAATTAAGAGGCATCAACGGGCTGGCTTACCACTTTATCCACCTGAAGCCTCTTTGCAAGTGTTGCAGGAGAGTCAACGATGCTTGAACATTGACAGAATCGAGATTCAGAATAAAAGTCAACATGATACCTTGCAGAGCAACAGTTATGGGATACCCAATGTCATGTTTGACAATTTAACGCCCAACCAAAGCATCTTACCTTATGTTCCTGAACTTCCTGATATTACTGCAAGCAGCGTGCTGATGAAAGGTCTGAGCTCTTTTCAATATGGAAGCTTCATGTCACCAATAATGCACCGCCAGAAGCGTCTTCGAGAGGCAACAACCTTATTATCCAGTTTCGGTGGTGGCATGAAAAATGAGTTCCATTTGTTTGACCAGTTTCAGGATGTTGACAAAGCTGCTCAATCCTTTGGATTACCTTTTCCATTTGATTATGATTCTACCACCAAGAACCCAGAGTTTTTTGGTGAAAATCAGGGTAGCCATACCCTTGCTAATGGCAATTTCTCTGCTTCTAAGCCCACTTCTGAGGCTGTGAAGTTGGAGCTCCCTTCACTCCAATATGCAGAAACTGATTTAGGTGGCTGGGGGCCATCTTGTTCCCCATCACCTTTAATCGAGTCTGTTGATACTTTTATCCAATCTCCCCCTACTGGGACAGTTGTGTCTGATTGTCCATCACCACGTAATAGTGGCCTATTGGATGCTTTACTTCATGAGGCCAAAACTTTAAGCAGTGCAAAGAATCAATTATCTGATAAGAGTTCAAATTCATCCACTGTTACTCCTGGTGATAATGCAGACAGTTCTGCCCTTAATATTTGTGAGACGGAATGGGAAGACTATGGTCACCCCATTTCTCCTTTGGGTCATACTGCAACTTCCCTTTTCAGCGAGTGCACTCCCATCAGTGCCAGTGAAAGTTCTTTTGATGAATCACCATCTTCCGAGACCTTTACTGGTAAGCATCTTTTTCACTCAAGGATGATAGTCATAATCTATTTGTTCGAAGCAATGTCATGGGTTCCTCCAGTTATCTTTTATATTATACTATCAAGCTTGTTGAATGTTCCCAAAAAAAAAAAAATTGTATCTTAACTATTTATCATTCTTAAATCCGTTGTTGTTTTCCAGTTATTTTCAATCTTCTCCTTCTCCTCATTTTCAAAAGCAAGACCCTCTTCAAATAATTTTCCTGGTTTTCCATTACAGGATCTAAACGTAAATTTGGACGTTCCGCAGAGTGCCATGTGAAATCAGAACCTGTTGATCAGACTTGGACTGCAGATAGAGAAAAAGAATCCTCTACCTGGTTGGATATTACTTCCCCTGATGCCTTACTTGATTCAGGTTGGCTTGAACATGATTCTGCTCATGGAAAGGACCAAGTGATTGTGACTGATGCCATGGCAACCCTTCTTTGTGATGATTCGAGTAGTGAGTACAAGCAGATGGCTGCTGGAGCATCTGTAAATCACGGATGGGGACATGGTTCTTGTTCATGGAACAACATGCCTGCTGTCTATCAAATGCATGAACTCCCTTGAA
Source organism: Populus tomentosa (assembly GCA_018804465.1). Taxonomy (NCBI): domain Eukaryota; kingdom Viridiplantae; phylum Streptophyta; class Magnoliopsida; order Malpighiales; family Salicaceae; genus Populus; species Populus tomentosa. Next base: position 2,768,473 of record CM031969.1, on the reverse strand, counting down.
GTTTGAAGTCTGGCTATCCATTTTGATGATGTTGCTGCTTCATTCATGTCGATGATTTCTACGATCTAGGTAGTCACTTGGTCTGAGTACCTATTGAACCTAGAAAAGTACAACCAGACTCTTATGGTATGTTTCAGTCAGGGTTATTTCGTTTCTGGTTTCATTAAACAAGGCAGTGCATGTATGCCTATATCAAAACTTAGACAAAGTATACAAAATGCATTATGGCTTTTGCTAACTTTGTAGAGTAACATGCACGTTCAGCTCAATGATTTTGGTTATTAGATGGACTTGATTTGGTTCCACTGATTTGAATGGTTTTTGCTCTGATTCAACCTATTTTCTGCTGCATGTTGAAGAGGTGTGCTCTGTATGCAATCTCCTTCTGAATTTTCAATTCATGTATTATTACATCTTTGTATAAGCGAGTATTTTGTACTTCAACTTCCATATTCTTATCTCCTTTAACCACATGAGAAATAAATAAAATTGATGTAGGACAGAATAATATGAAGGTATAAAGAAGTAGAATTCCCTATAGAAATAGGAAAATTGAGAATGGAGAAAGAAACCTTATAGAAGAGGGTGAATCCCTGTAGAAGAGGCCCGAGGAATTGAAAGAAAACCCTATAGCAGAGACTTCAAATAATCAGAAGAGGCATTCTTAGCTCTCAAATCTTAATTCATCATCGGAGTTGTCTCCATTCTGCATAAGATTTGGTGTTTATAATATAGATATAATTAAACACTAGTGTCTTAAACTATATAGAAATTAAAAATGCTAATAAATATATCTTTTATAATAAAAATAATAACAACAAATTCCTAAAAAATTAACTAAATAATAATAAAACTCTAAACTTAATAAATTACAAGTTATATTATGTTTGGGAGTGTGATTGTAGTTGTTTTTTAAAGTGCTTTTTATTTAGAAATATATCAAAATATTTTTTTTTTATTTTTTAAAAATTATTTTTGATATTAGCGTATCAAAATAATTTAAAAACATAAAAAAAAATATTAATTTGAAGTAAAGAAAAAAAATAAAAAAATTTTAATTTTTTTAAAAGCGTTTTTGAAACGTAAAAACAAATAGGGTTAATTTCATATAATCATCAAATAAGGATTTTTTTTTAATTTTATCCTTTAATATTTGATTAATTTTAAATTAGGCTTCATAATTTGTTGCGATTTATTTTTTTTAAGGTTATTGTAATTTCAAATAAATATCTTAATATTTAGTTTGTATTTAATTTTGTAAATGGTTTGATTTTGTTACTTTATAATTAAGTAAAAAATAGTTTTTAAAAAACAAAGTTATTAAATCCAATGGAGTTTATGACCTGATTTATGAGTTTAGCATGTTAAGCGACGAAGCCTAGTTCAACCTGATATGTCATTATCTCAAAATTTAGAAAAAGATGTCATTTTTTTTATGAACCAAACCAAACCATGTATTTTACTAGTCATCTAAGTTGTTTTGCCACTAAATAAACCGGTAAGCAAACAATATTGTTCCTACACTGCGAGGACCTAATAATGCTTCAGTATAGTTTACCATTGATCAATGCTGCCTAAAGTTTTCTATTTGTAAACGTCAATTTGCTTGACTGGCAAAAATGGTCTCAGTTGCATTCTGCTTGGGGTTCTCAGTCACACCATTTCTATTTTGTCCTGTCACAAGCTATAGGTTGCTCTTTCACCGGCTATCCCTCTTAATATTCCAAGCATGTTTGTGAACGCCACCAATCGCCAGTCCACTAAAAAAGACCTCTAATCCTCGCTTTATGCTTCAATTGGAGTGATCAAATCCTCTACGAGGTTATCTGTAAATTCTAAACCCAACATGCTCATCTAGTGTTATTAAACTCGGTTCGGCTAAATGTGTCACGTTAGTGACTCGTCGATCCAAGAACTAAACCAAATCAGGTTTTAAATTAAACCTAATGAATAATATTTTAATGGCCTGTATCAACCTGTGCAGCAGCATTTTCTTCTTGGTCTGGTCAAAGGCGTGCCATTGGTGCTGGGAAATCATGCAGGGATTAAAAGATGCATGTGAAAACACATTACAAGATTTAAAACTTTAAAACCTAATCCAACAAAAAACAGTTACTGTCATGTTACAAATTAATAACATGTAACAAGATAATCAACATGCATGGATTATCACAAGAAGCTGAAACCATTGGACAAAGTACCTAGCTAACCATCTCTCTATGAAGTGCTTCACCTCGACCTTAAGATGATCCACCGCAGTGCTTGATCTTCTTGAGGAAACGGCTAATATTGGAGGTGATGGTGAGAGTTTACCGGGGGTGATGATGGAAGTCTTAAGACTCATGTCACCCATGCTACTGGTCGACATGCTGTCCGCAGTAAAGCTTCTAGACAGGTTTCGGCAGTAGAACTTGTATCGAAATAATCTTGTGATTCATAGGAGTAGCCTGCACTGCTTGGCGAATCTGACTTTGCAGGGATTAGCTCTCCAAAACTGCAGGTTGAGTTGCTTTCTATTATGTAGTTTAGGGCATAAACCACCTGTCATGTTGTTGAACGTCAAATGAGCACATTAAAACCCAGAACCAGAGTGAGAGAGAGGAGGGGGGGGGGGGATGTGTTGTTCAGCCATGGAGGCCTTAACCAACGGAAGCATCTAATATAAAGCTGGGCTCAGTCATGGAAAATAAGGTAGCATACAACATACAAAATTTCAACGGGTAATGATATAAAACCATTTTCTAAGGCCTCATTCAATAGTTTAAGCTTAGGTTTGATGGTTGTTAGTGATAATCTCAAAACCTTTTCGACTAACCAGTCGGGTACATAATGTAAAAGCTTTGCCACATAGCTTAAGGACAAGCCCGTGTCGTGATTGATCACAAAAGTCTGCCAATGCCTGTGCTTGGAGACTTAAAGATGAATTTGAAATGCCTGCCTAGTCACATTTTCATGTCTTTAAACTTACGATGAACTTGTGGGATCTTTGTCCCATGATATGAAACATTGCTGTTCCAGTTTACCGATTAAGAGAAGTTACCCTAGTCATAGTTAATCGCTTCTGAGGATCCTTGCTGAGGCATTTTTCTGCTACTCGAACCATCCAAAAGAGTTGATGGACATCGTGGGACTCTAAGATCCTCTCGTCAATTAAATCTGGGTAGTTTCTTTCTTTCAGCAGTGGCCTTGCCTGTAAGCAAAAATGAAATGATATGAGTAAGCCTTGAAAGGTATAAGAGCAACTAATAGAAGGCCCTCATGTTTCCAGTTTTCATGCTTGTGAGTGTGAGTGATGGAAGAATAACAGACGGATGCAATGCCTTCAGTCGATAGAGCATGGAGGCTATTTACCCATCCTACAAGACTTTTTCCTGCTAGTTTCTTGTCTGCAGTCTGAAGTCCTGTGATCAGCTGCAATAGCACCACCCGAAAGAATAAACATCGGTCTTGGTTGACACTTTCCCACTTTCTGCATATTCTGGCGCCAAGAATCCAAGAGTTCCAACAACTCTTGTCTCCCAGGACTGCTCTGAATCTTCACATTGAGTTCTTGCAAGACCGAGATCTCCAAGCTAATTCAAGGAAAATGTTAGATGAAGTCTGACGTGGTGAGTTTTTTTGATTATTTATTAATATTGAATAGTTCTTGCATATGATCTGATATTGCTGGACCATTTCTTATGGCAAGTTAAACAATGGCTTAAACATTTCCAGCAAAGACTACAAGACTGATCAGATATTTACTTAATGATTTAATCGTTCTGGAAGCACAAAAGAAATAGGTTTCAAAATTTGAGAACAGTTTCTTAGTATAAGTTCTCCGGCAGCATGATGGTCAGATCAACGATCAATCAGCCTATCAGCCGGCCTGGTTTGGTCTCCCTTCTGTAACGACTTCAGTAGATCAATGCATGGATGGTAAGAAAGCATCCATTTAGAACTGCAAGGTTTTATAATATTACCAGTGCTTCGTGATCATGGGTTATGAGCATGTTGTTTGGCCTCATATCTCTGTGGATAATATTGTTTTCGTGAAGATATTTTAGCCCTCTAGCAGCTCCCAAATTATGACTCACTTGTCAAGGACCACCCATGTGGCCCTGAAATTTTTAGCAGCTTTTAGAGCAAGCTCCTTTGGATTAGGTCCAGCACGCACTTCTACAAGGAACTCAATCTGCCGACGAAAAAGATCCCATCAGTCGTACGAGGAACAAAGGTGAAATATTAGAACTGGTCCTGTAATGAGCTTCATCGTAGGATTTCAGAGCACCATCGACTCTTGAAGTAATTCAAATTATTCTCAAGTTGCCAATAGGCTCTCTAATTTGATAACATTTTACATGGAATAGAAGAGGTTTATATTGGAGCATCAGGTGGAGAAAGATTTTTTTAGAGTTGCTAAAGATCAAAACAACCAAAACTGTTGTATATTGTCAACTCTTCATTTCCATGGACCACTTCCTTCTCCTTCCCTCAGTAAATAATACTGAAGCTAAAACTCTCATATTACCAGAAAAATAGCTTGCCTTATGACTAAGAAACAGGAAAAGCAAATAGAAAACAAGTACCTGTTCCTTTTCACATTGCTTAGCGATTTCTGTAACTTCCACGTTGTTAATGTACTCTTCTTTCCTTTTGGAAACTTCTGCAATGAATTTTGGGTTTACCCCAAACATTGATCTTGATTCCACCTTGAACCTGTATCCCACTGGATAACGAAAGTGACAGAAGAAAAGGAAAGGGAAGATTAATTAGCAAAGTCTATTATACAAGTGCAGGTGTGCAGCTTCTAGGATTAGTATAACCAAAATGTAGGGGCACATTTATATCTCTGAGAATGCTTCAAGGAACCCGTTTAAGAATGAAAAGAAAAGGCACAAATTCTTACACAGGTTTTCACTTTCAGTGAAAGATAACGTACTAGGATTATTAACCTGGTGAAGAGCACCAAAGAGTATAATTGCATCTCCTGGATTAAGTGAAAATCCATGAAGGACCCATCTAATTGCGATCGGATTAATCTCCCGCGTTGCATCTTGGATCACCACTACTCTCTGAACATCTCCAGACATAATTTATCTTGCTGGATAGCTTACTTGGACATTCAGTCAGATAATCGTCCCTTACTCCCTCAACAGCATAACAAAAATATGATTTATAGCAGCGTCTATTTGGTAATTCTGTAGACTTTTCTCCCTGATAAAATGGCTGATTCATAAAAAAAACTGTACAAATACTTACAACGGAACACAATCTGTGCTAAACTATCGTAGTTTACTTAGATTCTGCTTCTTTAGTACTGTGCTAATCAATCTATGTTGGTCCTGGGATGCTGTTCTATGTACTGAATGAGTTAAAATACTTGATGCAAGTTTTGAGCATTATTTATTCTCTTAAGAGTGCTGGAAAGTGGAAACACAATCTGGCCAGTTAAGGCCAGGGACCACGCTAGCAGCAGGAGTATTATTTTCTGCTGCAGCTGCATGTGATGATCTAATTGACAAAAACCACAGAAACAAATCACAGTTTGGAGATTTTATAAAATGGAATCTACTATCAAATACAGTCAAAGGAAACGAAATGGAATTGTAAGAAAATGATGGACAGACAACAAGAACTTGCAATAACCAGATGTTTGTGACTGATGCTGCACCTGAACCAACAAGTTAAAAGTAAGATTCTAGAGGAAAGGAAAGGGTGGGTGGTGACTCCAAGCAAGCCCCTTTATAGTTACTTTGGACACATACTCCGATATCAAAATACAGGTCTGGAAGTTTATCGTTTTGATCTTGATCCCTATGTTTGCCCCTTTGGCCTCAAGCCAGGAAAATGCTGCAATTTTGGCAATCACAAAGCTCGTTCTCGAAGATATCAGCCCTTCTGAGAAAATAATTTGTTTACTATTTTCTTTGTAGATTTAGCTGATAGGGACATTGCAATGGACAAGCCAGACATGATAATGGAAAATTAAAGTACAGCTTTTGTAAAGCTGTTGCAGAAGTCTTAAACTTGGTGGCTGTCCATAGTAATTGTCTTACCGATATCAAGGAGTTGGAAGTGCCGACTTCTTTGATATTGTAATCAGATTCGTGCACAAATAACCATTTGTACTCGTTATGTCTGGAATCTGCAATGACAGGAGTTTTCTCTCCACACTCTGCAGTGAAATATTTAGCCAAGTGAAAGGAGCTCATGTTATTCATCCAGTACACTGAGAGTCTTACTGCTATTTGTTCGTTAGAGCAAACAAGTCAGGGTTTAATATTTATTCTGGTTGCCTTCTCTCTTTCTTTCTTTTTTCCTGTGAAGTTTGCTGGTTTATTAGGGCTGAGTTTTCTGCGTTAATTTAGAAACATGGGCACAGGGTTACTCTCTACAAAATTCTACAACTAGGGTTTTTTCGAGTTTCGCACACCATGATTGATTCCCTCCGGATGCATTCATGAGAAATTCCGATCACACAACCTACCCATGGATCCAAATGCAGAGAGCAAATCCACTTACTAACTCGTCCAGTTGTCCTGACACAGACACCTACGGCAGACACCAGACAAGCTTTATTCTGTTTGCTGAACTCTATGCACGTAGGAATGAAAATCCAACTGATATTCATAAGCACACAGCAAGACATCTGGGAACCATTGATTTGGTCTATACATGGGCTTCTCCGCATCCTTATGACCTTTTCAACTATTACTAGTTTTATAGTTCAAGTTCTTGTCTTACTGTTTTGCAGCCTCAGTTTCCTCATGTTTAGTTTTTGCTTACTAAGGATTCCTAAATGTGTCTTAACTGAGTAAATATCCTTCGATTTCGTTAACTTGGTGAACCATCTTTTTGGGATCTTGCTATGTTCCCATATTATTTTGAATTGAGAATTCATCAACTATCCAATTAAGCGATTGTTTCTTCGTTTTACTGTCAACCATAAGATTCATTAACATGTTTAATTGATATTTTAGGATGTTAATTTGATTTAAATCATTTGATACATGGTATGAAATTATAGGTTTTTAAGAAATATGTCAATTATTTTAGTATCTGCAGTTTGAAAGATTAACAAATAAAAATTATAAAATCATAATCAACCGGTCGATTGGTTGGCCTGATAGTTTTGGTCAATTGATTAATCAATTTCAGTTGATCGGTTTACTTAATGATCTTGGTTGACTAGTTGGTCAATTTCAGTTGATTGATTAATCAAGCAATAGAGATTGATTGATTTTTTTTTGTTCGATCAGTTTGAGATATGTTCGTATTGGTTTCATAATTATGTTTTGGTCTATAATCTTAGTTGTAATATTTTATGTTATCTCCTATGAGTTGTTTTTGCATTTATTAAAGGTTATGCTGACATTTCTCCTGACAATCTTTATTAGTTTCCATATCTATATTTGTTTGTTTTTTTGACTTTGTGTGAATGACATGATTTTTAATATGCATGCAATAGAAATGTAAATATATTAATTATATGATGAGTATATTTAGTTATTTCTTGAATATTTATATATATTACTTTATTTTTTTAGAACTCATTCATTTGTCTCGTATTTTGTTGAATTAAATTCTACTTGATATGTTATTTATTTGCTTTGATAATTATACAAATATGTGTTATGTCTTAATACCAAGATATTTGTTAGAAACTTCATATTAATGAATAGTAGTTAGTCTATATACACATTGTAGTTTGTATACCTAATTGGTAAGAGAGACATCAATCTATGACGACTAATCCTCCCACAATAATCGAGGTCGCAAACCTCGTTTGTTATCAAAATCTTAGGGTTTCGTTTGTTATCTGTTATTTGACAAGTATTCTACTAACATATGCTAATATGCTATATATAGTTTTATTTTATTTTTATTATATCTATGATATATATTAAATGTTATTCCTTCACTGAACTGGTTGAACTCATCCCTTTTTACTAATATTATTTTCAGGTTCTAATTTTTGCTAGAACGTTGATTTTGTTGAGAGTTTATGATTTTTTATCATTCTTGCCTTGCTTGTTTCCAACAAACTTTCATTTTAGTCTTGATTTGATGTTATAATGCTATATATTATACTATTTTATTTAAAGTTTGGATTTTATTTTTATATTGTAATAAGTATTATAGAGTATTATTTGGTTTTATTGGTTTTGAAAGATAGTTTGAAAGTTTATGAAATATTGTGAAATTTTATATAATTTATTAATGCATGTGATCTTTATTATATTTTATTATATGTACGAATTGATTTTTAATTCACGGTTATATTTGTTATTTGATATCAAAAAAGATATTAATAACACCTACATATAAATTCTTTTATGTTAGGAAAAAAAAGTTATTCAACCTGGAATGAGACAAGGTGAATAGATACACTAACACTTTATTTTTTGTATTTATTGGCATGTGGTTCTCAATGTATTTAATTGAATGTATACATAAACCTTTTAATTTATAATTAGAATTAAAAAAAATATATTTTTTTAAAAAACTTGTATATTTACTTTTTTTTATTAAAAAAACTATCTCAAAACACGATACTATTCTGTAAATGGGTAATAAAAGACAAGGACAAGCAGATGAAATGCCATTTGATTTGAACTAAGCAGCACAGACAAATCTAGTGAAAGATACAGAGGCAAATTCTCACAGCAAATAATTTCTGGATACAGAAATGAGTATATGGTTCAAACCCCTGCATTTTTGACATTTCTCCTCAATTACTTCGATTGCTCGATACCGCTACATGGCTGCTTGGGGAATTCTTACATAGAAACAATTTTGGTCGGCCAACTAATTTTGCATTTCTATAACATCAAGCAACTCTGCCTCACGAAGAACCTGTTTCAGGCATTCCCCCCCGCATCTTCAATCTACAATGAATAGCTCTAAATATCAGGGGCAAAAAACATAAATGGTAGCTTGCCTGTAAACTTTATTTTACGAAAACAAATCAAAATTGGATGGAAATGTGCTCGGGCTGTATTCAAAATGCTTTTCATAGAGCATAAAGCATCATACTGATGTTTTTTTTCCAACCCAAAAACGCTGGTGTATATATACCTGTGCTTTGCTGTGCTACCAGGCACCTAGATAAAAATCCAAGTGAACCTATCCTTTCTAATTTCTATCCTATTGAAATGATACTGTCCAAGAGAATTTTGGCTTACTGACCAGTGGCTGTCATCATGATTGCACAGCCAAGGCTTTCAACCCAACCAGGCAATGACCCTACAAAACTCCACCAAGTAAATTCAAAAAACTAGTATAGCTCTCTAATTTTTAATACATATGTTCTTATGATCCCGAAACAGTGTCATGTAACTAAAATTCTGTAAAATAAGGCAGGATCTTAAAATAAGCACGTGATATTTCTCTAAACATGAAGCAGATTCAACTAAAAATCAATACACAAAAATAATTTCCATCTAATGGCTCTCTGAAAATGTTAAATGAAACCTGTGCGGCATGATGGCAAAAGCCAGACGGTCAAAACCAGGGAAAAAAAATTGCTCTCGTCATATGCAGCTTCACTGCTTCTTATCTAGGGAGAGAAAGAATGGGATCTTAAAGGGATAAGGTTAAGACATCCTCACGCACATCTGCAATTTTTTTACAACCTCAAAGCCACACCCAATAACAAACTAAGCCGTACTTTTCTTGCTTCTAAAGTTCTCCTTCAGCAAAGCCAATTTTTTCCTGCACTGGTTCGCAGTTTTCCCAGGAACAGCAGCAGCAACCCGCTCCCAACGTTGAGAGGTTTCTTTTGGGAAGGTTTTTAGAGCCTGAACCAAGGCTCTTTCTTGCACCGCAGACCACATGTCTTGGTCTGCACTTGAAGACACCCCATTTGCAGTAACCACGTCATCAGTTTTCTGCTTGTCTGTGTCTCTTGAAGACTCTTCTTCAGCAATCTTTGCAACTCTATTTTCAGGTGCCTGCATCGCTGATGCCCCTTGTATTTCCTCCCTAGTTGTAAGCGGAGATGCAATAGATTGTGCAGGTTTCCTCTTTTCGAGAAAAGAATCAAAAGCTTTAGCTGTATCAGGCTTCTGAAGTAGGACAGTTTTAGTTGCTTTCAGAATTTCTTCAACAGATCTTCCTGTACCAATGTACTCTGAAATAACCTCCCACCTCCGAGATGTTCCTTTAGGATATTTCTGTATTCCTTTCCTCAGAAGCTCAATTTCTTCTCGGCTCCAAGGTTTCTCCTTCTTTCCAGAGCTGCTAGATGGGGCTCTTCCATTGGAGTTCAAAGAGCCATTTTGCTGTGAAATCTTTTTCTCATCCAGTTTACTGCTACTGGAATCATGATCACATCCACATGCATCTCTCAGCACTTTTGCTTGCTCTACCACTTCTTTACCATCCATTCTGTCACATAAACTCCTAAGCTGCTCAATATCCAGTGACATACAAAGATTTTCCACATCATCCTCACCAAGATTGAGCAAACACTGAGGCAGAACAGGTGCTGAAAGAGTGCGAAGGCGACTCCGCTCTTTACGAAGAAGCTTCTTCTCTTTCTCCTTTAACTTCTTCTGCTGTAAAGCAGCTTCAGCAGCACGTTTTTCCTCCTCTTCTTTCTGGCGTCTCTCCTCTTCAGCAGCCCTTGCAGCTTCTTCTTCTTGCAACCTTTTTGCCAAAAACTTAGCTTCCTTCCTTCTTTGCTTCTCAGCTTTCCCCTCCTCCTTTCTCCTCAATATTCTTGGGTCTCTTTTATAAGCACTGTCAACAAGAGTGCGTATCCGTGCATAGTCTTCCTTTCTAGCCTTTTCTGAAAGCTTTGCATTTTGCCTCTCCATCCATCTCTTATGGTCACGAGACTCAGCTTGCTCAAGATCAAATTCATCCGCATGAGGGAACTCTCTCCAGCTTTTAAAGCTGTACCAAAAATCATAAAAGCTATCTACTTCTTTTAAAGGAGTGTTATCATCACCTAAAGATGGGATTGGTTGGTTAACTGACCACCGCCCATTCCTCATAAAAGCAGGACCAAAAACCTTGAAGAAGTCTTGAGGGGAACAGTCAGTGGGAATTTCATCATCAAACTCATCTGTGGAGTCGTATATTCTTCTCTTCACAGGATCAATCAAAGCTTCATACGCTTCTTGGATAGCTTTAAAGTGGCTCTCTATTTCATACTTTTTTGCTTGTTTTGCTGCCTCAGTTTCCTCAGCAAGAAGAATAGCAGCCTGCTTGTCTGGGTGATACTTCAAAGCAACCTCACGATAACTTTTCCGTATCTGTTCTTCTGTGGCAAGATATCTCAAATGGCCTAAACCCAACATGGCATAGTGATCCTGTTGCTTATCTCCAGATCCAGTTTTCTTTTTACCTTTGGTGCTATAGGATTCAGATGAAGGCATATATGATTGTTCTTTGTCTTTGGACACTTTCTGATCTTCACTCTTTGTGCCTTCCTCCTCCCAACCAAGGAGTTTTAAAGCAGCAGAGTGATAAGCATGCCCAGCTGGTTCATATTTTAAAGCTTTGATTGGAAGGCAGTTTGAAGAAACATGTACTGGCTGTCCGTCTACGAGCTCTTGTGAGTAAGAAATAAGCTGCAAACTAGTTTGGATGGCCATGGCTTTATAAAGGCTGCAGAAATAAAAACACGTACACTGATACTGATCTCCAAGATTCACCTAAGTTCAGTACCCTGTTCAGCAATTGTAACTATCTTCAAGCTGCACTGGAAAAAAGCTTCAATAAGTAAAATTCATGCAGAGAAAGTACATAGATTATAGGTAGTGATAGCACATAAACTTTTAGCAACAATTCAAGGCAATGGCATTGGTCATCAAGTAGTAGATTACAGGGACATTTAACACATAACATGCCAGTTGACAGCTATATGGAGTAGCATAGTCCATAGAAAACAATAAAAAATACACAGTTGAAAGCCACTTTGCACACCCGAAAATGCTTTTTATCTGATGGAACAAAATTTGATAGCTCCAACACACATAAGCTGCCCATAGAAAAATCGCAATTTCTGATGCCCAGCCCCAAACGTTAAGATAATTTGGGCACAGAGAGAGGTAGAATGTGTCATGTTAACAGTAAATAATCTAGCAGTCACATCTCCAACAAACCAGAGGCCCAAGAACTAGCTCAGTCTATCCTTAATTTTAGATTTTACAGAACAATCTATGCACCCATACACTTTCCTATTGCACAACTATGTCACAGAGCAAACAGGCAAATTTTAATTTTCTATTGAAAATTGAAAATTTTGTAGAAATTAATAAGAATCATTAAATCACACTAAAAAAAATAAAGGCAAGAATCAACAGCATGCAAAGATACCAAATTTGTGCAATGCAAGTTGGTACGACTTCTGAACAACAATTACAGCCCTCATCAAACTCCTCAAAACAAAAAAATCATCACCCAACGACACTCATGGGTTCTTGGATTTATTCCAGGAAGCTCTCATAAGCTTTATATCCTTGTAAATAGCCTTCAATGGCCTTCAATGAGTTCATCTTAAGATCAAAACACACAGCCCTACCGTTTAAAAATCATTTCAGCCTACATTGAATTAAATAAAATTGATGACTAAATCAACCCCTTCTAAGAATCACTACCAAACTTAAACACAAAATCTAAGTTACTTAGTTAATCAAAATTAAGTTAACATCAGGGTAATCTGTAACTTCTCTAACGTTATTCAACACAAACAATCTTTTAACCCTCAATATTAACTAGGTTTACGAATACAAATCATCAGGAAAAAAAAACCCAAATTTGGTAATCAGTTCCCCTTTCAAAACCAAAAAAAAAAACAGCTAAAATCATATATATATATATATATATATATATATATATATATATATATATGTATAAAGAACGGGACTTCACATGAAATCAGACCAAATAAAAACGATCAATCAGATATAACCACAAGAATGCTTCAATAACAAACAAGAAACATGAAAAGTGAGCAATCAGAGTCAAAATATTAACCAAATATATATATATAGCAGAAAGTATTACCTGAGATTGAGGTGTTCGTTTATTTATTATAGAGAGAGCTCGAAAAAGAAGGCTCTTTTTTTCGAGAGGGAGATGTTGTCGAGGAGACACGTTTTCTTGTGATATTGTAAAAATGGAGAGGAATTAGGTTTTCGAGAGAGCAGCGAAGCAGTGGCGATGGCGAAGACAGAGATGAGAGAAGGGACCGAAAAGAGGAGCCTCTGTTGTTGGCTGCCGCTTTCTCTCTTAAGCCCTCTCTTTTTTATTTGAGGGTAAAATACTTCCATCCCATACTTATAGATTTATTGATACTCACTTCTATCCTTATAGTTTCGCATTTTACAATATTGCTCTTCTAACTTTAAAACAGTTTCAATTTAACCCTTGACTGTTAAATCTCATGCTTTTAAAATTTGGTTATTGAGTTTTTTTTTTTTCAGGTTTATAATTTTTTTAATAACATATATGTGGACTTGAGAGGAAAAGTGTTGAAAAAGGTAAGAAATGAGTAGAATAAGATGTGAATTGTTAGTTAGTCAATAGTAGAGGGTAAGGTTGGATTAAAAAAAAAATATAGAATTAATTTATAATTTTTTTAAATTATAATAATAAAAGTGAAACATTGAAATTACACCCTTAATTAAATCTTGGTGTATTTATTTATTTGTAATAATTACTTCTTTTTTTCCTGGAAGCCATATTTATAACTAGTCTTTGATATTTATGAAATTAGTTGACTTGTCATATGTGGGGAACTTTTTTTTAAGCTTTGAATAACTTGACGAGGACATAAGTTTAATTTAATTTTTTAATATATGATTTATTTTTTATAAAAATTTCAATCATATAAATTCAACTAAGGGTGTGTAAAATTGCGCTTGGCATTGCTGCCTAACCATAATTTCACGAAAATTCAATTTTTTTCATTTTAAATTAATATTTTCATATAATTTTAATATACTAAAATAAATTTTTAAATGAAACGGCAACCACTTCTTCCAAGAAAGCCATAAATTTGTTTTTAGCATGATGTACCATCACTGGCTCATGGTGTACAATTCAATGTCGTTTTACGAGGGAGTGCTTTCAAGGAAGCCTCCTCGATCAGCATTCTTCTTCTAGGCATAATCTGAGGCTTGAAAGTTGGGAAATCCATGATGTAGCAAATTTTGCCACGTCCTTTGGAAGTTAGAAATCCTCTGAAAAAATAAAATCTGTAGATAAATCATTGAGAAATGGTGAAGAACATAACTAAAACTTGTTTTTCTTGAAAAGATATGCAAATATGCTTTGATGCATTCAATTATCATTTTTCATAATTAATTGACCTTCGTAATGGTCTTGAATACACTCCTTTTAGAAGTTGCCACATGCAATCATCCTTTTATTGAAGAACATAGAGGAAATTCAATTTACAACAGGTTAAATGCAGAATGCTGACACAATCTATGCAAGCTAAATCCCCACAAGGAATAGATATCTGACAAAGAAAAGAAGGATTGCACCGTCAAGTCAGCTCTCGAACTGTTCCAAACCCGTGAAGTTGTAGCTTTGGAACCCTTCCTTGGGACAACAGAAAGTCGTTTGCTTGGTGGGTAGCAACTTATTTCCCATATCATCTGCACAGGTCTCCAGGCCGCAAGCATTGCACAATACCTCCAAATCTGATTCCTAAAAGGACGATGCAGCTTTTGTGTTTCAAAAAACGTTAATCATCCAAATAAAAATGCAGTTAATTCCATGTAGTGGAAATTGTACCTTCATCTTCAAGAGCTTAGATAGGTGAACCAGAGGATATGGATGAAGCTTGTAGCCGGCGTTATTTATATATGACAGGGACAAAGCTCGAACCTTCATGGTATGGGGAAAAAAGATGGTGACAAGAACCAGAGATGATAGAAGGCAAGTTTTTAATTCTACCATAAATTTAATGAATTCGCGAAGGAAGCAGAGAAATTGAAAACTTCAACAAAGGGAATGAACAGAAGGGAAAAAAAGGAGAGGAAAGGAAAGCTACACAAAGAATGCAAGAAAACAAGAGCAGCAGATTTTCAGAAATTTGGAGAGTGGGGGGCAGGGGGTGGGGTGGCAAATTAGGCCAACGCTAATGTAGTAGTCGAATCCATTTAGATCCAAAATACCAGAATGCTTTTCTTTTTTTGTTGGTGATAAAATAAGAAAAACAAGAAGGCAATGCTTATAAAAAACTGATAGATATCATTACCTTATTGATGTAAGGTTCAAGAATACAGTACTGCAGATAAGATGCCTCGGCAGATATGGTAGAAAAGAAACGCATATAGTTGCCCATCTGATAAAACCTGTTAGAAACATAAAGAATGAAATTATCTAAAACAACTTGAAGGAAAAAAGTACAAAGAGAAAGACAGCATTCCACATGCTGAACAGTAACCAAATGGTGCAAAAATTTGATTATACCTTAGAACACTCCGGGCAAAACACATTTCTTTTGACTGGATAATTGGATGAAGCACAAAACGAAACCACAAAGAAAGTGACTCCCCCTTTTGATGAAAAATAGTTACAATTCACATATTTAGTACCCAGTTGAAGCTGCCTTTAAGAATGCAGAAAAAAATTAACCACACTGATGAAGTAGAGATCAACCATGGGTTGGGTGTTAGAATCAAGATGAAGCAGCACGTAAAGCGAACGAAACTCAGCCTCATTTCTGTAAACAGTACCAGAATCTCGATTTGCGTCATACAGATTATATAGAGACGTCAGAGCCTTTGTAAGCTGCTCCATGTTAAGGTAATGCACTGAAGAAATATTTGAACTGCTACGACAACGTTGAAGCTTGAGGTGAGATATAACATGAAATTTAACCTGTATAACAAAATTGTGTCCAAATATCACCTGCAGGCCTTAAATTCCAAAGTTTCAAATATTTAGAGTTAATGAAATATATTACTATCCAGTCTCTTCAAAGAGAATCCCAGCAGTATCCAGTAGAAATGGTTCATTTGCTTATTTTGGTTGGCCATCTAGATGAACCCAGTGACACATCCACACAATTATCATCTAGGAACATGAAAAAAATTGCTACCTTTCTTCGCCTATAATGTCCCAAAATGATTATACAAGAGCAAATAATAGAAAAAGAAATAGCCTAGTCTATTTGGGATTGTGGTAACGGTGGCGGTTCAAAATGCTTTTCGCTTAGAAATGCATCAAAATGAAGTTTTTTTATTTTTAAAAAATTATTTTTGACATCAACACATCAAAATGATTTGAAAACATAAAACAAATTTCATTTTAAGCTAAAAAAAAAAATCAAAATTTTTGCTCCCTTAATCATTTACAGCTACTATCACTTTATCAACAAAAAGCACAACAAGCTACACTATTTTCTCAGAAAATGCCAAATGCTAGTAACTATTTCTTGATTCTTATGAGAAAAGTGATTCTAGTAACCCAATTCATTATACATATATTGAACTTCATGAAAGAACAAGTCAATCACCCTATTGCTCTGTCAGAAAAACTCACTGAGGAGATGGAGATTTAGAAGGGGGAGGTAATTGAAGGTTTTTGCCAAGGAACCGTACCATTTTCTCATACATGTAGATTGATTTATCATCAACAATATTCTGCATGCTAAGATCTTGTCTTATAGACCTTGTCCTATCAAAAATGAAGTCATGAACCACTTCAAAAGGATGGTCTGTTGAATCCAGCAAATTTAAGAGATAGGCCAAAGTGTCTTCTAATACTGGAAGTGGCCGCACATCAGATGCTTGCATGTGCTTGGCGGAGATAGTTCTGCAAAACTAGTGAGGAAGTCCAAAGTGATGAATTTTGAATCTTATAAATGTTTAATGCACTATGAAACACCTAATAACAACATGCAGGGGACTCAAAAACACCTAATAACAAAAATGAAGCATCCTAACATTACAGAAAATAAACGCATCTAACATTGTCCAAAGATGAAAAGAAAAGAGAGGTGGCAACAAATAAATTAGAAAGCTAAATGATTATGAAAGAAAAGAAAAGGAAAAGTGGATAACATACCAAAGAACCATTAACGGTACAAAAACATTCTATGAGAATCACGTGAAAGCTTCCAGTTACATAAATGAATCGAAAAGATACATAACAAAAAAATTGGATGGAGATCATTACTAAGGCACTTATGATAATGATGATAACTGATCCAGTGAATACATAATAGCAAACAATTGCAATGTAGAAGATGTCATGCAAAGTAGAAAATTCCTCTGTTTTTTTATATGTCGAATTTGTTACAAAAGTTAATGCATAATAATTTAGAATAACTTCATCTGTGCATAAAAAAAAAATAATAAATCAAGGCCGCCTAAGAAATTAAAGTCTTCGTAAAATGTCCTAAAATATGATAGAGCTCACTCCCAATACATCGCCCAATTTCAATCAGATTGGATTTCTGAAACCTATACAATTGATAGCCTTGTCAGACCAGCAATTCCGAAGCAGATTTGGATAATAGTTGCAAATGGAATTGCTAGTCTGGCAGAAAACTAATCTCTACAATTAATAGACAATCGAGAGAGTGAGATTTCTGGCACAATTGATATGTGTCGAGTGTAATTGCTACTATTGTATATGGTGTATTTAGAAAATGTAACACGCTCTTAAAGAAATGCCAAAAGGAAAGTAAAGGAAAAAACTTGCACTGCCAGAGGAGGTTGTGATTCAGTTGGTTTCAGTTAAAAGAAAAGTGGATGGAGACAATGGCAGAAAAGCATTCTGGAAGCACATAATGGTGCACACAGGGATGGGATGAAAATGTTCCCGACAAGCTTGAACCTAATGCTCTTTGAAACAGCCAAAATGCAGGAAAGTGCACTATTATCAATATATATTAGAGGAAAAAATGATAATGAGGTCAGCAGACATAATAGGCAACTTACCTTTTTGACTGCTAAGGCTGGAGATGTTTTCCTGGGATTTCCATGGAGCCTCTCAAACACAGCTAAATCTTGCAGTCGCTCTCGTTGGGAACTTTCACTCTCTATCATCACAGAGATGAATATATAAGTTAACAGATACATCAAACAACAAATTTGTTGTCTTTGGAAAATAAAATAAAATAAAAAACCCATAAACACTTCTGACACTAAAAACTGTCCCGCCAAATAAATCAAAATAGCACGACTGCCGCTGCTTCATTAAAAAATCTCGTTTCCTTTTTGAAACTAAAGAGAAACTTCCAAAGCACTTGATCAAATGTATAGCTGAGTGGAGCAAACATTGAGTAAGGAAAATCCAAGACAGAAGGAATCATAACTAAATGCTTCCAAAAAACTCAACCTCAACGTGACTCAATTCATTCGTTCCAACACTAAACCAGATATCTAACTAAATAAAGCAAATCTGACAGGAGATATCTGCTCAAGAAGATAAAATTAGATGTCCTCGGACAACAGAAAAGAATAACACATTGATCACTCCCCATCAAGCATGATTTCTCGGTCTCTCACGTAGCTAGCTTGCTCTCATATGTCTTTGTAATAGCTTCTCGTCAAGATATACAGGTTAAAAGGGAGAGCAAAAATGGATCACTTTGGCAACTCGCTTGCCATAAAGACCTAATGTCACAAGTTTAACTGAAATGCAAGACTATCTCAATCTAACAAATAGTCCTTTACACATTGCTGCCATTAATCAAAACAAAGAATAGAAACAAGTGCAAGACATACAAAGAGACCCGATTCCTCCATTTATGACTAATAAAAGAGAAATCCAGCACATGAGAAATTTCCCTGCTAAATTCTAACACGCACCCATTTCGACACCGAATCTGTACGGATTCCCTCCTCTCAAACATTCACCAATACACACAACAGCTACTAGGACTGAATCAAAATTTGGCCTCCACGATATAAAGAGTGAACACTAAGCATACAAAACCAGTCTGGAAAAATAACAAACACTAAAATTTGACTCAAGGACTTAACCATGTAAAAGTTGTGTTTTTTTTTTCTTTTACCTGGGCACATAAAAGGGCAAGTTCCAATTAGTCTTGGAAAATCTGAAGAATCCGCTTCCTTATCTTCTTCTGTTTTGATTTTTTCTTTTTGGGTATTGCTGCTACTCGTGTTTCCTCTTCTGGGTTTCCACTGGGGATCATCATGGGCATTACTTCTATTGTTAGTAGCATAATTAGTGGCACTGCTGGATTCATTAAAGTTTGAAACTTTGGTGTTTCTGATCCTTGTTGATTGAGAAGAGGAAGAGAAAGAGGAATGGTTACCACGTCCCTTACGATTTTGGTGGCTTCTCTCCATGGTTCGTTCCCTACTCCGTAGACAGAGACAGCCAATAATGCTGCTAATTTGGTTACTTGTGGTATGGTAGATTGTATGAAAGAAAGAGGACTTAATTAGAACTACGTGAAACTCTCAAGGGCTAAAACTGCTTCTTTCAAGAAGATTGAAAGGAGCCCGGTGCTAAACTATCGAATCCAGCCCATTTGCTTCATCTTGTGGCCGACTCCATAGACAGAGACGGCCTAACCCACTTGGACAGAACAAAACCCTTGTTGGTCAGTGCTCTTCTCGCGTCCTTCCAGGTGTCTCTCTCTCCATTTCTCACTAGCGTTTGTCCATTCTCAAACCCCAATTGCTTTTTCAAGAAGCTTCTTTTTAGCTTCCATAATAATGGCCACTATTATACCCATGAGAAACTTGCTTTCTGTGCTTAAAAAACGTTTCTTGGTAACATCTTCTGTTACTCTTTCTCCTCCTTCCTCTCCACTACCCACCACCTTCTCTTCGCCGTCATTTATAGCTCAATTTCTCGTCAATTCATGTGGGCTTCCCTTAAAATCATCTCTTTCGGTTTCTAAGAAGTTCCAAATGGATGAAAAGAAACTCAAAAACTCTAAATTTGTACTTGAGTTCTTGAAAGTTCACAACTTCAGCGACACCCAGATCACCCAACATGTTTCTCATAATGCTTTCTTAAAGTTTTCTGCCGGTAGTTGTTTTTAGCATGTTTTATTCCTTGAGTCAGTTTTCTAGCCTTTTGTCATTTCTGAATTAGAGATTCAACTTAGTGTTGCATTTCAACAAGCTTTAAAGCATTGATTGCAATTCCTACCAACCTGCTATTTGAAAGCTATGCATTGTAACTGAAAGATTTTCTGGAATGTGGTTAGATGATTGTTTTGCAAACTGAGAGAGAGTATTTTTGTAGGTCATGAAGAACTTATATCGGAGGATAAATTCTGCTGGAGTATGTCTTTAGCTTGGAAGGAAATGTAATACTGAGGAGCATTTTACGATTCAGTTCTCTTTGGGAAGAATTTGAATGATCATTTATGCCTTTGATTCTGAAACAGGGTATCATCTGTCTTTATAAAGTTTTTGGCCAAGTATTACTGTTACTTGGTATTTACACAGTACTACTAGCTTAGTTGCTGACAAAATCATGAAGGTAGCCCGAGTGAGGGAGAGGGTTGAGAAGTGAATTTCAAACTCAGTGCTTACCATGAATGAATGAATGCATGTGCTTTGAGTGGCTGTGCCGGAAACAAATTGTCAGCTACATGCTGAGAAGCTTATGGTCATGTCTTTAGGTTAACTGAGGGATTTCATGTTAATATCCGCATATGGATTTCGTGAGTGATGGAGAATATGATCATCTTTTTGTGTCCAGGCTGTGGGCCAGACTTGCATGCATTTTCTGTGCTTTTCCTTGTATCTCTGCTGTTTTTGTTTGGCTTATTTGGTGCTCGATGGGCAGATACTGCTCAAGTAACAGGCCCTTGATTGATTGAGTTGCATGATGGAAATAACAAAATTAAAGGGAGGAAAAGAACGTAAAGCAGGCATCTTGATTTATGAGTGTGGTTTGTTTAAAATAAAAAGATTGAGGAGTGTGGAGCTCAGGGTCTGTTTCGAATTTCGATGGGGTTCACAGACAGCCTTTGGTTTGAGAGTAAATTATATAGCCTCAGTTTTTGGCCATGAATATTTTGCTAGAGAGTTTATCTATGCATAGATGCATGTATAGTTTCTATGTTGAATTGAACACTTGTGGCGGGTCAAGTAAATTCAATTTTCACTTTTTATCTGTGGACGTGTACACAACCATTCCAGGTTTATAAATAAGGGCTCAATTCTTCAAATTACAAACAGTTTTTAGCTTATTGGTTTTGATTATTAGGCCTTCTACAATTCAATACTTCCATGTTGTCCGCATGAGACAAGTTTAAATAGCAGATGTATCTCTTGGATCTGTAGCTTCTTTACTCTAGAGGTCACTGTTCTAGCCTTACCTCCAGTCTCCTCGACCTTAAAGATTCTGTTTTGCATGGATACTGGTACTGTATTTTTTTTTTTCTGGCTAATGTCAGCTTATAATCAGGTTGTTGAAGATGACTTATCCTTATCAATTGCTGGACAAGGTGTTGCGCATCAAACATGAAGAAACCAGTGTTTAAGTTTAGTTTTTGTGTGTGTGTGTGTGTGTGGGGGGGGGAAGATGACCTGTCCTTCAATTGAAGAGGCCAGTCGCTAGGGATGGAGGCTTCGATGGCAGAGTTGTGTTTGCGTATCATGCATCTTTCAAGTGTAGTGCTACGGTATAACTTTGACGGATAGTGCTATGTTGAACACAACATCTTCATTTTTTCAAGGAAAACCTTGGATCGTGATGCCCTTTTATAGTTTATACTTGATCAGATTTCGTGTCCGTAGGAGTAATAGTCGAAAGAAATGTTAAATATCATTTGTCTAGGTGTGAAAGGTAGCCGCAAATCTAGCAATGATGCATAGAATCCAGCCAAGAATGAAGATCAATACCCTAACAAAGTGACCACAGCTAAGCAGCGCTGCAACTGTTGTGAAGGAAGAAGGTGGCAGCCTCCGCATGAAGGGATGCGGAATACACTTCTGGTCAAAGGACTTGGAGATGGTTTCAGAAGCACAAGCATTCCATGAGGCAGTCAAGATTACAAGGAAGATTGAGAGAGTAGTAACAGAAGATGATTCAAAATTAATTATTAATTTTTGCAAGGGGGGGTGATTATGGATAAGGAGGTTATGGCAGCACACGGTGATGATTTGACATCTTCAAGGAGCTCGCAAAGTTGTTTTTATTCATTCATTTACTTCTTCTTTTTCTCGTTTTGGTTTTTGCCTGTGTAAATGTGTTGTTTATGACCAAAAGAAGCCCTCTCCCTATTCTAGAATTGCAGTAACTTCATTCTTGAATGTATTTTTAGTATTTTAATTCATTTTCTTTAATGTTTTTTTTATTATTTTAATTAGTTGATGTTAAAAATTAAAAAAAAAAGATTTTTTAATATATTTTTAAATAAAAAATACTTTACAGGATAATACCAAATATACATGAAATCCCGAATAGATTTGCAACATGAAACACTGCAATTTCTTTTTCTATTAATAAAAAAAGTATGATTTTCTGATTATATTTAGTTAATATGAAAATATAGTTATATTGTTTTTTAAAATATTTTTTATTTAAAAATATATTAAAATAATATTTTTTATTTTTAAAAAATTATTTTTAATATTAGAGCATCAAAATAATCTAAAAAAATTTAAAATATATTAATTTTAAAAAAAAATAATTTTAAATTTTTTTAAAAGTATTTTTGAAACACAAAAACAAACAAGAACAAATATTTCACAAATATAAAAGAGATATTGGTTCTTGATTGATAGGAAAAAAATATATATAAAAAATAAATTTATTTTTAAAATGGTTTTAGAATGAATTTTTATATTTATAAAACATGAATGATAAATAAAACATGTTTTATTCATTTTAATTATCTATGTTTTTTTAATTTGAAGATGATAATTACTATTAAAATATAAATTTACATTTATGTTATCTAAATCCTTAAATTTCCTTTTAGTTTTCTGTGTAGCATTTCCGATCGTGGATCTTTAAAATGATTGCTATACTGAAGTGAATTATCATTACATTGAGGTAGGAAAAAAAAAGATTAATTTTAATTTGTCCTCTTAAGGTCTGGGGTAAATTGAGTTTCTCCTCTTAATTTCCCATGGTACGCTGCGATATAAAAATATTTTACGTATAAAAAAATAATATTCAAACAAAGAAATTTTTTTAAATATGTTATTAAATTCAACTTTGCTAGGTGAAATCTAAAATTTCTGAACATATTTTTTTTTATCTAACTTAAACTTTAAATAAAAATAAATTTATTTTTATTTGATTATATAATAAAAATAAATAGTTGCAAAATCCAGCACCAGCTTGATAATAAAAACAATAAACAGTTACAAAATCCAACATGACTCAAGATCTGGGTCATGAGTTTTGATCCGTTTACCAAATCATCCTAAATAAACATTTATTTTTGTTTTATAAAATAAAATAAAATTATTTTTGTTAAGAAAACAAATAGTCAATTAGTTGCAATTAAGTTTTTGATTTGATCTTTATGAGTTAACTCGAGTTTTTGAATGGGTCATTCATGTTTTTTCTTTTTTTTTTTATTTTTTTTGAACCCGATTCAATTTCAACCCCAAATCAATGATACCAAGTTAAATTGCCAATCTAAATGGAGATTTAAAACTATGAACTAAAGCATTTTAAAAAAAAAACATTTTAAGCGGTATTATTTCCTTGAGCATGAAAAAAAGGGGCATGGAGCGGGGAACTCCTAGAAAATGTTACTGAACTGGACTAATTAATCAACTTTAAAATCTCGCAACTTAATTATTTATTTAGCGGAGCTTTAAATTAAACTTTATAGAAGATGCCATAATATATAATAGTTGATTTAATACTAAAAAATAATAAAAATATAGATTGAAATAAAAAAAAAATAGAATGACATTACCATTAAAAAATATAAGAATTTAGAAGATAAATTAAATATTATTATTGAATATAATATTCTAACCAAACTCAAAGTTATTAAGTGCTCGTTCCATGATAAACGTTTGGTAACCAAAATAAAAATGTTTTTAGTGGGTAGGATCCATATAGCACCGCAAGTTTCTGAAAAGCAGCATTTTGCTGCTTCTTGATTGGGAAAAACATTAACAGTAGAGCCATGCTCCACTGCAGCACTGTTCACTAAAGTGAATAGTTTTTTTTTTAATTTTGAAAAACCAGTGCGAATGAATTAATTCACTCGCATTGTTCACATGAAAAGTTTAGGTTTTTTTTTCTTGAAAAACCAGTGAAATCAATTGATTTCACTCGTATTATTCACATGAACATGAACAATATATTTTTTTGTTTGTTAAAAAAAGTAATTTAAGGAGAATTAAATTTACTCGTACTGTAATCTCAATTTTATTTATGATAATATTTTACCTAATTTTATTGCATACTTAAAAAATCATAAAAACTGTAGTTCTTGTCGAATGAATTTTGTATGTAATGAAATTGTATTTTTTTTTTAAATTGAGTTTTACTTGAAAAACTAGTATTTAATATTATTTAATAACACTGCATAAATTAGAAGGATATCGCATGATGACATAACATTTGTGGAATTTGATCGCAATTCCAATTATATTCTTGCCGGGTCCAACCCAGTTAAAAAAAATTTAATTTTTATTTTTATTTTAATTGTGTTTTATTCAAAAAGTTAGAAGAATATCGCTTGATGATGTAACAAAAAATTTAGTTTTTGTTGTTGCGTGCTTAAGAAACCATGAAAAATATAGTTATTGCTAGATAGATTTCGTACGTGATGACATTACATATAGTTTAATGGAACAATAAAAAATATATGATATCAATATTATTTATTTTATGATGTAATAATAGTAGTTAAATCTATAATATTTAAATTAAAAATATTTTTAATTATTTTATAGCCTTAATTTAAAAAGTATTTTTTAACCAAACACATAAAACTATTTTTTGTTCAATCTTAATTTTAATCATAATTTTAACCAAACATGTATTTTTATAAACCAATCTTAATTAAAAATATTTTTTATAATATAATTTTTTAAAAACAATAATCACAACACCAATCACAATACCAAACACATTCATGGAATATCCAATGTTGTAACCGGATCCAGTAGTTTTAATTTTATATTTTATTATAAAAATAAAAAGTTTCACCTAACTACCTTGCAAGTCAATTGAATGGCTATTATAGAATAAAAAATTAATTGTTTAGCACGTGTGATACAAACGCCGGAACGGTGCAAGCGACTTTATCTGACCTCAAAAGACAATCATTCTCTGTATCTCTAGAATAGTGTCGACATGACCTTTCATTCAAGGCGTTGAGGTGGGGCCCCTTCCTTTTCTTCCCTCTTTTTTTTCTCTTCTCCCCTCACCTTCCCTCCGGATTCCGCCCATGGATTGTTTTTTCTTCCTTGCTTACTGTCAATTGCAATCCCTCTATAGTAATTCTTTGCAAAGTTGAGTCCTAACACGTGACTCTCTAGTAACTTTCAGTTTATGCCCCCTCTGGTTTTGCGACATTTCTATGCCCGTTGTACTCTGTAAAAATAAAGAAGAAGAAGAAGAAGAAGAAGAAGAAACGCTCCCCTCCCCCTCCCCCTCCCGCAAAAATATCCCTAAAGACTCAAAACGAACACCACCATGAAGACGTTGATGAGGCTCTTTCCAGAGATAGCAGCCGATATTCTAAGCAGACTACCGGTCAAATCTCTCAAACGTTTCAGGTGCGTGTCTAAATCATGGTGCAAAGAAATCGACAGTCTGTACTTTATCAACACTCATCTCAAAAGATCATCACAAGCACACACCCATCTCAGCCTCATTCTCAGAGATGCCACCAACTTATGCACTGTAGACTTGGACTCACCCGACTTCACCTCCATAGAACTGAAAAACAATCCTTTAAAAAGTGACCACTGCGCTACTGAAGTGATGGGTTCTTGTAATGGACTGCTTGCCCTGTTAAATTCTGACTTTAGTATTGCTCTATATAATCCATCAACTAGAGAAAAGAAAATGATACCCGTTTCACCTTTAGAGTTTCCAAATGACTTGGACGATTCTAAAGTGTCTAGCCTGTTCAATTTTTATGGATTTGGACATGACCCCATTAATGAAGACTATAAAGTTGTGAGATTTATACACTTTTATGGTGACAGTCCTGATGGGTTTTTTCACTGTGAGGTTAAAGTTTATAGCTTGAAGTCAAATTCTTGGAAAAGAATTGATGAATATCCTTACGACTTGAGGTTTATTCTGCCACCTGATTATCACCCTCGCTGTAGAAGAGGGTATGGTGTGTTTGCTAATAGTGCTGTTCATTGGAAGGCTACTGTAGTGGGGAAGGGAAAAGAAAATGGGAGTGATTTGATTGTCGCTTTTGATCTTGGAGCTGAAGAATTTAAGATAATACCACAACCTGATTATTCCAGCAGTGAACATGAAATGAACGTGGGAGTTTTAGGAGGGTGTTTATGTGTGTTTTGTAATAAGAACTGTAAACAGGTTGAAATATGGGTGATGAAGGAATATGGTGTGAAGGAATCTTGGACTCATTTGTGTACCGTTATTGCAAAGCTACAAGTGAAGGAATTTTGGTTGCATGCTAGACCTTTAGCTTATTCTAAGGGTGGAGACAAAATTCTGCTGGAATTGGATAACAGGTTTTTTGTTTGGTATGATTTGAGAAGGAGAAAGTCCAAGATTATCAAGATTCGTGGCGCTCCTCCGATTTTTATAGCTGAGATTTGTGTAGGAAGCCTTGTCACACTAAATGGAGGTGGTGAGGGTCAGACTAGTGGGAAGGACACACAAGAGAAAAGGAAGACTAGAAAGAAAAGGTTCGTTTTATTCACTTTGTTCAAGCTTGGTCCTTTTTTATGATTTTACTAATTTTGTTCCCTTTTATACTTTCAATGATATAGTTTGACAATTGGTTTAGTTGCCATGCTTGAATACTTAAGCATACTCATCTTTGGTGCTCATCAAAATCCATGTTTTGGTATGGTTACTTATGATCCGATATGTATTAATTCCTGTGTCTGCCAGGGATCAGTTCTTATCAAAGGGGTTCAAGCTGGTTTTATGATTTAGTAGGGAGGGATGTTAAATTGGAGTGTATCAACATAGGTAAATCAATAAATTCAACCACAATATTCTTGCTAATTGATGCTTGTTATGCTTAACCTATTTTGTTCCTTTTTTGTGCTTTTATGTTAAACATAACTTGTTTTCTTTTTTTTCTGACTATGCTATCTCCGATCTTCTAAAATTCGTACTCTCTCCCACATTTTTGGCTTCAAAGATGAGGTAATAACTAATAAGAGATTCACTTGTGCACAAGATCATTTTCTCCTCTCACGGTTTTAAGCTCATTTTTTATTATGAATTTGTCTAAGCTCATTTTTTATTATGAATTTGTCTAATCTCATTTTGTGTCGAACTACTGTTACAGCTTATCAGAAAGTTTGCCTGGTCATTGTAAGTGTTGCAATTAAATCTTTAAGAGTCATTGTAGTTGACTTGCCATTTCTTGATGCTGTTACAGATTTGACGTGGACTTCGAACCAAATATGGCAGTGGATGTTATTTAGAGATTCATGTAATCATGTAGATTGGAGCATTTATGAAACTTGTAGAAATGATCTCTTTTGCCATGTAATATATATATATATGAAAATTGGCCATTGCTGTTAATGTTGTAATGCAGATAGTATTTCGTCATTAAGTTTTTTGGATGTCATATGACTGATTTTTTCTTGGCAAAAAACCCAGACTGTTATCTAATCATCTTTGTTTTTCTCAGGGCTGGTAATAGATGGTTTAGGATGCAAACTTGGAAAACTATGGACATGGAACGCATGGATGGGGATCTTAATTTGCTTTTCTCTGATTCTGGACTACAAGTTAATGTTAGTTTTTTAGGGAATATAGTTTTTCTGGCTTTATAATAGGGTAGCGGTTGAGGAACTCAGATTCTTCAACTTCTGGACAGTGTTGTGGGTTGTACCTTGTTAGGGCTTATTATGTCTATAGAACGTATTTAAAAGCATTTAACATGCTCTTTGAAGGATGGTAGCTGTTCATACATCAATCTAACTCCTCATCCTTTGGTTAAATTGATTTTTGTCCACTTGTATTTTGGAAGAACGAATGCTTTGAATTTATTTTTTGGTTGAATAGAAGTCCATATTATTTTTAGGAAATGCCACGAAGGATCAAGATCAGGGATGAAAATGGGTCGGGTCAGAGCAGGGTGAGTTCTTACAGAGGATCGAGAATAGGGATAGCAATGCAGTGAAATTTGTAGTGAATGATCAATGGTGGTGGTGGTCTGTATAGTGTTGTTTGTGTCCAGGCCATTCTATACGTCTCAACTTCTACTGGTTCAAATGCCAGAGATAATACAAGAATGGATGTTCTGTACACTTGAGTTTCTAAAATCTTCTTGGTGATGTTAATTAGATCCCATTTCGATAATTTTATCTGTCAAAAAGGGGATTGATTTTCTCCCTTTGTTTCTTTTACATGTGTTCGTGTTTTGAACACCAGGGAGGCTTGAACCATGACAGGATTTCCATAATTTTGTATAGAAAACCTTAATTACTTTGTCTAAAGGCAGCAAGTTCAAGTCCCAGTTGAAGCAGGGGACTGGTAGCGCGGCGTGGAGGGTGGTATGGATCAATGGACTTGTCAAAGTTCGTATTTTTGTAGTGTCTCCAAGCTTTTGAGCTCCAATGATCAGAGCTTGTTTGGTAGGCAGTGTAATTATAGTTATTTTTTAAATAATTTTTTATATTAAAATAAATAATAATAATTTTTTATTTTATTTTTTAAAAATTATTTTTACATCAGTATATTATGATTTGAAAATATTAAAAATATATTAATTTAAAGTTAATAAAAATATAAAAAAAATTAAAATTTTTTAAAGCATAAAAAAATAAAAAAACAGACCTTTAGAGATATTAAAGATTTGAGTGCTGATTTTGCATTATTGATCGAGCCCTTAAAATAGCACTTCCTCTGATAAATTATCATTGCTTGACAACAAGTAACAACATTCTCCACTTATGGCATCCTAATCTGGAACAAGTCAAGAGTTCTAGTGGCATAAATGAGTCTTCTAAAATTGTATTAGCATGTTGAGGTACTGAGGGATAGCTCAGTGAAACTTGAATTTCTAAAAAAACAAGTTACGGATTCAATTCAAACCTGGATTAATATAAAAATAAAAATTATTTTATTTTATTTTTAAAATTTAATTTGAGAGTCGATCAAGACAAAACCTTATTTTGACCATAAAAATTTCTTAAAAAAATTAATATATTTTTAACTCGTATTTTATTTCAAGTTGACTTGGTTTTTTATCGGGTTTGGTTGAATCAATCCTTCCTCTATTTTTTTCTTTTTTAATTTGGATCACTTTAGGTCTTTGACCAACCTATTGACAAGATAATACAAGAGAAATTCTGGAAAATGTTTTCTCCCTATTCACTAAGAGAGTTACCATATATATATACATCAAGAAGTATCAAATCCCTTAATTCTAGGAAAACATAATCATATCCTTTAATACTAGGCCTAGACAATAATTGAGAACTTTAGAGAGAATCAAGGGATATACAGCTATAACAGAAATTAAACAAAGAAAGAAGAATATAGTGACAGCTATGAAAGAAATAGAATATACTGACAGCTATAAAGGAAAGACTGACAGCTATTAAAGAGATGAAATAAAAGAGAATATATTGACAATGCTAACATCCCCCCTCAAATTGATGCTGGAGGATTAATAAGCATCAATTTGCCAACCAAAAACTGATGTCGTGGTAGAGTCATGGATTTGGTGAACACATCAGCAATCTGGAGATCAGTGGAGATATGTGGAAGAGAAATAACATGAGCATCGACGGCTTCGCGGATAGAGTGACAATCCACTTCAATATGTTTGGTGCGCTCATGGAAGACAGGATTCGTAGCAATCTGAATAGCACTCGTGTTGTCTGCATGGAGGAGAGTAGGAGTAGTCTGCGGAAATCCCATCTCGGCAAGCAGGCCACGAAGCCAAACAATCTCTGAGCAGGCAGCGGACATGGCGCGATATTCAGATTCGGTCGAGGATTTGGAGACTCGAACTTGTTTCTTACTTTTTCAAGAAATCAAGGAATCACCAAGAAACATACACCAACCTGTAACAGAGCGTTTGGTATCAGGACAACCAGCCCAATCTGCATCACTGTATGCAACAAGACTAAGAGGAGATCCAGCTGGGTAGAATAGACCACGGTTAGAAGAACCAAGTAGATATCGAATGATGCGACGGATTGCTGCTAAGTGTAGATGACGAGGAGATTGCATAAATTGACTGACTTGCTGAACGGCAAAGGAGATATCAGGTCGAGTAATAGTAAGATAATTCAAGCTGCCAACAAGTTGTCGATACAAAGATGGATTAGGAAGAAGATCCCCAACATCACTTTGAAACTTAACATTCACCTCTAAAGGAGTATCTACGGGAGAAGAAGCTTGAAGACCGGCCAAAGCAATCAAATCATAAGTGTATTTCTGTTGGTGCACATAAATACCAGAAGAGGAAGAATGAACCTCCAAACCCAAGAAGTAAGTGAGAGAACCAAGGTCCTTCATATGAAAGGAATCCCGAAGGTGTTGCTGAAGTCTGCTAATCAATGTCGAATCAGTGCCTGTAATGACAATGTCATCGACATAAACAAGTAGAAAAACATACCCAGTAGATGTTGTGCAAAGAAATAATGAAGAATCATATTTGCTTTGCACAAAAGAGAAGCGAAGCAAGGTAGTGCGAAACTTGTCAAACCATGCCCGGGGAGCTTGTTTCAAACCATACAAGGACCGCTTCAATTTACAAACAACCGATTTAGAAGATGAAACCAAACCCGGTGGAGGTGCCATATAAATATCCGCTTTGAGATCACCATGAAGAAATGCATTTTTGACGTCCATTTGATGAAGTGGCCAACCCTGTGAAGCAGCAATGGCAATAATAGTGCGCACAGTAGTCATTTTGGCTACAGGGGCAAAAGTCTCTTCATAATCCACCCCATATTCTTGTCGATTCCCCAGAGCAACCAACCGAGCTTTATAGCGGTCTAGAGTGCCATCAGAGCGAAGTTTTATGGAATATACCCATTTACACCCAATGGGTTTAACGGATAGAGGACATGAAACAAGATGCCATGTATGATTATCCTGAAGCGCACAAAGTTCTTCCTGCATGGCGGTTTGCCAACACTCATGCTGGACAGCCTGTGAGTAACATGATGGAACAATAATATTGGATAGAGTAGCAGAGAAACCAAACCTATCAGGAGGATAAGAAACCCTCGCAGAACGACGAAGTGCAGGCTGCAGAGGGGAAGGTACCGAAGCAGTCTCAGTAGCAGGATCAGATGGTGGGTTAGTCTCCGGAAGAGCCAAAATTGGGCGCCGTCTTTCATACACAATTCCAGGTTTAAACCGCTCAAATGACGACACGTCCTCAAAATGAGGAAGAATAGGAGCATGCAATGAAGATGCAGTAGGAGTAGCAGTAGGGAAAAATATTGATTTTCAAAGAAGACCACATTTCGAGAGACACGAAATTTGCTACAACTTAGATCATAACAAACAAAACCTTTGTGAGAAATACTATAACCTAGAAAAGCACATTTAGCAGACTGAGCAGAAAGTTTGTGGCGTTCATTAGAAGGCAAATGAACAAAACAGACACAACCAAAAGTATGCAAATCAGAGTAGCTAGGAGCCTCATGATATAGACGATAATAAGGGGAGTCGAATTTTAACACCTGGGAGGGCAAACGGTTGATTAAATAAACAGCAGTAGACAATGCTTCAACCCAGAATTTAGAGGGAACAGACGAGTCAAGCAATAAGGTTCTAGTGACATCCAACAAATGTCGATTCTTACGCTCAGCAACCCCATTTTGTTGAGGTGTATATGGACAAGAACGATGTGAAATAATGCCCTTTTGTAGTAACAAATCATGAAAGTCACGTGACATATATTCCCCACCCGAATCAGATCTTAATACCTTAATACCAGTAGAAAATTGGGTTTCAACATAGGCAAGAAAGGTCTTAAAGACGGAAAGAACCTCAGATTTGAAACGTAGGAAGTATACCCAAGTAAACCTACTATAATCATCAATAAAAGTTACAAAGTACTTGGAATGAGTATGAGAAAGTATCGGTGAAGGACCCCAAACATCACTATGAATAATATCAAAACAATTTGTGGCACGACTACCATGAGAAGGAAAAGGAAGAGTTTTACTCTTACCTAACTTACATGTTGAACAATCAATCAAAGCATCGAAAGAAGAAAATTTATCTTGATTTCCCAACAAACCAGAATTCAACAATCGCGATAAAACAACAGAATTTGGATGACCTAAACGTTTATGCCAGACTTCACTTTTATTTAGAACATTCGAGCATGCAAAAGAAAGACAACTAGGAATGGAAAAATACAGCGGAAATAAGCGTCCAACTTTAGGCCCCTTCGCGATTACTTTCCCCGACACCTGATCTTGCACAAGACAACCATTACGAGAAAAATGCACATCACAGTTATCATCCACCAGTTGACCAATTGAAATAAGGCTAGTAGACAGTTCTGGTGATACAAAAATATTCGTGAAGGTGGGATCAATATCTCCAATTTTAGTGATGGGTATATGACCACCATTAGCAACCTGAATTTGTGATGAACCATGATACTCTCGCACATTCTTAAGCATACTTGATGAGTTGGTCATATGATTTGAAGCAGCGGAATCAACAAGCCAAAGTTGTGAATTGGAAGTATTACCTTGTAGCCCTAGGGCCGAAAGGGCTGTAATGATCATTTGCTGCACCATTTCTGGAGTAAGAGAACTGGTAGCGACTGTCACAGATGAGTTTTCAGATACCACTGCTGGAAAGGCTTGTATTTTCCGGTTTTGAGGACGAGTGGGACACTCCTTGATAATGTGCCCTTGCTGTTTGCAATAATTGCAGAACGTCTTTCTACAATTGTTAGCTATGTGGCCATATTCCTTGCAACTATAACACTGAACATTGCCCATATTCCGGCCTCTACCTCTTCCTTGGGCAGCAAAGGCAACTGCAGCTGGGTTGTCCTGCTTTAGAGTACTTTGTGTAAGGATTCGTTGTTCTTCCCGCAGTAATTCCCCAAAACAAACATCCAAGGAAGGCAAGGGAGCTCGGCTCATCAAATTTGAGTGAGTAATCTCAAATTCAGATCTCAATTTCATGAGAAATTGATCACGCTTGCTTTGTTCATGCACCTGCTGAATAACCGAGAGGGATTCTACTGGAATCTGGGCATAAATGATATCAGTATATTCTGCCCATAGATTCTGAAAACCAGAATAATACTCCTGAATAGAAAGATTGCTTTGAGAATAATTAGAGATGTCGTTTTCTAATTGAAAACGTCTAGCATTGTTATCTTGATAGTAAACCTTTTTCAGATATTCCCACATGGTTCTTGCTGTTTTGTATGGCCTCAAATTCAGAATAATGAGGGGGTCGACTGACCCTAGTATCCAGGACATTACCCGAGCGTCCTTGACCTTCCATAAAGACAGTTCTTTAGCATCAGTAGGGGCTGGATCACTCCCATCCACATGACCCCACAATTCTTTTCCTGTGACAAAGACTTGAAACTGAAATTCCCAAGCTGAATAATTCTTCCCAGTAAATCGGACACCAAACAGATCAGAATTGTTTGACATCTTTGTAGTGATACACACAAAAGAAATCACAGAACCAGGAGAATACAGACCTCAGTTGACAACCAAGAACCAAACCAAAAGAACCAAGAAACTGAGAGTTCTCTGTATCTAGGACTGATTGCAAAGAGCCAGGAGAC
This sequence comes from Populus tomentosa, assembly GCA_018804465.1. Taxonomy (NCBI): domain Eukaryota; kingdom Viridiplantae; phylum Streptophyta; class Magnoliopsida; order Malpighiales; family Salicaceae; genus Populus; species Populus tomentosa. The sequence continues at coordinate 2,734,635 of CM031969.1, read as the reverse complement.
CGAGAGTCCTATGTATCTAGGCCTGATCCAGAATAATCCAGAAACCGAAAACAACAAGAAAGAACCTGATTTTTGGATACAAATTCAAAGGTATAGCTCTGATACCATGACAAGATAATACAAGAGAAATTCTGGAAAATGTTTTCTCCCTATTCACTAAGAGAGTTACCATATATATATACATCAAGAAGTATCAAATCCCTTAATTCTAGGAAAACATAATCATATCCTTTAATACTAGGCCTAAACAATAATTGAGAACTTTAGAGAGAATCAAGGGATATACAGCTATAACAGAAATTAAACAAAGAAAGAAGAATATAGTGACAGCTATGAAAGAAATAGAATATACTGACAGCTATAAAGGAAAGACTGACAGCTATTAAAGAGATGAAATAAAAGAGAATATATTGACAATGCTAACACCTATCAAGTTAATTCTGATATTATAACTAGGTTATTATAATATTGATAATTTCAACATTAAATATAAATTAAAGCAAAAAAAAAATCTAACTATTTTTTTAAAATATATAAGATTAACAACAATACATATTAAGGGTAATATATATATATATATATATATATATATATATATATATATATATATCTTACACACAATAACCGAATAAGATACTGAAAAAATAATTTTATCTTATATATCATTACCAAACACAATTTAATTTATATATTTTTTTATATTATTTTTTAATTTTTAATTTTTCATTGTCTTGTTTTTTTTTAGGTGATAATAACCAGACATTACTATAAGATACATGCAAGTACTTCTCTTCCATCTTATTAATGATTTGGATGGGAAATCCTTTTGTTTTGAATGACTTAACATTTGGATTTAAAGTGATAAGCTCATGATTTGAGCTTTGCGTCGAGTTTAATTTAAATTGATTTTGATATTAATTTAATCAAGCTTAGTTATATTGATTGATTAACTTGGTATCAAATCGAAGTAACCAAATCCAATCATAACATCAAAATCAAATAATTTAAAATAAAATTAAAACACCATTGTTTTAAATAAAAAAAAATAATAGATTCAGGTGACCCAACAACCCATGAATTGATCTAATGACGGAAGCACTCTTATGGGTCAGACCCGGGCCGTGCATGGCACCTATGTTTTCCGATTCCTTCACTATTAGGCCATTTCCAATGGCAGAGACGGATCAAAAGTCATAACTCATAAGCAATTAGGGGTGTTTAAAAAAACCAAATAATAAAAAAACTGAGAAAACCGATGAAAAATTAACTGAGAAAACCGAACCGAGATAAAAAAACTGATTAAACCAATTACAAAAATAAAAAATCTTTCCGGTTCGGTTTGGTTCCGGTTTTACCATCAAAACCGGTAAACCAAACCGGCTACCCATCAAAATAAAACAGAAAAATAAAACAAACTAGTATAAATACTAAATGATACAATAAAGTATAAACCTATAACTAAATGATATTACAATTTACTGATCAACCAGTAAATAACCCACATCTCCGCATCCATCTAGTAGATTTGCAGTGGAAAAAAACCCGAACAAAACCCCTTGGTGTCTCTCTTCACCTGCAGCAGAAAGAGTCAAAGAGGTAAAGTTTACTGTTTATGATTTATGGAAGAAACCTAAAACCCCCGATTGGTTATGATTTATGGAAGAAACCTAAAACCCCCTGCAAGAAACTTTCTGCTTGCATCCAGAATGAGAAGCCTGCTTTCTCTTATGCATAAACGTTTTCTATCAAGTAGCCCATCATCATCATCATCATCATCATCATCTACAGTTGAGTGCCTCGTAAACTCATGTGGGCTTCCCTCAAAATCAGCTCTTGAATTTTCCCGAGACTTCCACCTCCATGAAAACAACCTCCAAAGCTTCCAATCTGTATTCCGCTGCTTCCAGTCCTACAACATTCCCAGCATCCGCATAACCAAATTGATTAAAAGGCGGCCTCAAATCCTCAATTACAATGTAGAAGACAACCTCAAGCCTAAACTCCAGCTCCTCGTGCAAAATGGCATCGTGGGTCATCACATGTGCAAGGTTTTCGTATCAAATCCGTTAATTTTGAACGCTGACTTAGATTCTCAAATTAAACCATGTTTTCAGTTTTTAAAGTCTGTTCTTGGTAGTAATAGGAATGTCGTAGAAGCTATTAATCGTTCTTCCAATTTGTTGACCTGTGATTTGAAGGGCTGTTTGCAACCAAATGTTGATTTTTTGATTAGAGAGGGAGTGCCTTTTGATGGGGTTGCTGAATTTCTTATTAGGGACGCAATAACTGTACAGCACAAGCATAATAATATGGTCAATGCAGTGAATGATCTTAAGCATCTGGGATTTGATCCAAAGGCTCCTGTTTTTCTTGAGGCTGTTAGAGTGAGGATTCACATGAGTGAGTCAATTTGGAAGGAGAAAATTGAAGTGATGAAGAGTTTGGGGTGGAGTGAAGAGGAGATTTTTTCGGCTTTTAAGCGAGATCCGATTTTTTTAAAATCAGCTCTTGAATTTTCCCGAGACTTCCACCTCCATGAAAACAACCTCCAAAGCTTCCAATCTGTATTCCGCTGCTTCCAGTCCCACAACATTCCCAGCATCCGCATAACCAAATTGATTAAAAGGCGGCCTCAAATCCTCAATTACAATGTAGAAGACAACCTCAAGCCTAAACTCCAGCTCCTCGTGCAAAATGGCATCGTGGGTCATCACATGTACAAGGTTTTCGTATCAAATCCGTTAATTTTGAACGCTGACTTAGATTCTCAAATTAAACCATGTTTTCAGTTTTTAAAGTCTGTTCTTGGTAGTAATAGGAATGTCGTAGAAGCTATTAATCGTTCTTCCAATTTGTTGACTTGTGATTTGAAGGGTTGTTTGCAACCAAATGTTGATTTTTTGATTAGAGAGGGAGTGCCTTTTGATGGGGTTGCTGAACTTCTTATTAGGGACGCAATAACTGTACAGCACAAGCATAATAATATGGTCAATGCAGTGAATGATCTTAAGAATCTGGGATTTGATCCAAAGGCTCCTGTTTTTCTTGAGGCTGTTAGAGTGAGGATTCACATGAGTGAGTCAATTTGGAAGGAGAAAATTGAAGTGATGAAGAGTTTGGGGTGGAGTGAAGAGGAGATTTTTTCGGCTTTTAAGCGAGATCCGATTTTTTTAAAATCCCCAGTGGAGAAAATCAGGATGGTGACGGATTTCTTTGTGAATACATTGAAATTGGGACGGCAAATTTTAAGTGAAGATCCTGAATTTTTTACCCTTAAAATTGATAAAAGTTGTCGAAGGAGGTATGATGTTTTCAAACTTTTGGAGTCAGAGAAGCTGATCGAAGGGGGTGTGAAGATTGAGGAAGTGCTCAAAATGAGGGATAAGGAGTTCTTGGTGAAATACGTTAAGAAGTATGTGGACAAAGTCCCAGGTTTATGGGAGACTTTCAATGGTAGGAAGCAACAACAATCTTTACCCGGTCTAACAGAGGTAATATTGGTTAATTTGTTTCCTGAACTTTCAATTTGGATGTTGGTTTTTAATGCCATCTGCCATTTCTTTCCTGGTCTTTTTTGTTCTAGCTCTTTCCTTTACATTTTTTCACTTTTACTTGCATACTTTAACTTGCTATGTATACTTGAGAGCATACAAAGCATCCATTTGATTGTTAAAGTGTGAAGCACACATTAATTTCATATTTAGGTGCGTCCAATCAGCTCTGCAGTTCATATCTTTTAGATAATTGTAAGGTCACATAATTGTCTCATGTTATCTGCTGAGATGATTATGTGACCTTACAATTGTCTGCTGCTGATTTTGGATATTGTTTTTGATGTTATCTGCTGCTGGTTTCATGGTCCTTTTTGTTCATTTGATTTCCTTTGCCTCTCTTACTTTAACTCGCATATTTGAACTGACTACTTATATGTGGGAGCTTATGAATCATTGATTATATTGTTAAATTGCCAAGCATATCATTAATTTCATTTTCAGATCTGACCAGCTTTATACTTCGTGTCTAAGAGTTTTCTGATAATTGCTGGGCTGTATAATCATCCCAGGTAAAATGACTGCATTAGAAATTTGCAAATACATGGATTTTCAAAGCAAATAAATCTGAAACACATGATTAGCTGAGCGGCCTCTTCTTGCTGTCTTAGGTTTGAATCTGGTATTGGAAAGTGGAAATAAAGGAGTTTAGTTAACATCAGGTTAAAGGTTTTCAAAGAATAAATGAATTCAACTAGAACTATACAAATACAATTTACATATTCGGAGGCAATTCTAGCCAATATACAAATACAATTTGCATATTCGGAGGCAGTTCTAACCAAGGGGTGTCTTGAATTAACGGATGAAGCATTAGAATTTAGATGAGCCAAAAAGAAAAAAGAAAACTGTATGGCCTTTCTTTTATATGATAGTAAGCTTTAAGGGCCTAGATCAACTGATATCAGTGTTGTTAAATGTTTCTTGTTATATGACTTTGATATCAGTGTTGCTATTTCGATCTTTAATGTATCAAACAAATCTTAACAAAGACACCACTTCTGTTACAAATTGTGCTAAACTAGTTGAATTTTTGGCAATGCTACAGCAATGGGGAAAAGCAGCTCGTTGAGAGTAGGGAAATTATAATTGATGGGCTAGTGAAGAAACACCCACCAGTTCACGCCCTGCCGAAGCAGCTAAAATAATTGTTTCTGATGACGAAGCTCTGTGCATGCAGAATTTTGGAACTGATTGTGGTGTCGATAATGAACCGATGGATGCAACTTCTCAAAAGTGATATTATTAGGAATGTCATCATAGTGCACACTGAATTAAAAGAATTCACTGCGATAACGTGGGAAAGAAGTCTTAAGTTTTGGGGTAGCTTGTTGCTAGTTTAGAGAGAGACACCCCTTATGAAATAAATAGCATCCCTTGTAATCTTGCCATAGTCTTTTTACTTGGGCATACGAATGCTAATGCAATTGTAGCTGTTGCATATGGGTGGGGATCAGGATTGTCATCAAATCCTCGGATGGTTGAATTTTATACTTTGTTTCTGAAAACAGCAAGTAACTTTAGCTCACATGTTTTGTTTTAGGGGAATGTCTGTGATGCTTAAAAGGGGGTAGCTCTCTGCTCCATATTTTGGTGTCCATAAATTCAATTTATTGGTCTGTTTTAGAAGGAAGGGTGGCCAATGGCATGGTGTTCAAGGTTGATGCTTAGATTCTTAGAAGTGTTATTTCATAATCAGCATCCCTTATTGGTTAATTCATGTACTTACCAATTGTCATGGTATTCTTGCTTGGCAAGGAGCTGAGTTCTTGAAGTTACTGGAAGTGAGCTCCTAGACTGATTACAAAAGAAGTAGAACAAAACAAAGCCAGGTTTAACAACTATTCATATGCACAAGTAAATTGAAACAGAGCCAGGATCTTCCTTCATATCCAATTAGAGGTTTCGGGTTCGGATTTCTCAGGCCAATCCACCGGACATACGGGATAGACACAAACCAGAAAGAAAACCTAGGACAGCATAAGAAACCATTTTTGGTCTTTAACATTTTGAAATCATGTTTATCATGTCTGAGATGTGCTATAAAGATCACAAATCTAAACATGAGCATACATCTAACTGCCTGCAGATCGCATGGTTGCCACACAAAAAAGTTGGGTTTTGTATTCTATTTTTGTAATCGAGTGTTATTGTTGGGTTATCTTTTACCTATCAAAACTAATTTCCAACTTTCACTGTCAACTAACTAGAAATCGACCACAATATCTATGAATGACTTGCATGATTACATAAAGGAGATTGGTTGATAGCAATGGACAAATTAGCATGCTCAGATTCCAGGCTAGAAATGGTACAAACTAGACAAATTCAATTTATATGAGCATGCCAGGTTTTGATGGATTGTATCAATGATTTTTCTTGTTTGCTCGCGTATTTTTTAAACCGAAGGGAATGAGTTAATAATGCAGTTGTTAAGCCAGGCTCACGAGTTGATTTAAAAAACTGAGATACAAATCCCAACTTTGATCAGATTTTTTTGTTGAATTGATAAACACGGTTACTTCAAATAAGTTTTTAATATTTTTATAAAAAAATCAATTTTCATAAAAATGATTAATATGAATTTCACAGGTAATTGAATAATACCCTTTTCCAAACTGTTCAAGAGAAAATACAATATATATATATATATATATATATATATATATATATATATATATATATATATATATATATTCCACGGAGTGAGCACCTTTAAGGCTGAAAGGGCTTATGGAAATCTTATCTTATCTGTCCCAAACCCAACAGCTGCTAGCATTAAACGGTCTCAAAAACTCTACTCGTTTGATCTTTTGTGTTGTCCACAGAACACTTTTTGCTTCCAAGGAATGGCAAGTAATGTACCACTGAGAAACCTGCTTTCTCTGGTACAAAATCGTTCCTTGAAAACATCCACTGTACCGCCCAATACTTCATCCCCATCGTCATTTACTGTACAATACCTCCTTAGCTCACCTGGGCTTCACTTAGAATCTGTTCATTCAGTTTCCCAGAAGCTCCAAATCGATGAAAGTGATCTTCAAAACCCCCATTATGTCATCGGGTTCTTGAAAGCTCACGATTTCAAGGATGCCCACATAGCCAAATTGATCCACAAGTGGCCTGCTGTCCTCCATTGCAAAGTAGAACACAATTTGAAGCCTAAATTTGAGTTCTTCATAGAAAATGGTTTTGTCGGTGAGATTCTGCCCGAGCTTATTGTATCAAATCCGGATGTTTTGAGAAGGGCTTTAGATTCTAGAATTATACCATGCTTTGAGCTTTTGAAGTCGGTTCTTGGTTGCAGTGAGAAAGCTGCATCGGCTTTTAAGCGTTGTTCGGTATCAATGATGTCTGCCATGGAACCAAACATTGATTTATTGATAAAAGAGGGAGTGCCTGTCGATAGGATTGCAAAACTGATTATGTTGCAACCAAGAACTATACAGCAAAAGCATCAGAGGATGGTTTATGCTGTGAAAGCTCTTAAAGATTTGGAAATCGATTCAAAGACTACCGTTTTTATACATGCTCTTAGAGTGATGTTACAAATGAGCGAGTCCACTTGGAACAAGAAAGTTGAAGTGTTGAAGAGTTTGGGGTGGACCGAGGAGGAGATTTTACAGGCTTTTAAGCGATGCCCCTTTTGTTTTACATGTTCGGAGGAGAAAATCAGGAGTGTCGTGGATTTCCTGGTGAACACATTGAAGATGGAACTGCGAACTGTAATTGGACGTCCCGAGTTTCTTATGCTGTCTGTTGATAAAAGGATTCGTCCAAGGTACAATGTGTTAAAGATTTTGGAGTCGAAGAAGCTGGTTATTGGGAAGAAGAATATGAAGCAGTTGCTAACAATGAGGGAGAACAATTTCTTCCAGAACTATGTCATTAAGTATGCAGACAAGGTCCCAGGTTTATTGGAGGCATATGAGGTTCTTCCAAAGCAATAAAGATAGATTCTTGATGGCAAAAGATGTAAGTTGACTTGTTCAATGAAAAGCATAATAATATTAAAATTGCTTAGTCTTCTGTGAATTAGAGGCACTTTGTGTGCTTTCTGTTTCAAGTTATATTGCTCGATCAAGTCTTCAAATGCTAATAGTTCAATTTCTTATCATTTTCGTATTGGTTATTCATATTTTTCTTGTGATATTTTGTTCCTGTGACCATGAATGTTTCCAGATCATCTCTCTGGCCTTTTAATGTGATTGGAAGGAATCTGAACTATAATTTATGGCTTTGGTTCCCAAATGTGGCCAGTGTTTGGTTATGAAAAGTTTTAGGTCAATTAGTTTTGTTACTCAGAATAGGTAAAATCTGTGATTAACATTGCTTTTGCTTGGGAGAGGACTGAGAGGTGGATTTAAGGTTCAATGCTTACCTGAATAAAATGCATGATTTTCAAAAGCTTGCAGTCATATACTCATTGATTTAGGTCTTACATATTGGATTTTGGAGGTGATGGAATATGTGATTCTTTTCTTGTGTGCATCCTCTGAGGCAGAGTGGCACAAATTCCTGTTACAGGCTGGTGTTTTCCCAATCCACACTGAATAGGCAGATGATACTCAAGTAACAAGTCCTTGATTCATTGATTTGTGCATGGAGAAAATAAAGTTTAAGAAAAAAAAATTAAATATGGATGTGATGGTTAGTTGTTTGGCCTTGGTTCATGAGCAAAATTTGGTTCTGACACGACAGATTGTTCTATGCCATGTAGGGGATCATCTGTTTGCCATGCATATCTGCTACAGTATCATATATGGAACAGATGCGGATACAGGTTTCCAGTCAAGCACTCGTTGATTAAGTACATTATTTTGTTCTGGAATTCTTTTGGACACGCAAACAACTATTCCCTGTTTATAAAGTAGGGATCTTTTCTCAGATTAAGAGCAGTTTTAGCATCATGAATACAAGTTATTGGATCATTATAAGCGATATTTAACAGTTTGGAAAAATATGATAGCACAAGGCTTGTCAAAGTTATTCGAGGATAATGACTCGGGCTTCCGGACTTGGCTATGCAAATTTAACAACTGCAGCTCTAGCTGGCTGTTTTAGTAGCAGGTGATTTTGCTGGAGATGGTGATTTTGAGTGTGTATCATCAAAGGGCAAATCAGCTTCCTCGCTCTCAAGGTAATCATCTTGCCAACAATGAGGATATTGGGCCATGGAAGTGAAGAGGGTGGCTCTAGGCACCCGCCATGCTGGTATCCTACATTTGATATCTTCATAGATCCCACTATTGTAGATCCATAAACCAAGGCAAATCATTTTACCTCTTCTTCCTCTCAGAAAGAACCAAAGGTTATTCTTTGGATGAACAGGTTTAGTGTTCATTTCTGTCTGTGTCAAATTTGACATCCAATTTCTGTTTCAGAAAATCCAATCTCATCCTGTTGTTTGTATATATATTAAAAAAATAAAACCTTAGCTCCAAAAATTGCCACATTATCCATGAGAAATCAGCCTTCTTTGATGCACACTCGTTTTCTTGATAAATAACAATAACTTGCTGCGGTGCAATCATAAATAATTTATCGATTTACTTAGGAGTATAATTATTAATTGTAGGTTTGCTTGCGCGGGTTGAATAAATGATTTTTTTTAATCTAAAACCAGGCTTGAGCTAGTTAAACTTGGATAATAATGAGTTAATTCATGATTTAATTGACCCAATAAAAAAGCAGGTGAGATCCAGCAGGGTAAACTTGAAAAGTTTCTTTATTTTTATTCAAAATAATGTTTTATTTAAAAAAATTATTGAAATAATATTGTTTTTGGTTGATGGGATAATCCTAAACTAAATTCTTAGTTACGGTCAGGGGACCCACTCATAAGAGAATCATGGATCTCGAAAATGTAATCCAAGAGCAAGAATATTGGACCACTAAAATAACAGCCCACAATAACTTTAAAAATAACAGCCCACGCTAACCCTATCGAGACCAGCCCATTTGGATCCTTGACAGCACAACTCCCAATCGTTCTTCGTGAAGTTCGTGTACCTTCAGAGTCAAAGCCCTAACAAAATTCAAAAACCCTTTGCAGCCTCTGTGTCAAATCTTAAACACAAGCATTTTGCTGTCAGAAATGGCCGCCAATAAACCTAGCAGAAGCTTGCTTTTTCTGCTTCAAAAACGTTTTCTGTTAACATTTTCTGCTGCACTTTCTCCTCCTACAGCTCAATTACCCACCAGTAGCTCTTCTTCTTCATCGTCGTCCTTCACAGTTCATTTCCTTGTGAATTCTTGCGGGCTCACTTCAAAATCTGCTCTTGCAGTTTCCAAGAAGTTCCAAATCCGTGAAAACAAACTCCAAAACCCTCAATCCGTACTCCAGTTCTTGAAAGCTCATGACTTTAGCGAAACCCATATTTCCAAATTGATTGAAAAGCGACCCAAGATTCTCCTGCGCAGAATAGAAGACAATCTGAAACCCAAGTTTGACTTCTTTATCGAGAATGGTTTTGCGGGTCAGCTTCTGCCCCAACTTATTTTATCAAATCCGGTGATTTTGGAAAGGGCCTTAGATTCCCATATTAAACCATCTCTTCTGTACTTTAAGTCTATTCTCGGTACCAGCGAGAAAGTCATTGCAACTTCCAAACGTTCTGTGTTTTTGTTGACTTGTGATTGGAACAGTATCGTGCAACCAAATGTTGATTTCTTGATTAAAGAGGGAGTTCCTGTTGATAGGGTTGCAAAGTTGTTTCTGTTTCACCCACAGGTTGTGCAACGGAAGCATGATAGGATGGTTTATGCAGTGAATACTGTCAAGGATTTGGGACTTGAACCAGAGGTTTCTATTTTTATATATGCTCTTACTACCATGATGCAATCGAGCGAGTCCACTTTGAAGAAGAAAGTTGAAGTGTTGAAGAGTTTGGGGTGGACGGAGGAGGAGATTTTCCGGGCTTTTAAGCAAGACCCTGCTATTTTGCGATTTTCAGAGGAAAAGATCAGGGGTGTGATGGATTTCTTGGTGAATACTGTGGGATTGAGGCCACAAACTATCATTGCAAACCCTTTGTTTCTTCATTACTCAATTAACAAAAGGCTTCGACCAAGGTATAATGTTTTGAATGCTTTGGAGTCAAAGAAGCTCTTTGATGAGGGCATAAGCATTGGGTCGGCGCTAAAAATGAGCGAGAAGAAATTCATGAAGAATTATGTTTCCAAGTATGTACACAGTTTCCCCGGTATAATGGACACATATAAGGGTATCATCAAGCCTATAAAGATGGATACTTGATGGAAAAAGATGCACGCTTACCTTGCACGGCAAATTAAGTAAGATAATATTCTTGAATCAGAGAGGTTTTGTGCTTGGCTGTTTAAATTTGCATTGCCGCATTAATTCTTTGAACACTGTGTAAAATTTATCATTATTTTATGTATTGTAGTTATCTTGCAGTGGTTGTTCTCACCATCACGTCTATTTCTAGACTATTTCGAATCTAGAAACAGAATAGTCTCTTGAGTTTTGTCACTTTCGAATTTTTAATTTGAATTTACTTCGTTGACTGTCAAGCTTCAAATTTTTGAAACTGGAACTAACAAAATCATAGGCTTTCTGACATTAAACTTAAAAATAATGCGTGGTTGAGTGTCAGAGACTACAAATCTAAGCTTGCCTTTCCGGTTGAAATAAACAAGCCCTTCGCCAAATCCACACTTCTTCTGCAGAAAGATTTTGTTAGCTGTAGACTATATATTGGTTGGATAGCTGTGCTTGGCTGGCCAGGAGAGAATGTTGAAAAAAGAGCAATTTTAATGAAGAGTTTAAAGGGGGGTAAAGTTGTGTAGCTTGCTCAGTGGTGACAGGACCTTGATGAAATGATGAGCATCTCATGGTTCAGGTTTCTTTTATTCATTGAAAGTGTTGCGGATAAGAAAGAAAAGGCAGAGGGGATAAAAATAATTGGAGGAGATACTTTAATTTAGGGTTTGGAGGCTTTGTAGATTGGGTTCACTAACAGCACTTGGTTCTGAGAGGAAGAAATTATATAGCCTCAGTTCCTTTCCATTCTATATTTTGCTAAACAGGCAGGCCTATGGCAAAGATGTATGTTTCATATCAATTAGTTGTGGTGGGTCGAGTACATCAATTTTCTTCAGGAATTTGTGTTCATGTGAACAATTGTTTCAAGTTTACTAGTGATAATATCGATTTGTAGAACAATGATGTTGCATTATTATCGTTTTTATACTTCAATTATATATGTCCATGCTGCATGAGGGGGGCAAATTGTATATTAGCAGCTAAGCATCTTGGTAAATAAGCACTTGCTCACCATCATGGCAAATCACTCTAGTCACCCTGCAAATTAGGTTTATGCTCTTTTTTTCTTCTTTCCAGTCTCTTCAACCTTAAAACTCATTTCTCCACATGGTTGGTTTTCCACTCTTTTAAATTTTCAGTTAGTTCTGTGCTTGAAATGTTTCTTGCATTTTACCAGGTACTCAACCTCCTCGTGGACCCAAAATCTTTACAGACAGTTCTCTTGCCCGAACATATGTTCTCGTTACTTGAAAAATTTGGTAATACAAGGATCAAGGAAGTAATTCTTATGGAGGGCCTGCCTCGACTTCCTTGTATCCAGACCACGAGTTTAAGAAAAAATTCTCTCGTGCGTTGTTAGCAAAGCTCTTCACTACTTTGCAGCTTGAAGGTGATCATTCTTGCACCCCGAGGGGCAGGTCTATGCAGCATGCTCTCTAGGTTTTTTCCCAGTCTTTTCAACCTTAAAACTCATCTTGTCAGATAGTTAGATGAATGACTAATGGTAATGTAGTGTTTGCTGAGTCTTAGCTTTAGGACTAGTTTACTCTTGAGGTAGATAATTCAGATAATTTTTTTACTCAGGCTCTACTTCGTTTGCCGATCTCTGATTGCACCTGCCTGTCAACTTTGTCACCCCCTCTTTCCTTTGCAGGAACGTGTTGACTTTGCAATCAACTTGGAAAACTTTTAATTTGGATTTTGTTTCTCTCAGGCTCTGTTTCTTTTGGGCTAGAATGCATCGAGAAGCTACAGAGAGACAATTTACTGCATTTTCTGGCATAATTTTCATCTAACTATCATCTTCAACATAGCATTCCTTGACCACCAGCTTGGCTCCGAATCTTTATAAGCAACATTTAACAGTTTGGGAAAATATGATAGCACGAGGCTTGTCAAAAGTTAACAAGTATGTTTCGAGGGACTTTAACAGGCTATATTTTTCATATGAATATGTAGTTTGAGCTAAGATTTTGTACTTCGATTGTCTAAGCAGGGTAGGTAATCAAATCTTCACACACTCTGTTATTTTTAAATAGAATCAATATTTTTTTAATTATGTATTTTTCCTCTACTATATGTATTCCATTCTTTAAAATAATATAAAAATTTGCTATGTTAAAATTGACTTGCTTGTACCTTATGGATTTAGTTAAATAGAGTCTTATTATTAGCCTAAATTAAGGGAATAAAAAGGGAAGCGAAGCACTCAACTAAGAAGATGAAGCGGAGGAAGGAAGAGAATTTCATCGACAGATAGCCTATTACATTATGTTATAGCACATGCTCTTCGTCTTCTCTGCCTCTTATTTCTTATGATGTTCTCACAGTTCGTTGATTACTGAATTTGCATAAGCAGTCTTCTCCTGTTCAAAAAAGACCGGTCAAAGCCACGACAACGATGTTTGTGAATGCATGATTTTGGTAACAATGTTTTATAAATTGATTCGTGAAAGAAAGTATTTCGAAATGGATTTTTAAATGGCTGTATACTGGCTGAATGATTTCTATTTGATAAATAATATTTTTAGATTTGTTATTAGACATTTATTTTTAATAATTTTGAGAACTTGTAATAAGATTTTTAAAATTTTTTGTAAGATTTTTTTATTACGCTGCTGTGATTATTTATGAAATATATATTTTTATGAATTTTTAATTTAGAATTTGTGTTTTTTTTTTTAATTTTATAAAGTTTACCTTTTTATTATTTAAAATTAAATGTTAGATGTAAAGGTATGTCTACCTACGGTTTTAGAGAAGTGACAGTTGTATTATGATGTAATTGAAGGAGTACCAGACCGGGGGTGTCTTTAGAAACGCGATTTGCATTGTGTTTATAAAAATTTTGATTTTTTTTTAAAATAAAATTTTTATATATTTTTTGATCATTTTAATATATTAATATTAAAAAAAATTAAAAAATTTATTTTATTATAATTATAAATAAATAAACACTTAAATTACTACTGTTACCATAATTCCAAAACAGTAGTGTAAAAATATATACAGAAATGGATCAGTATTTTAGTAGTAAAGGGACGACTCCAAGTCCGGCCCATTTTCATTCAATTGTTGAACCACAAAACAAACCCTAGTGATCATTCCTCGTCAGCTTCTTCTCCTACCAAATCTTTACCGGTAGTGAGAAAATGGCCATGAAGCTTTTTCTTATTCGAAAACGTTTTCTAGCAACGCAATCTACTAGTAGCTCACTATCCCCATCGTCTTCGTCTTCATTTACGGTGGATTTTCTCGTCAACTCATGTGGGCTTCCTTTAAAATCTGCTCTTTTAGCTTCCCGGAAGCTGAAGCTGGACAAAAAAAATCTTCGAAATCCTCCTTTTGTGCTACAGTTCTTGAAATCTCACAACTTCGACGAAACCCACATCTCCAAGTTGATCGAGAAGCGGCCTGAAGTCCTCCAGTCCAGAGTAGAAGGCAATCTCACTCCCAAATTCGATTTTCTCGTTGCAAATGGCTTCGTGGGTAAGCTCCTTCACGACCTTATCATACACCATACTGAGATATTCAAAAGGGCCTTAGATTCTCGTATTAAACCAGCGTTTTCCCTTCTGAAGTCGATTCTACACAGTAATGAGAACGTTGTTGTGGCTCTTAAGCGTTCTTCGAGGTTGTTGTCGGCTGATTTGAACGTTAATGCGCAACCTAACATTGATTTTTTGAGAAAAGAGGGGGTTCCTGCTGATATGGTAGCAAAATTGATTATCTTGAATCCAGGAACTATACTGAGCAAGCGTGACAGGATGGTTTATGCGATGAATGCTATTAAGAATTTGGGTCTTGAGCCAAACAACACAATGTTTGTTCGTGCTCTTATCGTGAGGTTACAAATGACTGAAACAACCTGGAATAAGAAAATTGAAGTGATGAAGAGTTTGCAGTGGAGTGAAGAGGAGATTCTGGGGGCTTTTAAGAGGTACCCACAAATATTAGCAATGTCGGAGGAGAAAATCAGGAGTGCAATGGATTTCTATATCAATACTATGGAGTTGCAAAGACAAATTATAATTGCTTGTCCTATTTTTCTTGGATATTCAATTGATAAAAGGATTCGTCCAAGGTATAATGTTATAAAGGTTTTGGAATCGAAGGAGCTGATTAAAGGAGACATGAAAATTTCTACTCTGCTAAATACGAGCGAGAAGACATTCTTGATAAATTATGTCAGCAGGTTTGTGGAGGAAGTCCCTGGTTTATTGGAGCTGTACACGGGAACTGCCAAGAGAGCAGAGAAAGATGCTTGATGGCAGAAATGTAAGGTAGTCTGTGTTATACAAGGGGCAACACATACTTGCAATTGCTTCCCTTCTTCTGTATTAGACCTGGTTTGTTCCTGCCATTTTTATATTGTTCAATTAATTCTTCGAATGCTGAGTTCAATTTCCTATCATTTTGCATATTAGTTTCTTATCACTGCTGCTTTTGTTCCCGGTTCATTTCTTTGATATTTTTTTTAAAAACTTTTTTTTTTTTTTAGATAATTGGCTTGTTTGTAGTGAAATGAGTTTTGGTTGCAGAAATCAACACCGTACTGCGCTATTCAGACATTGTTGACGTTTTTCTGGATGAAAAGAAAAAAATCATGCAAGGTTATTTAATGTAACTTGTCTTGGTTTGGTGCATCCAAAAAGAATTTTGATGATAGAAAAAAAAAAAGGAAAAAAATAGTTTGATTAAGAAAAAAATAGAGTTTCATCAAAAAAAAAATGATGTTTTTTTTTTAAAAAAATAACATTATATTAAATTATCCGGATTAATTTATAATTTAGATCATGAGATCATAATAATTCTATAAAAAATAAATTGAAATAAATTTGAAATCAAGTTGCCAATTAAATTATTTATGAATAATAAAATTAAAAAATGTATAGAAAAGACATGAGCTAACCTGAGTTGATATGCTTAACTTGTAATTCAAATTATGAGATCGACATAATTCTATAGAAAATAAACAGAAACAAGTTATAAAATTAAATTCATAGTAAAACTAATATTGAATGATAAAATTAAATAAAAAATTAATAAAAAAAAAGATAAAAAAACGACATGAGTTAACTTAGATTAACTTCTCAGACCTATGACTTGAAACATGCGATCAGGATAATCACAAAACTCCAACTCAGGTAATGAGATAGATAGAAAATAAATTAAAATAAATCATGAAACTTAATTCCGATATAAACTAATATTAGAGGATAAAACTTAGAGATAAAAAAAATTGAGTCAACTTGATTAATCTGTCAAGCCTGGATTAAAGTCACAAGACTAAAATAACCATATAAAAAATAAATTGAAAAAATTACAAATTAAGTCTAATTTTTAATTAACAAAATGCTAAAAAAACACACAAAAATATAAATATAAAACACCACCCATTTTATTCTCTTTTAAAATTTAAAATGGAGAACGAAGCTGGCATATTTCCATGAAGTTTTATGAAATTAGTTTGTGTTGAGTAATTACAATGTTACTCACACATGTATTTGTAGTTGTGTTTGAATTACGAAGATTGATTCCCTCTAATAAAACACATCATATATTATTCAATGAAAATAATATATATATTTTTTTATTATGGATATTTTTATATTTTTAAAATCAGATTCACTATTGTTTTAGTTTTTTTATATAGTTTAGTTTTATGAAATTAGTTTGTGTTAAGTAATTACAATATTACTCACACAGTATATTTTTATTTATTAAGATTTATTTTTAAAATCATGATAAATTTCTATTTAAGAAATTTTATTTATAATAAAAAAAATATGTTTTTATTCAAAACAAAAAAGAGGAATATACTTTTTATACTTCTAATTCTTAAGAATATTCATTTTGAATTCCTTAATTTTTTATTGAAAATTTATACTACTAATAAAAAATATATGAATAATAAATAGAAATGTTTTTATTTTAAAAAAACTTAAATAATTGTTTATATAAATATCTGCCTTAATTAGTATAGAATTTATTTAAAAACAATTAAAAAGGAATCTGGGATAGTTTACTTTAAAATAAATAAACAAATGAAAGAGCAATTCTTTGCAGGCCCATGGAACCTAATCAAATGTGGCCCAATGATTGGAAACCTGGATTAATCAATAGCCAGATAGCCATCAACAAACCCTAACCCTAACAAAAACCTTTCCGCTTCCCCGTCTTCACCTTCTTGTCCAAAATTTGTGCTTCCAAAATGGCCAACGCCTGTATGGCCATGAGAAACCTGCTTTCTCTTGCACAAAAACGTTTCTTCAACACATCTGTTACACTTCCCACTGCTTCATCATCATTTACTGCTTAATATCCCATCAAGACATGCGGGCTTCCTGTACAACCAGGCCTTTCAGTTTCCAACAAGCTCCAAATCGATGAAAATAACCTTCAAAACTCGCAAGCTGTAGTAGAATTCCTTAAATCTCACCATTTTAAGGATGCCCACATCGCCAAAATGGTCCAAAAGTGTCCTGCTGTCCTCCGTTGCAAAGTTGAGGACAATCTGGAGCCCAAATTTGACTTCTTCATTAAAAATGGATTTGAGGGTCAACTTCTGCCCCAAATTCTGATGTCGGATCCGAGAATTTTGGTATGCAAATTAGATACTCGCATTAAGCCATGTTTAGAACTTTTGAAGCCATTTCTTGGCAGTAATGAGAATATCATAGCTGTTCTTAAGCGTGCTTCGTGGTTATTGACATATAGTTTCAAGTCATGTGTGCAACCAAATATTGATTTCCTGATTAAAGAGGGGTTGCCTCTTGATAAGATGGCAAAACTGTTAACGTCGTACCCAAGAACCATACTAATTAAGCATGATAGGATGGTTTCTGCAGCAAATTATCTTAAGAATTTGGGGCTTGAACCAAAGGCTCCTATGTTTATCCACGCTTTTAGGGTGATGGTACAACTGAGCGAACCAACTTGGAAGAAGAAAATTGAGGCTTGGAAGAGCGTTGGCTGGAGCGAGGGGGAGATTTTGGGGACTTTTAAGCGATTCCCGTTTCTTTTATCTTGTTCAGAGGAGAAAATCAACTGCATGATGGATTTCTTTGTGAATACAGTGAAGCTGGGACACCAAACTATTACTGCAAATCCCTCAATTTTCAAGTATTCGTTTGATAAGAGGATTTTTCCGAGGTATAATGTTTTGAAGGTTTTGGAGTCAAAGAAGCTAATTAGAGTCAGGAAGACTGCAACTTTCTTAAAAATAAGCGAGGAGAAGTTCTTGGAGAATTATATTACCAAGTACGAGGGCAAAGTTCCTGGTTTATTGGAGATATATGGGAGCATTAGAAAAACGAAGGGGCTATAACTTGATGGCAAAATAGTAAGTTGCTTTTTTAATGCATTATACAATAGGAGCTTAAATTCCTCTTATCCCGATAGCTTTGTAATGATGTCGTGTAAACTATTTAACGGTCTCTAATTTATATTGTTCAATTTATTGTTTGATTGTCCAAGTTTCATTTTGTTGTTGTTTTTGGACATTGGTTTCTGAAAGTTTTTTATTGGTGGTAGCTTTTTGGGGTGTTTGGAAGTGTTGTTAGATCATTAGCTGCATATTTAAATTCAAACAGATATTGTCGCTTGAAGGATTTGCATAATAGTATTGGAATTTCAATCCTAGGGGATTTTACTCTTTGAATTTTAACTTGAAATAGTAATCTTGATTTGAGCTGCGAAGCGTAAGAGGAGCCATAAAAACATACTGGTTATTTTTTTCCAAAGAATGCTCATGAGCTAAAAAGGTCTCGGTTGCTTACAGTTCATATATGCTATCAAGTAACAGAATTAACATGATCGAAATGGGAAATTGCAAAAACTACCTTGAACTTCTTTCTGTGGCTATCCCTCCCTCATTGTTTATAAACCCACATGCCCGAATCCTGTAAAGTGTTCAGGATTTGATTGGTTATTTATAGCTTTGGCTTCAAAATAGCAGGGGTGTTGGATATGAAGAAGTTCAGGGCCAATTAGCTCTCTTGCTGGTACTGGCGGGTCACTGTCATACTCAGGAACTCAGGAAGCTGGTCTCAAATACTCAACAGTAAGGTTGCTTGGGACAGGCAAAATCTAGACTTCCGGCAGGGTTTCAAAGTGCAGCAATGCAGCTAGATACAAACTATGTTACAAGCGTGATTCCAGAAGTGTATAATTATCTAAACAGCTGTATTTCCTTTCCACGTTGGATTATGTGGATTTGGGAGGTGGTGTTTTCTTGTAATCATACTGCGTATCAGATTTGCATCCTTTTTGGGTTTTTTTGGATGGTTTATTTGCCATCAGTGGCAGATAAAGTGAGAGAATGCAAGATGTTTTATTCTAGTGGAAATAATTGAGAGTTAGAAGAGAGACATAGTTTTCTTCTTCAATTTCCATTCAAGATTACATTTTCTCAAGGTAAGTTTTTTCTTTAAATAATTATTAAAATGTAAAAATCAGGGCATTATAATCTATATTTAATTGTTCATATTTACAATTAAAGAATTGCTTACATGTTGCCCTTGATCTCTCATCGAATGAACAACTACCTTTCCTTGACGCAATCATTCTGCCATTATGAGCTCTATTCGTGTGCCCCTTCTTCAATTCCTTTCAATCTCTTAAACTTTAAAGCTCAGTCGGCAATGGTAAATTGCATGACATGAGCACTTCATCTTCTGGGATTCGCTAGCTTCAGAAGCAGTTTTCTTGAAGTGATACACTTCAGTCCTATGCTAGAGTAAAGACTATGGTAAAGATCGAGATGCATCTCTAGGTTTTTAATTGAATGTCCGCAGATGGCCAGGTACATAAAATTTCTTCTGAAATTCCAATTTGGTCACGCTTGCTGCTGCTGCTTAAACATGCATACGTTAATGAACAGCTGCATACAAGCAAACTAATGTATTTATTGATGCTTGATGTTTCAGCAGTTGATTGTTCCATGTTTTCCAAGGAGCTAGATGGAGTTCTTCAGCAAGTAACAGTGGGGGCAGAAAGCAAGTCTGGTGGTTTTGTTATGGTGGGAAACTAATGTATTCATTGCAGATGTGTGCTCTAGAATCGTGTTAGAGAAGTCCTCTTTTTATTAACACATACACACACATATATACATTTGTAATGTATAGGAAATACATTGAATCTAATACAAGAACTTGGCATAATATTTATGTGCTGAATTCTCATCTTCTTTTTATTGCTTTGATTTTATGTTTCATCGCATAAGTAATTCTTTGTAGAAGCCAAACCAATAGTAGTTCAGGATAATAATCTCTTACAAATTGTCCTAAAGCCATATCTGGTAACCAGCAAGGGTGAGTCCTTGGTTAAGAAAAATGATTTAAATTTGTGAGATCATTTCATGGTTGTAGTTCTGCATCTCACTAATATATAAGAATAATTTTCTTTATATTTTGGAGGGTCACCTTTCAGGTTTGTGTGTATTATTTTAAGTAACAGTGATGCTGAGCTTGTCATCGATTTATCTGAAATTTATTTAAATTTAGATTACTTTCTCAACTAGAAAAAAAAAAAAAAAAAACCCGTTATAGTGCTTTCTCTAATATGGTATTTTATTTTTAAAAAAAATCTATTTTTTATTTTTTTTTCAATTTTATTATCTGAATATATATTAATTTTGAATCAGTTATTATAATTTCTTTCATTTTTCATTCTGAATAATTTAAAAATAATTTTTTTAAACCTAGGAGAGTCCATGATCCCTGCGAATTAAGTCGCAAAGACTGGATCGATCAATTATATCTTCGTTTTAATATTTTTAAAAATTATCATCTTGATATTTTTTTTAAAGTCAAACCATATTTTTACTGGTCGTCTTGGTTATATTTGGATCCACCATGTCGTTTGGGGTATGTAGGGTTAACTATCATCTATGTTAATTTTAAACTTGGGCTAAGTAAGGAGTTGGCTCGAGCGGTTTCAAAGTTGACTCAGTGAGTCTGATTTAATAATAATATCAAATATTTTTTTTTAATTTCATTATTTGATTTTATTTTTCTTTTGATTGAATCTTTTTTTTTACTTTTTTTAATCAAATTTATATTTAATATTTTATTAATTTTAAATTGATCTATAGTTTGTTTCAATTTTTTTATATAAAATTATTGTAGTTTTAAAACAATTGTATGGTATTTGTTGATGCTTAATTCTACGAGCATCTATTTTTTAATCATGTCATAAAGTAACAAATAATTTCAAAAAATAAAATTATTAAACTTAGTGGAGTTCATAATCCTAAATCACAGATTTAATGAGTTTAGCCAAGAAACATGTGTTGATTTCATATATTATTGTCTTAATATTAAAAAAATATTACATTGAAATATTTTTTCAAGCCAAATTATTTTTTTTATTGATCATCCAGCTATTTTTAAATTCTTCAAAGCAACTAAGTCATTTGAAATTAATTATTAAGTCATTAATTTCAAATCAAGGTTAGGTAAGGACTAGGTTTAAAGGATTTGAAGTTAATATTGTATCGGGTTTAATAATAATATTAAATAATTTTTGAAAGCCTAGACAATTTTTTTAGGGTTTTTTATTTTTATCCAGCCCATAGATGTGAGCTAGAAAACTAGTTGTAACAAAAATAAGTAAAACAAAATTTTTTGGCATAAAAAATAAAATTATATAACAAATTGTTACTTAAAAATTATTTGTTATTTTAGTAATTTTTATTTTTATCCAACCAAGATAAAAATAAATAAATTGGTTACTGTATCGGGTTTAATAATAATATTAAATAATTTTTGAAAGCCTAGACAATTTTTTTAGGGTTTTTTTTTTTATCCAGCCTATAGATGTGAGCTAGAAAACTAGTTGTAACAAAAATAAGTAAAACAAAATTTTTTGGCATAAAAAATAAAATTATATAACAAATTGTTACTTAAAAATTATTTGTTATTTTAGTAATTTTTATTTTTATCCAACCAAGATAAAAATAAATAAATTGGTTAGTCAAATAATTTTTTGCTAATTGTATTGGACTGCATATTTAATTACATTTCAAACCTTAATTTTATAAAAGCTGAAATAATATGTATTTTATTCATCAAAATCATATTTTTATTATTTTACATGTAAAAAGTTTTAAGTAGATACATATTTTTAAAATATTTTTTTATAAAAACCTCAAATATATATTTTAAAAAACTATTTTTTAAAACTGCAATAATTAAAGCTGCCTTAACAGCACATAAAGATCCACCTACAACGAATCCACTTTATTTACATGCATTTTCCATTCTAATGTCCGTGAAAGAGTACCAGACCGAGCCAATGATTTGGTCTCACTGAGTCCCTGGTGTTTTGATGTGTAATAGTTTTTATCTAGGGTTTTTTTTTTTTAATATATTTTATTTGAAAAAATATTAAATTTTGACATTTTAATAATAAAAATATACATATAAAATATTTTAATATATATAAAAAAAAAATTTTAAAAAATCATTTAATAACACAAGTATATGTGTATAGTATATAAGCAATGGACCAATATTTCAGAGTAAACGAAAGGGGGAACTGAGAGTCCGGCCGGTTTTCATGAATCACAAAACCAAACCCTACGCCTAGTCGATGAAATTAGGGATCAGTCCTCGTTAGCTTCTTCTCTAACCAAATTTTTACCCGTTAGTGAGAAGATGGCCATGAAGCTTTTTCTTATTCAAAAACGTTTTCTAGCAACGCAATCTACTAGTAGCTCACTATCCTCATCATCTTCGTCTTCATTCACGGTGGATTTTCTCGTCAACTCATGTGGGCTTCCTCTAAAATCTGCGCTTTTAGCTTCCCGGAAGCTGAAGCTGGACGAAAAAAATCTTCGAAATCCTCCCTTTGTGCTAGAATTCTTGAAATCTTACAACTTCGACGAAACCCACATCTCCAAATTGATCGAGAGGCGGCCTCAAGTCCTCCAGTCCAGAGTAGAAGGCAATCTCGCTCCCAGATTCAAGTTTCTGATCGCAAATGGCTTTGTGGGTAAACTCCTTCACGACCTTATCATACACCATACTGAAATACTTACAAGTGCCTTGGATTCTCGTATTAAACCAGCTTTTTACCTTTTGAAGTCGTTTCTATACTGCAATGAGAATATTGTTGCGGCTCTTAAGCGTTCTTCCAGGTTGTTGACGGCTGATTTGAATGTCAATGCGCAACCTAACATTGATTTTTTGAGAAAAGAGGGAGTTCCTGTTAACATGGTAGCAAAATTGATTATCTTGAATCCAGGAACTATACTGAGTAAGCGTGGCAGGATGGTTTATGCGATGAATGCTATTAAGAATTTAGGTCTGGAGCCAGATAAGACGATGTTTGTACGTGCTCTTAGCGTGAGGTTACAAATGACTGAAACAACCTGGAATAAGAAAATTGAGGTGATGAAGAGTTTGCAGTGGAGTGAAGAGGAGATTCTGAGGGCTTTTAAGAGGTACCCACAAATATTAGCGTTCTCGGAGGAGAAAATCAGGAGTGCAATAGATTTCTATATCAATACTATGGAGTTGGAAAGACAAATTATAATTGCTAATCCTAATTTTATTGGCTTCTCAATTGATAAAAGGATTCGCCCAAGGTATAATGTTATAAATGTCTTGGAGTCGAAGGAACTGATTAAAGGAGACATGAAAATTTCTACTCTGCTAGTTACGAGTGAGAAGAAATTCTTTATAAATTATGTCAGCAGGTTTGCGGATGAAGTCCCTGGTCTATTAGAGCTGTACAAGGGTACAGCCATGAGAACAGAGAAAGACGCTTGATGGCTAAGTTAGTTTGTGTTATACAAAGTATAACGCATGGTTGTAAATTGCTTCCCTTCTTCTGAATTAGACCTAGTTTGTACCTGTCATTTTATATCGTTCAATTAATTCTTCGAATACTGAGTTCAATATCCCGTCATTTTTCATATTAGTTTCTTATTGTTTCTGGTTGATTTCTTTGACCTTTTATTTTTTAATCTTTCTTTTTTTTAGGCCCTGCCCTTCAAAAAGAAATGTCATGCATGCTTTAATACGAGAATCTAAGGGCCTTTTGAAAATTTCAAACAGGTCCTGTCCTTGAACATGTATTCTGTCCATGGTTATAGCTCAAATTAAAAAACT
Source organism: Populus tomentosa (assembly GCA_018804465.1). Taxonomy (NCBI): domain Eukaryota; kingdom Viridiplantae; phylum Streptophyta; class Magnoliopsida; order Malpighiales; family Salicaceae; genus Populus; species Populus tomentosa. Next base: position 2,710,678 of record CM031969.1, on the reverse strand, counting down.
AATAACTTTAACTTTTGAGAAGCCCTTGGGTTCTCAAATTGATCCATCATTTGAGTTTGTTTGAAGAGTATTCTTGGTAGAAATGACACAATGGTGGATTTTTTTTAAGGCTTTCTTTGTGACTTATGATTTGAAAGGTGTTATGCAACGTTCAGAATTTTAAGAATTTGGCATTGAACCGATGGGTTGTGTGTTCATACATGCTGTTGGCATGTTGATATGATACGGAATTTGGCATTGAACCAAAGGGTTCTGTGCTTATACATTGTTGGCACGTTGATACAATACATGAGTTAATCAACTCGGAAGAAAAAAATTGAGTTGATGAACAAGCGTGGGTTGGAGCAGAGGGGAGATTAAGGGGGCTTTTTATGTCATACCTGCTTCTTTTGGCATTCTTCGAGAGGAAAATTGGGTTGACGAAGGCTATGTAATCAGAGTAGCTGATTAAAGGGAAGTTAAAGATTGAGTGGTTGCTGACAAAATGTGAGAAGAATCGCTTGGAGAATTAGTATTACTAACTACTAAGCATGAGGGTTGAGTCCCTGGATTATATAGGTGGTGTAAATGGATGCCACCAGGAGAAAAAACGATGGATACTTTGGCAGAGATGCAAGTTCATTTGTGCAAAATACAAAGCTGATTATGTACATTTATTTCTTTCCAAGTCCATCTCTATTACCCTCTGAAATACCTACATACTTGCCACTTTCAGCAAATCAACAGCTTAATCACTCTTAACGGCTGAGGAAGGTGTTCTGTAGTTCTTCCACTCTCATCAGGAAAATATATGAAGAAAAGTCGATGGTTATCACCTTACCGCCGTCTGTTTGGCCCCCCTATCTATCTTGTTGAAGGGAAGTCGGCAGCTGATGGTTCTTGCCGGCTCCAATGACATGATCCTTGCTGACAGCTTTAGCAGCGACTAATCTGGCAGCAGATGCTGATTTTCGTTGATTTTTCTGGCTCGCTCTTTTTATTTTGATCCCAGGAAGTCCTGGGCTAACCACTAGCATAGATGACTGCGTGTTGGTGCTGTTAATTTTTTTGAAATTTATTTTTTATTTAATTGTATAATAATAAAAATAGATATAGGTAGAAAAGACAAATAAAATTATAAAAGAAAAATATATTTTTCCATCAAAATTACCTTTTTTTTTATTTATATAATTTTTTTGATTTTTGACTAAAAAAATACTTTAAAAAAATAATAATAATTAGTGACATAGTTCATTGATTAAAAAATAATAGCAATTAAAAAATTATTTGTAAAAAGAACCCAATTTTTTTTTTTTATTAATGTATTTCTTTATCTTAATAAAAAATATATTTTATTTATTTGAAGTATTGTTTTTAAATAAAAACTGTAAGTCTTAATTAAAAAATAATAAAAAAAAACCATGAAAAATTCTAAAAACAATAAATTTTAAAAAATTAAATAAAAATAAATAATATTTATTCTTATTCAATATTAATAAATAAGTTTTTTTTAAAAAAACTAAAACAAATATTTACATGAAAACCACTGATTAAATTCTCTTAAAAAATATTTTATCAAACAAATCATTCAATTCTCATTTTAGTTTAATTAACCATTTTGAGCCCAGCCCATTTGAACCGTTATCATTTTGATTAAACATTGAGGAATTTGGCCCAATGAAAACAGACCCATTCAGTTCATCAACCCACTGAAAAAGGAAATGTCTTGACTGTCTTTGTTCTAATTCTAGGTTTGGCAAAGTATCTGCATCCAGGAAATGGACACCAAGGGAGCCATGAGAAACCTGCTTCCTCTCTTACAGAAACGTTTTCTATCAACATCATCGTCATCTACTCCAACAGTTTCTCCTCTTTCCACTGCTCCATCGTCATCATTTACAGTCGACTTCCTCATCAACTCATGTGGGCTTCCCTCAAAATCTGCTCTTTCTGTCTCCCAGAAGTTACAACTCGACGAGAAGAGCATCCAGAAGCCCCAATCAGTACTCGAGTTTCTGAAGGCTCACGGCTTTAAAGAAACCCAAGTCGTCAAATTAATTGAGAAGCGGCCCGTTATCCTCAGATGTGGAGTAGACACCAATCTCAAACCAAAATTTGAGTTCCTCATCGCAAATGGCTTTGTGGGTAAGCTTCTTCCTGAGCTTATTACATCAAATCCGAATGTTTTGGAAAGGGCTTTAGAATCTAATATGAAGCCATGTTTTGAGTATTTTAAGTCCATTCTTGGCAGTAATGACATGATTGTAGCGGCCTCTAAGCGATGTGCAGTGTTCTTGACCTATGACTGGAAGAGTATTATACAGCCAAATGTGGAGTTGTTGATAAAAGAGGGAGTGCCTGAAGAGAGAGTAGTAAAAATGATTGTTGCACAACCAAGAATTATATATCAAAGGCGCGATAGGATGGTTTATGCAGTCAATGCTGTCAAGAATTTGGGTCTTGAGCCAAAGGCTCCCATGTTTATATATGCTCTTAGATCGATGTTATCCATGAATGAGTTCACTTGGAAGAAGAAGATTGAGGTGATGAAAAGTTTTGGGTGGACTGAAGAAGAGATTTTGCAGGCATTTAAGCAATACCCGTTTCAACTATCATCCTCGGAGGAAAAAATGAGGAAATCGATGGATTTCTTGTTGAATACTATTAAGATGGAAAGGCAGGCCATCATTGCCTGTCCTAAGTTTCTTATGTATTCAACTGAGAAAAGGCTCCGTCCTAGGTATGATGTTTTGAAGATTTTGAAGTCTAAGAAGCTAATTGAAATCGGCAAGAAGACGAACTATCTGCTAACAGTTAGTGAGAAGAATTTCTTGGAGAATTATGTTACTAAGTATGCTGATAAAGTGCCAGGTTTATTGGAGGTATACAGGGGCACAACAAAGACCGAAAGATAGATACTTGATTACCTCCTATCCATCACTTCCATTCCATTATCACAGGCCAATGTTTTTCTCAGGTGAACACATACATATCTATACCTATATGTGTGTGTGCGCTTACATGTGCACGCGCGCATGCCGAGAAGCTATTTGAAGTTCTTATTTGTAATGCCTGTTTTACCGATTACTTTTGAATTTCATTGTTTGCTGAAATAAATTGCATGTTCTTGCTCTTGAAGGCCTGGCCAATGCTCTCTAGTTTTTGCCATTCTCTTCAAATGTTAAACCAAAGCCACCTAATTTTCTTGGTCCAAACAACAAATATTGTAAGTGTCATTCTTTGGTTGATCCTTAGTCAAGTTCTAGGCTCATAATCTAGTAGATTACTTCTCTGCTTTAAATTCAGAACTATACAAGTCAAGTTGTTAGTTTGCAGCAAGCAACCATGACTTGGAACCCTTGAGTTTTCTTGTTGACAGTTCATCTTCTCATCTGCAATTCTTTGAAAAGATGTCATAGGTCCGTTGAATTTCATTGTTTGCTGAAATAAATTGTGTATTCTTGCTCTTGAAGGCCTGGCCAATGCTCTCTAGTTCTTGCCATTCTCTTCAAATGTTAAACCAAAGCCAGCTAATTTTCTTGGTGACTGTTTTATTAGATTGTTAGCAGGCAGGTGGTACAAACTGATTGAATGCTGTATATAGCAGTATTGCTTCCTCTATTTCCAATTCCCTTCTCTTTTCAAACCATGAAGCAATTGACTTGATAAACTTCATATTTTGCAGCTAGAAGCTCTTAACTAGAATGAATATGAAAGTTGGTCTTTTATGAGAAAATTGCTGGTCATCACCATGCCATCATTTTGATCACAAGGAACTTTTTTCTCATCACTTTTTTTTTTTGAAAATGTATCTTAAATAAAAAAACCCTCTCTATCTTGTTCTTGTTTTTTGAGTTTGGAACATCACAGATTCACATGGGTCAGCCATGACAATCTTATAAATGCGCCTATTTTGAGCCCTAATCAGAATATATCCAAATTGAAAATGTTCTGAGTTTGCCCAATTAAAGTGAACCGACAGCGAATTAGCTCCACTAAGCTGTTTCGTTGTGGTTGAACTTTAATTTTGTAAAATTTTAAATTTTTATTTATTTTTTTTCATTTTTTTTGCTTTGATGTGATTTGTCAAAAATAAATTTTTAAAAATAAAAATAAATATGATTTTAATATATTTACAAGGAAAAATAACTTTGAAAAATAATTTTTACCATTATTCCAAACATCCCCTTCATCTTCATCATCAATTCATTTACATTTCAATTCCTCTTCAACCCATTCGGGGCTTTCCTTGAAGTCTTATCTTTCCTTTTTCCAAGAAGCTCCGAAACTGAGAGAGCAGATTTTAAGGGGAGTCCTCGTGGATTTCACGCCCAAACTTAAATTTCTCATTGCAGTATCAAATCCTCTAATTTTAAAAGTAGCTCTGGATTCTCATATTAATATCAATGGTAATGATTCCTACCTACTAACTTGCTCTGTTTTTTTTTCCCCTTCGCAGGATAACCTCCTGCAATTCATATCTTTTCCATCCTGCTTTGCAGATCAGGAATTTCCATGTTGGATAGAAGACTTTTGCGTCCTTCTTCAAGAGCTTCTTCTTCTCTTTCTGCTGCATCTTCTCCACCTACAGGATATTGAATGGGTTAAATTAGTGTTTTTGACAAAAATGAACATAATTTTTGATAAAATGGTTGTCTGGTGCTGACATTTTCTAGCGTGTTTGTCAAGTTCCCTATGGGCCAGCTTGCTAGCATTAGCCGAGGTCACTTCATGTCTAAATTAGACCCAAAAAATGATGTTTAAAATTTTTCTAGTTATTTTCGAATTTCTTTAAATTTGTTTTAGATTTCATTTATTAAGTAAGTTATAATTTCCTTTTAAACAATTTTATTTTTTATTTTTCAGAAATTAAATAAATTATTGGTTAAAGAATTATTTTAGGAATGTAATTCTAAAGCTTGATAAACCCTAGTTTCTTTCTCTATTTTTATAGTTATAGTATTTAAGGCTTAAAAAACCCTAACCCCTCCTCATCTCTCTACACTGTTTCAATGCTTGCTTGGCTGGATACTATTCTTTGAACAGGAGGAATTTCTGAGTCGTGGTTGCGTGGAAAGGAGATAGAGTCCTGTCGTCCCTCTGAAGGTGGTGCCATGATATGATGAAAATGATGATGGCTTTTATGAAATTCTGGTTTCCTTCTTAGAACTGTGAATGTTCATTCATGGTTTTACTATACTTTCCAGTCTATTTAACTATGAAGGGTAATTCCAGCAGAAGCGGTTTCATTTGGATGCCCCTTAACTCTTAACCTTACCACCATTTCCAATCTCTCTCTGTATCAAAGCAGTTGATGTTATCCACAGGCAGTTGACAAGCTATGGAGTTCATCTTTTTGAGCTGGTAATGAAGAGATGTTGAGGATGGAAGTTGGCCCAGAATTCAATTATTTTTCTTAGCATGATTTTGAGCATATATTCTAATCTATATGCTAAGCTATGTAATCTGCGATCGCGTCCACTCTGTCAACCGACATAAGGCAATGGTAACAGTGACCAGTTTAGTTCATGTCTTTCACTCTTCCTCTGCAGTAACTAACCACAGAGCAGCCCTTTTGTCTTGAAAAACCATTTTTCCTGTTCAGTTTCTTTATAAAATCTGGTTTTCTAAGATTGTGTTTTTATCCTTAAGAAAAAAATTTGCTTTGGAAATCTAAATGAAAAACATGTTTTCTTTCGTACAAAAATATTTTCTGCATATTAACAGCAGACCCGATGAGTCCAGCATACAGCGCAGTAAACAAGACAGCATTATTTGTGGCAAGATGTTGGGTTTTGATGAAATCCAAGGAGACAAATCCTGCTCAGCTCAGCAACCGACAACAGCAAGTAATATATGGAGAGATGTTGGAGCCTACAAAATCCCAGAAGCAACAAAAGAAACTTCAGCAGCAACAAACTCCTCAGATTAGCAACCAACAGGACAACAACGTCTTCTGTGGAGAGATGGTGGAGGATTATGAAATTTCAGGAACAAATAATTCTGTCCGAGATTGTGATTCAACATGAAGAAAAAGTGAAAGTGTTGGGACATATGAGCAGATCATGGATGCAATTTACTGCAGATTCCAATAAGCCAGGAACAAAATTATTTCTCACTGTAATATCAAACACTGTAAATCAGCAATCACAGAGCCAAAAGTAGTCGCCCCCTTCCCATTGCTCTCTTTGTCTAGTCTATCTCTCTGCCCCTGCCCCGAAGCTCACCGTCCTCCATGGTTGGTATACGCTCTCTATTCTCTTTCTGGTATGCAAATCTTAGTCATTTGAGGAGATCGTTTACTGTGAGTCGCATGATCATTTCTTAATCTAACTCCTTTTGTTCTTGTTTCTATGTTTTGATTATCCTTTTCCCTGTAGATAATTGAAGTAATGTGTGATCTCAAGAAAATATAAAGCATTGCCCTGACTTAGCCTATTTCAGTCAGAGATTATAATCATATGCTTGCTACAATATGCGTTGGATCTTACAGATGTGTTTATTAACCTTCAAGACTTCATTTTTTTCTCGTTTTTGTACAAAATCCGGGTCTTTATTTGAATTTTTTTTTTTTTGTCTAGTTTAGGTTGAAAATTTGATGGGGTTCTGACTGAGGCAATAAATGATATTAATTTAATTGTTTTTTTAAATAAAATAATATTATTGTAAATGACTCCGATTAACCCGTCCAATTCAGGCTTATTAACTTGGGTTCTGACTGAGGCAATCAAATTTGAATTAAAAAAAAAAAGAGGTGATGGAGAGCGTTGGACGAAGTGGGACACCTATAAACCCTACTAGACCCGGCCCACGATAATCCAGCTGAGCACTACACATGCGCAGAGCTATGCTAATCCCGCCTCTTCTTTTCTGTCTGTCCCATTGAAAGATCGAAGATGGCCGCCGCGAGGAACTTCATTTCTTTGTTGCAAAGACGATGTATACAGACATCTGCTGCTTCACTTTTTTCTAATTCTTCTCCACTATCCACTAACTCTTCTTCTTCTTTATCTTCATCATCATCATCATTTACAGTTCAGTTCCTCGTCAATTCATGCGGGCTTCCTTTAAAATCCGCTCTTTCAGTTTCTAAAAAGTTCCAAATCCATGAAAAGGAACTCCAAAAGTCCCTTTCTGTACTTGAGTTCTTGAAAGCTCACGACTTTAACGAGACCCAGATAGGCAGATTGATCGAAAAGTGGCCCCGTGTCCTCCTCTGCAGAGTAGAAAGCACCCTCAAGCTCAAGTTCGATTTCCTCACTCAGAACGGTTTTGCGGGTCAGATTCTGCCTCAGCTTATCGTCTTAGTTCCGGCGATATTGAATAGGAAGGTAGATTCTTGTATTAGGCCATGCTTTGAGTTTTTAAAGTCCTTTCTTGACAACAATGAGAAACTTTTAGCAGCTATTAAGCGTTATCCGTGGTATCTTACCTTTAATTTCAATTCTGCTCTGAAACCAAATACTGTGTTCTTGATAAAAGAGGGAGTGCCTCATGATAGGGTTGCGAAACTGATTTTGATGTATCCGAGAGCTTTACAGATGAAACCTGATAGGATGGTCCGTGTAGTGAATTCTGTTAAGAATCTGGGCCTTGAACCAAAGGCTCCTGTGTTTGTACATGCTCTTAGAGTGATGATAGGAATGAGTGAATCCACTTGGAAGAGGAAAATTGAGTATATGAAGAGTTTGGGTTGGACTGAAGATGAGGTTTTGCTGACCTTTAAACGAAATCCAGATATACTGGCATGCTCGGAGGAAAAAATCGGGAGGGCCATGGATTTCTTTGTGAATACTGTGAGATTAGGATCACAAACTGTAGTTGCAAATCCAGTTTTACTTCAGTACTCAATTGATAAAAGGGTTCGTCCGAGGTATAATGTTTTGAAGGTTTTGGAGTCAAAGAATCTGATTGAAGTGAACCGGAGGGTTTTTTGGTTGCTAACAACAAGAAGTGAGATGAAATTCCGGGAAAATTATGTTGCAAAGTATGCAGATAAAGTACCAGGCTTATTGGAGATATATCGCGGTACTGTGGAAGTAAAAAAGATAGATACCTGATGCCAATCGAGTGAGTTTTTACTTCACTTCTGCAATGCACCAAATGGTGGTGGTCTAATTTCCTTTAGAAGTAGTTTTGATCTGCTAACCAATTTACATTCCTAAATTTATTGTTATAACATGATGATTTTGCATGTATATCATTTTGGATAGTGGTTTCTTTAAGTTAATCTCGTGGTGGTTTCTTTTTGTTTTTTTCTTTCTTCTGCTGCTTCTTTCGGGGTTTTTTGTTTATTTATTTTTTTCATTCTGTTACCGGACAAGTAAAGATTTGAGGAGAAGTAAAGAAGATAAGAAGGAAGAAACAGAAGTTGGGAAGAAGCAGGAGCTGAAGAGGAGAGGAGAAAATTAGAGGAATGGAACAAAAGTTTGTATAAAATAACGAAAACTAAACCTAATAATAAACTCAAATAAAATCCAATAACGCTTGGATGTGTTAAATCTCTCAACTAAAGAGTGACGTGTTGGGTTATTATCCATCATCCCTGTCCATATGTTGAGAGGGTCTAGTGTCCCCACCACATTCTCTCTTTGCCCTTGGATCTTCTTTAGGCCTTTTTTGTCACTTGTTGCTTAATGTTTGAACTTCGAACTTTGATGATGAACTGAACTCTGTTTTCCAGGCTTTAAAAGCTCTGCAGGTTATACCTTAATTATTTCATTCTGAATTGGTAATGTGATTTTGTATAATACATGGCCATCGCTATTGCTAAGATTGTTTTCTCAGCAGAGTCAACTTTCCACCATGAGATGTGTCCTTCAAGATCATGATTTTTTTTACTACTTTTTTTTATTTAAACCGAGCTAAAAATGCATTGATAACCTCGATTACATTTGGAAACTTCCTATTTTAGATTTATTTTTATTTAGAATGGAATGTGATTAAGATGCTGAGATTTCAATGTTGGCCCATTCAAGCACCATTCACTGTTTTTCAAGTGTAGAAAAGAGAATCCAGAGTGAAATGGATTTCTTATGCATGTGATTAACACCAGAAACTGTAATTCGAAATCCACTGCGGGTCTTCGATATTCGTTTAATAAAAGAATTGGTGCAAGTTACAATGTTTTGATGGTTTTGGATTCAAGGGGGCAAGAAGGTTGTGTGGTTTCTAAGAACTAGGACTAGGATTTCCTTGTGAATTATGCCACTAAATACGCTGATGAAGGCCCGGAGTTTTTGCAGATTTGTGGTAGTTACATTTGATGGCAAAGAAGTAAGTTTTACTTCTGCAATGCTCATAATATAATAGTTTAATTTGATGCAGATTTTTTTTTTTGTATTATTTTAATTTTTTGCGTGCTCCTAAACAATAAATTGTAGTGAGTTCGTCTTTATATATCCTTTCATAGATTTTTTCTAAAAAAAAGTTGACTCTTGGTGGATTTTTTTTCTTCATTGTCGTTTACTTCTTAGATATTTTGTTGCCCTTTTCATCACTTGCTACATACTGTTTGAACTTTATGTATGTAGGAACTTAATAAAGTGTAAAATGAACTTGATTCCAGGTTTGCAAAGCTCCGCAGGTCAGGTATGAAATCTTTTAGTCCATGTAATTATAGTTATGTATCTTTCTCAGGCAACCGAATGATATGAACTGAAGCAAAGAAAACAAGGGGATGAACTCCACTTGGTGTTCTTCGTATCCATGAAAATAAACTTACACACTGAGTTGATTGTGAACAACTCTAATATACAGGTACTGGATCGAAGAAAACCAGAGGATGTGCTTCCCTTTAGTGTTCTTGATATCAATGAAAACAGGCTATTTTCATTAGAAACTATTGGGTTGATTAATCTCTCCCGAAAACTTATACAACTCAACATTGAAGGAGTAAATCCCGGCTAATATTTTCATGTCTTCTCAACACAAAACTCACCAAAAATACATGTTTTACTGGACCACCATTCTGACTCTGCATTTGATCGAAGAGAAGTTAGGATTTTTTGTTGCTGAGTTTAAATACGGATGAAGGATATTTCTCTAAAGGTGGTGATAGAAGAGCGATGAAAATGATGAGAGCATTTCATTATTCATGGCCCAGACTTTCTTATCCTTTGCCAAGTGTTGCATCTTTGCTGAAGATGTGTCCAAATAAGATTTCATGGAAGTGCCCCAGTTCTTGCTTTGGATTTCCCTGGAACGCATACTTTAACACGCCTGTGTGCACGCAGGCATTTGTTCCATGGCTGCAGCAGAGCTGTCGGTTCTTCAGCAAAAAATTGATGGAAATCAAATGGTGGTGATCATCTGCACAGAACATTGTATTGCTCAGGCAAAGTTCAATACTGTTCTGCATAGATCAAATTATCAAGTGCTTGCTAGTTCTTCCTAAATTTGAAGGCAATATAATTATAGCAGAGTAAATAAACAAACACATAATGCTTAAGGTTATTTGGAGGCACCATGATTATAAACAGTGGTTTTGAGACGGCAAAAACCTGATTTAAAAACAGAATTTTGTTTTAACTTCAATTTTATTTGAAACTATGACGTTTTAGATTAATTTGGTTAATCTTTCTAATTTGGTTGTGACCTGTAGGCCGGATTTAATTTAGAGATTTTCCATGATGTTGGCATGCAAGTCCATGCTGAACAAGGCTTGTATGTGAATAGAACAACACTAGTCAATTGGCCAGTGCTGTCATGGGTCAGATAAAAACAAAAAAAAGCAAAAAAAAACAAGGTGGAGTTACGAGAAATTTATTTTTAGCAGAAGCAATAAAAAAAATATATTGTGAGTAAAATTTATTTTATTGTTGATAAGAATATTGTGGAGGGCTGTGAAAAAAAAAAACACTGGCTAATATTATGAAAAATAATGTTATAAAATTTCATAAGAAAACAAAGATTCAACAGTACTTAATAAAAAAGGCTACCGAATAAAATCTAAAAAAATTTCATTAAATGCTGGATGAAAAGAGCCTTTAATTTTTATTTTTTAAAAAAAAAGACTCCAATGAGGTGATGTCTGAAACCCAAAATTATAGCAATCATCTAGTTGCTTGAAAATCGGGACAATGGTGTTTTATGCCTAGTTTTGACGGGATGATCTGGAACTTAAGATTGCAACTGTGGGCATGGTTAAAGAAAAAAAAAATGATATGACCAGAAAACCTCGTCAAAAACCTGATTGCAACACGTTAATTTTTATTTATTTATTTACTAAAATGATGTTTTGATTTAAAAAAAAAAAAAATTAACCCAGGCGATCTGTTGAAAATCAGGACAATGGTGTTTTATGCCTAGTTTTGACGGGATGATCTGGAACTTAAGATTGCAACTGGGCATAGTTAAAGAAAAAAAAAACCTGATATGACCCGGTAACCTCGTCAAAAACTTGATTGCAACACGTTAACTTTTATTTATTTATTTACTAAAATGATGTTTTGATTTAAAAAAAAAAAAATGACCCAGGCGATCTGGTGACCCGATCAAAACCTGGCGACCTGGTCAAAACTCAAAACCCAGGACTTAGATCAAATCGGGTCTAAAAACTATTTACGCCTTTTTTATTTTAACTCTTTTTTTTTTCTATCAAAAATATTTATAAAACAACTTAAAATCTTGATAAACTTTTTTGTAATCTTAAACAATTTAAAAATTCAAAATCAATCTAAATTTATATAAAATTTTGAGCTTGTATCTACCATCTTAGATGACGGAAATGTCAAAAACATACAAGTAAAACTCCCTTAATTAAATATAATTTTTTATATCAAAATTAATTATTTAAATGGTAAAAATTAGTATCAATCAAGATTCTCTCATTACCGATGATGATCAACATCTCTTTTTATAGTCTCTAAAATCATGAACTACAAAGTATGGAAAATGAGGTGTGAGATCGAAAATAAATTTTAAAAAAGGATTGAAAATATATTAATTAGAAAGTAGAAGGATAAAAGTTAATTTTTCGAGTTAATTTTGAAAAAGACACCTAGTTTCTCTATCTTTTTTATTCTAGTCCCCTACTTTTAATCCTACCCTTCATCAACTAATTGAAAGCAAATGGTAATTTATTTAGCCAAAAAAAGGATCAAATCAAAGAAAAAGAAAAAAAGTTTAAGCACTAAAAAAAAATGCACATTAACGGTGATTTGTGAGAGGATGCAAGTATAATGTTTTGATCACTGAACCGGGCTCACAAACGGCCCGATTCATGGTGGGTGTTGAATTGGCCCAATGGAATAGACATAAAAAAAGAGCACCTGTCATTTCCTCTGCAACATCAACCACTTTGCTTCCAACAAAAGCCCTACTCTCGTCTGTCTATTTTTGCCCAGCTCCTCTCTAAACTGTGAATCTCTCATGATTACTATCTTCTAGGAAAGAGAAGAATTTGCCATCAAAATGCCTAACAACGTACCCCTCAGAAGCCTACTCCTGCTCTCTCTGATTCAAAAACGTTTCTTGAAAACATCTGCATCACCGTCATCATTTAAGGTTCAATACCTCATCGATTCATGCGGGCTTCCTTCACAGTTGGCCCTTTCAACTTACCAGAAGCTCCAACTCGACAAGAAGAACCTTCCAAATGCTTATTCTGTGCTTCAGTACTTGAAAGCTCATGACTTTAGCAACACCCACATTTCCAAACTAATCGACAAGTATCCCCGAGTCCTTCAAGCCAGAGTGGAAAGCAATCTAATACCCAAATTCGACTTCTTCACTGAAAATGGGTTTGTGGGTCAGCTTCTGCCTCAGCTTATTCTATCAAATCCGTCTGTTTTGAGAAGAGCTTTAGATTCTCAAATAAAACCATGTTTTGAGTTATTGAACTCACTTCTTGGATGTAAGGAGAACCTTGTAGTGGCTCTTAAGCGTGCTTCTTGGCTGTTGACGGTGAATTTTAAGGTTGTTATTCAACCAAATGTTGATTTGTTGATTAAAGAGGGATTGCCTCGTGATAGGGTTGCAAAGCTAATTCTCTGGCAACCAAGAGCTGTACTGCAAAAGATGGACAGGATGGTTTATGCATTACATGCTCTTAAGAGTATGGGCCTTGATGTAGAGGATAATATCTTTATACATGCTCTTCGCGTGAGGATACAGTTGCCTGAAACGACTTGGAAGAAGAAAATTGAAGGGATGAAGAGTTTGCAGTGGAGTGAAGAGGAGATTTTGGGGGCTTTTAAGCGGTACCCCCCAATACTAACATTGTCAGAGAAGAAAATCAGGAGTTCAATGGATTTCTTTATCAATACAATGGAGCTGGAGAGACAAAACATAATTGCCTGTCCCCTTTTTCTTGGCTATTCAATTGATAAAAGGGTTCGTCCAAGGTATAATGTTATAAACGTTTTGAAGTCGAAGAAGCTGATGAGTAGAGACAAGAAGATGACTACTTTGCTAACAATAAACGAGAAGAATTTCTTGACAAATTATGTCAGCAGGTATGTAGATGTAGTCCCTGGTTTATTGGAGTTGTACATGGGTAATGGTAAGACAAAAAAGAAAGATAATTGATGGCATACATGTAAGTTCACTTGTGCAATACAAAGTGTACATAATTGCCTAAATTGCTTCTTTGCTTCTGACCTATAGCTAGTTTTTGCTTTTCCACTTTATATCACTCAATATTTGTTTGAATTCTTTTATCAATTTCTTATCATTTTGCAGATTTGATTCTTATCATGCAATGAGAAGTCAGATTGCATCTACAATGCACAACATAATAGCTATCTAATTTAATTTATGTTTCTAAACTTATTTTTCAAACACAATGAGTTTGGTGGTTCATCATTTCTCTCAGTACATTCTTAGAGGTGTCTCCTGTTGATGGTGCTTTGTTTTCTTCGTTCTCTCTTTTTATCATGTCTTCTATTAGCCTTTTTACCCGTTATAAAGTTTGAACTCCTTTCTTTGATGCGAGAACTTAAAACGTGTTAATATTAACTCTATTATGTCATTCTTAAATTATGATGTATTCAATTATGTAATTCACGTGCATACCAAATGGCATGAAACGGGATGAAGTAAACCTGAACATGTACCTCCAATTGATGCTCTTGGTAATAGTGAAAATAGAGCATTGGTGTAATAAATATTGAGTTCACTCATCTCTCCTCGAAACGAATACAAATCAACATTCAAGGATTAAATCCCAGCTAATATTTTCACTTGTCTTCACAACGTGGAACTTGCAAATAACTGGTGATTTACTGGGCTGCTGTTCTGATGTCGTGTGGTTGTGTGTTTAGATGCATACATATGTATCTAAGTTCATGCAAAGTATTATGCTTTTCAAAGATGTTTGTTGTTCCGTGCTTGCTAAGGAGCTATATGTGGTTCGGAAAACAATTCTTGAAGTGAGCTCCTACATTAATTTTGTTGTGTATCCACAAACACCACAAACGAGATGATTCGAAGATGGGAGATAACATGTATAAAATTATATGTAGTTCGGTATTCCCCAATCAAGTACATTTGATTGTGCAATTAATAGACGAGAAGTGATCCTTATTCCTTATTGTGACTTAGGTTCTTAAGCCACGTATAAGCTTTGTAAAAGCTGCATGTTACTGCAGAAGAGGAACCGCCGTGGTAGTTCAGAATATGCCCATGGCTACATTTAGATCTAGTTCAGTATTCCCTGATCATTTGCGTTTTGATGTGCAATTAACAGACGATAAGTGATCCTAGCCGTTGCATAGAGTTATAAACCTGGTATATATAAATCATAGTAAAAGCTAGATGGTGAACGCAGAAGAGGAAACACCATAGTAGTTTAGTGAGTGGTACAGATTGCTTATTCCATGTTATTAGTTCCTTAATCGAGACCTTTTTCTCAAATTAGATGCTATATCTAGCATAATGACTAAAACTCATTAGTTAGTCGTGCCTCTAATATACATTTATAAGTGCAGATTGCCTATAGAAGAAATTACATGCTTCTAGTCCTTGTTCACTCTTGAGGTCTGGGTGAGTGTTCTGTAGTTTGTTTCATTCTCTTCGACTGTAGAACTGACACTGTAGCTTTGATTGACTGCTAGCTTTTGGATTTTCTTTTTCCTTGAAGTGGCTTGCTGAGGACTTCTATAAAAGAAAGTTTCTCTTTTCACAGTTACCTGCTATTTGAGGTTTGATTATTTTTGCAGACTGTCTGGTTTGATGGGCAGCAAGTAGGCATTCTATATTGACTTGTCCTATAATGCTCCACCCATTTCTACAGCCCCTCCCCCTCTCTGCTGCCACGCATCCATGAAGCAGCTTGCTTAACCTGTCAACTTTATAACTTCATTTGTTCTGTGAACGAGAGAAGGCACTCGGATGCAGCTACTTATTGCTGGGAAATAATTCATGATTTTGATGGCATGGATTTACTCCTGCACCATCAGTTATATGTTGAAAGTTGGCATTTTGTCAGGAAACGAAATGGAGAAATTTGATGGATAAGGTGGATTAAAGCTAAAAAGCCCAAGGAAAAATAAAATAAAATAAAATAAAAGCTCAAGGAAGCTAACTGACCTATTGAACTGTACTTTCTGAAAAAGTAAATAGCTACATTTATGAAGATTGGCTGGTACGTTAAAACTAGCCTGTACAGATTACTCAGTTATCACTGATAACTTGGAAATATTGAACCAAAGATTCTTTTTCCTAAATTCAACCATCATGTTAGCTGATATCTTAAATCCTGCAACCTTTTGAAAACACAAGGAACAATTGCGAGAAAAGGTTCTGTATCTATAAAGCTGGACATGAAAAATGAAAGCTCTTCACTAAAAGTTGCATTCCAGACTTGTTCACTGATAAAATACAGCTGAAAACACCATGGAAATCACAAGATAACAAAATTTGAAAAAGATACTTGACTTGAAAACCCACAGCCGGGAAAGCCACAATAACTGTCTCTATCACATGACGTTTTAGATTGTCTCTATGACGACATTTTAGATAAGGCACCTATCAATTGGTCAGATCCATGATAGCAGAAACTATGTCTCCATTCGCAGCCTTCAGAGCTTTGACAGCCTTTGATCTGGAGACTCCCGCCTGGGTCATCACTAATTCAATATCCTTAGGCTCAACGCCAGTTTCATCTACCTCTTCATCATCCTGAGTCACGGCTGAAGTCTCAGGTTTTGAAATCACATGGCTGAGATCAGGTGCCTTGAACTGCTCTGCTGCCTGAGTTTGTAGTTGGGAGCTCAAGTCCTCGATCTTCGCCTCCCCAAAGATCACATATGTGTCAGATGTTGGGCTCTTGAAAACATCAGGTTTGGAGATAACAAACAAGATCTGGTTTAAGTGGGTACCCAAGTTAGGTGTTAGCAGATAAGAAAAATACATCAAAGCTGAGTTTTTCCGAAAAGCAAGCAATATGAATAATCAAAATAAAATGAAAAGCTTACATTCTTGCTCTTTTTTACTGTAACCCGACTAACACCAGGGATAGGTTTCATTCCAAGCTTCAACATAGCTTTACGACTCTTCTTTTCACTTCTGCTTTGTTTTGATCTACCGCTTGCATCTCCATCTTGTTGTCCTGTGGGGGGGGAAGGAAGAAAATCATTAGTGCAAATATCCAAAGAACAAATTAAGAAATAACTTGTAGGAGTGTTCTCACACTTCCTTAAATAGTCTTTGCAAGATTAAATTATTGATAGGAAAATAAAAATGAAATAAGAGAGCTATCTACAAGCCATTTCATCCCAAAGCAGGATAATTTAGATTATAATGTCATTCTGTGAAAGACACTATCATAATCACATAGATCACGGTTCACTGAGAAAATGAATGCCATAATGCCAGATGCCCAATAAATTGCAATCAACGAAGAGAGGCAAACCATTTTAGGGATTCATGTGTAATACAAATCCACAAAAAATGTGTCACTGATTATGAATATCACAGATTTAAATTTACAATCCAAGGTCATTCATTGTATGTACCGGTCAGATCATTTTTCAAAACCAAACCCGAGGACAGTAATCTATCTTTATTTTTCTTTCAGATACTTGAATTCAGAATTTAGTGTCCATATCAAATATGTGAAACACATATAAAAAAGGCCTTGTGGATGCATGTGCAACTGCCTTGAATGTTGAAACATCTCCTCTTCCTTTTTCGTTTTTAGTGAATAACAAAGACAAACAAAAGGTACCACCCATGAAAATCAACTAAACATATATTAATACCAGCTAACAAAGTTGAAGAATGGAAATCAATTGAGAACTTATATAACCTCTTAATCACTCTTAACAGCAATAGAAGCTAAGGAAAGTCTCATCATTTCCTTTTCCTTACCAAGAGCAATGTGTTACATCAGATTTCAACATTACCAGTTGTAAAAAAACGTGGATAAAAAATGTGTTAGTTGTGCAAATCCAACAAATGCAAGTAAAACTCACACCATAGATATTGATTAAAAATAAAGAACCTGGGTATATAAAGCAACGAAATAAGGTCAATAATATTTCAAACATTGAGAGTCTACCTTCAGCTTCGTCTTCATCCTTGTCATCATCCTCTTCGTCGTCATCCTCATCATCCTCTTCATCCTCAACCTCGGGCTTATCAGCCTTCACAACAAAAGGGGCAGTTTTCAGATACTTTCCACATTTATAATAAGCATAGCATAAATCAAACAAAAAATGCTATCAATTCTCAATCAATCACAAAGTTTTCAACAAGTTACATTCCATATGAATGGATCTATTCACATAAAACTTCCACAACATAAGATCACTAAAGAAAACTAATCAAATACTCATTTATCATCCACAAATTCATACTCAAATTACCATATCCAACAAAAGTTCTTAAAAAAAACCATCAATACTTTAACCCGAAATAAGAAGCATGAAATAAAACATAAAAACTGCACATACCCTAGAAAACCCATCATCTACATAAAGTAATAAAGAGCAATACTTGATTAAATCAGGTATAGCACAAACATAATGACCCTAAACAACAAACAAAAAGATAAAAAGAACAAAAATCGATTAAAGACTTACTAATAAATCATCAGTAGAACCTCAGAAATGATAGAAATACGTCGAAAGGAAAGAACTTTAGATCTCTCTATATCAATATAACTATACACATCTAAAAAAAAATTATAGCGAGAGAGTTACTTCGAGAATCTTCTGAACTTCGAGCTGGGCAGCAAGGAGTTCTTCTTGAGTCTGGGCAGTCATGGTTTCTTACTTTTTTGCGAGAGAAAGAGAGAGAATCAAAGTGTGTGTTAAGTTTGCACAGAAAAAACCCTAAAACCCCATTGTTTTGGTGAAGAGGGATTTTATAGCGAGGGAGAGAATTTGGGCTCATTTGGGCTATGTTAGCCCTACTATGACTGTGGGCTTTGTGTGCTTTTTTTTTTTTTTTTTTCAAACTTCTTAATATTTGGAAGACCCTAGAAAAGGGTTAGCAAAAATCAGTAAATTTGTTAGAACAATTTGTATCATAGCTATGGAAGCTCTGGGTTAGGGCATTATATGATTATAAAACCCGGTTATTAGATCAATTTTTTTTTTATCAAAATAATATTTTTTTAATTAAAAAAATCCCTTGGTTTTATCTTTATTGTCGGATTTGAATAATATTTGCTGGATTATTTAGATCATTAGGGTTTAATTACATTAATATCAAAATCAATTCAGATTAAATTCATCCTGTATAGTTTCTGTATAGTTTTGAATAATAAATTTGTAAAATCAAGTTGTCATGCTAGACAGAACGAGAATGATTTATATCAACAACAATCAAGTATTATATTGGAAATTTAATAAAGTTAATACTATGGAGGATTCTTCTATCATGAACTATTTTTAGGAAATCTTATTCATTAAATGAGTGGGTTCCAATAAGGATTCCACCCTCTAATAGTTGAAAAAACTTTTTAAAAGTGATTTTGGAAAAAAAAAATCTTCAATTAAATTAAATATTTTCAAAGTAAAACCTGAAGTTGTTGTGTATTATAGGATTATCAGTTTTTTTTTTTTTTTTTGAGAAATTTTATGGTGGTTCATATAATAACTAGTGGTATCTATTAATTATTCTTCTAAATCCAATTTAAAAGAGATAAAACCTAAATAGAGATATTCTTATACCTAAATTTTTTGTAGCTCTCTATTTTTTTTAAATGAACTATGCTGCCAGTTATTTCCGTGCACCATAATGTTTTTTCCATAATAATCAATAGTTTTTATTCTATATTCAACTTCAAAAACCCGCAACTTCAATAGCCTTCAACTATTGAATTAATATCAATTTTATCCTTAAATCAATTTTGAACTCTCAATTAAGGCCTTCTATTGGAATTCTTGAATTTCGTTTTTGTTAAATTCCCTACAGAAAATGTCATTATTTGGGGGCCAAACACAATCAAATACAGATGAAAAGACTTGATTGGAATTCTTTTTCTAAAACTCGACGGGCCTTTTTATAAGTTTGTACCCCTTTCTTTTTTATCGGTGGTAAGATTAATTGTTGTTCATGAGTGGTCTATGAGGCCATCAATTATCGTTTTCGATTTTTGTCAAATTATAATTCAAGATAGCCAACCCTCTGGTCCATGGAGCCAACCCTCCGGTCCATGATCCATGGCTCGGGTCTTGTCCGGTGAAAAATATATTTTCTTCCGGCATGCACTTACATGCCTGCATTTTTTGGGACCTCAAGACATCATCACATATCATATGACCAAAGCCACCATTCTGGCTTTTGGAATGCATTGCTTAACAAAGATACACATCCAATGCACACACCAAGCAAAGGATTGCATGCCTTTCAGTCTGCATTGTGGCTAACAGCATAGGCTTCCAGTAAATCACAACGAAAAAGACAATCGGGAAAAGGACTTCAAATATTTCACTATCACTTGAAACTTTGGCAGCAGCTACCTCAGGTAACCGGAAGAAATGGAACAATATATACTAACACGATGCTCATACCCCCAAAAAGCAGCCCTGTACTGGGATAGACATGTTAATTAGATTCCTGCAACTGTTGTTAACTACTGGCTGTCGTAGTTAAGCTATGCAAGTCTCTGACGAACAAGACAATCAAAAGGCAGGATCGACTTTTTCTATATTCCAGTACATTGATGTTAGAAAGTCTACTTGTATGAAGAAATTTCACCAACCACCACCTCCTGACCATCCATCCTCACCAGCGGGGTGTGAGGAACTCTTTCTAGAACCAGCGCCCCATCCAGTATTCCCAGACTCAGAATTAGTATTAAACCCTCCAAGATTTCCACCGCTGCTGCTCTCAGTACCCCAAAAATTATTCCCTCCCTCTTTGTTACTACCCATCCAATCACTACCATTTGGAGGACCGCTTCCAGGGATCCCTTGACAATCATCACCGCTTCCACCCGAATTGTGACCACCAGCATTCACAGGATGCCTACTGCCACCCCAACTGGAACTGCTAGCATTTCCACCAGCATTGTTTCCCCAACTGCTAGCATTTCCACCAGTATTGTTGCCCCAACTGTTGCTAGAGCCAGCACCTGAATTTCCACCACTATCATGCCAGTGAGAGGTATTGTTTCCAGAGTCACTTCCATTGCAGTTGTTACCACCCCTTCCATTACCAAAGCCACCTCTGTTACCATGTCCACGAACACAATTAGGCCGAGGTAACCCACTAGGATGTCCATGTCCCCGACCACTACCATGACCACCTATGCCACCATCATCTCTAGTACAATCTTTTTTGCCTGTTAGCCATGAGGTAAAAAAGCCACAACTAAAAAATCAGTGAACGCTTCCAACAAGAAGAAAATTGCTCAGAAATGTGCATGCATTCCCATGCATAGATAGGTCCTGGTTGCCCATATCCTTAAGAAAGTAATAAACAATGCCCAGAATATCTGCACTTGATTCCTACACTTCAACTAGAAGTTATATACATCCTAGAAATGGAACTTCATAAGAAAATCGATCTGTATCCTGTTCTACACATGAAAAATTTTCCAGGAAAGTTCACTTGCAACTGAGATGAACTGCTGGTGTTTACGTATATTCATTTCAAAGAATAAAAATACTTGTAACCTGGCTTTGTGAGGTAAAACCATTATTTCTAACTTCAGGAAAAAAATTACTTCAATAACAGAAGAGAAGTCACGAAAGAAAACCAGCAGAGCTTTCTATTCAATTGTTCTAGAATACAAAATTATAGTAACAGATCCATCCTGAAATTTCCCAAACACAGAAAATAAAATGAAATATAAACCTTTCAAGCAATTCTTCAAAACTGCAAAATGATTCCTCTCATTAGTGAGGATATTGCAGCTTAATTTATCTACATGCACCCACATCCATAAATAATAGATAAAATAAGCTAGAATTCTACTTCTATGATTGCTTATCACATGACCAATTGAAAAACAAATTCGTATATACATACATCTAAAATCTTCTTAATAAACAGAATTCATGTAGGATCGTGTCTTTCACATAGTTGAACTGGGTTTATTTTTTGATAGATCCTCAATGAACAGAGAGTTTGTTCAGCAATCTTATTTTGAAAAAATTCAACTGATTCAAACCTTTTCTACTGAAATCTTTGAACAATAATGTCCCTAAAGCTTTCAAGTGTAAGACAGGCATTTACAAACCTGAAATATATACCACCAATAATTATCAATCCCTATAAAAGTTTCGGAAAGCATGTACATAGAAATTCCTATGATGAGAAAAGATGTGAATTCCTAGGTGCCTTGACTTGACTTAGAGTCAACATTCAAAACTTAGAATTGTACCACTTCTACATCTACACAAAGGAGATACCAGGTTACTATTTGTACTTTATGCTGAGGATTAAATCCTGTCAGTGAAAGTCAGAAAAACCATTTTGAAAATTAAATTCCATAAGCATATTTAAGCATCTTGTCTACAGAAAATCTTGTAAGTAGCATATTTAAGCATCTTTCCTGTCTCTTAGTGGGAAAAGATTGATATAAGAGGAATACTAATTCTAAGGTATGATGTTAGAATCTCATGGCAACATGATTGGAAAAATTATTTCAGTTGAAAACGAGATTGTTTTACCTGCAGAGACAAGTGTTGACAGTTCATCTTTGCTTGAGTTTAGCTGGCCTTTCCAACCACCTTCATTACCGCACTCTGTGGATGCTCTAGCAGAAGAACCAGTAACGGGTCTTGTCATCTGTGCTGGCTGATGCTTTAGATCATCAATATGTTTCTGGAAATATGCAACGAGCTGCTCAACCTTCCTGAATGTCTGCTTCCTAAATTTGAATCCCTTAGGATGCAGCCCTATATACTCATGATGTAGATTTGTTCTTATGTAAAACAAGATGAAAGTTCCAGGATGCTCATATGAAACGCCAAAGCAGTAAGGTATCCTCATTGGATAATCTGATTTCTCAGATTTTAAGAGCTCATCAACCTCTGCTTTTGAGCCCTTCTTAAATTTTCGGAAACTTAGAATTGCTTTAAGGTGGGTCACCAATGGGTCAACATATTGACTAATAACCTAGATTCAAAAACAAGGGAATCAGCAGTATCAGCATCAACGATTTACTGGCTTGAAAAATCAGCCAAAACAATCGCTCTCCAGGACTGTGACTGTCTTGTTAGTAACCAATGTTAAAAAATACAAGACATTCAAATATTGTTAATCATGCTAATAAAAATACTGCTCTAATTATCTTAATTTATTGCATGTCTTTATTTATCTACTGTATCGTGCATGGTTTCAACACATTGATGATTCACCATACACCAAGAAACTATTTTCAGTGTTCTAAAAGCATTGAAACTGATAAGGTCACAACTATGTTTTGCAAGGAAACTAACCCACATGTCTCAGTAGCTTACTGTTGATACAAATGATTAAACATCACTGGCAGAAACTTAAATGCATTTTACAATTACTAATCAGTCCTATATTACTCAACGTATTTGATACAGCCTGTTTGATACATAAAGAATGCTCTAAACCTCACAACAGTTTTCTAACCATACCATTAATTTTCTAGCATGAGAACAGATCACAGATGCACATAACTGTACAAGAAACAGTGCATGCAAGCCTTTCAAGATAGATGGGTAGAAACACCAACCTCATCTAAATCCTTATAAATGTCATCTCCAATCTTTAATGTTTTCCCAAGATCAAGCATGCTTGAGAAGTCTTTGAGGTTCTTCCCATCTTCGATTATGTCTTTGTGAACATAAAGTCCATTAAAGACTTTCATGGTTAGAGTCAAATAATGCGGTCCCCTTGAACTTGGATGAAAAACACGCTCACCAACATCCTTGTCTGCCAGGAACTGCTCAACAAAGTGTTGATGAAATCCCTTATCAGTATATGAAAATTCCAGAACCAAAAGTTTAAAATTCTAATGATAATGTCACTAAATTAATAATGAGGGCATGAGACATCAAAATAACACACCTCCACTGCCTGATTCTGCGTCATATTTTCATAATGAGGATGAATAATCATCCTTGAAATGAAATGTTTATTTTTGAGGTCTTCCTTGCAGGCTATCTCCTGATGACTTACTAAACTGCTCTGACCTCCACAATAATAAGGTTCAAGCTCATGCAAGTTCTGGTCTCCAGAACTCTTCAGTTCACTTTCTTTACAAGTTAAAAGCACCTGGTGTCTGCTCTTGTCAATTTGTTTTATCTTACAGGTAAGAATATCACCTTCTCGTAGCCTCTTTGTCAAGGAATAATCAGCAGCCTCATCTGAATAATCATCCTTCGTGATCATGCCAATCAAGCCAGAGTCAAGTGCACAAAATGCTCGTTGTGACAGAACTCTGCAAACAATAGCCTGTACAATTCTTCCTTCAGCAAATGCATCCTCATTTTTGCCAGATATCAAACAGAATTCCTCATCCTGAGTAGGTTCTTCATATGGACGACGAGGGTCAAGAAATCCATGCAAAAGTTCAGTTTTAATGTCATAAAGAGTCAGTTTCTTATTTTCTCCTTGCTCTATTTCATAATTATCAGCGTAAGCATTAATATCAAAATCTTTCAGCAGCTGTGGATTGTTCTTAACATGTTTTAAGGGATGCGCCTCAGCAACATCATCATAGACATCCTTAACCAATTTCTCTGCAAGACCATATGATTCAGGATGAATTCTTGTTCCATCCAACATATCATATTCACATCCAAAAGAGAGAATCTCCCCACAACAGATACGCAAAAAGCCAACTGCATTAAAGAAAATTTTCTTTTCTGTCAATCCACAAATTGCCAACTCTTTTCGATTATTAACTATTTTACCAGCAGCCAACTCCCTCTGTAGAAAGGCTGCCTTCTGAGACCCAAGCCCAGATACAAACTGAAGAGGAGCAGAGAGCCAGTCTTGGCTTACAGCAGCATTTATGTCCACACCAACCTGATTGGTAATATCCACCATCAGCATTTCAATCATCCCATACTTCTCTTCAGGTGTTAGAAAGTGATCTAAGGAGGTAAGCTTCCAAGAAACAATCTCTTTCTGGACACCACACAGTGTAGCAATCATAGCCAATGGATTTTGCAGGTACCGCCCCAGAGCCACAGCTCTTTTGACAATGCCTTAAAACATCAGACGAGATAAAATAGTAAGTAAAAACATTACAAAAATAGTAAAATAGAAGAAAAAATTAACAGGAACACACAATACCTTCTTGTCCAGGCAAATGACGCAATGAAACTTCTGATTTTTCATAAAGCTGGGGCAAGGTTTCATCTCCATAAATAACAGCAATCCCATTTAGCCCCTGGCCAGCATCTATAGAACTTTCCTCTATCTTCAAAACAATCTGGTTTAACAAACAAGATTTATTAAAGCAAATCATCATTGCCCCAGCAAAATGGACAGAGTGAAAAGAACACCTGCAAACAAACTTGGAAGAAATATTTAAAGCAATCCCAAGAAACATTATGCAGATTTTAAATAGGAACCAAGAAGTGCATGAAAAATATGGATTGCTACTGGCAAGAGCCTAGAGATTTAAGACAACAAAGAGCACGTATCAGCCATCAGGTATGGTAGGTGCCTTTAACCACATGATTTTTTTCCCTGCTGCATCATAAGGTAGAATAGATAAATTTCTATATGAGGTTGCAGTTACTTTCTACATGTTAGCATGATATTAAGGCGGAGTAGATAAATTTTTATATGAAACTAGAGTTACTTTATAGATGTTAGCATGATTCCTTTCAAGGAAGTAAAGGTTGTGGACTGGGAAAAAGTAAGTGGAAACAATAATTGAAAACAGATTTTCATAAAAGCATCTTTAAACATAAAACATTAAAAAATTAACCTCTCCCCTCTCTAAACTGCTCCATTTGCTTCAGTGCTTCCACACCTTTTTAATTTTTTGACACAATGATTCTTCTTACAATGAGAGAGTGAGGGACCGTTTAAATCAACAGAACCAGAAACTGGAAAACAGTTACTTCTAGAGTTTGAAGCAGCTACATTCTATTTTCACCGTCAAATATGACGAGGAGTATATGGATAAAATCTTTGAAGTCTCTCACCAACCTTATCACAGTACGAGTCTCATCAAAAACTGACATCCAGATCATAATCTTTTACATAATATAACTGGTTATTAACCTATAATCCACTCTTGCTAATCACCACAAGCAATAGGAAACACTTCAATATGAAGTATCCTGAACTCAACTCTCACTAAATTCACTCTTGAAATAGCACAAAACTTTGTGATGCCCAGGCGTGATTCTACTTCCCAGCACAACTATTGATATAAAGATATGACAATTTCAAACACTTAAAGACAAGAGGCTTCAAAAATAAAGATATAAAAACCCTAGCCTCGACATGCATTGTGTTACCGTGCTAGCAAAAATCTAGAGAGTAAGTGAAGTATAACTTTTTTAACAAAAAAATCTGCATTAAAAGTCTCAGTTTTAATCACGCCTGCTCCAAGCAAAGGTGGTCCATCATTTCGGTTCAGGAAAAGATACATTTAAAGGCCATGATGTAAAACATAGTATATGACCAGGAATAGGTAATGCAGGACAGACTCAAATGTAAAATAAAGCGTCTGAGGCAGGAGCATATACCTCTTTGATATCATCCTTCAACCGTGCACAGGATGCATTTGCTGCACCAAGGACAATAACATCTGGCTGATGACTTATAATAAACTTATGGACACGTAGCTGATCATATTTCTTCCGTTGTAGGCCAGTAACATTCTGAGACCGCAGACTAATGGATCCAGATTGCAACACATCAAGCAATTGCCCACATGAATCTAACATTACAAACGTAGTTGGTGGCTTTCCAGGACCCCAGCAGCAAGCCATGACCCTTGGTCCAGTACCTTCCTCCAGGCCAGCAACATTCCGCTTGTGCGGATATGGGGCAACAGATGCTCTGTTCCATAACTGCTCTCCATATTCCATAAGCACCAAACATTTTGCTCTTGTTTTCAACAAGACATGAGTTTCCTTCTCTAATGAAGGAAGGAGACAATTTGAAAAAACATCCTGAAGTATTAACTTTCGTTGTTCATCCCAGAGTTGGGTATACCCATCATCACCTCCCGCAAGATATATTTTGTGAGAGTAACTAATCAACTTATTCAGAGAATCTTCAGGCAATTTTATGGTTACTTCAAGGAGCTTCTCTTCTTCAGCTTTCTGAATAAGAAGCCACTGTGCATCCTGAAATTTATCAAGGGGCTTATCTCGTAGCCACTTAACAGATGAAAACTGATGGCAAAAATCAATCTCCTTGGCTCCTTTGGGAGTTGGTCTGGTTGAGACTAGAGCTTCATCAATAAAAAAACCCCGGGCATGTTTCCTGACAGAAGGCTCACAGCTAATCTCCAGAGCAGCCTAAAGCAACGTGAAAATTTATCAAACACCTCACCAAGCAGGCTTTAAGCAGAATCATATACAACATAATAAAAGCATACTATGTGCCGGGCTCCTTTAAGCACTGCTTCTGGAGTTTCTAAACTTGCACACGTAAACTTTGAAGCTATCACCTCAGGAGATTCATTAAGATCCTCCCAAAAATCCATTCCCTACAAACAGAATAAAAGCACCCATAACATATAGTGAAAGAAAAAGTGTAAGATAAAGCACAATTAGTCTTTTAGCGACCATTTAACTCACAACTTTATCATTCTCCTGAGTCCAAAGGAAGCTTACCATTTTCTTTTGACGGAGATGCAGGCAGAATTGCTTGGAGCTGCAGACAAACTTTACTGCAAGCTCCCACAAACCAGCCTTAATGTAGTCACTGTATGCTGACCTCCTCTCTCGTCTCTTAAATTTTCCTTCCATGACCTCTTCAGTTGGAGGAAAATGCAAGCTAAACTTCATACTGACATCATCAATATCCTTCTCTGTTTCAGCCAGCATCAGAGACTTCATGATTGTGTCAAAGTACAGATTGATCAAAGAAAGTCTTGCCATGTCATCAATATTATTGCATTCCTCTTCATAACGCTTCTTATAGGATTCTTCAAGCATGCTCTTTCTTTTCTGGAGAAGTGACCACTTTCTGTCCAGTTCATTGATGGCCCAGAGAATCTGCAAATCATGATGCAATTTCACTACACACAATAATTTCAGTCTATGTTTGTTCAGCTCCCATATTCAGAAGGCTTAATTCTTTTCCCCCCTTGGTCAGGTCAATTCTATTCTACTTAGGTCTAGCAACCAATAATGCATTTAGCAACTCTATCAAAACAACTATTTATACAGAAGAGGTGTGTGTGTCTGTGTTGGGGAACGAAGGGTTACGTGGAAATAGAAAATACCTTATGCCACTTCAGTCTAGGTTTTCCCTCTGTGTCATTGCTACATTCGTTTTGTATACCATCTTCCCCCAGATCTTCCAACATACTAAGGCATTTCTCTTTTCGATACATAGCAATAAATGGAATCTAGAAACCAAAACAGCAATAAATTGTAGAAATGCAGTTCAAAACATGTAAAGATATGTTACATACATTTATGTCTTACTTACATCATAATTTTCCAAATCATGCATTTCCAAGAACCTCACTATATCTTCCTTGTTAATCTTCTTAAGCAGACCTACTCCATTTCCTTCCTGAGCTTTTTTGTTACACAACAATGGATACATGTCTGTGATAAGCTGATTAAGTATCCAAGAACTCTCCTCTTGTCTTCTTGTTTCGCCAACTAAAGCAGTCCGAGTGATTTCCTCTGACATCTATAGAAAACAAAATCGATGCAAAGTTTTAGTCTCGTCACCTCGAATGACCAAGTTAAAATGTTAGCCATCAATGTTATTAACCACCTGCATCCTCTCGGGTAAATCAGTCTTCTTCACATGATCATCCCTCTCAGCCATAAAATGATCCAGATCAAAGTTGTCATAATCATCTGGCTTGACAACCTTAACCAGAACTTGACGCTTAAGTAGTTCATCAGCATCACCAAATACGTAGCCAGCTTCCTCTAGGGAAGAAGAAGAAGCCGCTGTTACTAGCCTTGACTTCTTTTCTTTCAGCTCCCACAACCTAAAATAAAAGTCAACAATAGTTCGCAGAACTTAAAATGAAAATTCAAAAACAAAAATTTATCAATTAATCAAATAAACATAGAGCAAACTTCAAGCATCTCATGAAAGAAAACATGTGATTCAAGAAACTGGTGGTGGGCATAATATACCTCATGGGGGCCCTTTTCTCGTATCTTTCATCATCGTCTACAATAAAATCTGTCATGTCAGTTATGTCATCATCATACATAGCTTCCCTTTCTTCAGCACTATCATCGTATAATGATACTAAAAACAGGATAATGTATTTCGTGAGAAATCAATTAAAACCAACAGTCATTAAAAATAAGAGGCATAAAAAAAAACTGAAATTACCAATAGAAAAAAAATATTAAAAAAAGTAGGATTTTAATAAATCAAACACAATAAATATTTGACCAAGGTAAGTGCATTAGTTCAATAAAAA
Organism: Populus tomentosa; assembly: GCA_018804465.1. Taxonomy (NCBI): domain Eukaryota; kingdom Viridiplantae; phylum Streptophyta; class Magnoliopsida; order Malpighiales; family Salicaceae; genus Populus; species Populus tomentosa. Next base: position 2,681,724 of record CM031969.1, on the reverse strand, counting down.
AATTCAATACATGATAGATTTTCTCAAGCTATTGAACTAACAAATAAATACCAGTATCTTAAGTGAGGTTGATTACCATCATCATCAGACAATCCAGAGTCTTTTCCCAGAGCACGGCCCTTGGCCTTTTTGAGCCGTTTAAATTTTTTATTTCCCTGGGGAATATTTGCATCAAACCATATGAAAAACATTCAAACATTATAAGTGAAATGCAAAATCAAACCATTTGACAAGAGAAAAATGCATCTTTAAAGAGGATAATTAAAATTCACATTTCTCTAGGACACGGTGAACTGGGAAAAAATAAAGGAGACTAGGCACTCACAACTCTCTTTGCTTGGAACAGGCGTGGCTTTTGATTTTCTCGGAGCAACTCAAGATCATCATCATCAAGGACAAGATTCTTTGAAGATTTCCTAAGGAACACAAAAGTTCAAAATGAGTAAAAAATAAAACATTTACTTTAGAACGCTGCTACAAAATAAAAGGAGGGGGGATAAATTCACTTCTTCCTCATTTTCTTCTTCATTTGCTCATCTTTCCCATCACAGTCGCCTTCCACTTCTTCCTCGTTATAATCCACTATAAACTCATCAGTCTCAAACTTATCCAAACCATCTTCTGCATGTCCACGACAAGTAATTTCCGATTATCAGTACAAAAGGCAAAAACTAGAACAGCGCGATAGTGATTATCCAAAACCACCACAACAGCAGAAAAAAGACACCGTTTTCAAAGACAGCTCTATTCATTTCCAACAGCACAGTTTCATCTCAGCAATTGCATCAAGAATAAAAAATACAAACACCATTTTTATTATCAAAACAACTCAATCTGCTTCCATAACAGCTGTGATGATAAAGTTATTAAAAAAAAAAATACCAATAACCAACATTACTTGATATTGATGGTCAAATGGTAATGGGCGCTGGGTCTACAACTACAAGGATGAAATATGTTCAGCAAACCCCGACATGCAGCAACCACAATACAGCAACGAACATAAATAGGGTAATGATATTGCCATCATCTCACAGCAGCTTCTTATTTTAAACAAAAAGCAGAAACCACTGTGTCATTGTGCTACTGTAGAAAGCAGGAAGTTGCAGACTAACATGAAAACGAAAGCCTTCTGTAAATCAGACCAAAAGAAACATTACAAAATAAAATAAATTATAGGCAATCATCTCCTGGGACACCGAGATAGAGCCTAGGCTAAAAGAGAATAAAATATCCTTTTGGCTCTAAACAAATATCTTTCAACTATTAAATAAACAACAAGAAATACAATACACAAGTTCTCGAAAACCTAACCAAATTAAAAAAAAAAACCTATCAACGAAAAGCCATTTCCAAATAAAACGTCACAAAAAGAGATTTTGAAGAAGAAGAAGAAGAGTCACTTTAAAAACAGAGAGTTCTATCATCAAAAATCATTTCGGGTTACCAAACACGGTGAAAGTTGAAGAAAAAGGCGTCATCTTTTTCACTTGTAAGAACCAAGAAAAGAAAAATGAGAAGAAATACAAAACTCAAAGGAAAGCCACTCCCTTTTCAAAGAGAAAACACAAAGCTGAAACCTTTTAGAAAGTTAACAACAGACAAAACCTACCATCATCGTCTACACTAAAATTTTGGGCCCTTTTCTCCTTAACTGCCACTTCTGCCTCTGCAAACCAAAACCAAAAACAAACTCAAACAAGCCATTAACTATTTTAAAAAAGAAGAGAGAAATGAGAGAAAAAAACGCTAACCTTCATCATCTTCATCGACTAAAGTGAAGGGCAATTTTCTCTTTGCCTTCTTCATTGAGTTATATAACGCTAAAACCACCCAAACGGGTTTTCTTTCTTTCAATAGCCTTTACAGTGGCTGCAGAGGACAGCATAGAAGGGAGAGCGCCACAATGCAGCACGGCATGGGAAGTAAAGAGGACGGTACCGTTTTTGAAAAGAGACTGCGTGTTGGTGCTTATTTACGAGAATGGTTTCTGATTGGGACACGTGAGATCAGATTTGGGTTGCGTGGTTAGATGATGATGTGGCAAGATCAGGGAGGGTGGGAGGGAGGGATTTGAGGGTGAAGATAGGTGGTGATTTTGGTTAAATGAGGAGGGTAGAATAGACATTTGGGGATTGTAAGTATAAAAAGCTTAAAAACCAAGGCAAATGGGTGGGTGTTCGATTTCTGGAAAGTATTGAACATGCAATTTTGGTCCTTTTGATTGTAGCAGACACTCTCTTCCACCGTTGTTTTTGAGGTGAGGTGGCATTGAATTTTTTTTATTTTCAATTATTATTTTTTTATTTTTAAATTATTTTAACATTAAAATAAAAAGATAATTATTACCACAATATAAATTTTTATCTAAAAAGCTTTATTGCAGGGTTTTTTTTAAAATGTTTTTATTTAAAAAATATTAAAGTAAATGTTTTTATAGTTGAAAATTTTAATAGATTAATTTTAAAAATAAAATTTTTTTTTTAATATATTTGTAATTAAAAATTATCTATAAAAAAACCTTTATACCACATTACCAAATTTGCATTCTAGACAAACATATATACACACACACACATATGCATTTGGTAAGTTGCTAGCGGCTAGAGAATTGCATCCAAAAAGGTCTGATTAATTTATAAGTTATTGAATCAGCTTGGTGTTAATATTTTTATTAAAGTAACCTTTTTTATATTTTTTATTAAAATAAAATTCTTTGATATTGATACAAGGTTGAGTTTACCTAGATTATATAAAGCTAATATATTTCAAAGCCAAGTCAAAATTTAAATCACAATTTTTTTAAGTCAAATTATCAATTGCATTTAACAATTACATATTTGTTTTAAGTTTTTTCCTGGTAACGTTTGTTTACTAATATAAAAAAATAGAGATAATAAAAAATAAAAATGTATCCAATTATATAATAATAATAATAATAATAATATTCTCTATAGTTACATTAAAATACATTTTTATACATGTAAAATAAAATATATTGAAAAAAATCTTTCATATTTTCATCATCTATTTGAGAATATGGTTGCAATTACAAAGTGTAATTCATATCAAAATATATCAAAATAATATTTTTTTATTTTTTTAAAAATTATTTTTAAAATTAATATATCAAAACAATTTAAAATATATATATAAATTTTTTAGCAAAACAAAAATTAATTTTTTAAAAAATATAAGTTAACCTGCATTTCAAAAGACTCTATTGAACAATATGGTCCTCTTTATTTGATGGTTGTACCATGCTTTTAGAAAATCTATTTTTTTAAAAAAAATAATAATTTTTTTATTTAATTATTTTAATATTAAAAAAAACATTTTAATATATTTCTAAACAAGCAAACTCTGCCACACTTCAAATGACTTGCATGCCCACAGCAGGGAAATGAAGCATAAAGGAAGAAATGTTGGTTGGTGGATTGCAACGGACAAATTGAAGCTCTTGCTATTCAGGCTAGAAAAAGGAAACAAAATTAGATAAATGCTTTCATGAGGATGCATTCATTCCTTCCCATCCCTCAGATGGGCATGTCAGGATTGTCTACGGGGGGACGCAACCGGTACACCTGTATCGGAGAACACTTGTATCGGAGAATACAGACCTTGAAGCCTGATCTTCTGAGTAGAGTCCATAACAGATGACTACACCAATGAATTGAAACTTTCTTACCTCTAAGAATACCATGTAATGTTCAGAGTAATATGCTAAATGATTTCTTCGATGTCTCTAAATGGGGTTGATTGTCACCACATCTTCACTGAAGTAAATCAAATTCCTAGTTTCTTCTCTATCAGATGTGAATGGATATTCATGTAGAATGCCCAGCCTGCAAAACGCAAATGTGACATGCCCAATATCGAAAACAAAGAAACAACAAATCTGAGTCAATGAGCCTTGTGGCTCAGCACCCATGTGCCCCTCTCATCAACAGGTCTTGGATCTGAGCCTCTTCCATGTAGGAGAAAAAATAAATCTCATGACCACTTTGTTGCCTTCAATCAGGCCTTTCACAGTTTTACAGGGAGCTAGGCATGACAGAGGAAGCGTGTTATGCACTTGTGAACAGAACACCGACAAGAATAAGTGCCTCGCACATCAACAAATATCATTATAGAAAAATGCATTAACAGATACTGACTATTGTCTCTACATAAACTAAACACTTGCCATGAATTTCCCCTTTTCAATCAACTATACACCTAAAATTCATGAATTTCTACATCTCCCATCTTGACATGGATCACATGAATGTGCACACACACGCGTGACCAAAACCAAGAATCTGGCAATCTACAATACGACTTTCATCCCTCAAATAGACATGGCAACATTTTTTATGGAAGAACCAAAGTACAAAACCATCCAGACTTCAACTGGAGGATGCAGACTTTGAAGCCCCATGTTTTGGCTAAAGTCTACTTCAGTGAACCTGGCACTGGAAGTTGAGACCATGTCATCCAAACAGAAATTATAAATATTTCAAGGGCAAATCAGCAGAGTATATTCTTCTAAAATACTAACTTCACTAAATTTCTAGGTGTCTTTAACAGTCACTTGGGGGGTTCCTTTCTCCATCAATCTGAATATTCCAGCACCTTTGCGGATTTCAGCCCGAGACTACAGTAAATACAAATCTAAACAGGCCCAGTGCCAAAACAATGGATCAACAAATCTGATCTGCACCATGATGCCTTCTATCAGGCCTTCTACAGTTTCACGAGCATTTGCCTAGTTAGCAAATTATCACATTACACTCTTTTTCCACACCAAGAAGGAAATGAATCGAGCACATGATACAAAAGACAGTAAGAGTATATGCATTAAAGCATATCTAACCAAGCATTGTCTCTAACAAAAGCAATAACCTGTAACCTGATTAAGTATTTCCATTATAAAATGTGAGATCCATTGCATATCAATCCCTGAATAACCTAAGCAGCGAATTAATCTACCAGGTAGCAAGTCCATTACTGCATTATACTTCCTGTTCTTTTCCCAAATGCAGAAGTTTCACTAAGAGAAAACAAGGTGGCAACACATATGCAGTAAAAAAAGCTCATTTAAAAATATGGAATATTGAAAACCCATAACAGAAAGAACACTTTATCAAAACAAAAATTGTTATTCCCTAACAAGGTATAAACAATCTAAATAACATAGAAACTTGACTATTTTCCCTCAAAAGCACTTCTATGTTGAAAAAGAAAAAAAGTTAGAGATATTAAAGCGAGAGTTTCCTCTTATCTGTCAAAGAGGGTATATCCTTCAAAGTACCAAGTTTTCTTCAAATAATTTTCTATTATGAAAAAATCCCTATCACAAAAAAAATTCAAACTCCCACACCTTTCTAGTTCAAGTTTGATACAAGAGCAAGTGGAAAGCAAATGCAATATACATAGATACACCCTCTCCCTCTCCCTCCCTCTCTCTTTTTCATCACTGTTTCGCTTAACAGGAACTCCTGTTAGGAATTGGGTAGAATAAATTCATTTGTCCTCATATGTGCCTGCTTGACACCATTACATAAACGCACAAACATGAAAATGTGTGTGTGCGTGTTAAGAATGAAATGGGAATTTAGCAATCAACAATATGGCTTCATTAAGAGCAAAACACGTATAAATATTCACAAACATGGAATACTGACAGGAAGAGCTAAAGCATGAAAATGCACTGGATTCTTTAATAATAAGCAAAATGATGCCACACCATTTGTAAGACATAATATATTTGCAAATGTAGCCGTTGTCAACTTGCATGAAGGTAATTATTAGTTGTTACTGCAATATATATCTAGTGATACAGGCATACATTGTTTAACAGCCAGAAGTAAACATCATAGAAGAAGAAAACATCTGTTTCTACGACCAGAATTTGTATGGAAAATGTTATAGCTTGAAAAGCGAGTGCCAAGTATACCACACATCAATTAATAAAAGAAAACATATAATAATTAACAAGAAGATAATTATTTCCCTATCAGCACAAGGAAAAAAAAACACAGACACAGAGAGAGAGAATAAAATGCTATAGTTCTTCACAAGAATCTAACCTCAAAATATATTGACCCTTACAACATCTCCATAAATGCCACAACCCCGTATCAAAATCACCATCAAAACAATCATTCAGCTAGCATAATGTGGCGCCCTAGCAGCCATACTAGCAACCTGAGCCTGCATTTGTGCAGCCCTAACTTTCGCTGCGGTAGCTCTGTTAAAAAACTGCTCTCTAGACAGCAACCTCACGTTCCTCAAATATTGAACAAACGGCATTGCCCCTTCTTGCACTGCTTTATCTAACGAATAAACCACATCCTCAATCGCCATATCCGCTGCCGTACACTCCAACATCTGCTTCGACAAAACATCCACACACTCAAAAGCCTTATCCACATCAATGTCCTCCATACCCCCTTTCACCTTCCCCTCGTTTTGCCTAACCCACGCCTCCAAAACATCCGTATTCATCAAAACAACTTGCAATTGCGACTCCAACCCTTCCATTTCATCTCTCATTTCTTTCAACCCTTTATTAATCTCCTCCTCTCTCCTCCTCAACACAGCTTGAGCGCTAAACAAGCTTTCCATCTCCGACTCCCTCGTTTTCCTCAGCAGCAACATGTCCCCATGAACATTCTCCACAAGCTTATTAATCACATTCCTTTTAAAAACCTCCGCCGCATCCTCCGTTCCCGCCTTCCCCTCCCCACCACCGTACGGAGGCGACGGTGGTGGATACTGTGGTGGCCTGGCCATCTGCCTCGGGTAACCACTTCCCACTGATCCAAAAGTCGACGAATTCGTCAAACTCGATTGATTCGGATGATAACTGGGATTGGGGCTAGGGCGAGGACGCTGAGAAAAAAGAGGAGGATCCCTCCCAAAAAGCATGCTCAATTCGCGAGCCAAATCAACCAAATTAGAACTGGGGTAGATCCAATTCTGCAAATAAGGGACCGCAACGAGGCCCGATGGATTAACAAAAGAATGGGATCTTTTGATGACCATGTCGCGCGTGGGATTGACGTAAACACAAGGAGGGTGACGAGGGTAAGATTCGATAAGCCAGATAATAACAGGGATGTTATAAGTGACAGATTCGAAAGTCATAGGAACGGTGCCGTCTGCTTGGAGAAGATTGACGGTGCGGCCGTCGTTGTGAGTGAAGGTAGCAGTTTTGGGTTCGAGGGAAGGGAAAGTGGAGGTCAGGGAGACGAGGTGTTGACGGATGAGCCATTTGGTGTCTTCCGTGTAAGGGAGGGCGGAAGGGCCGCGTTGGGAGAGGACGGAGGAGAGGAATTGTTGGATTGCTTGGTGGTTTGGTGGTGGAGGAACCATTGAATAGAGTAGAATTGAATTTAGGGTTTTTGGAGAGAAAGAGGAAAGGTAACAGTTGAAGATGATAGAGGAGGAGGAGGAGGAGGAGGAGAGCTTTCTTGAAAGGAAAGGTTGTTTTGGTGCTTAGAGGGAGAAGAAGTTGTGGTGTGGAAGTTTCTGGGGCAATTCTTGGAAGCGCGTTGGCATCGCGGGCATGGTTTTCGAATCCGGTGCCATGGTTCATCCGGGTCAGGACCCGGACTCTAAATTAAAATGATTAATCTGGGTTGATTTTTTTTTATATAAAATAAAAATAAGCATCTTTCAATAAAAATAAATAAATTCACTCACCATTTACCTCTCCAAATAATCAAATCTCCATTATTCATCCTTTTTTTTTCTTTCCTTTAAATACATATATTTGACATTCACTAGAGTAAATCACTGCAAATCCTTCTTTGTCTCGCCTCTCTCTTATGGAAGAAAAAGAAGAAGCTAACTCACAAGATTGGTGAAATAAACTGGCTAGTTAATCTGCCGCCTCCCCCTGAAAACTTGCTCACTCCCTGTCCTGGAGATTGGCTTGGAGAGTTTGCTTGCCCGCCGACTCAATCAATCGGAGGGAACTCTATATCTTGCCATCTCTCTTGAGGTTCTCTTTAACCTCATAATCTAACCATCTGTATGTTAATTTTTATGAGAAAGGTCTGAATCTTTACAGTCCTTTTAGTTTCTTGATCTTGATTTTGCTTGTGGGTACTTACTATTTTTCTAAGAGATTCAATCCTTATAGTACTTTTAAATTTCTGATCTAGATTCAATTTTAGATTATTGATTTTGATTCTAGGTAATTGTTATTTTTGGGTTTGAGATACACCCGGCGGGTCACTCGTGTTTCATTAGATTAATTGCTACTCTAAATTTTTGCTTTGTAAAACTTGGTTAAGGTCTCGCGTCATGAGTCGCGTCTTAAAAATTATGATTATAATATTATGTATTTCAAAGTATTTTTAAATTATTTTTAAAATGTATTTTTAATAATTTTAATATGATAACATATAAAAAAAATATTATTTTAATATATTTTTAATTAAAACACTTTCAAAAGAACACTTCACACTCCAATATCAAGCATAAATATTAAGCATAATAAAATGTAAAGTTGTGAACATATTACTAAAAATCTAAATAAAAATATTTTTATTGTTTTAATTTTATCTTATATTTTTATGTGGGTTTTTTTAATATAAATCACAAAATAACTAATAAAATATTATTAATTACTCTTAAAGCACTATACAAATTTTCACGATCGTCACCTTTTTTATTATTATTATTTAGAGAAAATTGTCCATATTTATCATTTTTTTCCTTTTTTTTTCATTCAAGAAAAGAGTTTAGAATACTTAGATTATCATGTTACTATTTTTATTAAAATTATATTTATTTATTTAAAAAGAAGTCTTTAAAATTAATATAGCCAGGGTTTGGATCAAGTTTTACAATATCCTCTTTTTTTATAAGGAATTATACAAATTAAAATGTTAAACAATAGTGCTAATTAAGCCTTAAAACGTAATTTTAATTTCCCTTTAATTAAATCTCAGATTTACAAAGCCGAAAAGAAAAACAAGAGGATCAATTTCTTTAACAAGTCTTATTAAAATACGTATTCAATATAATGCTAGTCTAGATAAGACTTTTCTCTCTCTCTCTCTCTTCTTAAAGAGTATTGCATTTATATTTGTTTTTCAATTTATTTTTTACTTTAAAAATAATTAAATTAATATTTTAAGTGATTTTTAATGAGTTTATCAAAAATATAAATTTATTTTAATATATTTAATTAAAAATTACTTCAAATGGAATAGTTATATAACATTAAAGGTTGTTTAGCATTGAGTTTGAAACTGTTTTTGGCAAAAATTTAATTTTTTTTTTGTTAAAATTGAGTGCGGTTTGTATTTTTTAGATTGTTTTGATATGCTGATATCAAAAATAATTTTTAAAAAATAAAAAAATATTATTAGCATGCTTTTCGACATGAAAAGCATTTTGAAAAATAACAGCAATCACACTCCCAAACATCCTCTAAGAGGAACAGAGGGTCAAATTTGTATCCGGTTATTGCTAAGAGTCAAATGTTGACTGCCCAAATTAAACAAGATCATTCAAATCAAAATCCAAATCTCACGTGACCACAGCTTTGGCCACTTGCACATTGACTTTTTTTTGTAAGAAAAAAAAAAAGAAGAAATCAAGACGGTTAATAAGTAAATTCATTAATTCAAGTAGTGGTTTCGTTTAGTATTAATTTAGATATTTTTACGCTATCTTGTCCTAAACGTAAAAAGATGAATTTGTTCCTAATTAATACGCTAATGGTAAATAAATCTTCTTGAAAAGATTATTTTGTCCTCATTTTACTGTTTTAATTTATAATAAAATGTGTAATCTTTAAACTTTTGCTTTAGTGCTACATCCTGTTTTAAAACTTCAAAACAAAATCAGTTTAACGAGATAAAAGAACGTCCTATCTTCTATAGTAAAAAAGTTTATTATAGATTATAACACCAAATAGCAACTTCTTTTACAATAGTTCGGTATTCTAGCCACGGGTTAGATAAAAAGATTTTTTAAAAAATAATGTTTAATTGACAAAAATGCATTTTAAAGAATAAAAAAACAATGTTAAACAATAAAAATAAACAAAATAAACAAAAAAAAATTGATATCTACCCGTGTCATCCCATTAATTCCATAACCCGAGTCATTTGATCAAAAGTAATAAATTTTAAAAAACTTGAAGGTTTTAAAAAAAACCATGCAAAACAGAAAAAAAAATAATATGTGTATTCAAAATGAATTTATAGAAAAACCCTTCCTTCGTAGCCTAAACAATTTTGGCCATAAGGGTTTGGCAGTAATTACAATTATACTGTGGTATCAAATACAAATTAACTAAAAACCCCTTTAGAGCAATCTATTTTTTATCTTTCTTTTAAGGGTATTATAATATTTGCATCGTTTATTTTTTGTCTCAAAACCTAATATGACCAACAAAAACAAAAATTGACACATGAATCCTAATTAAAAAAATAACCCCACCATCATGTAAAAGAATATCAAGATCTTTTAAATACTATTCTAGAAGGCTGTTTTTAGTGGTTGAATGACACTGCAAGCATTCATGTACTAGAATTTTTTTTAAAAATATTATTAAATATATGATAATTATAATAATATTTTTAAAAAACCTCAAAATCTACAACAAAATCAATATAAAATGATAAAAAACAACCTCATAAGAGAGTTTTTTTTAATTATTATTATTTGTTTCAAGGGAGTTAAAGTAATCGCATTATACCCAATTAAAGAAAAGTACCTAAACACCCCTAGCCTAAAGCATACGGAATATTCTAATCAAAGGCTATAGTAGCGATTTTACAGCATATAGAAAAGGAAAAAGACAAATCTAACCCCATAATAAAGCTAGGAAACCCTAATTCATTTAATATAATCTAGGTGATGGAGTTTTTAATGCTACAATGACTTGATGTGTTTTGGCCTCGTCTGCCATAATCGACGACGACAAGTATTCAGCCACAGTTGGATGCATAGCCAAGCAATCGATTTGAATTACAGAAATTCCACAAATCTTCTAATAAATTTATCGAGATGCGTATGAGTACGGTATTTCATATGTAATTAATTTATTTATACATCTTGAGATGTGTGTGGAAATTCATTCAACAGTGTGGATGAAATCATATACGACGACCCACCGTACAAATACCCTAAATTCAAGGGGGCTGCTGACCCGTTGGAACCAAGCAAGCATCTAGTTTGATATTGTCAAACAACTACAATATTAATAAATAAGAGGAGTGTGATTTGAATTCATAATTATTTAATTAATAAATCTTTAATATTATGTAAAAAAGTAATTTTAATCTAAAAATTTAAAGTTTTTAAGTAAAGTTATAAAAAATAGTTTTATATTGTTTATCTAACATACATATTAGCATGTCATGTAATCATAATTAAATTATAATCTTCAGCCAACTATGTAATCATTTCTGCATAATCTAAGATTATGCAGAGACTACGTGCCTCCTTCTTACAGTAGAAAATGGTTATTTAACTTGTTTATATCATAATTGTTAAATTAAATTTGGTGTTTTGGGTTGACTTGAGAAACTAAAAAACAAAAGTCGATCCAAATCAAGATTTTAGTTGAATCAAATTAGATAAAAAACAATTAATCAAAGTTGACTTGTAATTACCCGTGAATTGATGAAATGGTCCTGTAACCATTTTTTCTCTCCGAATTGGATCACACTCCTATGGTTTATATATGGCAACCACAACCTAGCAAAGTGAAAGGTCCCTCCAAGTCTATAAAGGTGACGCCACCTTGATGAACAAATACACAAATGGACTCGAGGCAGGCTAACTGGTTGATCTTTGAATTGTCCAAGGGAGACTTGCGTGCGTTCTTTTTTTTTCAAAATAGAAAATGGGTAGCCTTACTGCTAGTCTCCTTGTTTGATCACAGGTACATCTCTGTCTGCTCATCTTGTTCCCCTCGATAAATTTTCTTGTTCTTTAATCTCTTCTAGGTGCCAATCAAGTAGAGAAATGTTGTTGACATTCTTGAAATGACGAGCTGTCAGCCTAATGTAGCATATACGTGATTGTGCAGTTGACTGTGTTTACAGGGGGAGATTGCTGGCACCAAAGATTAGTCAGGTAGAAATCATGGGAATTTCTCAAATGGAAAGATTAGGAATTGGTTCAAATAGGTTTTCAAAAATGGTGGTTTCATTTTTGATAGCTTTCTTTCTGCTGTACATGCTCTCCCTGGCTTACAGAAGCTCAACTTTTGATCTAATTGGGGAATTTGCCAGAGCTCATGTCACTGGAGAAATGGCCGGAAATGTTAGTAGAGCCTCAGGTACAGATAAATCCATTGCTCACAGCTTACTTTTCAACATCTTTATATTCTATAGTTCTCAGACACAAAACCAGAGAATTTGAACCTTCCTAGTTTGTAATCTCTTTTCGTTTTCTGGGTTTCAGAGTCGGAAGACAAACATTCATCTCACCCTGAAAGGGTGGTTGTTGATAAATTGCTTGGTGGACTTCTGGCTCCAGGATTTGATGAAGAATCCTGCATAAGCAGGTACCAATCGAGCTTGTGTCGCAGAATTTCACCTCATAAGCCCTCTTCCTATCTTGCTTCGAAGCTGCGTAAATACGAAGAGCTTCATAAGCGCTGCGGACCTCACACTGAATCCTACAATAGAACCCTGGAAGAATTGAGTTCTAGCCATGTCAATGGTACTGCAGACTGCAATTACGTTGTTTGGACGCCTGCTAATGGCTTGGGGAATAGGATTATTAGCACGGCTTCATCATTTCTGTATGCTCTCCTCACTAACAGAGTCCTTCTTGTGGATCTTGGAACTGACATGGCTAATGTCTTCTGTGAGCCTTTTCCAAATACATCATGGTTACTGCCCATGGATTTTCCTCTCAGTAATCAATTCTACGGCTTGCGATCAGGAAATGCTCAGAGTTATGGGCAGCTGCTAAAGAATAACAACATGAACATCTCAACTGTGTCGCAGCCACCGCCATTTCTTTATCTGTATCTATCTTTCAACAATGATGAATATGACAAGCTTTTTTACAAGGATCAAAACCAGGGTTTTCTCCAAAACGTCCCTTGGTTGATTCTGAAGTCAGACCAATACTTTGCGCCTTACCTCTTCTTGATCCCATCTTTCCAGCAAGAACTAGACAAATTATTTCCTGATAAGGAGACTGTTTTTCACCACTTGGTTCGCTATCTTTTCCACCCTTCAAATCAAGCCTGGGGACTAATCACCAGATTCTATCAGTCTTACCTGGCCAGTGCAGATCAGAGAATTGGTCTTCAAGTAAGAGTATTCAATAGAAAAGCGAGTCCAATTAAAGTTGTTCTGGAGCAGATACTAGGCTGCTTTCAAAAGGAAAAGCTGCTGCCTCAAGTAGACGAGGAAAAACATATAGCTCCTCCATCAAAAAACAGGACCTCAAGAGCTGTTACCATAGCATCATTATATCCAGAATACTACGAAAGCATAAAGAACGTGTATTGGATGAGGCCAACTGTAAATGGTGATGTTATTGGGGTTTACCAGCCAAGTCATGAAGAGGCTCAACAATTTGGGAACAACATCCACAACATCAAGGCATGGGCTGAAATAAACATCCTAAGTTTGAGTGATGTTTTGGTTACTAGTTCTTGGTCTACTTTTGGCTATGTAGCTCAAGGTCTAGGGGGATTGAAACCATGGATTCTATATGTTCCTACCGGTGGCCAATCGAACGACCAGCCGTGTCCACGAGCCATGTCTATGGAGCCATGCTTTCATTTTCCTCCTAATTATTACCAAAATTCAAGTACCAGACGGAGACTTGACACTGTTTCCCCCGCTCCTCATATCAGGCAGTGTGAGGATGCAAGCACGGGAATAAAGCTTGTTAATGATTAAGCATTTTTAGTAGCTGCAATAATTAGCGATTCATCTTGTAATAATCTGATCATCTTCAATATTTTGATATCAAAAATCCATTTTTCAAATGTGCTTTTCTGCCCCTTTACCTTACTCTCCATTTGGCTGTGATCCCTCCATTTCATTTTTCTTTTTGATAGAAATTACTAATTTCTGCATCATTTTATGCTCTCAGCACTACTAGATGTAAACGTACAATCTGAAAATCAAAATATTGGTCTGCTGCTGCATTTTTCAAGGACTTGAATGAAGGATTCTTAGACAAAGTAGGATGAGCAGGCTGACACCCAAAACTCAAGGGAAATTTAGTAGCTTTTGCGGTTACGATTTTAAAAAAACACGTTTAAGAAAAAAAAAATATAAAATGTAGCTTTCTCGTAACTAAAATTTAAATGAAGAGTTTTCAATGAGACCATGCAAACTTTTCTAAGCACTTATTTCTTTATCCATGTGTACTATCAACTATGTCCATTGTTCTTTCTGGCTCATGAATGAAGTTACAAAATTATTTATGCATATTTTTGTAACCATTGCTTGCAAGTTGCATCAAAGAATCATACAGATACAGGGTAGGAATGAAAGAAAAAGATTACTTTGTTTCTGATGTAAACTCTCACACATTTGTGACTGGATTTTGAGGAACTTAAGTGTCTGTATGCTCAAGACACAGACCCTCTGCAACATCTAACAAGCTGTAACTTATGTTAGAGAATCACTTTTAACCATCACTGTTATCCTCATTAAAAGCAAAGATAACATCCTCTAGAACATGCTAACGTGTAGACAATGTTGCCATCTCCATTTTAAGAAAGTTATCTGTACCCTATTTAGTAATTAATAAATTGATTGTAACAATGATACCCTAAAAATTCAGTAGTAAATATTGATACTATGCATCATACAATCATTTTGAACGAAAATCTTAAAAGTTAAAGCACTACAGTGAAAGAAAATCTGTTGTATAAGAGTCTTAATTTCTTAGTGGTTTGTGTTGTTTCTTCCCGGTAGAAGAATCTGCCCTTTTTTCAAACCGTCTACAGGCAGGGGCTGATTCACTGCAATCAAAACTCAGACATCCTGAAATCATGGAAATACTTTCAGGACTCCATGAAGAGAAACTGGGACTCATCATTTCCAAGAAATTCAAAACAATCCTGGTTTCATGTCTTATATTTTTGCCTGCTACACTCCTGGTCTTGTGGATGAGACACTCAACATTTGATCTGGTTGTGGAATTTTCTGAATCTAATGTCCAGGGAAAAGTCCATAGTGTTACAGAAATAGATGCCGGTAAGACTAATTTTTGCGGCATAATTTTACTGCATTTGCAACTCTGTTTTCCCCTTATTAAATAGAGGGCTTGTCCTAGATTAGCCTGTGTGTTCTTGTGCTGAAGTTCAATTTTCTGATTTGGTATCTTAAGATGATTGAGGTGCTAAGATTTTGCACTCGAACCTCCATTTGACACATCAATGACTACTGTTTTACACAGCAGTCTTGTACTGAGCATGCCTTGTTGTTTCGGCTTTCGTTGTCTGGATTCCTTCTAATGGCTTAGGAAACAGGATGCTAAGCATGGCTGCGACATTTCCTTGTGCTCTCCTCACAAACCGAGTCCTACTTGTTAAACATGAAGCTGACATGACTGATCTCTTTTGCGAGCCATTTCCCAATACATCATGGTTGTTGCCTTGGATTTTCCCCTCATGAATTTTAGTCCTGAGGTAAGATATGCCAGCAGTTTTGGAAGCATGCTAACGAAAATTACCAACACTTCAAAGGAGTCACCAGAATCATTTCTCTATCTTAATCTAGCACACGGTGACTATGATCTTGACCAAATAGCATTCTGTGATCAAAACCAAGCTCTTCTCCAAAACATTCCGTGGTTGATACTTCTACCAGATCAATATTTTGTCCCTTCTTTATTCATGATACCATCTTTCAACCAAGAAATAAGCAAACTGTTCCCAGAAAAGGAAAGCGTGTTCTACCATTTGGATCACTATCTTTTCCACCCCTCAAATCAGGTCTGGGGACTGATCAGAAGATGCATAACATGTATTGGACAAAACCAACCGTGAAGAGCACCAACATGTTGGAGAAAATATGCACAACGTGAAGGCATGGGCTGGAATATATCTTCTTAGTTCGAGTGATGCACTGGTGACTAGTTCTTGGTCTAACTTTGGCTATGTTGCTCATGGTTTAGCAGGTTTGAAGCCATGGATTTTGCGAAAACCAGGGAAGGTAAATCCAACGAGCCATATCAATGGAGCCATGCTGTCATTATCCTCCAAGACTTGATTGTAAGACAAGCATCAAAGTCAAGGCTGCTACTCTTGTTCCTTACGTCATGCATTGTGAGGACAGGAAGAACGGGGTAAAACTGGTCGATGAACATGGACAACTGTAGCTGTGATTACCAGTAACAATTTTTTATTGATTTTTTCATTTCTTGCATCAACAAAGAGTTTCTATCGCACCTTCAATTTTCTATTAATTCAGACCCTTGCTGTAAACCCATGTCCTCCTTCTCTTGTTCTCCCCCTGTTTTTGATATGGGTAAATTAATTAAAAAAACAACTTTGAAAATACCACCTCCACATTGAATTTATTCTCACGAAAATAGTTATTAAACCCGGTTCATGTATTTTCTTGTATAAACATTTTGCAATACTCATTCATATATATATATATATAAGAAGAAAAGGGAAAATCTATCTCACTAAAAATGATAAAAATAATTTCAATATTCATAAATATTTTTTAATTATCTCTCATGTTTTTTTTTTTTTTTTTTTTTTTTTTTGTGGGTGTGTGTTTATATTGATAGTTCTAACTTGAATACTATAAATGTTTTTGATATTAATGTTAGAAATAGGTACTAAAGTTTAATCAAAATTGGCATAAACCTACTTCAAAGTTATGGATAAATTACATTGCAACATGATAGTAGTTTATAATCTAGTTTTACCAAGTGGGTTAATTTGATGATTTGTTGATCCCATTTGAGTTAGGTTTCATTTTAAATTAGATTTTTTTTAATCAATATAACATTAGGTTGAGGATTAGAAAAAACTAAAATGTCATTATTTCAATTAAAAAACCCTAAAATAACTTTATTTTTAAATGAGTTAATTCACTGATTCAATAGCTGACTTGACGAACCTGCGAACTCGAGTTTGGTTTTATGAGTATAATTCATGGTTCGGGATTTGGGAATTTTTCGTTCATGGGGGTGTTTGCTTTTTCGCTAAGTTCGAGGTGTTTTTTATAATTTAGCCAGACAAAACTATGAACTTGGGAACAGACTGAATTGGCCCCATATAAATTAATGCACCAGAGACTTCTCTTCCCCTTCAACCACAGTTTTCGTACTCACTCCCTCTCTCCACCGCCTCTCGCAGTTCAAGCCGGAGGAAAGCACAGACACCTTCGCCACCAGCCTCAGCTGCCATCTCCTCCTCCCACAGCCTCCTTCACGCCGCCACCTTGAGTTTTAGGTGAATCTATCTTTCTCTTCTAAAATATAAGAGTGTAAAATCATCTTGAGTTACCGTGTTGCCAACTTAATCATAATAACCACAATAAGATTTAGCAAATAAAGATTGGGCTTCGAGATTTCGGGGTTTATATTTCTATTCTGAATTTCTTTTTGGGTTTCTCTCTCTCTTTTTTTTTGGGATCTCATAGTTATATTTCTGATCAATTTTTTTATGGATATGTGCTTGCTAATTTTCACAATTTGTTTATGTTTTTTTTTGGGTTGATTTTTTTAGATGATTGTGATGATGTCAAACACACAAGCTTGCTTAAAATTGCTTCTGATGGTTTCAGAACAACAACCTCGCTCAAACACATTCAGATTTCCTTTTCTTTGTTTATCAATTTTTTGCAGCAATGGCGACGGATCAAAGGAAAAGGACAATGGATGCATTGGAGAGAAGGTTTGCTGTTGCAAAAGCTGAGTTGGTTCAACAACAGCAAAAGAAACACAAAGTAACACATCATGAGGGACATAGGAAAGAAAATAACAATGCAGCCTCTACTTCATTGCATCGAGCGGATGCACCGAAGACTACTTCCAGTAGCTTGTCGAAGAAAGGTTAATGTCTATTTTTTGCTTGTGCTTCCGGATGTTGTGTTAATGATTTTGATTTTTGATAATTAGTTGGTGCTTCATTTATTTTTGTTTGTTTGTAGGGAGTTCTTTTTTCTTTGGCTACACTCCATCTCAAGGTAAAGTGTGCCTTATCAGTTTTGATTCTATTGTTTAGTGAGTACTAAATCGTGCCTTGTTTATGTAATTTCTATTTGGTTTGATAGAAAATGTGTAGTTCTTGCATTTTGATCAGATTGTAATTACTGTACGTGATCTTCATGAATAGATCCAGACGAAAATGGTTTAGCATATTCACAGCTCCCCCAAGCTGTACATGAAAACCTGTTGACGACTGGTGTCAAGGTGCTTGCTTTATTGTTGTCTGAACTATGACTGTTATAGTTTCCTTAGGTAAATTCTTTATTATGAGCTTATTGGGTTTCATATTTCTGTGGTATTGTGCAGTTTGAGAGTAAAAAGGGGAGTGTGGTTGACAAGATTTTGCACGAGCTTTTTCAGCATGGTGATGCTTCTCAGAAGTACATGCAGGGATCCAGAAACATAAAGATTGATAACTGGATCCTTCTTGATAATTATGTACCAAGTAAAACTACTGGTTCTCAGACTAGAGCTTCACAATCCAACCCAAAGCATTCGAGAAGGCACATGTCTATGAAGCAATGTAAAAAACTTGGGATGTTTAATTTGCCTCAAGATCTCCAAAAGTGAGTTGGATACTCCTTGTAGATTTGGTTTCCGTTTGCGTTTGCGTTTGCGTTTGCTTTTTTTAAATCTGCACTTGCATTATGGTTAAATGTTATATCCATACATTTGCTTGTGGCACATTGCTCCTCTATTTGAAGAACTTAATGCCTTTTGTCTGGTCGAAATAATTTCCCACCCACTTCTGTGAAGAAAGAATATTCTTGACCATGCTCTCTTCTACCCCCTGTTTAAATCTGAGAAAAAGATGCTGATTTTGACAATTTCAATTTCAAACATGGATTGAGTGGCTAAACACTTAATGAAAAAAAAAAATACGAAGGTTGATTCATTACATCATAGTGCAAGCAATTTTTACTGTGCCACATTCAAACCTGTTTTTGGTAGTCAATTTCAGTTTCACATCTGCTAATTGCCACTCCCATATTTTTAGCTTCTCTGGCTTCTTTATGGACCCATCGTGTTGCCATTGTCCAATTTTTGTTAACCTTTTTGCTATACTCTATTAGTTGTTACAAAATAAGAGAGAAGCATGCCATAATTAATTGTTTTTTTTTTTTTTTTTACAATAACTCTAGTTTGAACCATCCTTTCCACTCTTAAAAACTTAATTATAATTTGATCTGCATTGCAGATTTGATGTTTATAAGCCAATGCATGAGATATGGAAAGACTATATGATGCAGCTTCTCAAGAAAACTGGGTAAGATAACCATTCTTTTTAACTTCATGAATGAGCAATCACACAATTCTTTCACATGATATTAGGTTTGGGGGTCCTTTGACCATGCTTTGATTCCATCTTGCAGGAGGAACGAGTTGCCCAAATGTCTTCTGAGTGCAGATCTACATGGCGCTGCTATTCTAGGTCATACTCTCTTCTAAAGTGTCTTTTCAGTTTTAGTGTTTCCATGGAACTTTAGAGGCCATCATTTATGAGGGTTGCAAGAGCAATTCTTTTGCGCATTAAATGTTGAGCTGCTTTGAAGCGGTTCACTATTCTAGTTTTTCTGCTCTCCGTATCATAGTATCGAGAGTTGTGCTCTGTGCTCAGGTTGTCATATTTGCTCCAATACTAACCTCTAAAACTGTTTTCTTGCAGTTGCTGACTGTAAGATAAAATCATTCACTGGAATTAGTGGTATTATGATTCGCGAAACTGCAGAAACATTTGGGATAATCACTCAAGACAACAAATTGAAAGGTGATCTATTCATTACTCCACACCTCAACCTAGTTTACTTGACTTTGGTAGGTGAATAATGCATATACATGAGATGATACCTTGCATTTTATATACATGTAGTATGATGGTCTATAGCTTAATTTTTGGTATAGATGATTACTGCTACAGAGTATTATTCTTGGTGTAAAATAGTTTCCTGTTTGGGTTCTATCTTACATCTCATTACAGAGCAATACATTTTATCTGATTGAGATGGTCAGCTACTTGAACTTGAATTGGCTTTAATAACAGAATGTTGAAATTTTAAGTTAAAAAGAGGGGCAGTATCTCCTGCCAAATGGAACCAAACAAGTTTTCTTGTGACATTTTTAAGCACATCTGTTAATCACAGGAAGTATGAAACATAAGTAATCGAAGGCTGCCAATATTTATCTGTGATTTTAAGTCTCTATCTGATTGTAGTGTTTACACTACAACACTAAAATCTCCTTTTTCTTATTGTATTTGCAGTTGTGCCCAAAAAGTTGTCCGTTTTTATATTTCAAATTGATTGCTGGAAGATCACAATGCTTGGGGACAAACTCTCTTCAAGGAACTCAGTCTTGTGATCTACATATTGCTCATTTCATCTCAGGTATCTTTTCATATATCTAGTTCTAGGAGATGAAAGTACGCCAAAATATTTTTATTTTGTATCTTAGCAAGTTATGCATGCCTGAGGAATAGGTTGTCGAGGCGTGGCGTGGCGTGCATATCGTAGTCATGCTCATAGAATGTAGTTTGTTAGTGGCACATATAAAGCTTCCTGTTTGTTTGCATGTCAATTTTTCTTTTAAATAGTGTGTCAATCAAATTTACCAGTTCCATCACTCAGCGGTTTGAAATTCTTGTGTGATGCTGATAGTGAATGGGGATGATGTGCACAATGTGAAGGTCTAGGCTGAAATAGAACTCCCTCGTCTGAATGACATGTTGATGACTAGCACTTGGCCTACCTTTGTCCATGTGGCTCCAGGTCAGAGGATTGAAGCCATGGATTTTGTGTGAGCTCAGAGCGTGGAAAAAAAGATTCTGGATCCAAGTCAACAAAGCCATGACCGGAGCTTTTTCATCATGATCATGACTGTCAGGTATAGAAGAAAGACGGGTGTCGGTGCCATTATTCCTTGTGTAAAGCACTGTGAGGATCATAAGAAGTGGAAAATGAAGCTGGTTAACAATCTTGATTGAAGGGGATGTTTGGGATAGTGATAGAAATTGTTCTCTAAAGCGTTGTTTTGTTTGTAAATACATTAAAATAATATATTTTTTTAAAATTTGTTTTTGAGGCAACCATGTTGTAGCATGATTGATGATATTTACATATTTCTCTTTGGTTCTCTCAAACTTAAAACTAAGATCTTATCTCAAACACATGGTCGTCATAAAACTGACCAAGATCTTCGTAGCCAAGCACGCACTCCATTGGTGTTGATTTTAATGGCAGAACGTAGCAACGGATATCTCATACGTTTGGTGGTGCAGCCATGCATGCAACCCCAAATGAAAGGCCAGAGGCCGATAGAAGAGACGGACACGGGGCTGGTCGGAACCAAGTAGCAACAGGCCCACATGCTGTGGAACCGAAAGAGTTCAGCCACCGCTGTCTCGGCTGCAGCCAGCAATTAACGCCCCAACGCTCCTCTCTTCCAAGTTACAAGCTCCAACCGACATTTCTCTTCTTCCTCTCCTAGGCATGGATTGGACGCCCTTCATTTATTTGTGTGCAGCCTTTGTGGGTCCCCTTCTCTTAAAGAGCACAAAAAGCCAATGCATGCACTGAATAAAAAGCATCAGACGCGGCTTCATACACGCGCTACCGCCCTCTTCTAGCTCATCTTCCTTACAATTCTGATTCTATGATCATAAAAAATATTAATATAATATTTTTTAAATGAAGAATATTCTTAAAAAAACATAAGTAACCCTGCAACTCGTATGATAATAATAATAAAAAATATGTGGGCCCATGAGCTGGTGTCGACGGAATACAGCAGACAGGACAGCCACTGATGTTCCCGTCTGTTCTCTTGCAATGATTATGCTATTACGAGCTTCTGCCTATACGATAAAAACGTGTGCATGGCTTCAGAGCTCGTCTCGAACATGTTTCAAAAACATGTTTCAGGTTAAAAAAGTAATTTAAATTATTAGATGATATTTTAAGAATTATTTTCTAAAATAAAATTTTAAACTGAAATCTTTTTAAATTTTAAATTTATATTATTTTTAAAAATATTTCAAAAATATATTTTGTCAAACAACTATCTTAATATAATAATTTATACTATTAAATAAAACCTTTAAAATAATTTATATTAGAAATACGAGGAATTAAACTAGAATTCATGATTATTTAATTATTAAAATTTTAATTTCATATAAAAAACTTTTTTTGAGTAAGTAATTTAAATTATTAGATGATATTTTAAGAATATTTTATATTATTTTCTAATACGTTTTATTTTAAAAAATATTAAATTAATACTTTTATTTTTTTTTAATATTTTTATATTATTCTCTAACACGTTTCACTTAAAAAACTATTAAAAAATATTAAATTAATATTTTTTTCTTGTTTTTCAATATTTTTGATATAATAAAATAAAATAAAATAAAACTATTTTAATATATTTTTAAATTTTTTTTTATAAAAATCACTCATCATCTCATTCAGAACGTTAGTGCCGACTTTTTTTTATAACTCGGGAAATATCTTAAAAGACCAAGCAGGTCCTAGGAAGCTATAGGAAGGAAGGGGAGAGAAAAACAGAACAAAGTTCAAGTCCACGATCGAGTGGAGGATATAGAAAGCAAGATCACCAGCGAAGAGATATATAACAGCAAATCCTAAGGCACCGCTAGGCAGAGTTCATATCCTCGGTTTTCTTGCCAATCTTCATCTTGGAGGTATGCTGTTTGACTTCCCTTAACACAACACATCTCTTGTCTTAACGTTTCTTCTTCGATCTCTTTTCATGCCTTGTTTCTTAAACTTGCCATTTCCTGCTGTTAATTAAGCTGGTAGAATCTTGTTGATCATAATATTTATCATGTTATAATTTGACTTGCACTCATCCTTTTGTTATAGAGATGAATACTAGATAACAAGTGGATCGGTCCTCGTATGATCCATGGTATGGCTTTTGAGCATGTAGTTAGCCATAACTTGATTTCACCAGATTTCTCTTGTTTAAAGTGGTTTAATTTACTTATCATACATGTATACGTTGTCCAAGTGTTCTGGACCACCTAAAACTATATGAATCAGCACATGAGAAGGATATTGTTGGAAATTCTTTAAGTTCCTAGTCTAGAACTTGATAAATTAATTTTTATGTCAATCATTGCACATAGTCACCACCATAACCCGCTGTTTTCATACGTTTTGTTTGCCAAGGATGATTGAGTCAAGAGATTCATGTTCTTGTTTCTGCACTAATTTAACTCTTTGGAAGTTTGATGTTTCAGAGACATCTTGATTTGAATCGCCGCCTTTCTTTTATCTACGGTACTTGCCAAGGACAAATAATTTTCCAACGTTACGTTTTGCAAGCACCTTCTGTTTGAGGGTTGAGATTTCTGGTGAAGCTCAGACAGGAAATCATGGAAATTTTTGAAGTAGCGAAGGATAAATTAGGGTTTGATTCCAAGAGATACACAACATTGTTATTTGTGTGTTCCGTTGCTTTGCCTGTGTCTCTCATGATCTTGATTATGTATCAGAATCAGCTGTCTCCTCTAACTGGAGGGTTAGCTAAAGCTGAAAAATCTCGAAATGTTGCAGCGTTGAATGTTGGTAAGACACCAGGACCATTCGTTCAGCTTGAGTTCCAAGTTTTTTGCACTGATACCGTCAGCTTTTTTCTTGATCGTGGTCCTTATTTCTGATTCATTTATCCTTTCCTTTTCCTTTCACCGTTTACAGATTCGAAAAATGATTCTTCACCTCCTGCCATCATTCCTGATGGAAGACTGCATAATGGGAATTTGCCTCCTGGATTTGGCAATGGAACTAGTTCAGAAAATAATTCCTTCCGGCATACTAGCGGGACTGATAAGCAGCTTAACGGAACTATGGCTCCAGGATTTTGGATAGAATCAGGTTCAAGGAATGATTCCTTTGGCAATGAAACCAGTTCAAAAAATAATTCCTTGCCGCATACCATCGGGCCTGATGAGAAGCAGCTTAATGGAACTTCGGCACCAGGATTTCAGAAAGAATCAGATTCAAGAAATTATTCAGAAAATGGTTCCTTGCCGCATACCAGCAGGCCTAATGTCAAGCAGCTTAATGAAACTTTGGATCCAGGATTTCAGAAAGAATCAGATTCAAGAAATTATTCAGAAAATGGTTCCTTGCTGAATACCAGCAGGCCTAATGTCAAGCAGCTTAATGAAACTTTGGATCCAGGATTTCGGAGAGAATCAGGTTCAAGAAATGATTCCTCTCAGGGTAACAGAATGCCTGATGACAAATTGCTCGATGGACTTCTGGCTCCTGGATTTGATGAAAGATCTTGCGCAAGTAGGTATCAGTCTTTCCTATTTCGCAAAACTTCACTCCATAAGCCCTCTTCCTATCTCCTTTCAAAACTACGTAGGTACGAAGATATCCATAAACGTTGTGGACCTCATTCCAAATCATACAACAAAGCCCTTAAAAGACTCAGATCTAGCCATGACAGCAGGGGAGGATGTAAATACATTGTCTGGATTCCTTCTAATGGCTTAGGAAACAGGATGCTAAGCATGGCTGCGACATTTCTTTATGCTCTCCTTACAAACCGAGTCCTACTTGTTAATCATAAATCTGATATGGCCAATCTCTTTTGCGAGCCATTTCTAAATACATCATGGCTGTTACCCGAGGACTTTCCCCTCGGGAATCATTTTGGCAGGTCTAAACATAGATATGCCCACAGCTTTGGCAGCATGCTAAACAAAAGTATTACCAACACTTCAATGGAGCCACCAGAACCATATCTTGATCTTAATCTAGCTCTCGGTGGTTATGATCAATTAGCTTTCTGTGATGAAAACCAAGCTCTTCTCCAAAAAATTCCTTGGTTGATACTTCTATCAGATCAATATTTTGTCCCTTCTTTATTCATGATCCCATCTTTCAATCGAGAGATAAGCAAATTGTTCCCAGAAAAGGAAACTGTGTTCTACCATTTAGGCCACTATCTTTTCCACCCCTCAAATCAGGTATGGGGACTGATCACTAGGTTCTACCAGGCTTATCTAGCCAAGGCAGATGAGAGGATTGGGCTCCAAATAAGAGTATATCATGATAAGACAACTCCTTTTCAAACTGTTATGGATCAAATTTTAGATTGTGTCTTGAAGGAAAAACTCCTGCCAGAAGTAGCAGATACACAAGAACCTGCCCCTCCATCAAGAAATCAGACTTCAAAAGCTATTCTAATAACATCCTTGTATTCCGAGTACTATGAGAATATGAAAAACATGTACTGGACAAGACCAACTGTGACAGGTGAAGTCATTAGCGTTTACCAACCAAGCCATGAAGCGTACCAACATTTTGGAGATAATATGCACAACATGAAGGCATGGGCGGATATATATCTACTTAGTTTGTGTGATGTACTGGTGACAAGCACCTGGTCTACTTTTGGCTATGTTGCTCATGGTTTAGCAGGTTTGAAGCCATGGATTTGGCGGATGGGGAATAAAAATCCAGCTTGTCAGCGAGCCATATCAAGGGAGCCATGTTGTCATTTTCCTTTGAGTTATGATTGTAAGACAAGGATTGAAGTCAAAGCTGCTACTCTTGTTCCTAATACAATGCATTGCGAGGATCGTAAGAACGGATTAAAGCTGGTTTGATGAACATGGAGAATTGCTGCTGTAATTATCAGTAAAAACTTGATTGGTTTTTTCATTTCCTACATCAATAAATATTTGCCATCATACCCTCAATTCTCTATCAATTTCTTCTTCTTTTTTTGTCAGAATTTTAAATACATTTCTTCCTCTGCCAAAATAGTACGGTCTCGTATACCAGCAAAGGAAATCCCCAGGCACAGCTAGCTAGGCAGGGGTCATATCCTTCGTTTTCCTGATAATCTTCGATTTGGAGGTATGCAACATGACTTGTGGTATGAACACAACTTGTGTGTAACAGTCTTCTGATAATGTTTTGACGGTCAAGGAGCTTTGCTCAATTTCCTTAATTTTCTAGATCAAAACCTTGAGACTAGCACTTAGAAGAATTTATTGAATTCATCTAAATGCACTCTGCCGATGTGAGGAGTGTACTTTTAAGATTTCCGGGAAAAGACTTAGTTTCAGTTTACACTCAAACAGGTTCACGAATACCCTTATCCTCGAATAAAAAAAAAAGTTGATAAAAATTAAAACAACTTGAACACTTTTTTTTTTTTTTTTTGAGTTTTAAGTAGTTCACGAGTTGATTTGAGTTTATCTTGAGTTAACTTTTAAAACGATTTAAAATCAAACAAGATACAAATTCAACAGAGTTTGATAACTATATCGATTTTTCACAGCGCAACAAGTCACATCTCCAACTTAACATCGCTGAAGGTAAACCCAGGATTCAGATTTGAAATTTGAGTAGAAGAAGCAATACATTCCCAGTGCTTGATAATTTCTTTAAATTTTTTCCCTTCATGTCTTAGATATAGACCCTGAGACTGGCGGGCAGGGATTTAAGAATTGGAAGAGAAAACATCCTATTCCCATTTTATAATTCAAGAACATAAAAGATCCAAAGCCTCCTATCTATGGTGTAGTGCTCTTCAGTTTCAGCACAAAATTCAATTGCATTATTATGACTTATCTTCATTTATGCAGAGCATGATGCACTTCAAATTAATTTTTGAGGCAAATAAAATGCAGTAAGTTCTAATTAAAATCTCTACCCTTTTAATAATCTAGACCTATATATGTAAGAGGGAACTGAATATATAAATTCCTTTTTCTGGGAAAATACTGTCTCCATCTTAATCTTTAAGTTTCATGTGGGGGCAGGTATTTATTCCTATTTAAAGAAGGGATTTCTTGAAATAAATACATTGATATGGTGGCAAGCCAAAGAAAGAGTCTCAAGGAAAGAAATTTCAACTAGGAAGTTGTTTTTAGTTCTTTATATAGCTAAATTTGCCAGATTCTAATTTCTGGAGAACCAAAACCCTACCCTAGTTTTAATCTTATTTGGCTCTATTACTTTTGAAAGCAAGCTGTTCTGCAGGATTATTCAAAAAGTAAAAAAAAAAAAAGTTAAGACTGAGAGGTTTCTTTCAGTTTATACAGAAAGATTAAGTGGAAGAATAATTACACAAATCCAAGTTTCAAACTGTTGTTACAAAATAGATTTTGATTCCTTGAATGTTTTCTTTAATTTAAACTTGTTTTCTTGTACAATGGTGCTCCCGAGAAACTCTATTGATTTATCTTTTAGATATATTTTCTCCAAACTATGAAGGATTATTGTTCAATTAAAAAATAATATAAATTATATCTTGAGATTTTATTTAATAATTTAATTATTTTTAACTTAAACTGTTGGGTTGAGATGATTATTTGACATGGTATCAGAATTTTAATAACCAAACAATCACGAGTTCGAATCTCATTATCTCTATTTATTTGATAAAAATAAAATATAAGATAATATAAATTTATACAAATTTTAAATCTAAAAAACTTTTAATTAAAAAAATATATTAAAAAATAATATAAATCATACCGGAACTTTCGCTCCAGGATTTTGGATAGAATCAGGTTTCAAGAAATGATTCCTTCGGCAACGGAACTAGTTCAAAAAATAATTCCTTGCCGCATACCAGCGGGCCTGATGAGAAGCAGCTTAATGGAATTTTGGCTCCAGGATTTCGAAAGAATCAGGTTCAAGAAATGATTCCTCTCGGAGTAACAGAATGCCTGATGATAAATTGCTCGTGGACTTCTGGCTCCTGAATTTGATGAAAGATCTTTCGTAAGAAGGCATCAGTCTTAATTTCCTATTTCTTAAAACTCATGGATTGAATTGATTCGGGTCAAAGAAAAAATTAGATAAGACAAACTTGGTTAGTTTGGTTAAAAACCTGACTTAATTCAATCCGGCCATCAACCCGTTACTTATTTTTAAAAACCTTTTAGTTAAAATCATGTTGTTTTAATTTTTTTTTTAAAAAATAGGTGAACTTGCAATTAAAATATTATCAAAATGTATGCTAACCAGAAACACTCACAAGTCTAAAAAAGAAGAAAAAGAAGACTCCTATACCTACAAGTCATGCATGAACATAAATTAATTAAAGAAGCTTGAGATCATAACTAAGCTACGAAAAAGACAAAGGTAAAAATAATGCAACTTGCATTATGATAAGAAATACGAAAATTATAAGAAATTCAAAGTATTATATATGGTTCGATTCTATTAATAAATAATTGTAGTATTAAGACAAATTGTGAAGACATTAAAATATTTTTTATTCTATATCAAGTAATTGTAGTAGTAAGACAAATTATAAGGAATTTAAGATAGTTAAATATTCTATCAAACAATTGTGGCAAGACAAATCATTAGGAGTTTAAGGCCTTGATTTCTTCCCCACCGACAAAAAAAAAAAGATTTGATTATTTCTCATATATATATATATATATGAAGAACACATAGAATCAATTTCTTTGATTTAAGAACAGAAACTTGGGGAAGAACCGTTTTCACATTGAACATCATGGCTTAAATTTAAAGAGAATGAACTCTAGAAGAACGTATAGCAGAACCAGTGCTCAGTATCCTCCTTGAGGTGCTGGCTTAGGTTTGTAGGTTTGCTTATTGATCCCGAGGGCCTCCGAGAAAGAAATCTCGCATGAATACACTCGAACCTACTTTGCTTCGTGGCGAGGCATTGGCTTCGATGCTATTTATAATTTTAACTAGGCTCGATGAAATACTCTACTTCCATGGCAAAGAAGCTCTTTTGTATACGCTCTTTACAATAAAAGATTAATTGCTCGCATGAAGACATAGTTGAGGGTTTAACACCAAGTAATTGTACGAGAAGAACAAAAAAACTGATTCTACATATCAAAGCTAAGGATACATGCATTAATTAATCTGGTATTGATGATTTAAATTCTTGGCTTTGGGTCTGCTTAAGGTTTTTTCTTTTCTGCAATTCCTTCTTTTTCCAGGATACATGCATTATTAATAAAGAGATTGTTTTCTTTCTCTTCTTTTGAAAATTATACAGCATCTAGGGTTTCTCAACTTTATATACATGCACTTGCATTCCTTTTAGTCTCAATTAATGTAAGTCCTATGCTCATCTTATAAAGCCCACAGTTTTTGTAACTGAGATGGCGAAGATTTTCATTAATTTTTTCTTTATTTTGGCACTATATTTTCTTCTCGTTTGCATCCAGTTATTCATTATACGAAAGTCATTAGGTCATTAATTCCGAGTTTAAATTAATCCCTTTTTTTTAAGCAGGTGAACAGGTCAATCGTTTATGCAAAATAAGCAGGCCGCAACCTGCTGCCGTCTCTGCAAATCTTGTTGATAGCCCACAAGTTCGATCTAGCAAGCATGTAATGAGAAAGAAAAGGCACAAATCATTGAAGCACAAACTAATAGATGCATTTACCACTGATAAACCAGAAACAAGTACGAAAATGCATCCATACACCAACTACACCAGCCTCATTGCCTGCATTTTCTCCCTTTCCAAAGTCCTGTCCCTAGTCGTAAGGAGACGGAGAAGTTACAAACTGCCTCGGCAAACTAAACATGTCCTTTCCTGCGAAAGGAGAGGTCCACTCGCTCGAGCCAGCTGAGGATGATGTTTCTTTAGCCATTCCACTGTCCCGTAACCCTGACAGGAAGGAACTATTTGTACTGCTAGTTCTTGTGATAGATGTGTTCCTAAGCAATGAGGTGAGACCCAACCACAACCCATTTGACTTGGAGGATAACAGGTTTGAATCCAAAGTCCAATCGATACTGCTGTAATCAAATTCTGGCATCAAGATTCCTGTATCCCAATCAACATGTGCAGATCCTAAAGTTCCTGCTGCGCCCCAACCAGTGAATAAACCAAGTGAGGATGGTGCTGCTAGTGAAGGCAAAGATGCAGTTGTTTTACCATATGAACCTTGCAACTGAGATGGAACTGTAAATGAAGGAGATCTTGTACCTCCCTGTCTATTTGATGTAGCAGGGCCACTAAACAGGAATGAATTTTCTTTAGGTGACACTGGATGGTAAAATTGTTCTGAGCTCTGATTTACAAGACCAAGGTTTCCGGTGCTCTGATTTGGAAGTAACTTAACATTTGACCGCATATTTTCCACACCTGAAACATTATTTGAATACCATCCAGATGTTACAGGTGTGGTGCTTGCACTAGGGACTGTATTTTGTTTGGCATTTATAGATTGTGGGCGCTGCATCATTATTACTGGTTCCCGCACTATCTGCTGCAAATTTTTCCCCTCATTTCCAGCAAAACCAAGCCGGACATCAAATTTTGTTGATGGAGGTGCTACTTGCATGGATGGTACCATAGATGGAAAGGCAGGGCTTGATCCTGTTGTGCCCCACCTCTTGTCTGCTAGTGACTTGGACTGATTCAGAGGTTGTAAGTTTCTACTCCCAGGTTCTGAATATGTTGGCACTGGAATTGCTGTTTTGTAGTTGAAATCCGGTTCGTTCATTCTCTGTTGTGCTGTAACTGAAGCTGCAGGTACAGGTACAGGTACAGGTACAGGCTTTTCATGCAGTCTCCTCAGGTTATTGGTGTCAGCAGTATATTCTGGTCTTGGTGGAGTTGTAGGTAGTTCCTGCTTTTGTGCATGCAAGGTCTCTTCTGCCTTCACTAGATCCCCTTCACAAGCAACCACAGCTCTTTCAACCTCCTGCTTTGAGCATTTGAATCTCATCTCCAATGCTGAGATTTGAGCAAGCTCCTCACTTATATCAATATTTAGGTTACCACCACTTCCAGGCTTAGAGTCCTTGCTTTGAGCTTCCTCTTCACTTCCCTCAAAAAGCCAGTTTACTGATTCTTGCACCCTGCCATCATTCAACATAAGGGCCAGGGTGGCCCGCTCATGAGAAAAACCCATTGCCACAAGCTGTTCTGAAAGTCTTTCTAGTTTTCTTGACCTTAGATACCCAATGCAACGATCATGCCACTCTTGCACCCTCTTCTCTCTCTGACGCTGGTGCTTTTTCTCATTCTTCAGGCGGATCTTCTCACGTTTGTCACTATCTAAACCAGGTACTGTTTCTTGCCGAGTAGAATTGGCTTTCTCTTTTATGTCTTCTGACTCACCAGAGCAGCTCCCATTGTTGGAAACTGAATCATACTCAGAAAGTGTTCCACGTGGGCTACTAGAATGCTGGTCTGGGTCATCTATATTTCTGAATCGACCATTTTC
This sequence comes from Populus tomentosa, assembly GCA_018804465.1. NCBI lineage: Eukaryota > Viridiplantae > Streptophyta > Magnoliopsida > Malpighiales > Salicaceae > Populus > Populus tomentosa. The sequence goes on along the minus strand of CM031969.1, from coordinate 2,650,333 downwards.
ATGGAGGGGTGGGAAAGCAGCAGCTGATGGTATTTCTAGTGCATGAAAAGTCCCAGAGATTGGATTATAAGCATTCACTGGACTCCCACTTACAGTGTTGGTTGATCCAGAAGGCTTAATAGACACCTTCTGTTGTTCTTTAGCAGGCTTTACAAAGGTCTTATCCTTGGACTTGGTCTTGGATTTTGATGCAGGAGACATCTCTCTGGAGGATTACTATAAGATACTGTTCCTGCAAAAAATTAAAACCATTTCTTACTTCTAGATAAAGTATAGCATAAATGCACATATTCAATGCATCATTGTCCAAATTAACACCATATTCATGATCAGCTGCAAAGAATGTGAGAAAGAGAATTGATTCACAATCATTATAGACAGGAATGCCATATGCAATTTCCTCAAAAAACATTCATTTAATCTTTATAGGAAAACTCAATAACCTACATTCATAACACTTTTAAAATCCCATTCTGCATGGACATTGTGTAACAATCTCAAGACAAAATCACCTAAAAAGCATGCAGCATGCTCTGTATTACATAAGAATGAACTGTATCTCATTAACTACGTATCCACCATTTAAGGGAAAAACATATACAGGCAAAAAGAGACTGTGAAATCGTAAACTGAAAATCCAGGTGGTATAATGCATTCATCACACATTTGAAACTTACAAGGCTAAGTCACACAAATTTGAAACCGAGTAAAGAAAAAAATCGAAAGAGAATAACACAAAGTCTCTGCAATTCATTGATTCCCTATCATGAATAGGATCAACCAAACCCCAAAACAAAACAAGATATTTCACATGCTGATTTAATAAGCAAACATAAAAGATTTTTTTTTATCAAAAGAGCAGGATTGAAGGCATTTTCATTATGACCCTACAGGCAGAATGCAAATCAAATGCCATAATACAGTTCTCCAAATTGCATAACCGATTAATAAAAGAACAAATTTATTGTAAGCGAAAACATTATGCAAATGATAAAAAAATTTGGAAACAGAATTAATTCAAACACAAATCCATACACCATCCCACATGCTTAATGCAAAACAACAACAAAAAATGAGACCTGTTTTCTCCTTGAATGGACAAGAAATGAAATTTCTAAATACCCACAAACCATAAGAAATGAAACCCCACCTCGAATTCCTGACCTCTCCATAATAAAAAAAAGAAGAAGAGGAATTTTACAGGCAAGAAATGAGCACAGAATAAAAAACCCAGATAAGATACCAATTAGATCTCTCAAAATCGAACCAAACCCAAAATAAAAGAGAGATCAAAACAGACCAACCCCATAAAACAAAAACCAGGCTTTCACAAAGTACATTGATTTCTCAATGCATTCAAGATCTGTCTGTACCAAAATTCAAGAAAAAGAGCACGAGAAAAAGAGAAAGAAAAAAAAAGAACGGATCCGGTAACAAACTTTAAAGAAGAAAAACTGAGGGACTGTTGCTTTTGACGCTGATTTGAGAATTGTAAGAGTTTCTTCGATATTGTTTGCTCTGTTTGTCCGTGTGTTGTGTTAATGACCTTTCTCCTTTTCTGGTTTAATTTTTTCTCCCTGTTTTTTTAATGTTCTATCTCGGACGCCAGGTGTAATTAGACTGTATTTAATTCAACCACTTCAGTCCCGGTACTTACGTTATGGTTTTTTTTTTTTTTTTTTTTTTTTTTTTTTTTTATATATCTCTTACCGATGCTAATTTAAGTAAATATGATTCTTCTTAAAACAGTTTTAAAAGAAATTCAATTTTTTGATTTATGAGATTTGAAAAGGATAGTTTGAAAAAGGATTTTTTTTGATAGAATTAAACCCGTTAATATTAAAAAGAAAAATTTGCAAATAATTATATAATTTTAATTATTGTTATTGTAATAAATATAGTTTTTTTACACTCAATTCAAAAAAAAATATTATTATTCAAATCTTAATTCTACCTCGGTTGTAAATTGAATTGAAAATAATATTGATATGTATATTAATTAATTAAATTTTTATTAATTTGATTTATATATTTAATTATATTCTATTTAAATTGATTAGATCAATGTTCATAATTTTTTTTTAAAAAATAATATCTTAATAAAATAATTTATCACCTGATCCATTTATTAACTCAATAACTTGATAATTTATTAAAAATATTTTTTCAAGTAGGTTTTCTAATTAGATTGAAAAATAATAAATATTTATATATAAATTATATATAAAAAAGGTACATATACATGAATGCATCAATATATTTTTTTAATATTAAATAATTATTTAGAAATATAATTGCAGTTGTTTTCCATGATAAAATATATCAAAATAATATAATTTTTATTTTTAAAAAATTATTTTTGAAATCAACGCATTAAAATAATTTAAAATATATAAAAAAAATTAATTTTTTTTAAAATAAATTTTAATGAAATATAATTTACACATCATTTCAAGATCTAGATTATTCTTTTACCATTTATTTATTTTATACATTTTAGTTTATTTTATTTTTATGTTTTAAAAATAGCATGCATATAACGGGGGAAACAGGCAAGGTATCCAAATAAGCTGTCAGAATCCCTGTAAATTCGTACTGCCACTGAATATTTTTATTTTATTTTTAACAGAAAAGGGGAAGGGGGTATTATTTTACCAATATTTTATGCAATTTCTTTTTTATTTTTGAGCTTTAAAATCGTACTGCCACATGTATTGTTGTGATTTGATGATTTTTGATGGATGGATGCGACAAGAAGTAAAGTCGGTAAATCGATTTATAAACTAACAACCAATTCTAAAATATTTCGCACCCCTCCCCGTCTCCTATGGCTTGGACATGGTCACCTGGGAAGCTCTCAGCACAGCAAGTTGCAGCTTCACGCATGGATTACCTTTATGCATGAATCTTCTGATCTTTTCTTCTCTTTCACATGACACAGAACTTTTCAACAAGATCCTAGAAACCTGGAAGCAGAGAAAGCACGTAGCACTTTAACTTGAGGACAACCCTTAATTCTATGGAGACCATGCCTTGCCATCCCAAAAGTAAAACAGAGAAAATGACAGGTTTAAAAGAAATGAAGTGCTGAAACCATGAGAAGGGTGCAGAAGGCAGCTATCTGCTGCTCTTACAAAGGTATAAAAAGGAAATTTATGGATTCAACGGATCTTGGAGCACAGGTAAGAACCAATCTGATTGTAAGTGACATAGATTTCGAACTTCCAATGCGTTGCACCGAAGGCGACACTAAAAGAAAACTGATGAAGGTCTCAGGCAGTATCTTTTCCTTGCTGGATGCATCAACAGTTTAACATCGTCAGAACCTTGTAGACGCTTCGGAGATAGTCAAGTAAAGATGCTGAGGAATACAATCTGTAGACTCTACTGAAGCAATTAATTTGTGGTGCAACTTCTTTTCCTGCATGGCATTTGCTTGCATCAGACAGCATTAGAACAAAAGATAGCAGCAGTGTCAATCATATGCAATATTTTCTCAGAGCATGTAAGACCTTACCTTCCAATTTCCATTGCAAACTGGAATATGTACACAACTGGACAGGTGAACTATAACACACAAGGAAACCTAACTGCTAGATAGAGATGCGTAAATGACAGCATAAAACGAAAACTCAAAAGATAGCAACAAGATTCCTGAAGGACCCTTGTCCAAATGAACAAATCATGAATGATGATTGATAGATACAACACAAAAGATGGAAAATTGCCACTTATTCTATAGCCTACAGCTACTGAATATTGATTACGCTTTTGGAAGGAAAACCTTCAGCAAAACACAAGGAGATTTCGCAACATTAAAGGTCACATCCTAAGCTTTAACATGAGAGGTTGTTGGCCCAAAAGAACCTCTAGATATAAGAGAGAAAATAGATTAGCAACCAACAGTTTATACAGTGAAACAACCAGGAAAAGACAATGACAATGACAACTTTTAGAGACAGGCTGCGCTATTACTCACCTTTCAACAGCTTCTTTTCCCTCCAAAGCAGCAAGGCTTGCAAGTTGATGTATTACATTGAAATTTCTCTGGGTCATCGCCCCTTTATCAAAAATGGCATCTGATAAAACAACGGATGATGCTCCAGAAGATATATACTCTCCTATAGAATCTGCATCAAATTTGAAACAAATGTTATCCAATCAAGAACTGCAGCAAGGAGCTTGAAATGAAAATGGTACAACTGGACCTAAACCAAGATTTCATGACAGTTAATACTAAAGAGGCATTATCAATGTGTAATGGTAAAATTTTTCTGTTCAAAGAACACTTCAGGTAGGAAAATTATGATAAATGATAGTCCTCAGGTACTATTCTTTCCTAGAAGAATAAAGCATATGGTTCATGGAATCAAATCTCAATCTAACTGATATCCACATCTAGGAGGTGTTAACCATTTGCCAACTTTATCATACAGTTTTCATTCAAAATAAAAGGTCATGATCCCTGTTTTAAAATGGGGGAATAAAAAGAACTATCAAGCTTAACGACAGAGCATGAAAATTGAATAATTGATCTTTAAGAGCAGCATTGGGGCGGTGTTCATATATCACTAACCTATCGTGATGCCCTGAGAAGCAACCATTGGTATGTGAGGGAAAGGCTTCTTGAGTGCTGATATATATTGGACACCACCTAATGCAGAAACAGGATAAACCTAATCCACCAAATAAGATAGAAATATAATCCATAAGGTGATCCTTGGCCTGTACATACTAAGAACATCCATTCAATAAAGAATACTTAATGTGAGCAAACAAGGGCCTTGCGAAATGGAGCATATATAGTACCACATGAACTCTTATATTGTAATATGGACTTGTGTGCAGGCTGTGCACATGACATCTCTATCTCATAACCAACTCCTTTACTAACATTGTTAAATATGAGAACGTGACAGCACTCACCTTGACCATTTTAGCACCAGCATCATATGCAGACAGTATCTGCAAAAAAACAAGTTCTCGTAATAGTCTCCTTAGGGAAATATGATTCAAATGGTCTAACTATTACATAAATAATGGAGAGCACAAATTTCTAATAATTAAACCCTCCAAATTCTCCATATCAAAACAATAGCAGTGACCACTAAGATGAGCAGTATAACTTCTTCATTTACTTGTACGTCCACAAGGATTCTTAGAGCTTAAGAAATGAAAGAAATTTTAAGTTCACAGGTCACTTACTTCTGTGGGTGTCATTACACCAGGTATGTATAGAATTTCATCCTTCACAACATCGTCCATAATGTCCTGATGATAAGTAAGCATGTAAGAATAAATAAAGAAAAAGCATGGCAGATGTAAAGCCAATGCATCTGAGAAATAAACAAAAAAAAAAGTTATGTCTAAAATTTGTTGAAGAAAAAGAACGAAAGGAAATTAAAAGAGGAAGAAATAGGAATGGAAAGTACAAAACTCTTTAAGTTATTATCTCTATACTAATTGAAAGAAAACCTGTGCAGATCTCAGAATACTAAAAGTACCTTCACAGTAGCAGGACTCATGAAGAATTTGGCTCCAGCATTCATTGCGTTTCTGGCATCCTCAGCATTTAAAGCAGTACCAACCTGTAAGATATTGTCCACACCACAAATCTCTTGAGAAGAAAGCATGATCAGTCAAAAAATATCATTGAACTCTATCTATGGCAGCTCTTGCAATTGACCATGGCATTCTGACACTTGCCAACAGAACTTTCTAGTAAACACTCATCAAGTGGACAGGATGAGGAAAAAAAAAGTTCCTGATCCAGATTGCGGACTTGCAGCAACTTCTGATCTGTTTAATTGGATTTACTTCAAATATGCCACACGAGACTTGCAACAAACTGAAAGCATATTGGCCCGGCTTTCGCAAAATATAATATAAAATAAAGCTTCTTCATGTTTTAGCCAATCATGATGCATTTACAGAATTTACATAATCATAAAGTGGACAGGGTGAGGAAAAAAGGTCTACAATGCTCTGTATCTCTCTTCTATAACATATGAAATCACAAACATGCATGCTCCGCATTCCAAGACTTGCCTGAGTTCTTGCAAGATGTGGCCAATACCATACCATGCTAGAAAGAAAACAAGTAGTCATGAAATCTTAGAGGAAGTAGTAACAATTACCCCCAAAGCCAATGTAGGATAGTCCTTCACCAACTGCCTTAAAACCTGAACACAAGACAATAAAAGCACAAAGAGTCTCAAACCCAGGAGGCCAAAATGCAGTAAACGAAATTCTAAATAGAAAATCGCAAATCAAACAACCTGAAACACACCTGGTGTGGACATCACAATCTCCAGCTACACAAAGCAACAAAAAGAACACATTTTAAAACCAAAGCATTGTACAAAAGAGCATAGTTGTCAGACGTGGCCCAGCTCATAGGGTGACCCGAAAAATCCAGCACCCGGAGCTTGATCCAGGTCAGGTTTCTTGTTGAAGCAGACAAGATATTGACCCGACCAAACCTGTTCGACCACTGGGTCAACACTAAGGGGAAACAAAACAAAACTAAAAGCTAATATTTTAACAAAAAAAGGTTAACTCGGTGACCAAGACCCAAGCTCGGGTCTAACAACTATATATAAGGGTATAAGTTCAAGCCCATATATGGTCAATTTAACAGTTCCTGCAAATATTATAGATTTATAGTACTCATAAAGATTCCTTCTTGCAGCCTAAAAGGGGAAGAATTTATCAGCAACCCATTTATCAAATAGTCTTCCAATTTTAGTGAAAAACAAGAAACGCATTTACCAAATGTAGGAATGAATGAAAGAGAGCAATAAGTTGACTTACAACCGAGATGCCACCATTCAGTGCAGCAGTTGCAGCTTCGTATGCAAGCTCTGCACTAAAAAAGGAACAAGAATTGTTCACTTCTAGTCACAAAAGTTCTTTCTTTTTTGTCATTTGAGATGGAGAGAGAGTTAGTAGAGGTTACCTATTGGCGCGAAGGCAAGCAATAACACCAGAATTTTGAATCAGAGATGAGGTCTTTTGGATTATGGGAGATAGCGAGAGTGACGAAGACGAAGAAGAGCTATAAACCCTGAAGCTTTTGACTTTTGGTGATAATAGTGGCAAACTCGGTGGAGTTGATCTCCAGCTTGTAGCCACCATATCCATATCTCCTCCATATACTTTTGTTCCTCACCTTGATATTTAGACCGTTCGGTGATGTAGAAGCTTTCGCTGACGTTTTTTTTCCTTTTTCATAATATTTTTTTTAATGAGTAAAGTACTTATTTAATCTATTTATTATTAGAAAAATAATCATTTAATCCTTTTAGTTTAAGAAAATTGATATAGAATTGAAAGTTATTAATGTGAGTTTGTTTGTCGAAAGTAGTTTATTGAAAATTATTTTTTGTTTATTATTTAAAAAATTAATAAATAAAAAATATTTTTCAATAAAAAAATTTAGCTTAATTTTCAGGAAAGTGTTTTTCTTTTATTTTGAGCGGAAAACACTTTCTAGAAGTTGTAAAAAATTTAAAAATATCATATTATTTACTGATTATATCAAATTTAGTTCTCAAATTAATTTTTGACTGATATATATTTTGTTTGAATTTTTATTTTTAATTTCATCCCTTAAAATTTGATTTAATTTAATTTTTGTATTAATTTTAGTTTTTATTTTTATGATTGTTATTTGCTTTTTTTTCTTATTATGTTTTTAATTGAAATTTTTTATTTATCAAATTTAATCCGCATTCTTTTAATTGTTACTTATTTTATTAGAAATAATTTATGAAATTATTATTATTATTATTTTAATTTCATCATCTTTTAATTTTTGTATTTGTTAGATTTGATCTCCATTATTTTGATTATTATCTTTTTAAATAATTTATAAAATTAGATTATTTTCAATTTTATTTTCAATCAACCTTTTAATTTGTAAAATTTATTTTTTAATAAATTAAAAAAAAAACATTAATATCTTCTCAAACATTATTTTTTCTGGGTATAATATTAGTTAGAGAGAAGATCAAGTGTTTTGAGAGTTCATAAAGCTAGCTTTTGAATCCAAAACTAAACTTCAACTACCTAGCTAGACCAAATTAATATCGTTTCTTAGTTAAATAGTAACTCGATACAAGTCAAATTTTGAATCCAAGTTTCCTGCTTAGCCAAATCAGAAATAATAACTTTGTCTGGAAATGACATGGTACCAGTAACAGGCTAACAATTCACCAGAAAAACAAAGCAAAACAATAGCAGGGGATGAAAAACGAAGCTTATCCACTTTAAATCTCGAAGATGCTTGACCTATCTCTGTTTACATGTGATTTTATAGGTCTTGTAAACATTACCGTCCAGGTAGTGTGGCTGTGTCTATTCAGTTTAGTCAACAACCCTATGCTTTGCTGCTTAGCAGGAGGATTGTCTGGAATGGAGATGAACACCTCATCATGCGGCACTGAAGCAGTTTTCCCAAGTTCCATATTTTGAGAAAACGCAACCTCCCCCATTCTTCACTGCATGCTCGGAAATAGCTGTCCGAGCACATTTATCCCAAGTCCGAGCCATCTCCCCTAATGACATGGGCTGCAATAGATTTCTGAGATGCAAGTTGAGCTTTACCCTTGCCTTCACTGAAAGATCATCATGCTTTTCACTGTTTATCATTAAGAACTTTCAGAATTATGTGTAACTTTCCAGGTGTTGGAGAATAATTAACAGAAGAAAATGATGAATCATGCTCCGAAAGTAAGGTGCTTTAAACCAAATACACAAAGCCCATTTTTCTTACCTGACTTCCTCTGGCAACTTTTCGAGAACTATAGGTGAGCAATAAGGGTACTTTGTGGGGACAAGCAATTTTAAGGGCTGAATTTTTGACTGCATGGCCATAGAACACAAGGTCAATAGGGAAAATGAAGGTGATCTATGCATGGTGCTTATGTGAAGAAGCAATAGTCAAAGACCTACAATTTGATCGAAATCCTCCTTCGAGTTGAAGTTTGAATTAATGGACACAGCAATGAATGAGCACTTGATAATGATTCCTCCTCCATCTGGTCCATCTGTAGTTGAGTCGGTTTCTTCATCACTGATATCTAACACTGTGTCTATCAGTTGCTGATTTATCTCCTCTATTTCCTTCAACACAGCACGACTGACCTGCAATAAATGGCAGAAAGACTTCGGGAATTGAGTAGAAGAGAGAAAGGAACAGGAAGGGTAGGGTTGATGTGCTTTTTTAAGGGCAAAACATGACAAAAGGGCAGTCCGAGTGCAAAGAGATGCCTTTAACTGATTCAATATTAAGACTTGAAGCTACAGTATGTGTATGTAGGGGAGATATTAGAAAGAGTGCCAAGAGATGCAAGGTAAATTTTCATGAATCTGTTATCGTACTAATCACAAGTTGCAGTGCATTGAGTTGCTCCAACGAACTGTATCAGATTCTGTAGTAATCTGATGACAAATTGCACCGACGACATGAACTCAGTCAATGCTGTTGTACGGCACCTAGCAGAAGTGAAGAAGAGAAAGAAACCAACCTAGCTGGTTTCTCAGTGTAATTTTGATTATTTTTTAAATAATTTTTTATATTAAAATATATATTAATAATATTTTTTAATTTTTTAAAATTATTTTTAATATTAACATATCAAAATGATTTAAAAACACTAAAAATATATTAATTTGAAATAAATAAAAAAATAAAATTTTTTAAATTTTTTAAAAATACTTTTAAAATGAAAAAACAAACCAGAAGACTGTAACATTGTGGTGTGCCCTTTGAGATGCTTTTTCATCTCAAATTAACATAAAAACTTGGTTTGAAAAAAACTAAAATTTCTAGCTTTTTTTAATCTGTATTTTCAAACCACAAACATTAAAGTTATATATGTCTTTTCAAATTACAAACACAAAAATTATCATAATACTAAACATGCACTAAGATGCTGAATCGAGTCATTTGTTTTCCTTCTTTAATATTAAGTTGTAACATCTTAGTATTTCAACACTGAAAGTGCAGCTGACATACCTGAATCCTAGGTTTTTTGTTAGAGCAAAATGTAGTTGACTCTGAGTCAGATTTCTCCGGGCAAGCTGGTGTCTTATCATTCAAGGGAACTGCTGTTGCTGAACGCTTCACTTTCCTCATTCCAAATGTGCTACAACCCATGGAAAAGTATCTTGCCACTGAATTAGTCTTACTCGTGACCCCTAAATCTTCACTAACTGAGCCTTTTGATCCATAAACTGGTACTGATCCTGCCATGCTATCAGCCAGATTGACTACTGATCCAAACTCACTTACAGAAGCACTTAATGCTTTCGATGAAATTGAGTTCACCTGAAATTTACTAACATTTGAAATCTCATTAGTAATGTCCAAGTCTTCAGCATCAGGTTGATGAACTAAGAGAGGAATCAAGTTGTTTCAGACAAACCGCTTTAATTAAGCGTAGAATGGGCTTCTCAGCATCACATGATTCTCCAAAATTGATGGTTGAAGCATCAAAACCAAAGCCATCTGCATTTTCACATTTTCTGTTGATGTGAGGTGGTTGCATCAGCAGTGCCAGTGGCAAACCGTGTGATCGATTCTACTACATCAGTTCCAGGTTCGTGTTCAGTCTTACCTGTATTCAAGTATGATGAATCATTGGAGAGGAATTTCGCAGAAAACCCAGGCTGTGAATTTACAGAATGAGAAGGGGATCCAACTATTGTATGCGACTGCAGCATATTATGCTGGTTGGTCAGAGGAAAATGTCGAGGTAACCGGACAGGTTCGGTCTGAATGTGCCTGGGGGAAGAAATTGAAGGTGGAACTCCAGATTTAACAGCTGTCACTTGTCTAAATTTCAAGTTCTTGACTTCAGGTCTCTGATTTAGTGCTGTTTCATGCTCTATTCCTTGTGTCATTTTCACATCATTTACTTCATTCAACTGATGTGGCATTTCATCATCCTGCTGCAGCTGCTGTGGAGCTTCGTGATTTCCCTTGATGAGTTGCTGACACATTTGGCTCTGTTGAGATTCTTGATTCTTCTTTTGTGCGGATTCATGGTGCAGGGACTTCTTTTGTTTTGGATCCATACGTTGAGCTACAGAAGAACTTCTTCCGGCATTCGCTTTTGCTCGTTCATTCCTGTGGTTTTTTAATAGAAATTTGGTATCATTTGGCTGTGGAAGAGTGCTTAATGGCAGCTGTAGAGACCTCATGAAAACTTGCTGCACTGGATTCACTACATTTTCGCGCTCTGAATTTGATTCACACAAATGCTGCTCTGATTTTATGTCATCTTGCTGTGAGATCACAAGCTTAGATGGATACTGCATCGAGTTATCGCCAAAAATTCTCATGTTGCTGTCCTGCAGATTTATTGCAGAACTCCGTGGGTTCATTGATTGCAATGGTGGTTTCTTTTGATCCTCTGGTGGCATTGCTTGATGAATTTGAGGATGCGGCTGCAGAGACTTCTGTAACGGGTGCAAATTAGGAGTAAGTTGTCCATGGACAAGTGAAGAGGCTGGTTTTCTCGGCATTGCAAACTGAAAGACACAATTTATCTGCCTCTTAATTAGATCCAACTTCTCGGTAGATTTATTGCAATCAGGATAATCTAGATACTTCATAGCTTGATCCAATTTCAACCTTGATTCTTGATGAACAAAATCATTCTGTAGATAAGCAAGAACAGTTTATTATTTTACAGAGTAAAAAATCTGTTCATGCAACGTGTTCCTACAAGAATTATGTCAAGTGCAAAAGTACCTGTTGGAGTAAATTGATGGCTCTTTGGCACATCTCTTTCAGTTCCACTACGTACGTACTCCTTGAAGACTCTGCCTGAAAGGTGATAAATCTCCAAAATAAACAGAGGTTACTCTTTCTTCTGGCTTCTGCCGGCCAAAAACTCTTTTTGAGCATCAAAGCTCACCAAATAGAACCACTTGTGTTTCTTCGTTTGGGAGTGCAGCCAGCCACGCGGTTGGCCGCATTCCCAAACGATTTAGTTCCATACTTACTGAAAACCACCTTAACTGAATTTAACAAGAACAGTACTAGGTTTTAACAAGTTCTATATGCTGGAAGATATACCTGCTGATACGCCTCCTCCTGCTTCGTCACAGAAGCGGATTTTATGGTTCCTACAAAACAATTACATCTATCATCAGTTCAACTGAGAATCTCTCATAAAATAGAGAAGGCAGGCAGAACAGGAGCTGTGCTGAAGGAACAGTTCCAAAGAAGTACCACTTCAGGTTTAGAACCAGTAAAAAGCTACTGAAGGAAACTTCTATGTAGACATCTTCTCAGTTCACAACTTACTTTAAATTCCAATCCAACTTCCAAATAGAATATCTTGAAAAAAATCCCCAGTGAGCAGGCACCATTATATTAATCAACTAAAATACAAATACATGATTGCATAATCTGTGGATCAAAGTCAAACAGCTTCCCTTATAGCCTATATAACATTTGTTGGTTTCCTAACTCCCCTTGTCATATTTGTTTCTGAGGATATGTTTTGCATAAAGAAAGGTACCTGATGCTTGAGATCTTTGCTGTTCATCTTGCCGTGACAAATTTAGAATCTGTTGCAATTTTGGTGGCTGTGATTGAGACAACAGTTTCTGCTCTGGAGTCGGCGAACATGACTGCAAGCTTTGGCAATCATTGTACGGGCATGGTAACTTCGGTTGTTGATGATGCTGCGGATCAGGGACTCTGCTTTCTTGCGCAATTAATAGCTTTTGGTTTACATCAGTGGCAACTGCCTTTTGTCCCTTCGGCTGCTCTTGCTGCTGCGACAACAATAGTGGCTGCTCAACCATGGATGGTGGATTGTGAAGTGTAAAAGGAGCTTGTTGTGTCGGTTGCTGCTGCGCAGGGGTTGTTTGCGGGTCCCTCTTGACCATGGAAAGTGTTGAGGATTGAAGCTCTAGGCAGGAGCCTTGCTGAAAATTCAGAAATTCTTCCGGGTTATGCTGAGCAATAACCTGTGGTGAATGCAGTATTCCCTGTTCTTGCTCGCAATTTCCAGAATTACCAGAATGTTCCATTTCACCTTTTAAATTTTCTGCTGACTTCTGCAAATCGCCAGGTGAATCTTTCAAGTTGTTATTCAGGCTAACATTTGACTTTGGGACCTGAGTTAAACCTCTGTCAGGAGGCCTTGTAGACGGTAAGGTGGCCAAGCTAAGCATTACAGGAGCAGAAGCTACCTTGTTCTCGATGTTCGTTTCTATAAATAAATAAATAAAAAACATTAATAGAAATGTTAGTGACCTGCGTCTTATTAGTTTTTCGACCGCAGGAGATTCTGCTTGAAGAATATTATGCTGAAAGTTTTCATGGTGGAGGGTTTTGACTAAGAAGGTTCAACTCATGGAGACGGGTGAGGAGATTTTTGTGAAAAAAAATATTTTTTTATTTATTTTTCTATTTAATATTAATAGAATTTTCTATTAAAAAAAGTTATAATAGCAGTTTAATAAGTGAGACTATAATAAATAAAAACTAAATGTTTTAAATGTTTTTGCATATATTATAATATAACAAATTTCTTTATATTTCGCTCCGGTTATGTCATATAAGTAGCAAAAAAAAAATCTAGAAAGAATCTATTTGGAAACACGGACCAACTTGTATTTTTAAAAAATTCAATTTTATTTTTGATAAAAATTAAATTTTTTTATATTTTCGGATCATTTTCATGTGCTAATCTTAAAAATAATTTTTTTAAAATAAAAAAAATATTATTTTGATGCAATTCTAAGTAAAAAATACTTTGAATCATAACCACAGTATTTCCAAACAGATTATATAAAGTCGACGATCTAAAGTATTAGATCCTCAAAAAATATGGTTTTCAGATGGGATAGTTTTAGAAAAATATTTTTAACAAGAAAAAGGTAATTCTACATGTTGTCCTTGAATACAAATTTTGATTGAAGCAGTTTACAAACTCAATATGTTTGAAAATGAACACACAATATACAGCTTGGCTATAAACCATCATTTTGTTATGTCTATGCACACCAGCAGAAAACCAGCCAAGCTCCACAATGACAGCAGCGAAGGAAGGCAAAATTGTTTCCTTTGTTCTTGATATATGTACATATATATCATGGAAGAGGCAGGCATGGATAGAAGCTAAGCATAAAAACGAAAACAGTATGAAGTAATTAGTGGTGTGGCAATCATGTCACTCTACCTGGATCTGAAAGAATTTCAGTAGAGAATGAAGAGTTCGAAGAAGAACTGGAAATTGTAGCGTTAGAACTTTTCTTTATTTCCCTCAACTTTGCTGCTATCCCGCTTAGATATGAACTCTGAAATAAACAGTAAGCATAGTTCATAAATTTTCAGATTAACCATGCCTTGTACTGCGGCGAAGGTTGGTCTGTGTTCATATTAAATGGCAAACGTTGGACCATGTTCAGAAAAACCTAAAGTCAATCCTTGGGCTCAGCAAATGCTAGCTAAAAGTAATGAAAAACTATTCAACATCTACCTTTTATGCCTGGTAAGTCCAACTTTCGCCTCATTTGATTATACAAATTCTCATGCTTGGTGTATATATATACCAACACTTTTATACTCAGTTCATGTTCCTTTTCAATTTCCATATAGAAAAAACAGAGATCTGTAGCCGAAACGGAAACCAAGATAATGAAAGAAGACTGTCAAGAAACAACATGTTGGCGTCTAGTTTCACATAAGATGCCACAAACCCTATAGATAGAAATCATGAAGAAGGTTGTAAAAGGCATCATCATATTCAAAGAAGGCATGCATCAACGTCAAAACTTGTTTGTTTCAAAGAAATGGATTAGATTAGAAGTGCATAGCAGATCAAGATACCTTGTCTTTGGCAAGCGAGTAAACTTTTTCCTCAAAGTCTACAGCCAACTTCAGTATACTAGGTAAAGTCACTTGCAGAGGAGAAGGTTTGACAGTCTGCGTTATTGTCTCCACTCTGAATGTTTATATAACAACAATTATTTTCAATCACAGAAAGGTGTTAAATGTGGTCAAAATAACGATGGAAGGCGCAGACACCAACATAATAAGTGTATGTGATGGTGGTAATTAACTGGTAATCATGGAAGCAATGGACATACACTACTATTGTAGTTTTTATAATGTTCTTGTGTTGTCGTTCTTGCCTCTAGCAGTGTAATCTAACCTTAGCCGACGCAGTGGCTTGCTTACCTTCGTTTGTTCTGATAGAACTCGATTTTGTTGATAAAAACAGTACAGATCAACCATTAACAGCTAGTGAAACAAGTAAATCTAGTCTGCTTGCAGATCTAAGTAAACAATCTTTGAATATGGTCAATTGTCTCCCTTCTAAAGTAAATCACTGACCGGATATTTATAAACTTTTCATCATAAGTTATTAGATGACATTCTAAAAAAATAAGAGTGTTGAGATTCTAACATGATAGAAGAGTATTTTGAAAAAATAAATATTTGTATTAAACTTCTTTTTTGAGTCTAGAGATTTTATTTTATTTTTCAATTTTTTTCTATTAAGTACTTTTAGCCTTTTCTAGTTTTCTTATTTGAATGGAATAGTTTTTTTTTAATATATATATATATATATATATATATATATATATATATATATATTCCTAATCAGTATTAGTATTAATAGAGTTTTTTTATATAAATGGTTGTAACAACTTATAAATAAGTAAGATTTAAATGAATAAAAATTAAATATTTTAGATAATTTTTTTATCGTTATAATATTCTTGGTCTTTCAGGATTTTAACTAGTAATTAAAATAAGTCCACACGTCAAAAAAAATAAAATTAACTGACTTTCCATTTGAGGAGATTATGCTCTAAGAACATTATGCTGGGTATTTTTATAGTGGAGAATGATTTTCGTCTGGGAAGATTATATGCTCCACAAACAAGGGGAATCATGACAACCATGTAATTGGTGTGCAAATCATCATATTATTTCTCCCAGTGAATTAAAATCAAGACCAATTTGAAGACGCTAAAACCACAACCAATTAAACCCCACGGTCTAACCAATACAAATATCAATAAAATCTCTTAATTATTGATAAAATGGCATCTCACTTACATATCATTGACAGCATCTCGACGAAATTCTGCTGATAAATCACTTCTCCAGTCACTGTCTTCCATATGTTGACACCCCAACTCCAATTTTCCTAATCCATAACAGGAAGAAGCAGAAATCATCAAGATTCATACACACATTACAGATTTACAAATGAAAAATCCATAAGAATTGGATGTTCTCAATAAATCAAGGCATAAAACAAATAAAAACATCAAACCATACATTTTGTTCTTTGAAAAACACACACACACACGTATTATGAGCATATTTTAGTGTCCTGTTACGTCCAACCCATAATTTTCACTTATCCTATAAATCCCACAAAAACAGAATCATCCAAAACCTGAAAATCCATTTTTGAGGCATACCATTTCCACGTGAAGAAAATGTGGTTTGTTTCGAAGCAACAGAAGCAATAAGATTTTGAAGATTTTCGCTTGAAAGCAGAAGAGCAGAGACGATATTGCAAGAGACTTGTGAGTCAAGGAAACGAAACAGTACTCACCTTTTCTTCTTCTTTTTTTCTCCCGCTCGCTGTGAACTGTGAAGAGGAGGGAAAATGGCCGGCTTTTATAGCAGGAGCCAGTGAGGGTAAGCGTGTAGATATGGAAGCTTGGGCCCATTGATTAGGCTGTAACCTTTGTACTTATCCTTGCTCTTTTGTGCTGGAAATGGGATCACGCCAGGGGAGATTGAGATGACGGTGCTCATCCCTCTCGAAGCCAATTGTAACTTCCTTATTTAAATAAATATTCGTGTGAGATTAAGTCCTCTTTCAATTTAAATTTTAGATGATTTAACGTTATTAATTATGTGTTACTTTTTAATTGCGAGAATTAATTAAGTAGTTATGGAAAAATAAGTATTCGGTATCCAAATTGTTAGTATTTGTTTACTGAAATTTTTAGTTGTTCTACTATTTTATTTTACTTTATTTTAAAATTCTATCATAATCTCAATTCGAGCGGAAAAGGCATAATGCTAAGATATCTTTTCTTAAATAAACCATATATGTATTTGCTGGAAATTGTTTTTCTACTACTTTCCTTATATTTAAAATAATACAAAAAATAAATTCACTTATCATTTAAATTATTATGTAAAAAGAAATTAAAAGTGCTTATCCTAACTTTTTCGGGCTTGGATACGAATTACAATTAAGAGATCGAGTTGATTGTGTTAATCTATAATGAAGCGTTTTATTTTTTTATTTTTACTTGCTTTATTGATCATTAAATGTATGTTTGCTAATACGGTGGACCGTGTTAATTAACAAATTTCAACTCAATTTTCTGTACGTCAAAACTATATTTTTATTCATGTGGTTTATTCATAAGGTTTTTGATGATATATATATATATATATATATATATATATATATATATATATATATAAAAATTGATATATTTATGAGGACTTTCTTTTTTGCAACCTTCCATTATATTTGAGTTCAAGATGAGCAAATTCATTTAAAACACCTTGAGGATATAACTTCTCTAATTTTTTTTATGGATAATATTGGATTAGTTTTTTTGCATATGGAATCTAAGGCTTTATTTGGAAACGCAATTTCCACCGTAATTCACACTAAATCTACTCTTTGATCCGGTTAAATGCATGCTAAGATTAACCAAGACCGGAAAAATCATGAGAGTTTCATTCTGACTTGACCACGCGGAAGCACATCCTCCTAACCATCGACCTAATTCCCTCATGACTTGGACCATCTAAAGAATTGCAGTAACTTTCCGGTGGGTGCTAGATGGTAAGTCCATGATGAGCAGTCTAGAACAATCCAATACAGAAAAATATTGCCAGTTTTAGAATGCTCGACGTGGTTGGATTGGTTTCGAATCATGTGGGAGCACACCCCTTCAGCCACCACCCCAATCCCGGCTAAGAGAATTATATATGGCAAGTTCTTGATGAGAATTGTCAGAAACAATTCAATGCAGAAAAAAACAAACTCAGAATGCTCTGTGTGATAGATTTGGATTTCTGTTGTGAGGTTGGTGGTTGTGTAGTAATGGGGACTGTTCTGTGTATTGTTCTTTTGTTACTGCAGTTAAGGAGAAATGAATGCGAAGAAGGAGAAGAGGCTGCAATGATATGAACGCAACCATTGACGGTGGGTGGATGGTATATGGCGAGTTTATTATGAGAATTTTCAAAAATAATTCCACACAGAAAAGAAAAAAGAAAATCAGAATACTTGCGATTGAATTAATTTTATTTCGAATTAGCACGTATTTTCTTTCATTTAATGGTTATATATGGAGCCAACTTTTGAATACCTCTGGTTTGACAGGCTTGAATTCGTTCTGTCCATTAAAAAAAATAAAATCAACACTAATCTTCAGTCTCCGGCAGTAGCAGCAGCCCTACTCAGAACACTGAAGTGAAATCTTGAGTGATCACTGTCCCAATAGAGTCCAGTTTCATCACCTTCAACCAGATTCCTCCTTTTAACGAAGAGCTCTGTCCAGCCATTATTGAAAACATTGCTTTTAGAAGCTCTCCATCTTTTGAAGACCAGCTGATGCATAGTTTCAGTATTCATATCCCAAGCCCAGATCTTCTAACCATTGCTCTCATTGTTTTCTTGATTCGCCCCATCAGCCTGTTTTTTGATCTTCATTCAAGAAAGGCAGGACATGTTTCTCCGCTGAATCTACAGACACAGGTAGCCTGCATAGATAGCCCAAGTCACTTGGTTTCATCTTGTTCTTGATCTTGAATGGATCATGATGATACAAACTTAGTTGAGTGGATACCCCACTAGACGCCTCCTCTAGCAAATCCCCAAGGCTACAAGACGACCTCATCATCTTGAGACCCTTCTCTCCAGCTCTTCAGCAGACTCTTTGTTTCTTGAATCAGGACCAGAAGAATTCTTGGGAATCATCAAAAAGCTTTAATTCCTTTGAAACCCTCCCTGGAATTCTTGAATCAGCAATGGCACTAACTGTGGCGCTTGTTTCTGGCTTCTTAACCCAGCTAGGGTTCTCGCTGAAAGGTGGCAGCAACCCAAGTAATACTACTTCATAACTTCTCGAATCACGACCGGCAGAGTTAACCTCCTGTTAACCCAATTGTCATTAGAAAGCGTTGGTTCCTTCAAAACCCTCCCTGGAGTTCTTGAAAAAACAATGGAACTAACTGCGCTGCTTGATTGCGACCGTAACCCGGTAAAACTTCACTCTCGGCTTCTTGATGGCCACGTTCTTTTCTTTTATTCGAATTCTGTATTTTCTTGGCAGAAAAACGAGGACTAGAAACACAAAATCGTTGCTGTTTCTCCATTGAAGCAACAGAAAAAACAACGTCCACGGATAAGAACTGATCTTTTCTCCTCATCAAATGTTTGAGTTTGTGGGTGCGAGTATATAATGAAGTTATCCAGTGTGGTATATCCAGATTGAAGAAATCAATATGGAAATCAAAATCGAAATGTTTTCAGATAATTCAACGGCAACGAACGTTTCGGTTTCCTCGCGCTCTTTCCCTACTCTCTCAATGAACTGTCCATTGGGTTCCCCTGCATCGCACCCTATGCTCTGCTCATCTTAGGTTTGGTCCATTCCTATAAATCGTCCACTCGCTAATAGTTCACTAATATCAACAGGGCAGATTGTAAGATTTTGCAGAAACAACTGTTCATATATCTGGAAAAAGCTGCCAAATTAATTTACCTTTGTTTGGAATTTATTTGAAGAAAAAATACGGGGAAAATTGAAGTCATGGGTGTTAGCAGAATTGACATGAAAAGGGATCTGAGTCAACCTCCAGATTAACCGTTTTAACTAAAACGGCAATGTTCTATTCTTTTTCTTCTTTTTTTCAATGATATCGAGTTTGAGTTTGAGTTTGAGTTTGAGTTAGATTTGGCTCAATTAATTAAATAACTAAAAATCATGCCAGATTGAACAGGCTTGATTATATTAATATTTTTTTGCGTCCTTTACCTCTTCAATTCACTACATCTCGCATGAAGATCAAACTCGAGTGAGAATCTTTCAACTATTTCAGAAACTCACTAGTTAATTAATGAGAAAAAAATGAGGCAATGTCGACGAAGAAACACCAAAGTTGCGAAATACGCCATTAATGTCCCCAAGCCTTGAAGAAGAAGTGGAAGCAGAATTTCTAAATCCACCATTAAGAGCATTCAAACTCTCCAATCTTAGCCTATCAGTGGAAGGTTGTGTGTTCATTATGGTCTGCTTCGACGACCACCCACCAAGGCCAAAACGATGGATAAGATGATGGCTTGTGATTCAAGGAATCCATCCTCACCCCCAAGTGACCTATTAAAAGATCCATAATAAGGGTGTGTTGCAAGGCTTGAATATGGATAGCATGGGAAATGCCCAGAAGCATCCGCATCCAACCCTTGATCCTTGCAGATGAAAACCCTAGAATCGTCTGATCAAATTCTCATCTGTTGACTCATTTGCATGAGAAGAGACTCCATTACTAGGGCAAAAAAATATTGAGATCTAGCTTTGATCCACGAATAGAATCATCACTAGAAGGCTTCAAATCGAGCAAAAGACGGGAACATAAAGCTGATAAATTCTAGATTCTGATAAATATATGGATACGTTCTTAAAACTAGGGTTATTACCATAAATGTATTAGTTATAATAGAAAATATATATACTAAGATATTCCCATTACTCGGTCCTTCTTTTTGTTAAAAAAAATCTTTAACAATATATATGATTACTTAATGGCATTATAATCATAGTATCTTCAAGTTACACAATATTAAATATCTTTATTTATTTTATCATATATGTTATCTTATTATTCAATAACTTAATTAACTAATTATTCATAATATTGTACTAGTTATTAATAGTATTGTACAATTATAGTTCACAAAGTATTTATTTTTTATATCTATAAAAATAAATAATATTCATTTTATTAAAAAAAAAGATTATAAACTGTAAGATAAATTTATCTAGTGAACTATAAATTTTTTTTTCTTTTTATAGTTTAGTTTACTGCTCTATAATTATCTTTCTTCTTGTAAAAATTCTCTGTTATTTAACTCTAATTGGATCAATATAGGATGTGAATAACAGTCGGAGGACTAAAGTAAGCATTATAAAAATATAAGGGCTTAAATCTCATCTATCTCCTCTGCGCTACCAGATATACCTTTCCTTTGCCTTTCATCAAAATAAATTAATCAAAAGAAAAGGTCAAAAAAAAAAAACAATTGTTTACTTTTCCCTCCCAATCACATCTCCCCATGTCAAGATGAAACAGCTTGGAGCAATAGAAAGTCAAATAAATGATGTTATTTCAGACACGTGGCGTTTTCGTGTTTGTCCGTCGTACACTACAAACACCAACCACGTTACCTTATCCTCCAATTTATTGTTTTGCCTTTTATTTTTCAACTCGCACGGACGGATATTCTATGGAAATAAGACAGCTGTTTTTATAAGGTTTCGGATCTAAACAGAGATCGATTCTACTTAACCTTGGAGTAGTTGTTTGTAAGATCATGTCAGCTCAATCATGAGAGAAATGATTTTGCTTTGAATTAAAAAGAATCATTTCCACTCTTTCTCCCTCTCTCTCTCTCTCTGTGTTTTTTTGGCTGTTTTTGTTATTATTTAATGCTTCAAATCTGACAAAGCCATGAGGAAGAAGCTTGATACTCGTTTTCCAGCTGTAAGTTCCTAACTTTGCTCCTTTTGTGATCTGGGTTTTGCTTTATTTGTTTAGTAGTTGAGCAAACGAAAGGAAAGTTTGAGACTTTTAGATTGATTTATTGGTTGTTCTTTTTTATGCTGGTTTGACTATTGGCTATTAAGTATTATTTTTTCTCTTCTTTGCTGTTTTTGCGATCTGGGTTTTGCTTTGTTGGTTTAGCAGTTGGGAAAATGAAGGGAAAGTTTGAAGCTTTTTGAATGATAGATTGATTGGTTAGATGTGTTTTTGAACAGTTTGGTTTTGTTTTAGAGTTGGAATCAGCTTAAAGACAGATAATATTTGTGGATTTATGATCTGGGTCTGGTTTTGTTCTTGATTTGGGATTGTTTTACTGAAAATGTCATGATTTTAGGTGAAGTTGGCTGGTGGATACTTTGTTTTCTTGAGGGATTAGTTTTCTTTATGATTACTGAGAATAATTAGTTTGTAACTGTGTCGATTATGGAGCTATTATGTTGATATATGGCGTGGGATGTGTTTTCTATATGGTTTAGCTGATTGTATGATTGAGTGATCAGTTGATGGGTTTTTGTTTTTCTGGGGGTGTTATGAGGTGTCTGGCTTAGTAAATGCTAGGTGTAGATAGTGTTGAGCAGGTTCTTCCTTTGGTTTTGGTTGTGGTCAATGTTTTCTTTTATTTGTGGCATAGACCTGACATGTGGGCTTGTGAGATTGTGTTTCAAACTAGTGGGTTGGGATTTTGTTATTGCAAGGGACGTGGGTTTTGGATTTTGTTTTCTAGATTTTGATGTTGGTTGTGGTTGTTGGTTACTGTTAAAAATAATCATTCGGTATATATGTATTTTGGACCTTAGGATGATTTAAGATCCACATTTTATTTAGATTTGGTCTACAATTATCTTTGTTTCTGTGATTAGGGCCATTTCTATATGTTCATCTTCTTTTGCCTGCAAATGGCTAGCATGCCTCTCATATTAATACGGAAATGGGGATTTGGAATCTGGTTGAAATGTGTGTTTTGAGTTTCCTGTTTTCAAGCACACTTGATCAATTATAATGTATATTTTAGCACGGGGTTCCATTGTAGTTTATGCTTCTTTGCCCTTGCCCTTGCAAACCCTTGCTATAGTGGCCAGCATTGGCCTCGAATACAGACACCCGACACCTGCATGCATTTGATGAAGGAAAATGTGTTCGTATCTCTAAACCTTTCTTCCCAGATATCATTTGCCCTTTTCTCTTGACAATTTCAAACATCTCTGCATCATCATGTAAGAATATTTTAATAAATTGTGCTTTTCAGTGCACCCACTAGGTTAGTCTGCTCTAGTCACTTCCATCAAAGATCGCAGAATGGCCAACAAATTAGAGTATGGCAGAACTTTTCACTTGTGGCTCTAATTTCCCCCCTTTCACAAAATTTTATCAGAAGCATAGCATGTTGTCACAAAATCAAGAAGGTCTATTGGATCCGGTTTCAATTGATTGTCAGGCTCCACATGGCAGTTTGAAGAACTTGGAACAAGCTGTGGCATGGGCCTTGTGATATTGAGGTGTTTATAGACGAAGTTGCCTTTTTGTGGAGCATTTAGTTGGTGATGTTAGTTTTCTCTTGAGATGGCTTATAGAACGTTATCAAACCTCAGTTTCACTTTTCACACCAATTACTAGTCATCAACTCCAATTAGAATAAATAGTTTCAAGAAATTTGAAAGTGTAGTGCAGCTATTCAGAAAAGGAAAAAAAAACATTATTTCTTTGAGATGTTGATGCTTTTAAGTCATGCTGGAATCTAGGCAGCTTGTGCAGAAATTATTTTTTTCCCTTATGAGAGTTGCTTAGATTAATTTTTACTTCTTTAACTCAAGATTCATATAACCGATTAAAACTGTGTGTGCTATTGTTGATGTTTCCATTATTGGAAATTTGACAGAAAATTCTATTTGAATTTAAAGTTAATGCCTTGTTGAAATTTTTTCAAATAGTGTTTTTATATGATGGACGAATTTTATCTGGCAGGCTCGCATAAAAAAAATTATGCAAGCTGATGAGGATGTTGGGAAGATAGCACTGGCAGTGCCTGTTTTAGTTTGTAAGTAGCTGTGACTATTTATGATTTAGCCTTCAATCTTTCTCAAAAAATGTTTGCTTGCTTATGGTTTACTTGGATATAAATGCAGCCAAAGCGTTGGAGTTGTTTCTTCAAGACCTTTGTGACCGTACATATGAGATCACCCTTCAGCGAGGAGCAAAGACTATGAATTCACTGCATCTGTAAGTCTGAAATTGCTCTTATTCATTTAAGAGTTGTGCTTGTATGAGCTAATGGATGAGTTCATGCAACCTGATATGTTCACCATGTTGATTTGCATTATGAGCATGGAGTCTCCATCCATCTATTTTCGTTGGGGCTTAAGTTAAATGGTAAATTTTAGTTCAGCTACGATGATTTTTTTTTAATGCCAAGGGAAGGAGAAGAAAGCAAAGGGATAGCCTTTTTTCTGGTGGTTTAGTGGGCTTAGCTTGGTGATGAGACTGTGTTCCAGGCCCACCGTTGAATTTTCTCTATTTTTTAGTCTAGGAAAAACCACCCAATTGTTTGAAACCATGCCGGGTTGATCAGTTCATGGTTCAATCACCAGGTGCGGTGTTTTCACCAATATCTATGGCCAAGGAGGGTTTTGGGGCTGAACCAGAATGGTTGTCCAACTGTCTTGTTGATTCTCTTTTTAAACCATAAATTTTAGCTTACAGCATGGATGAGTCTGTTCACGAGACCTAGTGAATTCTGCATGGTTTTTGTATTTTGGGAAAGTATTATGTGCATGAGTTAATGGAACAGTATGAGATAAATAAAATGAAATGCCTGCTTCCAGATTTACTTTATTTTTACAAGTTTTCATAGTGCACGTAGCTTGGCAATCAGTGTGTGTTCCAGGCCCAGCATTGAATTTTTGCAACTTTTTTTAGTCTGCAAACAAACCACCCTGTTGAAAACACTTGTGGGTTTGTATTATCCGAATAGAAGTTTCGTGAAATTCTGAGTGAAAATAAAATCATCTGATTTCCATCTATAATAGGCGTAGAATGGTTTGTCCTCCTAAAATGCTCTGATCAGAATGATTGTCTTTGATTTGTTTACTGTACTTTGGCTGGAGTAAGTCTTTAGCACCACCCATTTACATGTGCTTGCATGCATGTGTGTTTGTAGTTAGGAGTTGCTACCACCACCAGAAACTTCTTTTGCAACCTTCATTGTGGAGACTAATTATGATTGAGTTTAATAGTCCTCAATTTGCTCTTATCAACCATGTATGCTTTGTTGAGCAACATATGTGAAGCTGATTGCATTTGTTTCTCCTCTCTTCTCACTTTTCAACTGCAGCTCTCCTGTTGGTTTAGAGTGTGTTTCAGTTTTTATTTTTTAGGGTGGTTGGGGTGTCATTCTTTGTTGCACGGTCAATTTTCTCGTTTGTAATTTTTCTTCTTATGTTTCCCCAGCCCCTTCTTACCTTTTTATTTTAGATATGATCTAATTGAATTGCTTGTTTAAACTGCAGAAAACACTGTGTACAGAGCTATAACGTGTTTGATTTTCTAAGAGAAATTGTCAGCAAGGTTCCTGACTATAGTCATGGTCACTCTGATGCTGCTGCAGATCATAGACCTCTTCAAAAGAGGTGGTTATAGAGATCATTTTATTTATTTTTCATTTCCTTTTTATTTATTTTTTTATGTGGATCTTGGATTGACAATTAGGTTTGCTCACTTGCATGTAATTCTTCCAGAAAGCCCACTGTAGATGAATGCAATGACAGTGATGAGGAGCTGAAGAGAAGCAGGATGGTAGGGTACCCCTCAAAATATTTCTTGTATAAACATTTTTCTGCTCTGTTTTCAATCATCAATCTGTTGGTTTTTTTGTTCTTTCTAAGTTAATTGCAAGGGTAGTAACATTATGCTCAATCATAGTTCAACTCCAATTTAATCATTTAGAGTGTGAGTTTTTGCAGTGAATTCACACAATTAGTTCTACTGGCTACTATTTTTCACCCCAGAAGGCACCGCAAACATAGGAAGATGTTATGTTCAGCAGTTTAAGTTTGGTACATCTTGTTCTTTATTGGAGTGGGATTTAAAGAGATTTTTTGACATTGTTCTTGCAGCATGAGACGAGCCATGCTGGTGGCAGTGGCAGAGGGAGAGGTCGAGGACGGGGGAGAGGTCGTGGACGAGGTGCTCGAAATATAGAAAGAGAGCCTTCTAGTCGTGACCTTGAACCTGAATCCTCCACAACCCTTTTGCAGAGTGTTAAAAATAACTCAAATCCTGAAGTAGTGGTGGACAATGGTTCAGAGTCGAAGGAGTCTGTGAAGGAAAATAACATAGCCAGTGATGATGCCGGTCAAGCAGAACGAAACTTTGATCTTAATGCAGAGGTTAATGATAGTGAGGATGCAAAGGCTGCAGCAGCACCAGCCGCCACCACTGCTGCAGCAGCACCAGCTACCGCGGCCACCGCGGCCACCACTGCTGCAGCAGCACCAGCTGCTGCCACCACCGCGGCCCCCACTGCAGCCCCTAGCTTATCAGCAGAGCCTGCTGCAGAAACTAATCATGAAGAATATCCGGGTTGGTCACTTTCTGAGATGGACAAGATGGCTATTGACCCTCTTCAGCTTGCACAACTCAGCACAAGATTAGATGAGGAGGAGGAAGATTATGATGAAGAAGGATGATCATGCTATTAGCTGAGGCTCTTAGAAAAGATTGGTGGTCAGGATCCAATTAATGAGCATGGATACAAGGAGAGGAAAGAAACAGCTGGGTAAGAACCCCTAGGTGGAGAACGGAAATATGCTCAATCCTTTCTCCATATAGAAACGCTGATTCTGAACCTCTCCTTTTCTTCTGTGTGAATCTTTATGCATCTTCTGTCACGCCATTCTCTAACAACTTCCAGTAGTAGTAGATTTGCTGACAATATGAGATTGTTAGTTTGTGTAACTAAACTATCTGATACAGGAAGGATGGGATAGCCGTAGTAGAAGTTGCCATTTGAGAATGCTGTGTGTGAACTCTTTTCTGTTTTAGTTCAGCCATATTCCAATCAGGAAGTCTAGCTGTAGCTGGTTTGATACTTTTCACGTTACACCGAACAGCCCCTTTACTGCTTTACCGGATCTGCACACTTACGAGTGACGTATAATAGTAATAGATGCAAAGATCGGATCTTGTTCGATCTGCATCTGCACGCTTTCTATTAGTGAAAGCCTCTAACCCAACTGTCGAAAGCTGTCCGATTCAAATTGATAACATGCTAAGACTCGAACAGATAGAACCGCACTACCCCTTTACTGCTCTATATTTCAAATCCCACATTGGTAACGAAGGCTATACAAGGCCCAAGCTACAAGTGATGTATCGCGGCTCCATCTAGGTTGCGCTGGCTTATGACCCAAGTGGGGGGATTAAAGTGGTGGAACGTTGGCTGAACTAGAGGTGTGTGGAGCAACTTTTTGGTTTATGAATGTTTGAACTTGATATCACTGTAAATGTCAGTGATCTATACGTTTTGATAACAGTGGTAGGAAGGAAGGAATGCAACTTCACAGTTGCAGATGAAGAATATAGAAGAACGAGTGAGAGGAAGAAGAGAGCAAGAGAGGGTGTTCCTAAAATCAAGGAATTTGTTATTTCATTCTGTAATTCATGTCCTCTGTTAGTAACAGATTTCCACTATATATAACAGTTTCCCCTCTTTTTATGACTATAAGCACGTGGCTTTTACACTGAAATATTAAACGCATAATGCTGGCTATAACTACAATATTAAAACGCACCGTTTGACTTAACTGTATTTTTAAACTGAAATATCAAAACGCACCGTGTTGACTTAACTGTATTTTAAATTTCCCTCTTCTCTGATTCTACGTGTAACAATTGCCTCTCCTTCAAATGGACCTTGTCTCAAGGTCAAATTGAGGGAACCGGTGACCCAAGTCGTCAGCGAATTCCCAGGTAGCTTCAGCTGGTGTGAGACCGGTCCAATGGACGAGCATTTGAGTGGCTGCTTGGTGATTCCTTTTGACCATTCGGCGCTCCAGGATAGCTTGAGGTTGGAGGAGGGGCTCCACTGGCAAGGCAGGTAGTGTGGAGAAAACCTCCCGATTGCCCACCTTCTTTTTGAGGAGAGACACATGGAAAACGGGGTGTATGGTGGCAGAATCAGGTAGTTGTAGCTTATAAGCCACGGTACTGATCCTTGTTAAAACCTGATAGGGGCCATAGTATTTGGAGGCCAGTTTCTGAGATTGTCGATGAGCCAGAGTTTTCTGTCGATAGGGTTGGAGTTTGACATATACCATATCACCTATGGCAAACGATCTCTCACAACGATGTTTGTTAGCCGACTGGACCATCCTGTTTTGAGCCCTCTGCAGATTATGCTTGATAGTGACCAACATGTGTTCTCGTCTGGACAAAAATGCAACTACGGCTTCGACAGGTGAATCTTTTGCAATGTATGGAATATGTAGTGGAGGAGGGTAGCTGTAAAGGATCTCGTAGGGAGTACATTTCGTAGCCGTATGGTAATTGGTGTTGTACCACCATTCGGCTAACGGCAACCATTTGACCCAATGAGCTGGTGAGGTGCCTGTCATGCAACGCAAATAATTTTCTAAGCATTTGTTTACCACTTCTGTCTGTCCGTCTGATTGAGGATGGTAGGCTGTGGAGTAGCATAGTTTGACCCCTTGTTTGGCGAAGAGCTCCTTCCAGAAGAGACTCAGAAAGACAACATCTCTATCGCTGACAATCGTGGCTGGTAAACCATGGAGTTTGTAAATATTATCAAGGAAGATTCTGGCCACAATGCTAGCAGTGTATGGATGTGGAATGGCCATGAAGTGGGCATATTTACTGAACCTGTCTACCACGACGAAGATAACCTCCTTGCCTTCTGATTTAGGGAGTCCTTCTATGAAATCCATGCTAATGTCAATGAACGGGGCTTGTGGAATGGGCAATGGTTGCAGCAATCCTGGCGTGCGAACATTTTCTATTTTATTTAGCTGACAAACAGGACAGTTCCTCACATATTGGCGGACATGCTTCTGTTGCCCTCGCCAGTAGTACCCATTAGCCACCTTCTTGGCAGTGACCGTAGCCCCAGAATGTCCTCCCACAGCTGAGTCGTGATACATGGTAATGAGTTTAGTATAAAGAGTGAGATTACGACCCACTACTATCTTCCCCTTCCTGCATAATAAGTGATTTACCCACGAGTAGTGGGGGTGAGAATCAGGGTCCCTGATGAGGTCCTGAATAATGGTCTGAACAGCCTGATCACCCTCCCATGAGGCCTTGATTTCATCCATGATGGAAGTGGCAATGGTGGAAACTGATAAGGTGCTGAGCTCAGCACAAGTGATCCTAGAAAGTGCATCGGCTGCAATATTGTCCCGTCCTTTCTTGAATTCAATTTCGTAGTCAAAGCCAAGGAGTTTGGCCAGCCATACATGCTGGGATGGGCAGGTCACCTTCTGTCCCAACAAATATTTCAAGCTAATGTGGTCAGTGCGGATGGTGAAATGCTTACCCCACAAGTAATGACGCCATTTCGTGACAGCCAAGAGAATAGCTAGTAGTTCTCTTTCGTACGTGGAGAGTGTTTGTTGTTTGAGGCCAAATGGTTTGCTGATAAATGCAATTGGGTGGCCCTCCTGCATCAATACTGCTCCCATTCCTTTGCTGCTGGCATCCGTTTCAACTACGAATGGCTTGTGCATGTCTGGTAATGCTAATACTGGTGGATGAGTCATGATATGCTTCAGCTGAAGGAAAGAGGCAGTGGCTGTGTCATTCCAATGGTATGCATCCTTTTGTAGTAGTTGTGTCAAAGGTTTGCATATGGTCCCGTAGCCCTTGACGAACCTCCTATAATACCCTGTGAGTCCCAAAAAACCCCGAAGTTGCTTGATGTTGCTTGGGACAGGCCAGTCGATGATGGCCTTAATTTTCTGAGGGTCAGTTGCCACACCAGCTGAAGAAATCACGTGGCCAAGGTACTCAATCTGGCTGCTACAAAAAACACATTTGCTAGCCTTTGCATATAAGTCATTAGTCCTCAGAAGTTCAAACACAGTTTGCAAATGGCCCAAGTGATCAGACAAGGTGTTGTTGTAGATCAGGATATCATCAAAGAAAACAAGGATAAATTTGCGTAAGTAACTTCGAAAGATCTCGTTCATCAAACTTTGAAATGTTGCCGGGGCATTGGTCAAGCCAAAGGGCATGACCAGGAACTCATAGTGCCCATTGTGTGACTTAAAAGCTGTCTTGTAAACATCCTCAGGAGACATTCGAATTTGGTGGTAACCTGACCTGAGATCTATCTTAGAAAAGATGGTGGCTCCCGCTAATTCCTCTAACAGCTCGTCTATGATGGGGATAGGAAATTTATCTTTCACCGTGAGTTTGTTCAGTGCCCTGTAGTCAATGCAGAGCCGCCAGGATCCATCTTTCTTTTTGACCAGAACTATGGGAGAAGCAAAAGGACTATGGCTGTGTCGTATAGTTCCTGAATCCAGCATTTCTTGGATCATCTTTTCCACCACATCTTTTTGTAAGCTGTAGTGTCTGTATGGCCGGAGGTTTACTGGATCACTACCCTCCTTCAAAGGTATCTGGTGATCATGGCTGCGAGGAGGTGGCAGGTGTTTAGGTTCCTCAAAAATTTCTGGGTAGCTCTCTTGTAAGGCTGCCAAACCTTTATGGTGAAAGGTACAGGGTTGTAACTTGGTAGACATTGGCTGGTCTTCAGTACTTGTATTATCAATGCTGTGTAGGCTGCCCAGGTTTATTTCAGCTATCAAGTTGAGGTTACACAGCAGGCCATTGAGTTGTTCTATTTGAATAGTCTCCACTGGTATCGGTTTGTCCCCTTTAATACAAACTTCCTGTCCCTGCCACATAAATGCCATCCACATCTCTTCGTAATTGCAAACAATGGTCTTAAGTTTGGCTAACCACTGGATGCCTAGAATCATATCACAATTGTGGAGTTCCAGTGTATACACATCAATTTCGAAGGACACTCCTTGCATTGACCATTGGAAATTTTTGCACGTAGAAGAACAAGTCATGAGCCCCCCGTCAGCTACTTGGACAGTCAAGGCTTTTATGCTGGTGAGTCTACAATGCAATCTGGCTGCCACTTGGTTGCTAATGAAGTTATGGGTGCTGCCTGAATCTACCAAGATAAATAGGGGTTGTTTGTCTATCCTGCCCGTGACTCTTAAGGTATTTAGCCCTGCTACCCCTTCCAAGGCATTAAGAGACAGATGTGGGTTAGGAATGCTATGTTCCTCTTCCATCACCCCGTCCCCGTCACTACTCACTTCTTCTTCTTCAATAATACACAGGGAGTATAACCTTTTGTTCTGGCATCGATGGCCAGGAACAAATTTTTCATCACACCAGAAACATAGACCTTTAGCTCTCCTCTCATCTAAGTCCTTGTTTCTGATGGGTCTAGTGGTTCTGTTGACTGGGTTGGTGTTATAGGATGGGGGAGTTGGTAGCAGACCATGGGAAAATGGTTTAGAGGTGGTGCTAGAAGTTCCTGGTAAGGTTTTGCTGTAACTGGTAGGAGTGTATGGTTTATTTTGGTGAGCATATGCAGCCGGTTGATAGGTTTGTTTGCTAGGATTTGAGCTGTAACGCCGGTGAGTAAGTGTATTGTCTTGTAAACGGGCAAGTGTGTAAGCTTGTTTGAGAGTTTTTGGTTCAAACATTTTAATCAAATTCTTGACCTCCACCTCTAATCCTCCTATAAAAAATACCAGTGCATTTTTTTCTGAAATTTCTGATCGGTTCCACAGAATATCAAAGTCTTTTATGTAAGTCTCCAAGTCGTTTTTCTGTTTCAATTCAATGAGTTCTTCCAATGGATTTCTTCCCCCCCCCAAACCTACAACATAAGGCTTCTACATATTCTGGCCAAGGTACTATCTGTCCCCCTAGACTCCTCATGAAATTCTGGTGCCAGCATAAAGCCATGCCATCCAGGTAGTAAGAGGCCAATTTGAGCTTATCATGCTCTGCAACTTCTTCCACATCAAAGTATTGATTGCATTTATAAATCCATTTGAGTACATCATTTCCCTCAAAAACAGGGAATTCTCTTTTAGGCCTACGTATAGAGTAGTAGGGAGGTGTACCTTCATTGTTTTCATTGATCTTAACAGGAAACTCTCTCGCAGTAGTGTACTGAGGTGCAGGTGGTGGTTGATGAGGTATTTGGTGGGGGTTGTTGTCACTAGCAGAGAGTTGTGTGTTCTGCAAGACTGAATCTACACGAAAGACAAGGGCATCAAGGACCTCCTTAAGCTCGCGGAAGCGTATATTGGTATCTGCCCTGGAGTCGTTAAGCTGCTGTTGTAACTGATCATATGTTTGAGCATGCTCCTGATTGCTGTGTTCATCTGTCTTCCTGGCATCTTGGGATCTCGTCTCAGGTGGCATTGTTGAGTCGAAAGATGCTGCTCTGATACCACTTGGAGCAACTTTTTGGTTTATGAATGTTTGAACTTGATATCACTGTAAATGTCAGTGATCTATACGTTTTGATAACAGTGGTAGGAAGGAAGGAATGCAACTTCACAGTTGCAGATGAAGAATATAGAAGAACGAGTGAGAGGAAGAAGAGAGCACGAGAGGTGTTCCTAAAATCAAGGAATTTGTTATTTCATTCTGTAATTCATGTCCTCTGTTAGTAACAGATTTCCACTATATATAACAGTTTCCCCTCTTTTTATGACTATAAGCACGTGGCTTGTACACTGAAATATTAAACGCATAATGCTGGCTATAACTACAATATTAAAACGCACCGTTTGACTTAACTGTATTTTTAAACTGAAATATCAAAACGCATAGTGTTGACTTAACTGTATTTTAAATTTCCCTCTTCTCTGATTCTACGTGTAACAGTGTGGTTCGCTGGCACTCAATTCAGGATCCGTCCTGCTTGCAGAGCTAGGTGCCGTTGAATTGTGAACATAATTCATGTTTTTCGTGCATCGTCTTTGCATACTAAAAATGATTCCTTTTGTAATCTCGAGGGTGTAACTCAATTTAACCTTCCTAAAATTTAGAATCACTAGGATATTCATGGATTATAATTCGTAAAATTAATTAAAATACATGAAAGCTATTCTAAACATTTATGGTAATTAAAAAAAAAAAAAAGAGAGAATGATTCCCAGTCAAGGTTGCTACATCCAGGGCGGAAGCAGGGGGGCTAGCAGGGGTCTGGGGCCCGGGCCCCCCTTGCAACACAATTTTTTTTTTAATTGCTGGGTATTAGTAATTAAATGTGAGGAGATGCTATATTTTTTATTATAAAGACGTGAGCTTTAAATTGAAATTAAGTGTGATTTTATTTTTGATTTCTTTTGAATTTACTCTTTACTATGTGGGAAGGGAAAAAATATAAAAATATTATTTTGTAAAATAAAAAACAGAAGCACCAATTTACCGTAATATAAATCTTACAGCTGATCAAAAATATAAATAAAAACATAAATCACGAGCAAAATTTTTCTACAAAAAGATCAATGCAGAGCCACCAATTAATTTGTTTTTCATCAAACAAAACAAGGTAACTTAAATTTAAAATCTAATTTTGTTTTGTTTTGAAATGTTTGTTAATAATTTGATGATGTTTTTTTTATATAATTCTATCATTTTTTTCTCCTTTCTGCTAGTTCTACCAATTATTTTTTTTGAATTCTTGTTATAGTGATTTTTTTCTAATTAATTAGATATATTTTATTGGTTTGTTTTGATTGTGCTTGAATTTTATATATATATAGTAGAGTCAGCAAAATTATCAATTTTTTCTTATGATAAATGTTTTGATTTTAGGTTGAAACATGAACAAAATAAGAAGAATTGATTTTTTTTAAAAAAATAAATATTGATAACTCACAGCATATTGAACGAACTTTTTCAGTGATAAGGATTGTTAAAATAAGACTTCGCAATCCATCAGATGGAGGATGATTTTCCTACAAATTATTTGATTGTCTATATAGAAAAAAAATTGCTGAAAGATTCACAATTGATATGATAATCGATGATTTCTATTCTATGAAAGAACGACGAGCACAGTTAAAATAAATATGTAAAAATCATTCTTTATTATTTTTTGCTTTATTTTAAAGTTTATCAAACATAAATAATGCTTCGCTTTAGCTACTGTTTCTTATATATTTTGTATGTTTATATTTGATAGGTATAAAGATCAATAACATTAAAGTAATAGATATATTATTAAGATGAAATTAACATTATGGCTTTGACTTAATTTGATATTGCTCTAAATATTTTATCTTTGTTTTATAACTCATGTACAATAAATTAAAACAAATATTATATCTTGTTATATTAATTTTAGCCCTCCTAACAAATAATTCTAACTCCGCCCATGGCTACATCGTTTATATGTATTTCCTAGCTGTAACCATGTGACATCACTTGTTTTTCTTCATTGAATTGAAGTTTAATGGCTTTGTCAGTTTTATATGGTGCAGTTCAATGCCAACATTCAAGGTGACTATTATATTTTCGGAGTCAACTAATTAGCACATTAATAATTAAGGAAAATTGTTAAATCAAACTCTCGATCATCTCATCCTTTCTCCTTCTCTACGATTCCTTTGCTTTTGCTTAATTTCACCATCTTTCTCTCTACGCTTGCACCCTTTTTGAAGATATATTCAATGGAAGCTGTGATCGGGGGAGGTATGCTCAACGGTGCTGTTGACCTTTTGATCCAGCAGCTGGCTTCTCCTGAGGTACGAACCTTCTTCAAATGTCATAAGCTCGATGATGGATTGTTGGTGAAGCTGACAGGGACACTGGATGCTGTTAGTGAGTTGCTTGATGACGCTGAGGAGAAGCAGCTGATCAAGCCAGATGTGAAGAATTGGCTCGATGAGGTTAAGGATGCTATCTATGAAACCGAAGACTTGCTGGATGGGATTGGTTATGAAGCTCAGCGATCAAAGTTTGAAGGCGACTCTCAAACCAGCATGGATCACGTGTGGAACTTTTTGTCTTCCAAACTCAATCTTCTTAGCAAGAAGGAGAAGGAGACGGCAGAGAAGTTAAAGAACATTTTTGAGAAACTTGAGCGTGCAGTAAGACATAAGGGTGATCTTCGTCCGATACAAGGTATTGCTGGAGGAAAACCATTGACAGAGAAAAAAGGTCCTCTGCTGGATGAATTTCATGTTTATGGAAGGGATGCTGATAAGGAAGCTATAATGGAGCTCTTGAAATTGGACCGTGAAAATGGCCCAAAATTAGTTGCAATCCCTGTAGTGGGTCTTGGTGGGGTTGGAAAAACCACTCTTGCTCATATTGTCTACAATGACAGGAGAGTAGAGCAAATGTTCCAACTGAAAGCATGGGTTTGGGTTGCTGAACAATTCGATGTGTCCAGGGTAATTGAGGATATGCTCAAGGAGGTCAATGCAAAGATTATTGCTAACAAGGAAGCAGATGAGCTTCTAAAGGAGGCGTTGGAGGGGAAAAAGGTTTTCCTTGTTCTAGATAATGTTTGCAGCATCGAGTATAATGAGTGGCACAAGTTATTGCTATCTTTGCAGGATGTGGAGAAAGGAAGCAAGATCATTGTAACAACGCACAGTGAAAATGTGGCAAAAGCCATCGAAACTGTCATCCCCCCTCATCCTGTGGATGGAATTACAGATGAGGAGTGCTGGTTTTTGTTTGCTAACCATGCATTTGGTGGCATAAATTCCACTGCAGAGTCACAAGTGGAAGAACTTGGTAGAGAAATAGTGAGCAAGTGCAAAGGACTTCCTTTGGCTGCAAGAACACTTGGGGGTGTTTTTCATTCTAAAACAGATTATAAGGAATGGGAGATGATAGCAAAGAGTAGCATGTGGAGTCTGTCAAATGAAAACATTCCTCCAGCTCTAAAACTGAGCTATTATCATCTGCCTTCCGACGAAAAACGGTGCTTCTCCTACTGTGCTATTATCCCCAAGGGAAGCACATTTCGAAAGGATCAATTAATCATGTTATGGATGGCAGAGGGCTTCCTCGGAAAGGAGGACATGGAGGATAGAGGCAACGAGTACTTCGATGATCTTGTATCAAGATCATTATTTCAACAATCAAGAGATGATCCATCAAGTTTCATCATGCATGACCTCATAAATGACTTAGCTCAGTATGTGTCTGGAGAGTTTTGCTTCAAGGTAGGGGAATTTGGTTCGTCTAAGGCTCCGAAAAAGACTCGTCATTTCTCACATCAACTTAAAGATTATAATCATGTCTTGAAGATTTTTGAGGATATTCATGAAGTCCCACCTTTGCGCACCTTTGTATCCATGTCAGATGAAAGTAAATTCCACATAGATGTGGATGAAAACGCATTGCATGATTTATTGCCAATGTTGAATCGTCTACGGGTGCTGTCTTTGTCTCGACAGTACTGGGAGTTGTACACCCTTGAGAAAATTGTACGGATAACTCCATTGCTGGATTCAATTGGCAACTTGAAACATCTGCGGTACCTGGACCTTTCTGCAATGAGCATGGCGAGGCTACCCGAAAAGGTCAGCGCCTTGTACTATTTACAAACGTTAATCTTGAGAGGGTGTCGTCATCTCATGGTGCTGCCAACCAACATGTCAAACTTGATGAACTTACAACATCTCATTATAGAAGGGACATACTTGAGAGAGATGCCATCACAAATGAGTAAGTTAATAATGCTTGAAAAATTGACAGATTTCTTTCTAGGAAAACAGAGTGGATCCAATTTGAAAGAGCTCGGGAAGCTTGTGAATCTACGTGGAACACTTAGTATATGGGATCTCCAAAACATTGTGAGGGTTCAAGATGCTTTGGAAGCTGATTTAAAGAGCAAGAAGCACCTTGAGAAGTTGCGTTTCTCATGGGATGGTCGCGCTGGTGACTCACAGCGGGAGAGAGTCATACTTGAAAAACTAGAGCCTCATTCAAATGTGAAGAGTCTTGTCATTTGTGGTTATGGAGGTAGACTGTTTCCAGATTGGGTAGGAGACTCTGCCTTCTCAAATATAGCAACATTGACACTTAATCAATGTAAAAATTGCACCTCCTTACCACCACTTGGGCAGTTATCATCTCTCAAGCAGCTCTGTGTCATGTCCCTCGACAGAATCGTCGCTGTTGGTTCTGAGTTCTATGGACGTTGCCCGTCCATGAAGAAACCATTTGCTTCCCTCCAAAAGTTAGAGTTCCTATTCATGCCGCGATGGCGTGAATGGATTCCTTATACAGATAGTGATGAAGAAGGAGGAGGCGCTTTCCCACTCCTCAAGGAGCTTTGGATACAAGATTGTCCGAACTTAACAAACGCTTTGCCTATTCTTCCTTCCTTGTCAACACTTGGAATTGAAAATTGTCCATTGCTTGTTGTCTCAATTCCAAGGAATCCCATCTTCACTACAATGAAATTGAATGGAAATTCTCGTTACATGGTTATAAAAAAATCGTCTCCAGGGTTGGTTAGTCTTAAGGGAGATTTCCTGCTCAAGGGAATGGAGCAAATAGGTGGCATCTCCACATTCTTACAGGCAATTGAAGTCGAGAAATGTGATTCGCTCAAGTGCTTAAACCTGGAGCTGTTCCCCAACTTACGAAGTCTTGAGATCAAAAGGTGCGCAAATCTTGAATCACTATGTGCAGATGAGGAATGTCTTGTGGATTTCACTTCTCTCGCTTCTCTGAAAATAATACAATGTCCTAATCTAGTATACTTTCCTG
Source organism: Populus tomentosa (assembly GCA_018804465.1). NCBI lineage: Eukaryota > Viridiplantae > Streptophyta > Magnoliopsida > Malpighiales > Salicaceae > Populus > Populus tomentosa. The sequence goes on along the minus strand of CM031969.1, from coordinate 2,612,685 downwards.
AATTACGTGCTCCGGAATTGAGAAAGCTTCAGTTACTTGAGTGCATAAACTTGGAGTCGTTGCCTAAGCACATGCATTTCCTCTTCCCTTCCCTTGTGGATCTGTGTCTATATGCTTGCTCAAAACTTGAGTTGTTTCCAGAAGGGGGTTTTCCCTCCAAATTAGTGTCGCTAGAGATCATTGAGTGCCACAAACTCATTCCTCATCGCATGCAATGGCATTTGCAATCACTCCCTTCTCTTTCAAATCTTAAAATTGGTCCAATACAAGATGCGGAATCCTTCCCAGAGAAGATGATGATGCTGCCCCCAAGTCTTACATCACTTACAATATGGGGTCTTCGAAATCTGAAATCTCTGGATTCAAATGAGCTTCAACACCTCACCTCTCTGAGAACATTGGAGATTGTGGCTTGCTCTGAGCTTGAATCCATGCCAGAAGAGGGGCTTCCCTCCTCCCTTTCTTCTCTTGCAATCTGGGGATGCCCTTTGCTAGAATTAAGGTTGAAAAAAGGGGAAGATTTGGACAAGATTTCCCACATCCCCAACGTGGAGATTAATGGGTGCAAGACCATCTTCCCAGCTTGAGCAAAAAGACTCAGTGAGCAAGAGTCTGTCTTCTTTCATTCAGGCAGCATTCTTTGTATTATCAATCACAATTCAATATCTTTTCCTTTCCTTCGTCCAGCATCCTTTTCAATATGTTCTCTCATTCTTCCTGTTGCGTTGGTATGATACGAATTTCTTCGGACAGTGATGATCGAACAGAATTGGCGTCATGGTTCCTCCTCAAGAACAAGAATTCACGAGACTTGAAGGAGAGCTACTCCTTGATGATTACTCTCCAGATTCCGAGATGGAAGAACTTCACGTAATAGGCCATCACTACAACGAGATCTAGCTCGGTCTGTGTTACAAGCAGAAGAAGAAGAAGGAGAAGAAAGGAACTAAGGTAGGCCACGAAATCAAAAGTTAGTTAACAGTACACACGCGAGCCATGCATTCGAAAGTTAGTTGGAAAGCCATACGCACCGTTTCATTTAATTATCAAACGCACCGTTTCGATTCCATAAACAGCTGCACGTTAGTTACCACACAGCCTGCGTGCTGAGGGTGTTGTAACCGATTGCTTGCAAAGCTTTATAAATAAGCATACGTAGAGTAAACGAGTAACAAGAAATATAATACACAGTTGGTTTCCTTCTTATCAGGAACTAATTATCAGTGTTGTTGGTGTGGTATCAACAGCCCCTCTAAAGTTTCATTCTAGCTAAATTCATTCCTCCATCACTATCACTGGATATCATCCAATTCGGTTCCATCCATTCTTCACCCTTAACATTTGGTATCAGAGCTTCCTATCCACGGAGTGCCATCATGCCACCAGACACCAGAACAACTGATCTCAAACGTATTGAAGATTCCATTGCAGCAGTCTCACAGGATCACAATCTCAAGTATGAATTGATGGCAGATTTACTGAAGGGGCAAAATGTCAAGCTGGATCAAACTATAGCCAACCAAGGAGCTCAGATCAGAGACATGCAAGGTATTATGAGCACCATGGCACAACAGCTAGACTTGGCTCTGCATAAGCTTTCTTCCCACTCTGGCAGCCCAAGTCAGGGCAGAGACAAGCAAGTATCTGGCATGGACGGTTATGAGTCAAGACATAGGAACTCACAGGAGGAGAGAAATCACTCATACAAAATTCACAAACCAAAACATTTTTTTCCAGTCTTCAATGGTGAAGATGTGCACCGTTGGCTCTACAAATGTACTCAGTATTTTGAGATTGAAGAAATTACCAACACTGACAAATTGAGGATAGCATCGTATTATCTTGAAGGGGTTGCATTATATTGGCATCAGAACTTCTTAAGGAGTACAACCAATCAAGAAACCACTTGGGAAGAGTATATGGAGGCTATTAGCTGCAGATTTGGAGGACAACAAGATCCCTTGGAAGCAATAATGGAGCTCAAACAACAAGGTAACCTGGAGGAATACATCCAGGATTTCGATATATTGTGGAACAAGGCAGAAATCAATGAAAAGCAAGCACTGGTCATCTTTCTTGGTGGTCTGGAGTTGGAAATCAAAAATACGGTAAAAATGTTTGAACCTAAGACACTTAAGCATGCTTACAATTTGTCCAGGCTACAAGCAAAAACATTATCATACAAAACACTGTCCCCTCCACCAAAACGTTACAGCCCTCCTTTCAACACCTCACAATCACAAACCTACATCCCTCCAAACACACAGAACCCCACAAACATCACAAATACCACAAAACCTAGTCCAGTACCATGGCACAATAATCCTGCAAATACTGTTCATAGGAACCAGGTTAAACCAACCAAATCTATAAAGAACCAAGACTTTGAAGAGAGGAGGTTAAAAGGCTTATGTTTCTGGTGTGATGATAAGTTTGTTCCTGGTCATAGATGCAGAAGTAAAAGGCTGTATTCATTGAATGTTACAGAAGAAGAAGAGGAAGTGATCACGGAAGAACTGCCTGATCTCGACACTTCAACCAGAGAACTACCACCGCACATATCCTTGGATGCATTGGAAGGAACAGTGGGGCTTAACACTATGAAGGTCACGGGTAAACTGGAAAAAACCACTGTGAGCATTCTAATTGACTCAGGAAGTACTCACAACTTCCTCAATGCGGAATTGGCTCTAAAACTCCAGCTTCAATTAGTCATCATTAAGCCAATGATGGTACAAGCAGCTAATGGTGACAGGATGATTTGCAAATCCATGTGCAAAAACTTGAATTGGAAAATGCAGGGGATAAGCTTTGTGGCAGATGTGTTCATCATAGACTTAAGCAATTGTGAAATGGTGTTAGGTATCCAATGGCTGTCTCTACTGGGAGATATACTTTGCAATTACAAACATTTGTGGATGTCCTTCGACTGGCAAGGAAAAAGAGTGCTACTCAAGGGAGAAAACCCACCCAAACTGCAATATATAGAACTCGAGCATCTACATTCACTAGCAGGCAGCCATGACATGATAAAGGGTTATCATCTTTGTAACTTGCAAATGGTGGACGAGAAGGAGGCAGGAGTCTCTCTGGAATCCACTACTGTCACTATGCCCTCAACTGATAACCAAGACACTCACCTAAAAAACCTGCTAGCAGAATACACTGATTTATTTCAGGAACCTACAGGTTTGCCCCCGCTCAGATCCCATGATCACAGGATTCCTCTCAAGGAAGGAGGAGAGGCAGTTAATCTAAGGCCATACAGGTATTCAGGTCTTCAAAAAGATATACTGGAGGACATGGTAAAGGAGATGCTGAGGGGAAAAATCATAAAGACCAGTAACAGTCCCTTTGCTTCTCCAGTAATCCTGGTGAAGAAAAAAGATTCAACATGGCGCCTCTGTGTGGATTACAGAGCCTTGAATAAACTCACTATCAAGGATAAGTATCCTATCCCCATGATTGAGGAACTATTGGAAGAATTGGTGGGCGCTGCAGTGTTTTCCAAAATTGATTTACGTGCTGGCTACCATCAAATTCGCATGGCAAGAGGAGATGAATTCAAAACAGCTTTTAGAACTCACAGCGGCCACTACGAATTCTTGGTAATGCCATTCGGCTTAACGAATGCACCGGCCACTTTTCAGAGCTTAATGAATGAAATCTTCAGGGAACATTTGAGGAAGTTCATTCTTGTGTTCTTCGACGACATCCTCGTGTACAGCCATACTCTTACTGAACATTATATTCATCTAGCTACTGTGCTGAACTTATTAAGGGAACATCATCTGGTGGCTAAGGCCAGCAAGTGCTTCTTCGGCAGGGATCAGGTGGAATATTTGGGACACATCATCTCCAAGCAAGGTGTGGCGACAGATCCCTTCAAAATACAAGCCATCCAGGAATGGCCAATACCTACAGGATTGAAGCAGCTGAGGGGGTTCTTGGGGTTGACAGGTTACTACAGACGCTTTGTCAAAGGCTATGGCAGCATATGCAGGCCACTCACTCAACTCCTGAAAAAAGAGGCCAAGGGCTGGAATGATGAGGCTACCACAGCTTTTAATCAGTTGAAGACAATTATGACTAGTGCGCCAGTATTAGCTCTGCCAGATTTCAACAAGGTTTTCATCGTGGAGACAGATGCATCAGTAATTGGGGTGGGAGCAGTACTTATGCAAGAGGGGCACCCCATTGCATTCATTAGCAAATCCTTGGGTCCTAAACAACAGGTAATGTCAGTGTATGAGAGGGAAATGCTGGCCATTCTTCAGGCAGTTACCAAGTGGAAACATTATCTTTGGGGACGCCATTTTATCATCAGAACAGACCACATCAGTTTGAAATATCTTCTACAGCAGAAACTGACTACACCTGCTCAACACGTCTGGCTGGTGAAATTGTTGGGATACGACTACGACATTGAATACAAGCAAGGCCGTGAAAATATTCCTGCAGATGCCCTTTCCAGAATTCCTAATAAAGAGGTTTATGCCTTGACTACTTCAACCATCTCCACTGACATCCTGGCAGAGATCAAGAAGTCCTATGAAGCAGACGTTACAGTTCAAGGAATTATCAAACAGTTACAAGAATCAACTAATACCCACCCACACTATACTTGGGTAAATGAACACCTAAACAGAAAAGGAAAAGTGGTAGTCGGGAAGAATACTGCATTACGAGACAAGCTCATTTCCATGTTTCATAGTTCACCCGTGGGAGGACATTCGGGCATGACAGTAACAGCTAAAACAATCGGGGGGCTGTTTTATTGGAAGGGTCAGCAGAAACATATCAGGCAATTCATCAGAGAATGCAATGTTTGCCAGAGGAATAAACATGACAACGCAGCCAGCCCTGGACTCCTTCAACCATTACCCATTCCTGCAGCTCCATTCATAGACATCAACATGGACTTCATTGAAGGCCTTCCCAAATCTGAAGGGCAGGAGGTGATATTAGTGGTGGTCGATCGTTTCAGCAAATACGCCCACTGCATGGCTCTCAGCCATCCTTACACTGCTTCAGGGGTGGCCAAGACATTTATGAACAATGTCTATAAACTGCATGGTTTACCAGCTTCTATAACCAGCGACAGGGATCCAGTATTCTTGAGCAGCTTTTGGAAGGAATTATTCATCAGTCAAGGGGTCGAACTTAACTATTCCTCAGCCTACCACCCACAAACAGACGGCCAAACCGAAATTGTGAACAAATGCATCGAACAATACTTGAGGTGTATGACTGGTGATTGCCCGAACCAATGGGTCAAGTGGTTACCATTGGCAGAGTGGTGGTACAATACCAACTACCACTCAGCCACCAAAATGACACCCTATCAAGTTCTATATGGTGTTGTTCCACCCCTCCACATTCCTTATTTCCCAAAAGATTCACCTGTGGAATCGGTTGATGAGTATCTATCAGCTAAAGAAGAAATCATCAAAAGGGTCAGGGTGCATCTCCAAGCAGCACAGAACAGGATGACCATGGTAGCTAACAGGAAAAGGAGTGATCGCAGTTTCGAGATCAATGATTATGTATTCCTCAAACTCCAACCATACCGGCAACAGTCATTGGTGCGCAGATCATCACAGAAGTTAGCAGCCAAATATTATGGACCTTATCGGGTAGTAGCCAAGATTGGGAAGGTGGCTTACAAACTGGAATTACCAGCTTCAACACTGATTCATCCAGTGTTCCATGTGTCTCAGCTTAAAAAACACATTGGGAATCACATCACGCAAGGCACTCCCCCGATGGTACCAAAAACAGCTGCCTTACAGCCTAGAACTGTGTTAGACCGTAGAATGGTGAAACTTCACAATCAAGCTCACACCCAAGTATTAATACTCTGGGAAGGATTAGCTCCTACTGAGGCTACGTGGGAAAACTTGGGGGAAATTCAACAACGCTTCCCATTGTTCAACCTTGAGGACAAGCTTGGGTTCAAGGGAGGGCAATTGTTACAAGCAGAAGAAGAAGAAGGAGAAGAAAGGAACTAAGGTAGGCCACGAAATCAAAAGTTAGTTAACAGTACACACGCGAGCCATGCATTCGAAAGTTAGTTGGAAAGCCATACGCACCGTTTCATTTAATTATCAAACGCACCGTTTCGATTCCATAAACAGCTGCACGTTAGTTACCACACAGCCTGCGTGCTGAGGGTGTTGTAACCGATTGCTTGCAAAGCTTTATAAATAAGCATACGTAGAGTAAACGAGTAACAAGAAATATAATACACAGTTGGTTTCCTTCTTATCAGGAACTAATTATCAGTGTTGTTGGTGTGGTATCAACAGCCCCTCTAAAGTTTCATTCTAGCTAAATTCATTCCTCCATCACTATCACTGGATATCATCCAATTCGGTTCCATCCATTCTTCACCCTTAACAGTCTGCAAGTCAAAAATGAAAGAATTTCATTATAAAAAAAGGAGATAAAAAATATGGAGAAAAATATATAAATAAAGAGTTAATGGTATTTTTGGTACGAGAATTTTATTTTTGTTTTTTGTTTTTTCTATTTGAGTATATGCTTAACTTTTACGTTTTTTATTTGAGTGTGAATTTTAATTTTTTTCTAATAAAGTATTTTTATTTAGATTCTTTTATTAATAATGTGGTTGCTAAATTGATACGTCAATGTATTGTCCCCCTGTTTTTGTTGAAACCTGGTTCAGTTTAGATCTCAAGTCAACCCGATAGATAAGGTTTCAAAAGTGGTAAAAACAACTTACATCATCATTTTTATATATCTTCCTGACAAAATCGGGAAGTGAAAGTAAAATAGATATTACATGTAGAAAGCAAAGTCTACATGTCAGGAACAGTAATGCATATATACAACACAGAAAATAGATAATATTAGCATCAACATTCAGTGCATTCAGCCATTCGTAACATAGGAAGCAAGAGTTGCATGGGTATTCCTAGTTTATTGCCATTTTAACAAGTCATGGAGTTAGACATGTGGCTCCATCCGATTGAGATGGTAGTTGCCCTCACTGTTCTTGTGCACCACTACCTTGAGCTTCTCTTCAGCGCTTCCTCTCTTCACCTTGAGAAGCATATCAAATTTCGCAGAATCATCCTCTACCTGTTGATTGACAAGTATAACATTCATCAATTCATGTTTAAACTCTTTGTTTGTGTTTGAATATGATACTTCGAGAGATGGAAAACAAATGGTCATGGCTCTATTATGTATCTCTGCTCTTAAGAAAACAAAAGTGGATAGATCATTTACCAAGGAAGCAGGGAATAAAATACCACCAGACTACTATCATGCTCAAATCTACAAACTAATGGCTGTGTGTACCAGGCACATTTAATCGAGATTAAACGTAAATAGGATCAACACAACAATTCTAACCCCGCCCATATCAGCCAGACATTGACTGGTTGTTGCTGAATTGAGTACAGTCTCTCATTGACATAAAGTTGTTCTCCAAATGTTTTAAAGCTCTCTTTCTACATGTAAATATAGACGAAAGCATGGGCCGCATTGAACAGATACCACAGTTAGAAAAGCCATATCCCAGTTCAAACCAACAGATAGCAAACAGGCAAAATAAAATTGATAAAAGGAACAAAAAGAACTGACCTCAGCATTTGCATCAACGACTTCTTGAAGTTCATAAGGGAATAATGAGTTGGACCTCTGCTGGATGGACTTCAGAGCATGATTTGCCGCATCTTGGACTGAAGGATCATGCACTGGCACTGATTGCCATCCTGGACCATGGCCATCTGTTTACAAATCCCATAATCAGCACAATACTACCACTCAAAATGCAGAAGAACTCTAACGCTTCCAATCCAATGTGATATCGAAAAAACATGACTAGTAAAACATTGAAAATCCATTTGCCTGCATTCTAAAAAGAAATTGCCTCACAACATGCCATATCCGTATACTATAAACACAGCAACACTCACTAGCAATAACACTCCTCCTCCACAAATTACACCCAACAAATAGATTTTCACGCACATTCAACCATGATTTCGAAATTCCTATAACAAGTACCGAGCACCAATCACTCTACATATTAAGCCCAGTAATGAAACACAGAGCACTCACTCTACTATCCTTCAAGTGAATTCAAAAGCAAACATCATGATGCATTACAAATATGCTCAAAATAGACGAAAACGAAAACGAAAACGAAAAAAAGCAACTTTCCTTGACAAACACAAACTCCAAGCATCCAACATAAACAAACTTTATTAAAATCGGCAAACAACATAGCTTTTTAAACAGTTGGTCACATTCATAATAGCTTGAACCAAATGGTGATCATTAATCAACCTCTCTTAACACCGAGATCGGAAGAGGTAAACACAGGAACATCCCCAGCATGCTTAAACTTCTTCAATTCCATAAAATTAAGCCATGGCTTAACCCAAACTTCAGCTTCATAAATCTTCTTCTTCCCCGCTTCAATCGCTTCAATTGTAAGATGATGCATCGTCCCTGCCACCACTTGCTCTTTCGTCTTCACTACCCTCGCAAACTCCAATATCGCATTCTATAATTAAAATCAAATCCATTAATCGCCTTCACTACCCTCGCAAACTCCAATATCGCATTCTATAATTAAAATCAAATCCATTAATTTCAAATCCGAGATTATCATATTACTATTAGGTTCACTTTACTTACCTCTTTCTTATTGTGTTCGTCGACAGCAAAGCGAGCGAGGTTTTCGATCTCGACGCTATTTTGGGAGGCTTCGGAGTCGTTAACGCCGCCGAGGGTGGCCATTTTGTCGTCGGAGAAATGAAGTGGGGTGGTTGTAGTTGTGACGGTAAACGCGAGTGAGAGTTAATAAAAAAGGAGATACGATAAAAAGATCATGGGCTTTATATTTATAGATTTGAAAGGACACGGTAGAGGGTGGAGATTGTGACGCGTGTTGATACGTGGTCATCTATAGGTTTCTTGGGATGCGTGGCGTTCGAATATATCCTCTGCGTAGCGAGTAAGTTAAGCTTGCAGGGGACTAGTGGGGTCCATTTAGATATTTTTTCAAATAAAGAAAGTCAAAAGGGAGAAAGAGGGATGATGCTCCGTATGTACATTAATTACCTAGGCACAGTTACTTTTTGCTGCGAAAAAACGCCTTCCGAGTTTTTTAAGAAACAATTAATTTTTTTATTTATTGATATTAAAAATAAAATTTTAAAAAAATATTTTAGAAAGTAACTGGTTCTATAATAGTAAATAAGTTTATAATAAAAAATAATGAATAAATTTACAATAAACAATCTCTTAAAAAAAGAATCTAATAGTTTAAGATGCATTTATAGTTTTCAATTAGGAATATATATATATGAATACTAGTAAATCATTGAGTTATTGTGTCAATATCATGTTAATATAAATCAATTATTTTTTTAAAATAATATCTTAGTTTTTAATTTTTTTTATTGATCTTATTATGTTCATTGTATTTAATTAAATTATTAAAAATTCAATCAATTCATCTAGATTTTATGGAGTTAATTTTTTTTATTCAACTTAAAATATTTTTATTAAAATTATTAAAAATATTATTTTAATATATTTTTAAATAAAAAAATTTTAAAAAATAATTATTACAATACCAAACATTATCTTAACCTTTAATAAATATACAATTTCATTCACCAAAATTATCATACTTCGAGTATGTTCGAGAATACGGTAGCAGTTATTTTTTAAAATACTTTTAATTAAAAATATATTAAAATAATATATTTTTTTATTTTTAAAAATTAATTTTAGAATAAATATATTAAAATAATTTAAAAACATAAAAAATATATTAATTTATAAAACAATTAAAAATTATTTTCCAACGACAGTGTCAAATACTTCCTTCATAAGTGAGATTTGAATAGAAATAATATAGTAATGACAAATGACAGTCATGGTGGGAGCCGCCGGGGTTGAATTAAGAGTTCGTTTTTATGGTTAAAAAGTGTTTTTAAAATATATTATTTTATTTTAAATGAAATTTTTTATACTTTTAATTATTTTAATATATTGATGTTAAAAATAAAATATATATTATTTTAATATATTTTTAAATAAAAAATATTTTAAAAAATAAGGAATTAGCACCCAAGGATATGCAAATAACGTGTTTGGTAACATCCTCGCGAGCACATGTTCGTCTTCCCTACTCTCAAGGAAGAAGCAAAGAGAGAAGTTTCAGCGTTGCTATTCATTCCCTGCTCCCAAGGATCAGAAGGGCGGTTTCAATTTCTCTTAGTTGTCAAGACCATAGTTATCAAATCCCAGCGGCCATGGTTCTAGCAACTATGGTCAAAATTGTAGACAACCCCATACAGTGGAGAGTCCCTATTCAATTCTGCAGTGTAAAAACAAGAAAAAAAGAAAAAAAAAACTGATGACAAGATCTGGTTACAACCTGAAATTAAGAAAATAAAATGTCTCTCCTCTGGAGGCATCAACAGCCTCTGTACGAAGGTTAGGAGCTGTGAACTTATGCCGCAATGCATATTTAACGATACCCCCCTACAAATTATGCACGAAGGACAGAGCAATACCAAACCATTAGCATGCAAAACATTTATTCATCCAACCAAACATGCTAAAAGCCTTATACAGTATTCTGTAAGCGTCAAGATACAACATAAACTCCCACTTTTGAGAGAGTAAAAAAGGTTCAAAATCGGTGGGAAGAATACGAAGAACATATGGGGAAGAAAACCATATGGCTCGATAGCAAATATAGGCTCAGAGTGCTTCAGAGACATGGGAGAAATAGCATGCCGCTTTGACAGCACTTGAACTATTTAAAACAGGGAGAAGAAAAAACAAGAGCCCACAAAACATACTCATGTAACATCCTCTCCCCTCGTAGCTAATGACCGAAAAACAGGAAATACAACAATTGGAGTTGTAACAGGAAGGACAAGTATTCACACCATAACCTTCGCATTTTTTCATCTTTCAGCTGTTTCTTCTCACGAACACTATCTGCGGTCCAGTTGTTGATTTAGGGTTGTTTGCAAACTGAGGATCGAGCCTTACCTGCGATTTGGTATTAAAATAAGAAAAGAATATTAGATCAAAGATCATGTGCACAGAAAATGAGAATATCAAAGCAAGAGATACTATCATTCCCATCAAATATGTCTAGAGACCAAGTAACATTTCAAGTCTAGGGAACTCGGTTAAAAAAGACTCGTCAAACAAACCAAATGCATGGAGAGTTTTTCTTTTACGAAATTGAAGAATAATTGCAGTTTAGCACAAACCTCATAACGATGAAGCAATGAAGCAAACAAAGTGGCGACTCCATGGATTGCAAATTTCTGTCCCACACAGGCCCGCATACCAGAACCAAAGGGAAGAAACGCTGCATTATCATTTGGATCATTCAAAATGAATGAACACTGAATTGGATCCACAGCTTCATCTGCAGCATTTAGAACAGTTGGTGCCAAAGTATATTTAATAGATTTGATGTTATTTAAAAACAACATTCCATGCAATGTTTGCAAATACTGCCTTCAACAATATTTGACACAGGTGAAAGAAGAGAGTCTGAGGGCCATTCTACTCCATTACTTTCTACTAACAAGTGTCACAGCTGAATGGCTCTGCAAAGTGCAGTTGTCTCACTTTTTATGAGCAGTTAAAAAGGTTTAGATGGCAAAATATGAAGGATGCTACAGTAAATTTTCTAATCCAAGCATGTCTCATCTGTGAGCTAGACAGGAGCAGGTAAATCACCTAATCTGACCCGTACGCCTACAGGTACATGGCTCACCTATAGCTAGTTAACTACAATTAACAAAAAACTTCAGAAATCAATGAACAGTGATTATCAAAGATATTACAGGAGTACTTGAAATGAGGTACATGGAACTCCTTTATATTGGGAGCAATTGAATTTGGAAATAGATAGAAGTGACACCTGTAAATGATGTATCCTGCACCAAATCAGAATCCTTTCTGGCTTTTGACAAAAATCGATATGGATTAAATTTGCTAGCATCACTGCCCCAACTAGAATCATCCATCTGCAGCAACTGTGCAGGTACAACAAGTACCGCTCCAGCTGGTATGACTACACCGCTTTTAAAAATCAAATCTTGCAGTCAAAAGAAGGAAAGAGAAAAAATCAGTAACGATGTAAGATAAAAATCTTTCAAAAACCAGAATAGGAAAGAATGCCTGGGACTAGAAATCACTGCTGTATGGTAAATTAAGCTCTACAGATACAGATAGGTTAAGATGAAACTACAGCAACACAAGACCAATGAAATATTGGTAGAATTCAGCCACAACACTATCATCTCCAATGAAAGAATAAACACTATTAAGTCGCGTTGATAGCATTGCAAGTGGAGTGATAAGAGCAACAGCCACTGTTTACTTTCCTTTTAATCCCTAGCCTGATATAAATGGTATGTCAAATTACAGTCAATGCATGAACATCTTTAGATAGACTTACTATAGCTCGCTCACGTAATTTTAAAAAATGATTTTCTGAATTCATGAATATAGATAGAAATGAGTAAAGGACCCACCACCCCAGCTTTAAAACATTTGGGTTAAAGCCTGCCTAGTTGATGTTGAGATTTACAAGCAGGAAGAAGCAAAGGCCTTAACAATTAGGTTTGAAACAGGCAGCTCATCATGATACTGCAAGCAAGCTAGAAATCTAAGAAAAAAAAAACAAAAACATGCACTGGCAAACAAGAAGGCAATCTCTTACCATCTTTCAAAGAGCACCTCTGCAGCAACGGTCCTGCTGGCAGAAGACGGGCTGATTCATAAATAGTTGCCAATAACAAAAGCATCTTCTCAACATTTTGATCTTCTTTCACAGACCCCTGCTTTACCTTTATTATCTCAGAGTATATCTGTAAAATTTCAAAATTTGAATTACACGTATATTGTTGTATGTCTCAAAGGGAATCACAGTCTATCCTTTAGGGGTGAAGAAGATGGAACAGTCAAACTATGAAAGCTTAACAATTTTCCATCAACCTATTCAGTGATACCAAAGATGTGCAAGAAGCAGGAATCAAGCACATGTGCACTGCAGAAAGCATCCAACAGTAATGAGAAATCCTATTTAATTCAGACGAGCTCCCCTAGCCTTACATGAAATTCGAGAAAAAAAAATGGCTGGGAATTCAAAAACTAGTGACCAAGGGCAGAAATCAAAGTACACATAATTGGGTCCACTTTGCCCACCTTAATAAAAGAAGAAGGTCCATACCTTATCCTGTATCTCCACATCTGTAACAAGCCTCTCCAGGATACTACCAATCAAACTTGCTGTGGCTGTGCATCCATGAAACATCACGCCCATAATGTTTCCACATGGTTCTTCTCTTTCATTAAGATGGCCATCAAGCTCCAGTGAGAATAATTTATCTTGCATCTCAACACCATTAGAAGGTGGTGCACCAGATGCAGCCTTTATTCCAACCTTTTCTATTCCAATGTGAGAGTTTTGATCCATATGGGAAAATAGTCCATAATTTTTGCCACACTGTTGAACAATGTCAAGAGTTAAGCATTTCAACTTTGTGCACAATGACTGGTACCTCCAAAATCCCCGTTTCCAGAAAGGCATAACTCTATATGAAGCCCAAAAGGAAGCATCTTTAGCAATCATCATCAGAAGCTCCTCATAAAAAGTTGCCTTGGACCAAGCCAGGAATGTATCCCCAAAAAGCGTGGTCCCCAAAATGGTAAAAGCCATATGCTGTGAAACTGATTTACAATCAGCACTTCCTTTGCTCATGATAGCATCTACTCTTTCCATGATACAGTCCACAACATTTTTAGGGATTACATTTGCTCTTCCAAGCATTTTACCATTCAATTCCAATGCCAGTGATTCTCTCCTCTTTTGTGCCTGCAGATGGAAAGAAGTTGTGCATGGGAGCTATTGGAAACTATTATATGTAATTGGTCACAAAGTTTTTTTTTTCTTAAAAAAAAAAAAAACAGAGGAAAAAAGTAGTCCATGATTAGTATCTTCCAGAATCCATTGACGGCCATCTTGATTAACAATAAAGATGTTGAGTTGTTTCTCTTTTCTTTGTGCTCTTTTCAACCAGAAAGAAAGAGACAACCTAGGGGCTCTTGCCCCTCCTAAGTGAAAATGAGCCCCCTCACTGCAACTTTTTAATCCATATTCTCTCTAAGCCCCCACAAGACCCATCACACTTTTCCTAATTCCAAAAGCTACCAGTTTCTTAACATGTCATTTTCTGAACTATACAGTGCATGCATCATCGTGTTGCATACAATGCATACATGAGTTGTTCCCTGCAAGATTTGAGTTTTTGTTTCTTTTGTTGTTACCTATCAACATTTTGTATTGCAAGAGAAATCACTAGTAAAACTCAGCCTTTGCATACATTCTTCAAAGTACAGTAACCTTGCAAATCTTATGCCAATACTGAAACATAATTAAACTCAAGGGCAAGCAGCAAAGAAAAACTTATACCTGGTCGTACGAACAGAAGAAGAGACTTGATCGTCCAAAGGCCAAACGAAATGCCTTCCCAATGAAAGGCAATTTATCTTCAGCCTTCAAAAGCATCTCTTTGATTAGGGTTGGATCTTTTATAGATACCAAAAGCTGAGTTGGTCCCAGCCACAACTTGAAAACTGATCCATATTTATCATGCGCCACCGATAAAAGATCTTACAGCCAAAAATATAAGAAAAAAATCATTTTGTAAACAAATTATATCATTGAATCAAAGAATTGCAAGCTACCATAGCTTCGAAAAAAGCAAAAATCAATCTCAAATTCACTCATAGCAAGCACAAGGGAACAGAAACTAGACATGGCTAACTCGTTCTCTTACGAATTAAAAGAAAGCCCAAATTTCCCTTCATTTCCTCACCAACCAGACAGAAACCAAAAGGCAAGATCAAACTTCAGTCAACACCATTACCCAGCTACTCACTAAACTTCAAAATTTAAACCCACATAAACAAATAAGCAAAATTAAGATTTTCATTCATTTTCTCATAAACCAAACAGAAACCAAAACACCGAAAGCAACAAACCACACTCACCGATGAAATTCTCGCGAGAACCGAGGTTCCCGTGTCCGAAAAAGGAGTTGCAAGGCGGACCGGGGATCTGACTAGCTTTAGACCACAATCTAAAGAGCTTAAAAACCTTTTCAAGCGAGAAAACAGTAATCGTAATCAACGCAACCCATAGAATCGCATTGAGTTCCTTCTTCGCATACTCTTTGGTCGATTTCGAGGAAAAGAAATCATTAACTGAGTTCAAAACAGAATTCATTTTCTCATCGAGAGAGAGAGAGAGAGCACTCGAGATCAGAGAAATTCTTTGACTTTTCTTTATTTTTTTAATGGATTCTGCGAGTGACAGACTGCTTTACTTTCGAGTTGTAATTATTGTTGTTTTCTTGGCGTCACTGTCTGTATTATTTTTGGGATTCTATGTCTTTCTTTTCTTTTCTTTTCTTTTCTTTTTTTTTTGTCCGCGGTTACATAAAGGACACGTGTATGTTTTAGGGTCCATTAGCTGTGATGGAACTGTTCAATGGCGGGCGAGTCCCTATCTCGATGTTCAGGCTAAACTACATGACCAGTAGTTTTACTTAATATATATATATATATATATATATCACTTTGATATTATATTGATTGGACTTTACAACTTAACTTCTAAAATTAACTATTTATATCATAAACTATACTAGGTTTTTTAAAAATAAATTAAAATTATTTTTTATTTAATGGTATAATATAAAAACACATTTGTTAAATTTAAATATTAATTAAATATCAAAATATTTATTTAAGAGTATAATATTTTTATAGAAGTATCCTCTTTAAGTTACTACTAGGTTTAGAAATCGTCAAAAATCTCATATGTGTTTGTCTTTTTGCATGTCAACAAAAGGTAAAAAAATTAATAAATGCATCACAGAACAAATACCGTAAAAACATAACTATGTTATAACTATTGATTAAATATTAAATGTCTAATTTTATATATGTGCTGTTGGCTATTCCTTTTTTCTTCTTTTTTTTAAGTCCACGTGATTGGATATTTAATTTTTTTTTTTGTAATTCTATAAAATTTTAAAAAATAATTAGATAAAATGTCGTGAATTAAAACAGATAAAATGTTGTTTGTTAATAAATTTTTTGAAATGTTTTACCATTTAGATTGATTTTTATTATAGATAGGATGAGAATAAATTTACATCACCAAATAAAAATATTACTTTGATTTGGTTAATTTTTATTATAAAAAGATTGTATAAATATAGTCTTGAATTGAGTTTTATTATATAAATTATGTCATAAATTAATCTTTCAAGTCACCTAGAATTGATAGGAGATAATAACAAAATTGATTTAAATTAAAACTAAATTTAAAACAAGTTTTTATTTATAAATTTATTAAATCAAAGGAGAGCTAAATTTAATAAACTTAATATTTGATATCGGATTCGACATGCAAATAATAGACATGGAGTTCTAGGTTAAGTATAACAATATATGTTTTTAATAACACATTAGAAAGATAAAAAAATTGGTTATAAAATAAAATAAATATACATTATCAATAATATTTAAAAAATAGTAAAGATATCAAGTCCGATGGGAAACCAAAGGAACCTTTCATTCACCCTCGTACTTGACTTGTATGAAATTGGATCGAGTCTCCATTAAATTTATATTGTCACCGAGTATTAAGGCATTGTTTGTAATATATTTTTAAAAAATTTAATTTTTATTTTTGTTAAAAAATAAATTTTTTATATGTTTTAAATTATTTTTGATACGTTAATTTTAAAAAAATAAAAAAAATATTTTAATATAAAAAATATTTTGAAAAATAAATGTAATTATACTTTCAAAACAGTAGGAAGTAGGGTAAAATTAAAAAAAAATTAAGAAAACAAAATCGAATTTAGGGCGAAACTATACCCGAAAAGATCCGTACATCTGAATCAACAACACAAAAACAAGCAAATTCCCTGGGATCCTCTCTCCAAAATCCAGCAGCAAATCATAAAAGGCAAGAACAACATAGACACCCGTAACACTCTCTCCGTCTCTGTATCGGTTTCTAGTGTTTCGAGTTTTTTCAAAGAATCGCACCGTTCTTTTTCCTAAACGATAACTATGCCCCCACCTCCTCCTACCGTCTCTCCTCCTTCCACCACCTGCGCCTCCCTCCTCCACGAATTGCAGGTTCATGACTTATTTCATTTATTTTTGAGCTAGTGATTGAAAAAAAATGATTTCTATTTTATTTTATTGTAAAAAATAATGGAATCACTTATTTGAGAAGTTTGTTTTTGTGTTTTTCTTCTTAATTCATTTATTTTTCTGATTTTAATTGGTGGTTGCTGGTGTGGAACTCAAGTAATTGAATTTGAATTTTTAATTTTTTTTATCATAAAAAAACAATGGAATCGCTGATTTTAGAAGTTTGTTTTTGTGTTTTTCTCCGTAATTTATTTATTTTACTGATTTTCATTAGTGGCTGGTCGTGTGAAATTCAAGGAATTGAGTTTTAATTGAGTGAAACGGAAGAGATCAGACACTAATTTTGGTGAAAAAGAAGAGTTAAGAATATATTTTGATCCATCTTTTCTTGTGGATTTTGAGATTTATTGGTTTGTTTTTTGATTAACTGTGTTTATGCTGGTATGTAAATGATTAGGGATGAAATTGGGGAGAGTGATGGCGAAAGGGACAAGATACTCCTGCAGCTTGAGCAAGAATGCCTTAATCCAAAAAATGAAAAAATAAATGACACGTTGCTGTCACGTGTCATTTATTGAAATCATAATAAAAAAAACGATAGAGTGCGCATCATCCGCAATTTAAAATAAATAAATAAGCCAGACGCTTGGGCCCGGGCTTTCCCTGAAAAGTTGAACAGAGATAAAATATTCTTATGAATATTTATTTTTTATACATCACAGAGAGGATTATTTCAATATTTCTTGCTTCGGTCCTTGATCAACTCTTATTCAATTTACGAGTTCCTGTATTTTTTCATCCATTTTATTAAAAAGACATCATCTTTCTATTCTTTAATTAAAAAAATTTATGATACTAGAAATTGAGTTCCTCATGCCATTGTCTTCTTCTTTCGCGTTAAAAATTAACTTGATATGCCTTCTGCAACATAGCGTGGGTGTCCTTCATTCTATTTTTTCAAAATTCTTACTAAATCGTAAACTGAACGTGTTCGATTGTTACTGACTGTTCTATGCATTCGTCTTGTCCAATCTTTCTGCATGTCGGGTTAATTTGAGCACTCTTTTCTTGATATAGTGTTTTGATTGGGTTATTTATTCATTTCTGTTTCGAGAAGGGAAGAGGCACACTAAAGCAGCAAATATCTGCTGTGAACCCTGTTTTGGATGAATTGAGGTTGAAGAAGCAAGAAAGGATTAAAGTTTTCTACGAGACAGAGTCGCAAATAGCTCAAATTTGTGCAGAAATAGCATGCAATGATCGGTAAATCAATTCTGCTGATACGTTGAAGAGATTGGAGGAGCTAAAGTCACACCTTAAGGAACCGCGTGATAATCACTGAAAAGTTTACCTGAAGGTCCTGCTGTTCTTCCTTTTCTAATTCTAGTTGTTGTTTTGGTAGCTTGAAAGTAGAAAAGATGTTACTTGAAATACTAAAAATGTAGATAAAGCGCCTATAACCTATGTAGCTGGATGTATGATCACACCTCTTTTTGTCTGTTTTGTGATATGCATAAATATGTGCCATGTAAATCATCTAAACTCATGTAGTTTGGAGATTGATGCCAAAGCTTGAAAATGGACTGGATTGAGGTTCTAAGTTCAAGAAATTGCGTATATGAGTTTACAGAGGTTGCAACAATTCTGATGCTTGAGCATCAGTGCAATGCCTGTGGTCTACTAGCCATTGGATTTGAAATTAGTGGGTCTCCTTTTACTATTTATTTAATCCAATTACCCAAATAGCCATAGGCTTTGTGCTGATGTTCAAAGCATCGACATCCTAGACTCTCCTGAGTTTACAGTGACTGGTTAGTGTCTGTAATCCTGGACTTTTACTTTAGGAGGACAGGTAGAAACCTTGAAGGTTATGAGTCAGAACACATAGAAACCTCTGTTTTTTTTTTTTTTGTTTTTTGCATGGGGTTCTAAAAGTCTGGAAAGTCATGTTAGGAGAATATTCATTTTGCACGAAAAACAACGTACCCTTAGTGAATTCTTTGACAAATTTGTTTGCAGAACTTGTAAATTGGAGCTTCTTCATTAATTAATTATTTGGCTTGCTTTATATTTTTGTGAATGTCAACTTCTTTAATAGTCCTGAATCCTTGACAACCTAGACAGATTTAGTGCTTTCAAGTGTGTTGCTGCTGCATATGAATATGATGATACAGTTGGCCTTGTTGGAAGTTTGAACTAAACGTCCCCCCCCCCC
Organism: Populus tomentosa; assembly: GCA_018804465.1. Classification (NCBI taxonomy): domain Eukaryota; kingdom Viridiplantae; phylum Streptophyta; class Magnoliopsida; order Malpighiales; family Salicaceae; genus Populus; species Populus tomentosa. The sequence continues at coordinate 2,593,208 of CM031969.1, read as the reverse complement.
TCCCCCGCTTATGTATTGTTTCATGGTTTGTTTGTATTTTTTTTGCACCGGATTTGTCTTATTTTAGCTTCAAGGTCTGGGAAGAAAACTGATAGAGCAATGGGACCTCATGAACAGCCCAGTTGAGGAGAGAAAATTGGACCAAGTCACTATATTAATCTCATCCTCAGTGGATGATGTATCAAGAAAAGGGTGCCTTGCTGCTGATGTCATTGAGCAGCTTGCTTTTTTTTTTTTTCCTTGCTGCCTAAATTAAGGAATCTTATATTTCATTTAAGGTTAATCCCTTTCCTTTTGAAAAAAAAAATGAATTCTTAGTTATATCATTGTCAGACTGAAGTTGAAGTTGAGAGATTAAATGTTCTCAAATCCGGCAAGATGAAGGAGTTGGTGTTTAAGAAGCAAAACGAGCCGGAGGAAGTCTACAGAGGAGCTCATATGGATGTAGATAGTGATGCTGCAAGGCAGATTCTCATCAGCCTCATAGAATCTGGTTTCAACCAAAACTGCTCTTGTTTTCATTTGACTAACATGCATGATGACTAATGGTATTGCGTTTACATGTTTAGCCCTTTGAGTTTTGAGTTAGACCTTCAATTGCTCTGGTTATTTTGGTAGCATTTTATGAAACTTGAGTTTACCTTTTGCTGCAAACATGCCGACTTTTTTCCTCTAGCAAATAACATGCCCTTCGTCTTTCTCAACTCTAACTGTTTCTATCACCATTTGCATATGCATATTTTATGCAGTTCTTGTTCGTTGAATGCTTAATTTGTGCCTTACAAGAATATTATTTGGTATTTTTTTAGAGTTTTTGGTACTGATTTTTTCTTAAGGTCTAATATTTGTTTATTCAGTTTGTTGATTAGGTTTGAAGTGATTTATTGATTCTGTTTGAATTCGATTCTAAGACTACAAACATCTACAAAATGGCTGATGAATATGAAAAGGTAATTACTAAAAGAAATTAATTTTAATTGTCTGATTGGTGATAGACATCATTTCTTTTGTTGTCATTTTACATCCCAGCATAGTAGCAAAAATTAACAGATCAAATTGAGTCGTGTCAGGTTTCTTTTTATTTATGGGCTCAGAGGTTAGGCTTGTGGTAAGTTTTGGGAGGATTTTCAAGGCAGGTGTCCCTTGCAATGTCAATTCTCCGGAGTTTCACAAGACCATACTATTTGTCATGGTGGCATCTGGGTTTTGGAGTTTGGTATTGTACGAGTCCCTTCTACATAAATAGACTAGACATGTTTCTCGAAATTTAGTTGTTAGAAGCACTGAATTATATAATTAAATAGCTATGTATGTTCTGCTCCTATATCCTATTGTTCATGTTGGCATCATACATGGCTTTTCTGATGCCTCCTCTCTGATGGCAAGTTACTGACATTCTGACACGTCTCTGATAATTATTAATAAAAATGCTCAACTTCATCTTGAAATATATTTCTGTTCCTTTAGCATATGCGAGGTTTTCATTTATTGTTTTGCCCATAAGTGCTGCCGATTCTCTGTTAAGTTTCATGATACACACACACACTTTTAAGAGTTCAAATCATGCAAGTAACTTTGATTATCTTTATGGATGGCATTATAGGACTATGATTGCAATAACTTGCAGGTTGCAAAATGCTTCTTATTTGAATGGGAAAAATATAAAAAGCTAGTTTTTTCTTTTCTTTTCTCCTTATTATGAGGATGCAACGAGGCAACTTTCTTGAGTATTTTCAATAGTAATCTTTTGCCTTTCTCCCCGCTCTCCCAACCCCGTCTTTAATTTATTACACCAAGTCAATTTGGCTGTCTGGCATACTTCCAAAGGAACTGAGAACTATTGCTTGTTCCACTGGTTGGAAATCATTGAATATTACTCTCTTGTAGAGGAAAAAAATGTTTTGAAATGGTTGCTGCTGCTGATGTTTACAATTTTTCTTTCATTGCCAGGATGATAATCGGTATGGTGCAGGAAGAGGAGCACACAAAAATCTGAAACGTGCTGAGAAAGCACTGATTCTGGCCAGCAAAACACCATGTGAGTTTATTTAATATAATGGAAATTATGTGAAAAAATAAGATGTAGAAGCGTAGAAATTCACCGAAATGATTATAGTGCAGTTTCAACATGTGTTATAAAAACATAGTTTCAACTTCTCTAGTTTACTATGCTTGTAAATGAATTGGAGCTGTACTTTGGGAAGAAAAATATTTTCTGGTACTGGAAATGCCAACAGCTTCTAAATTGTTGTTATTCTGAAGCATGTTTCGGAAGCGAACTTTTCACCCCTTGTAGGAATTTGCTTTTTCTGTACCTTATCTTTCTTTGTATAGGCAGAGTACAGGTAAGTGTCTTCTACTTAGTAAAATTTGTCTGGCAAATGGCAATTGTTATAAATGCAAACCCTGTATGTGAGATTTGAGTGGGGGAAGGCAAACAGATCACTGATTGCTACCATGTTAATGCCATAACTTTGACTATTAAAATTGGGTTACTAATAGAAATTGACAAACATGAGCATACAAAACAGCTATTCGTTGCATGCAATACAATAAAATAAAATGTCAAAAACTTTTTTCGCTTTCCTATAAAAATGCTGAACCATAAGTTCCGGGTTTGTAGAATGCAGGGTTGAAAAAACCATGTTTGTCTTTGCTGCAAAATTCTTTATATTGTGATCAAATAGATTGTTATGTTTGGAGAATTGCGCTGGAACTTGTAAACTTGAATATTTTTGCTGTCTAGCTGTGGTTGAAGATTTGAGTTCTATAGTTAAAGCCTGGGAAATGGAGAGAAATATCCACTTCTTATGTGACAAGGTGATTCACGAGCTTCTCTTTGCAGTTTGGTGTAGTAATAAATTACTTGAACACAATTTTACAGTTTGGTGTAGTAATAAATTACTTGAACACAATTTTACTCCCTCTTAATTGGTTTTCAAAATCCAGGCTCCCCTCTTACATACCTTAAGAGGAATATACCGTGCTAAGGCAGGAGAGGGAAGAGGAGAAGCGTCGATCTCGGGTATGCTATATTTTCTACTCCTCCTTTGCTTTTCATTTGTGCCTGTATTTTCTAATCTTGCTCTAACCATGATGTTGGGCTCAAGCAGTAAATTCCTTGGGTTCGGATCATGGAGGGTTCAATCCAAATCTAGCAAAACAGTGAAAAGAACTTGGACCAGGATGTTCAAACTACTTCTATCTTGGCATCTGAGATGTTTGAGACTTTTAAACACCCAAACTTCCTCCATGGAAAATTCAGATGCTCCATCTTCAGTCATTCATCACAGTTCTTACAATGTGTGTGGCTAACGCAGAAAGCATCTATTGCTTGGTTCATACAACACATGAACTGCTTAATTAGTCATTTATCCTGTTAATTTAATCAACGGCCATTGGCTTACAAAGTAAGGAGTTAGCCAAAAGTTAACGTGTCTTCGTTTTTGTTGTGATTCATTTTTCAGGAGAAGAAACGTTTGCAAGAACAGTTTGCTGCTGAACAAGACACACTTTATGGTTCAAGGTCAGCCATAAAGAAGCCCTTAGGTCTGAGCACCGGTGCCAACACCATGGTCTGAGCACCGACAGCACAACATGGGGGCACTCCGTTTGGCCGCCATGCAATCTCAACTGGAAAGGAATGTAGAGAGAGCAGGGCTCCTGATGTAATGCAAAAAAACTAGATGTTGCCCTTCCAGATGATGATTCAGTCTCTCATGAGTGCTCGTCTGCACAAGCTTATGATCTGCTGTAAATGATTCCATTCAGCTAGGATGCTGGTTGCAATTAGCGATCCCTTTAGTTAATGGGAGGAAGAGTGTAAGACAGTCTACGGAATAACACAAGCGCGCGTGCATGGATCAGCCTGAATTAATAGTATAATTTTCTCGCTCAGTTTTGAAATTCAGTGACTTGGATTCATGCATTTTTGAAAGAGTTTAAACTCTTTCAAAAATGAAGTTGCAATTGAAGTAACAAATAATGTTTCTTTTTCAAACTCTGAAATGTACGAGGAGATTTCGGATTTTCTATTGGAAAGATTACTTTTATTCGTGTAGCTCAAAATTTGCTAGAGAAGTGTCGTTGCCTAGCTATATAAATTGAACCTTGGTTATTAAATCCTGTCCAGCCTAGCCAATTGATCTCGAAAACCTCTAATTCGAAACTTCATTCTGATCGGGGTCTTAATTTAAACTAAAAAATGCATTAATTTGGTTAAATTAACTTTGTAGATCTCATGAGTTTACTTGGCTAAATTCAATCTGTAGTTGAAAGATATGAACAATTATTAGATTGATGATAAAATTGAAGCCTTGATCGTCAGTAATGACTCGATTTATAATAAAAATAATAGATTTTTTTGTTCAATTCTTTACTTTAACATCATAAAAATAATTATTAGATTCTATTAAGTCTAATTTATAGTAATTATTTATTAAAAAATAGCTCTACTATGATTGAAAAGGCAGGAGCAATTTTCTTGCAATACTTGGTGGATATTCATAATTGATTTTAGTGAATTTTTTTTCAAGAATAACACAAAATTGTTTTGATAACAAGTAAATTGATCTAACAATCTAGCAGTCGGAGAGTTACAACTATGAAATACTTTCATATATCAAGAGAAGGGATGAGCTAGCCTTGAATTCAGTTCTTATTAGAATGGCCAAAGAACGAAGAAGCTGTGCAGGGTGCATGCTAAGCTCTTACTATCCAACAACGTGGTGAAAAACTCAAAATGACATGGACAGGAAAGAAAACCAGGAGAGAGTTAGGTATTTCAAATCAAATGGAAGCGAGAGATCAACAAGTCCTTGTCACAACGATCGAGTTCCCGAGTTTCGATTCTTTTGCGTGCTCATGTTGTTAAAGGAGAGAAGAAACAAAAGACTTGGAGAAAAAAGGAGTTAGTGTGCCTGGTCAGATCCATGAACGCAACCTGCAATTCGACACTCACACCCCCTTTTCAGTGTTAAAAAGCACATTATTGCTAATCCTACGCAATGAGCAAACCACTGGGAATTACCAACACTTAGTTAATATTGCAATGTGTATGGAACCAGCTTGCTTGGCCTTGTCTCTTTTGTCAAAGACGAATTATGAATAAAGGATTGTTACAGTGGAATCTTAACTAGGCTAAGAGTTCTTCCATGGAATTGACAGCACGAGCTAGCTAGCAGGTACAAGTTCCCTCATGTGCTGTACTGTGACATCATTTGCTAGATGGATTGTGGAAGAAGAACTTGCAGCCAGCATTATCAAAACTGGATTCTTTTTAGATTAGCTTTCTCCCTCCTCTCCATTATTATGCGTAGAATATGGCCAGTAAATTCGAGGGAGATCCACTTTGTGATCAGATCTTGTTATTTTATAAGAACAAAGAGATTCCTTAATTGATAGTTGTGAATAGGTGAAAGTGTTGTAGTGGAAAAATGAAGGAAGACACCAAGTTTTAATTAGATGCTAGCCAACCCAATAAACATTTCTTTACATTAAAAATCATCTTCAAGTGTTTTTACAAGCAAGCAAGAAAGGGCCATTTAAGCATCATTTTCTCTAACCATATAATAGCATATATAAATTCAAAACAAAACAAATCAAATAATGATACCATACTAGCTAGCATATATTTCGAGGAATTTAATAAAATTTTTCTCAAACTTTCTAATTCAAATGTGAATGATCCACCATGGATTAAAGAAGTATATATTTATTTCAGGTTTATGCAAATTACTATTCACAAAATATTCATAAAACCTTCAAAAAATTATTTTTCTTCTTAATTATTTAATTGGAATACGCCATTGAAATTGTATTTTAGCTACTCAATCAGCATCGAAGCACTCTTCTTTATATGATTATAACTCTTTCTCATAAGTATAATTTTTTTAGATCATTTTGATGTGTTTATATTAAAAATAAATTTAAAAAATAAATAAAATATTATTTTAATGTATTTTTGAGTGAGACGCACTTTAAAACAGTATCTCTATATATTATACTCCCAAATAATCACTGAGTATTTAACAAAAAAAAAAAAAAAAAACTAAACAAAGTTGATTATCTCCCTAAAAGGGGTGGCCCTGCAAATAGTTAAGAAACAGAAAAAAGTACACGAAGAATTATGTGGAGAATCGTTGTCATCACATGATGATGGACACTCGACTCAAGTGATTTCCGGGGTAGATTACATTATTTCAAGTGGGTTTATCGACCATATATTTGATGAAAACGACTTCCACTACGCAATATGCCATGGTGTTTCCTACTTGGCCATCACGAAAGAAAGTTTGGGATTCTCTCTGTTGTTCTTGATAATGGGAAAGGACTATGGCCGGGGAGGAACGAGATCTCTCATCAGAGACTTGGGTTTCTCTCGAATCAAGCTCCGAAATCCTCCATTGGAGAATGAAATGTATACAGTGACCCATTTCTACCTTCAGCTAGCTAGCAAGCTTCATGCATAGCAGGAATGAAATCACAAGTTGACTTGTTAGTAGTATGCGGCAAAGAATCTGTGATACAACGTACAGCCATTTTATGACATTACATTTATAGAATATGGAATAATATTGAATGAATACTTTGATATTTCTTTTTTCTTGTTTTAATTAGTAAGAATCTGTCTCATTCCTTCATCAGTACGTGTGATACATGTGTTTTAGGTAGGGCTAAAACCTATCTTCATGTCCACATAAGAGCTCGGTTTTTTCCATTGTATCTTCCTCGACAAGGAGTTTTTTTTTAAGATGAAAACTTCTTGCTTAGGAAAAGTTCGTTGCAAGAGAACATTCTATTAACAAAATATAATTTATAATTAAGGTCTAATTAAGCTTCTAGGTTAAGGTTTTAATGGAAGAATTTTTTCCTAAAAAATATTATCCGTTGATGCCTAGCTTCATGTCAAGCTCACATGGTGAGAAAACTGAATTGAAAGCTAGGGCTCCTGAGATTCAAAGAAGGTTTTGATGGACTTTGATTCTTTAGTTTTTTTAGCAAACGTCAAATCAGTTCTCGAATTATTTAATGATTCTCAATTTTAGTTTATTATAACTTTTAGATTTTTTTATTGATTCTTTAATTAATATTTTTTTAATTATATCTTTTCATCTAATTTGTTTACAATTTTTTGGCCAAAAAATTGTAAAAAAAATTTAAAGATCAAACCCATCAAAAGGGAAGGATTTCCAAAGTTAAATTGTTGGTCCACTAAATTACTCTTTGCACTTGTAAGGAAATCACAAGGTAAAATTGTCTTATAGAGAGTTTGAGCTAAAAAACAAATACTCTCTTAAGAAGCCTAATTTTACATTAGTGATTATCAATTTAATTTATAACGTATCGTAGGTAATATTACCTCTCTATCTTACTAACTACAAAATTTAATCCTCTTAATATCTGATTTGATTATGATTCTACAGTTCTATCCAGGTAAAAAAACAAAAAATTGTGTGTGCCTTACAATTAATTCCTCCTGCAGCATGCACACTCAAGAAAGTTCATATATAAATAAATGACCTTGATTTTTGAAGACTTTCTCTAGAAAAATTGTTTTTGTTCTTAGTATTGCTGTAATTTTTGTTTTTGAGTGCATATAAAAAATGTGTATTATTTAAAAAAAATATCAAAATAATATATTTTTAGTATTTTATGATGAAATTGATGTGTTAATGTAAATAATATAAAAATAATAATAATTATTTTGATGTATTTTCAAACGAAAAATACTCTACACCACAATACCAAACATATATTCAATTATATATATATATATATATATATATATATATATATATATAAAAAGCATTGTTGCAGCAACACAAATAATTTTGTGTTACAGGCTATTTTTTAAGATGTGTTTTAAATTATTCTTCGCTTGAAAAATAATTAAATTTATGTTTTTTAAGATATTTATGGATGATCTTGATATATTAATATGTTAATATTAAAAATAAAATTTTAAATAAATATTATTTTAATATATTTTTAATTAAAAAAATACTTTATGATGCAATATCAAAAACAGATCGAGACTTGTGATGCCCAGTGGGGGAGGCAAACACCAATAAATAGCGATACATAGGCCCCAGGCAACCTCCACTAGCTAGCCAATGTTTATCTAACATAACATTTTGATCAAGAACCCTCGTTTCGATCCATTTCCATAGAAAGGAATCTGTGGTAGTGATTTTCTTGTCAGCAACCACAATATCCTTGTACTCTAATGCTAGGAAATTGGAGAAATATATTTAAGATATATGGAGAAGAAACTAAAGCAATATTGATAGATCAAAGATCTTTAATTATACTTTTCAATATTGGTGTCCAAATTGTATCTCACCATGGCATCATCGATCAAGACATGCGATCCTATGCTTTCTTTCATGTGGAATCAGATGCAAAAACATGGCTGCAATTAAGATTCTGAGGGCATATATATAGCCAGCCAAGAACTGATCAACTAGCTAGCCCTCCATGAATACGTATAATAATAAGTCAACCACTGGTATTCGTTCTTTAAGCAGAGGAATCTACATCAGATGTCTGCAACTCTGCCTCGTTTATGATCATCAGTGAGACACGGTGACAAGATCTTTGCAGCAGAGATTTAGTTTGTGATTCATGGAAAAGAGTTATCTTACTCATATAATATTCATATGATCATTATAAATACTAGCATTAATTATCGTACAATATCATATAAAAACAAAGTAAAAAGGAAGACCAAACACAACAAAACCCCATGTTTATATCACTTTAAAAAAGATCATAACAAAAATGGGGGATTCAAAAAGGACAAAAAAAAAACGCCAACCCCCGGCCATTTATCAAATCATATATGTAGCATCAGGCTCTTGGCTCCTGGTTCTCCTTGATCGGAAGGCCTGGTAGGGCCATGGGCATGCTCATGGCCGTTGCAGAGAAATTGCTGATGGCGGGTTCTGCTTTTTGCAACTTAGCTTCATTTGCTTCGATATCTTCTATCACTAGCATTGAATTGCCATTTCCTTGAACACCCTTTACTGGTTCTGGTATCTCCTCAGGGTCGATCTCCATTTTCTCCTTGTGCTTCCCCCACAGGACTGAGTACAGGCCTATGACTATCAAGACTGAACCAACAATACTGCACCATACCAAAGTACAGCTCCAGGTAATTAGTTGTAAGTAAATTAATTAAGGGAAACCATTTAAATAATCTAAGAATTCAATGATGATATACAATCATGTGGTGCTATAATTTATACTAAATTGTTATTGATAAAATAAAGAAATGTGTACTTCATGAGAGATTCCATCGCGAGACTTATGAGTAAAAAGTGATCACAACAATATGCTAATTCCCTAGATAAATTAAGGTGCTATCCCAGTTTGGATACTACCAAGGAATAAAGGGTATGTAGATGCATGCATGCATGCATGATAATAATAATAATAATAATAATAAAAAAAAAATATTAAGTGAAAGGAGGAAAATATATTACCCTCCAAGGAATATCTTTTCTGCCAAGATGAAGGAGCCCATGATGGCTACGATGATCATCATCAACGGGCTAAAGGCAGTAGCAAAAACTGGACCTTTCTTCTTTATCACTATTCCTTGGACATAGTATGAGATGCTCGATGTCACAATCCCCTAAACATTGGAAAAGAAGTAGGAAAAACAGCGCAAAACCTCGTCAGTATTTCCTAAACAAATCTCAAAGACAAAAAGCGCGTGCGTGCGTGTGTGTCTAGAGAGAGAGTATTACAGCATAGGCAGCAGCAAGTAGGTTCATGTCCCAGCCAATTGCCCAAACAGAGGGCTTGTGCTCCATCACAAATGTCACGGCAATAGCTTGCAGGGTTCCAATGAAGCACACAAGTGATGTGAGAGAAAGCTGGTGGTTCTTGTATGTCTTCAATGCTTTGGTCTATCATGTGATCATATAGATAAATTACTTTAATGAATCTGTAAAGAAGAAGAAGAAGAAAATCACAGGACCCTTGCGGATCTTCTTTTCAGTTCTTGCATCATCACTTACTTGCAAAACAAACAAGGAGGACCAGGCAAGAGTAGCAATGATAATAAAAATGGAGCCCTTCAACCAGTGTTTGTCAGTTGTTCCTGTGGTATCAGTCACAAAGGATTTACGTGGATGGATATGCTTAGACCACAGCATCTCTACAAGAGGACCCTTGTATAAGGTCATCAACATTGCCCCAGCAACTGTCACTGCAGTTCCCACCATCTTTGCTTGGCACCTCACCTTCTTTATGTCCAGTTTCTCCATCCTATGTACACAACAACAAATCCAGAATCTCCTTACTTAGAGAGAATCCTAACATCAATTTAACAGTACTTCCGGACAAGAATCCTAATAAAGTCATAGCAGGTGGTTTGATATGCTCACCGGAATATGACAGCCATGACAAATGTCATAGCAGGAAGCATGTTGCTCATTGCACAGGAGAAAGTTGGGGACGTGAACTTCAACCCAGCATAGTAAAAGTTCTGGTCTATCACAGGTCTATCAAGTGAAAACAAAACTTGATTTCAGCACCAAGGCACATAAAGCATATAGCATTTGTAAACCATGCCATGATTAATATTGAACAAGAAATGTTTAATTAGCAAGGACTCACCCAAGAAGGGCAAGGACAAATATCTGTATGAAAACAGGGAAGGTGATCCTCGGTTGCATTTTCCTGAAATGCAACAGGTATTTCGTAAGGATAAAAGAAGAAACTCGAAAGTTATGCTCAAATACTAAACAAAAACCATGTATGAGTGCTCTTGATTTAAACCTCTCAAAAATCAGAGCAAATGGAGCTATGACTGCGGTGGCAATGGCATGGCGATAAACCACGAGGACATAGTGGCTCATACCATGGTTAAGTGACACTTTTGTAATAATATTCATGCCGGCATAACCAAACTGTAAAGAGATCATGGCAAAGTAGGGTTTTGAACTCTCAAGGAACTTGCTGCAACACCCTAGGTTCTTCATTTTCCTTGGACACAGATGGGATTCTTTTAGCTATAGCAGAAAGGAAGGAAGAGATCGAGGAAGGACAACTCGAGAAGGTTGTGTTTCTCCCTAGGAAAACACTAGCTAGCAAGTAACGTATTTATAATAGAGTGGAGGGAACTTTCTCTTTTGCAAGAGCATGGATGTGGAAATAGTGCATTTAATTTGAAAAATAATAAAATAAAAATAATTCTAAAATAAATTTAGTTTAATATCCGGATTAACTCGCAAAGATGTTTTAAACATCTAAAACTATTAGTGAAAGAAAAAAAAATAGATTTTTTCATTAAAGAAAATCATAATCATCCATTAACTTTTGTTAAAATACTTGATGTTTTGGCTCCGAGAGGGAAAGGGCTAAGGTGGGGTACGCGTGGCAGCAGTGAGTAGTGAGTATCTGAGTCACCTTCCTGAATGGTTGGTGATGTAAAGGCCACAGTGCCTTATAATTGGAGGGCAATTTTTCTTTTTTGATAGATTGTATATATATATATATATAAAGGGAAAGTGGGGGTGGGCTACCTCGAAACCCATGTAAATTTTCCCAAGGCTATGTCATAGGCATTGAACATCAAATCAAGACCGTTGGATCAATGGACCTCCCAAAGAACATCATGCAACATTCATTGTTCATGGCAAATCAAGAAGTAGTTAATAAATATAAGATTCATGGTTATCAACATGGGAATCTAGTTATTCATGCATCTTATGTGTGACGACGAGTCTTGAATTAAAATATTCTTTGCCTACCTTGATATGCTTTTTTTTTTTAATTTTTAAATCATAATTATAAAACACATTTTTATTTATATTTTGATTGAAAATTCCAGTTATGAATTTAACATATCAAAATATAAGTCGGCTAATGGTTACAAACCTATTATTATTTTTTAATTAAAAAATTTCAAATAACATTATTTTAAATAAAAATTAATAAATAAATAAATTATTTGCCAAGCCAACCTCCAACGATTAAAAAACAAATCCAACTTATACTAAATTTATGATTAATTTACCTAATTAGATCATGAAATTGTGCCGGACTTGATAACTATAATTTAAATGCATTGAAGTGGCTTCAATGAATCGAATGTAAGTCAGTAAAATACCACTGCCTAGCTAGAACAGAAATTGATTCTCAAAGCGGTCAGAATTCCATTGAATTTTTTATATAGAGATAACCCTAATACATCCCCTCTGTTTCTTCTACCATACAGCAGCTAGTTCACATGAAAGCAATATTTACATCTAAACATTAAATCTTACAGTATTGAAGGAATATTTCAGCAATTAAGATTTGAATTTTTCATTAAAAGATTTCATGTTCGTTAACACAATATTATGAAATTACCTGATTATACTTCCATACTTCGTACCAAGCCTCATCATATCATCGGTTGAAGATCTGGGTTATGATTTTAGCAGTTCTATATATAGGTAAGTGGAACAGTGTTATTCTAAATAAAAATTAAAAAAAAAATAACTAGATACTGTCTAGGTTTTGACTAGATTAATCACAATCTCAATCCAAAAAATTCCAATCCCGTCAAGATCCAGTAGATCTTGATGAACATATCAGTGGTCAGATTTGATCAAGACTAATCAATACAATATTTTGGCTGATAAAATAAAGTAGGAGAACATCTGCGTGCAACACTGTGAGCCTGATGTCACCGGGGATCCCTCCTGCTAGTTACTTTTTTGAAGACACCATATATTCCCATGAATCTCACATGATATCAGTAGATGGAAGAGAAATGGAGAGCCAATTTGCAATTTTTTCTTCTTCAATATCCTCTCGTAGACTGTGTAACGAATGCATATATATATTCTGACGGCTACAACTTGTTTTGTACTGTTGATTTCGTATCAGCAATGTTTGTCCTAATTCGATTCACCAAAGAAAAATGTTTTCTTTCCCCTCTCCCCCTAAATTTCTGAATAGAATAATGCTTTGCCAGGTTAACACCCTTTTCATAATTCCTTGGGGGCACTTCTTAATCTAGCTCTGTATATATATATAATGGAGATTTTGCATGTAGAAGGAAGCTGCCTAGATTGGATTTTTTGTATTTAAATGGTCGACATAAAGGTAATCCAGCGTTTTTGGACTTCGTGTATATATAGTTTCCTTTTTTGTTGAAAACAATACATATGATTGTTCTAGCTTTAGCATATGCTTAGATTTGTTTGTCTGAGCTACACGGTAAATTTTTTTCTAATCTAAAAAATATATTAAAATGGTGTTAAATTAAATAAATTTAGGTTAACTTGACTACTGTGATCCGAGATAATTTCCAAGATAGGAAAGGAAAAAAAATAAAAAGTTTATGGCCCAATAGTTAATCTTAAAAGATAAAATAAAAACATAAAAATAAAATAAGGTCAAAGTTAAGAAAAAAAATGAGGATCACTTAGTAATTTTATAAGGCTATCACATCTTTTGAGATGACGGGTAGAGAAATAAAATGGGAGGAGAAAAATCTTAGTTGGAGCTTCTCTATGTCATGGGATGCTGACATGCGCTAGCCTACCATGTAAAGGGTGATGCGCTACTTTGGACACCGTCCTGAAAAGCTACCAACGACCACTGGAAAGTGCTGCAAGTGTCAATTTTTTTTTTTTTAATTATAGAAAGACCAAAACATTCTTAACCCTATGGGATAATTGCAAAAAAACCAAGGCTAAAAAATCAAAAACACCCTTTGACCTTAGGAAAAACAAAGTTGACCCCAAATGTTATGCGGTATAAAAAATATGAAAATTCAAAAATACCTCTTAAATATTAGCTGTGTTGTTATTAATTTCTTTCAAGGACATCGCATAATTATACTTTGTAATATGTGAAAATACAATTGTATTCCTTAATATGTGTTCCTTTATTTGGTTTTTAAAGGGCAAAAGAATCATTTTATTATGGATTACACTATTCACAATTCATAGTAAAACATTGATGATTTTTAACTTTATGTATAATAATTCATCTGGCATTTATAGTTGTTTGTTAAATAAATGTTTTTTCTTTGTATAATGCCTTTATTTTCTAATATATATATATAAACAACAACTTATCAACCAAAAAATCCCAAAAAAATACAAAATCAAACGAGTGAAATATTCATCTTTCTCCCGAACCTTATCATTTATCAAGCTACTTTTCTAGGAAAAATGAAAGTTAAAAGATACTTCAATGAGACTTCTTTATCGATTGAACCATGTTAACTTCAAGATTGGCCTTTTATCAGTAAAATCTGTTCAATTGATGATTTTCTCTCTTTTTCACCATAATTTAGTGATTCTCTTAATTTCTCTTCTTTTACACCAAGTGATTGAAAAATAAATAAAATAAATTTTTTAATCAAAACTAAAATTTCAAAAACTACAAAGACTGCAAATGAAGAAAAAAGAAATTATGTGGACTACAAATTACTTTTTCACATGAATTTAAGATTAACGAGATGGTTTCTTCATGTTTTATATTTTGGCTCTTTTTTATTAGAAGTTTTCTTTTCTTAACAAATTCTTAGAAATTGATTATTAATCGGGTAAAAAAAATAAGAATAAAATTGGAAAAAAGAATTGTGTTACCGTGGACTGCTAACATCATTGCATTTTTATCATATTTTGTAATTGCAATTATAATTTAATTTACGGGATATCTTAGTATCTGTATTAATATAAATGTTAGTAGGATCTTTTGAGATATTAGTTTAAGCATGCTTGTAGGCCACTGTATCCACTCAATCAATGTATCTACTTTTAAGTCAATATATATTCACGACTAGGAATTTATTATGGGTCGAATATAAAATTAAAAAGGATCCACACGTACACACACACAATTATCAGAAGACAAGTTTTTTTTAAGGCTTTTTCTTCGAGAGTGAAGAGAAGAGAAGCAATCCACACACACACACGATTATATATCAGTACTGGATCTTTATTTTCTATTATACATCCTGGAAGAAGAAATATATCCATGATCTGAACCACTTGATAATTAAAAAAAAAAAAAAAAACTTTTCTGTGTCAACAAAAAGCCCTAAAAATGGTATCCATAAATGCTGACGAAAACGCCTTCGGTGCAAAAAGGAGAAACTCCCCGCATCTCAACTTGGTCTCCCAAACAATCTAGAGTGGAGCACCAAAATCACAATGGGCGTCTAATCATCTAAAACGATTCCTCACCTTAGCCAAAGCTAGCATGCAGGACAGTCCGATCCCACAACAAATGGAATGGGAATTCAATTATGAGATCTTCAAGGGCCGTCGTGTGCTCTTACATTTGATTCATCTAATCATACCAATATATATATATATATATATATATATATATATATATATATATAGAGAGAGAGAGAGAGAGAGAGAGAGAGAGAGAGAGAGAGAGAGAACATGTATACAGCTCCACTCCATTTGTGAGCTGACTCGAAATTCGGCTGATTTGCCTCTTATCTCGGCTAAATGTTAGAAAAAAGTGAGCATAAAAATATTCCAATCAACCCCTAAAAATTAACTATATCATTTTAATTTTTATAAAAATATATTTTTTATTAATTTAAGTTAACTTATCTAACATGTGACAAGTAAACTCCCTGGTTCAATAACTATATAAGCTTTATACACATTTTTCATGCATTGGTATAATTCTTGCTTAAAATTTTCAAAATAAAAATTCTCTTGTCGATCGACAAAGGTATGTTCCTTGGGAATTTAAGAGTGAAAAGCTCAATTCCACAATATAAATGGAGAAAAGCAAAACATGGTGCACGTGTCTGGTCGTTTTTATACCAAGTTGGGATCTTGAATTAAAAGGAAAAATTAGGGTTGGAACTTTGTTTTGGACAATTGTAGTAATTAAGATGGAATAAATAGCTCTTGGCTGCACGACCTTGCCAAGGGGCGAGGAGCTAGCCTGCAGAAAATGTTCCATGACAGGACTTGAGTGCGAGTGCAAGTGCAAATGCAGGGAGTAGTGGGAGCTATGGCATGTCCCACTAGGCATATGTGTTGGGACTTCTGAGACCGTCGTGAAAGAGAGAAGGTATTAATTCTTGTTCTTTCTTTTCCTTTATTTAATTCCGTTTCTAATTAACTTCAATATTTTTTCCCATTTTCTCATCCTCCATCTCTCTCCCTCAGAGATATTTCAGATTGTTAAGTCTATTTTGTTTAACCATAAAAATCTAATTATGATGATTACTTTTATAACCATCGTAACTTTCAAAAACTTAAACTGTCATATGGTAATTCAAGAATAATTTTATGATATTTTATAATAATTTTATATTATTCTTTAATATATATTTTCAAGTAAAAACTATTTGGATTTTAAACTTGTATAAATCCACATTATTTTATACTTATTTTTTATTTAAAAAAATAAAAGTGATAAAATTTGAAATAGTAATTACTTAGTTAATAAGATTTTAATACATTGTCAAAGAACATCCATCTCAACTAAAAAACTTAAACTGTTAAGCGAGGTTCAAGAATAATTTTATATTATTTTCTAACATACCCTTTGAGTAAAAATATTTTTGATCTTGAAACTTATACATGTTCATATTATATTGTGCTTCATTTTTATTAATTAGAAAAAAAAAAGTAAAATTTGAATTTGTGATCACTTTGTCAGCAAAACTCTAATATCTTATCAATGAATCATCTTAATTTTAAATTTTAAATTATTATATGAGATACTAGTATTAATTTTATATCACTCTAAATCAACTACTAGTGTAAATCAACTACTAGTGTTAACATGAACTTGCATTACTAAACTTCGATGGCAATCATTAACTTTAGATCAAATATCACATAAAATTAATAATCAATAACTTTAAATGTCCTTATTTTTCCTAACCTTTTGGTCAAAGCTACCTTTCACCCTATAAAGAAATCAAAAGGCTTGGACCCAGTACGAGTCCTTGATAAGGCTGCAATTTATGTAAGAACAACCTGCTTTCGAAGCTGCACTCAAGAAATTTATGGAAGTCTATTTTGTTCTCACGTGAAGATGAATATGCTTTTAATTTGTCATAGCTACATAGTTTGATTGGTTTTGAACGTTCAAAACCTTTTCTTTTGCAATGAAAGGTACAGCAGCAATGTGCATTGATTGGTATTATGAGAGGAAGAGGGGTTCTGGAGTGTCGCTCAAATAGTCTCCCATGTCCACCCAGCTGAGTGCTGACGATTAATTAAAGAATGAAAGAGACAAGAGAAGAGTTTCTAAATTTATTTGAAATACCCAGTGGGTTTTAATAAACAATCGATCGATCATCATCAACAACCAAATCATGGCCATATATTCCACAATAATTGCCGGAGACACTCGTTCCCTGTGGCAACTTCATGGTGTCTGGTCCGTGAAAGGAATTTCATTGCAAAGTTGACATATCGACCATTTTTTATCATAATTTATTATATATCATCATAAAATTTTGTGCAAGAAGGCTTGGCATGATCAATCTACTTGCATTAGATAAGTTAATTTCAATCACTAATTTGGTAATATATATATATATATCGTCTTAATTGGTTTTTTTTTTCAAAAGTCTAAATTCATTAATGGAAAGTAGCCAAGCAGGATAGCCCATTATTTCATGCACCTTAAAAAGCATGAAGCATAGCACAAAAACACCATACCCCAAAACAAAAGGAGACAAAGCAACTCTCAATACAATCATAAGCCATAGCCATGCGTTCTGCTTATTCACTTTCAATTCCCTTGCTCTGGCATCCATGAATTTGCAGACACTCGACACAGAATGTAAGAGTTGGTGGGAGAAAAAGAGCGAAAACGTATTCAAGATGGCTTTGCAATGAAAAGAAATAATGGAGGGGAAAGTGATCGCGTTTTTGGTACAACAAAGTGGGCCTAGTTACACTATATAAAACTAATTTAATGTACTCAATCTCAGTTGAAGAACCCTGAATTGTTTTTTCTTCGACTAAAGTTAGTGAAAGAGATGAACACTAGACTGGTCAATCAACATAAACGAGTGATTAATTGATCAATCAGGTTAATCATGGACCGAAGATATTGCCACAATATATGGCAACACTTACCTAGAAACAAAAGGAATCTAGTCATAGCGCTCTCAATATATCGACTTATTTCAAAAAAATAGGAATCTAGTCATGTCCTCTTCCTCGTTTTTTTGTCCATTTTTTTTCCCCAAAATCTTCCAACACGTCCTACATGTTAATTGACTACTCATCAATTGCTTTGCAATGAAAAGTATCCCTTCCCACTACATATATTTTATATATATATTGATAACTCTTTACACTAGTTTTTTGTTCTTTGTGATTAGTCTTGCCCCTTCTGTTAATTTTGTGAGAAAATATTCATTAGACTACAATTAATATGAGTTGATCAATCATGGCATCAAAATCTTTGTTTTTCTGGAGTCAAGCTTGCATTGCATGATCATGGGCAACAATGAGTGTTATTTATAAATAATTATATAGCTTAATTTGTTCTATGCGTGGAGGTCCTTCCACTAGCCAAGATTAATATTTATTTAAGTAAACTCTCCTTTTCACTAGTGTTTGCTAGAACAAGCTTTCCAACCCAACCAAACCTCATTTATTATAATTAACTCATCTAATCCATAAATTTGTTGTCTTGCATAGATCCAAGATTAATTAAAGTTTCTTTTAATCCCACCTAAAGCTCTCTCATAATTTAGAGAAAAAGGAAGATGGGGAAATGCCCTAGATGGGTGACATTAGCCCTTTAAGCAAAGCAAGCACAGGTTTGTATTGGCTTTTGCAACTCTAATAGTACCGAAAGAGCCTATTTCCTTGACCAAAAAGCCTTCAATTATGGAGCATGTACAGAGTCACTCGCACTCAAAAAGTTCAGTCAAAGATTCATTTCTTTGCTTCAACACACGCATGAATCCCTAGCTATGTGAGATCAACAGCACACTCTTTGCTATGCTTTACATCTTTTCTTTTGGAGTTCTTGTCTCTAGATTTCAATAAACCATGATACGAATAGAAAACGCATGAATGATGGGAAAAGAAAATACACCCACTTTTTAATTTATTGTATAGTATATTGGAAAGTTTTTGATCTCGTAAGGAAATTGTTTAGGTAAGTTATACACTTGTAGAGGGAACCAATGATCTATAATATTTTTTTAGCTAGGAAATTGAACCTTTAAAAACATAAAAGAAACAAACGGGCAAAAGGCAATGGCGTTTTAATTCAGTTGGCCTCGATATTAAACAAATGGAAATTAAACCTTAAAGGGAATTCCTTGATTTCATGCATGGCACCCGTACGTTCAATAAATTCATTTCATCAAATTATTTTTAATATATTCTATTTGATTAGATTTCTAAGATTTAGAGATCGAAAATAACTTATTTCATTAATTTTGATAATATTTTTTGAAAGAAAAGGTAAACGTCTAAATCTAAAAAAGAATTGAGATCGTCACAAACCTCAAAAGACAAATTGAGTTTGATTAGTTAACTTTTATATATATATATATATATATATATATATATATATATATATATATAATCCAAGACTTATTAAATTTAATAATAATAAAAAAAAACCCCTAAAATCTTGCCTTATACCTAGAAGCAAAACGTGTCTAATCTCATAATATATATTCATGCCAATAATGCATGCAGGATGAATATTCTCCACTACGTAGTCTCCAATTAGAGAAAGTTTCCTATCAATTCCCAAGGTTCCGTATACCCAAAGAATCTTATTCTTAGTGATGTATAGTTGATGAAATTAAAGGGAGATTATTTTTATTCGGTTTTATTTTTATATATATAAAAAAATAATTAAACTGAAATTTTTTTAAAAAAACCAAAACTGATTCAAACCGACCAATTTCGTTTTGGTTTTTTAGAACAAAAACTGGTTTAAACTGATTTGGCTCGTTTTGACTTAGTTTTTTCAGTTTGGCTTTGTTTTTTTGGTTCGGGTTCGGTTCGGTTTTTTCAGTTTCAAGCTTATAAAACCAAAACAGAACCGGTTGATTTTTTTAAAATTTTAATCGGTTTTTTTTCATGGTTCAGTTTTTTCAATTATATTTTTTTTGTTTTCTCGATTTAATTGATTTTTTAGTTTTTTGCTCACCCCAAGTAAAATATATGTTTCTATGCATCATGGATAATAATTTCCCACTAATTTAATCCTTCTTCCATACAAAACCCTAAAGCCAATAGGTGATTGAATATATGCCTAATCCATGAGTGAAAACCACAACCATGAGTCCAAACTCGTAAAAATTTAATTATTACTGAAAGATGTCACACTCATTCTTTTAGGAGCATGATTTATCCAAGTAACCAATCGTCTTTAAGAGACAATTTAATTAATGTTCAACCCAATTTAACCATCATTATCTTGCCCATATATATCAAGCCAATAGAAGGCAGAGAATTAGTGGCTTAATTGCTTGAGTAATATATCTTATAATGCTAGAGAAGAATGCACATAATTATCACCTCCTTCATTAACTTTTGGTTAGTGGCTTGAATGTTACCCCCATTAGTAGAAAGCTTCTTTAAAGGCAGAATTGGACCATTTTTACTATTGCATGAACAAGTAAATAGTAATAACTATGTAATGACCTGGATTCAAACTTTATCTCCATAGGAAATGAACTTTTAATAACTTTTAATGGTATTAAATTGTGGTGTAATAAGAAATTTTAGGTAATTTTTTTGTTTTTGTTGTAGTAGATTAATTTTTTATTTTATTTTTTCTAAGTTTATTTTTTTTTAATGTCACTGTATTTTGCTTTGGTTATTAATTTTATGGTCTTTTAATATATTCTCAATGATTGTATATAAAAAAGTAATAACTATATAATGAAAGAAGTCAATTTAATTTATTTTATCTCGATGTAAATTTGTTTTAAAACACTTCTAAAAATATATTTATTTTATGTTTTTATTATTTTCTCTTAAATTTATAATGATAAATAGTTTACCTACTATTTTATAATCTATGATCTTTGTTTTGAATTAATCAGCATGGCCAAGATTAACTCGGATGTAACTATGTGAGACAACCTTTACAAGAAGAAAACTTGGACAAAGACATGATCTGAAATTTTATTTATTGAAAAGTGTTTGTTGAATAATTGATTGATTTCCATATTTGACTCCTTGTGCAGGCAAATATTACTGTAATTAATCTTAGTGATGTACCAAAGTGGATTAGTGACAGACTGAGGTGATATATTTTATTATTATTATTTATATAGATGTTCCTTCAATTTATGTATATTTTAATTAATTCTATTAATTTTAAAATTAATAATTATTAAAGTTTTTAGTAGTCTGATATTATACAACTTAAAATAATAATTTTTAAAAAATAAATTTAAAATTTAATTAATTAAGTTATATTTCTCAAACTTACAATAGAAAAAGTGATATATCACAACTGTTGGTGGAGGTGAAAAGACAATGTGACAGACTGAATCTCATCCGATCAAAACCCCCACTCATATTATAAGCTCAAAGAACTTGAAAGTGACTCTAACATGGCAAATAAATTAATGCTTCAGTCTTTTCAGAATTAATGGGCAAATAATGAACACCTACCCATTGAAAAAAAATACATAAATAAATAAAATGTGTGTGTACGTACGTATGCATCATGAATTTATTTTCTTGAATAGTGATTGAAAAACAAATTAGGTAAATTGTGTTTCGCTACAGAGAGTTCTTAAAATAAAATGGTAAAGACGAAGAAATGGAAATAATTAAGGACGGAAAAGCAAAGGAAATTTGCAAAGGAAACTTAAAAGAGAGGGTAAAACTGAAGAGAAATCTCTCATAGAAGTTTATCCATGAGAACCAAACTGAAAATAAGTATAGTTGTTAAACAGCTAGAATACTATTAGAGAGTTTAAAAATGTTAAACTATGATAGTTGTCGTTTTTTTTAAAAAAAATATATTTAAATAATACATTATTTTATTTTAAAAAAATAAACACTTTTAAAATATAAAAATAAACAAACAACTTAAAATTTAACTTGAATTGATTTTTTAATGAAATGGAATATGATATAGATTAAGTGAAATATGAATAACTCCATAAATTTTTTAATAATCTAATTAACAGATTTAATTGTTTTAATAAAAGAAATAAATTTATGATCACCCGCGATTGAACTCGATGATCAAAGAACCATAGCCATACCCTTACGAGGTCTGATAAATATGTTCATGAGTGGCCATTCTATCTCTCCTTTGAAGAGATAGGCTGCCCAGTTGCGAACAAAGCCCATTCAGTACCAGATCAGAGCCCAGTTGTGGAAAAAGCCCATTTCCCAAATCAAAAGCGGCATGGTTTGTTTTCTAAATTGATGTTTTGACATATGGAATCCCAAATAATTTATCGGTTCAAAATCAGAGCATCAAATAAATTTTTCTTAAGCATTTCTTATTGTAATAACTATGAAAAAGAAAGTTTTCGAACTCAAAATCTCTCGACAAGAAGAGATGTTAATATAAAGTTGAGCTATAGTTTATTTACAGGGATATAAAGGGAAATCATCTGCATTTGTTAGCTAGTCACAGTTAATCAAGGCACCATATGTATCAGCTCTTCTTTTTTGCAGCATGAGTGGTTCCAAGAAATTGTCCAAGATGGCAAGGAAGTGCTCTACTACCATGGTTTTATATAGTCGCTAACTTTAAGGTCCATATAATTAGTTAAAATACGTGTAAGTTAGTCTAAAAACCCCTGTTAATTAAAAAAAAATGATGTCAAAAGCTATTTGAAACTATGTAGCTGTAAATCAAAGAAATCTGATGACTTCGCAAGGGAGTTAGCTTCCATTGGTCTAGAAGTTCTCATTTGTCTCTCATCGTCTGGAAATCAATAGTCTGAACTTCTATGTTCTTGTACATTGACGCCCATTTTCATTTTGGGACCTTCAAGGTGCAGCTAAAGAGCTTAATGGGCTCAAATGTTGAAGTTACCAGTCACTGCTAAATCTGCAAATAGACTGGCACTTTTTTGTTCTCAACTTCATGACGCGTTTGTGAAAAACTTCGATAGTGATTTTAATTTATGCTTCAATGTATTTTTATATGTTATACCCTATCAAATAATCATTTTAATTTTAAAACTTTAAGTTATTAAGTCAAATTTCGACAGTGGTTTTATATTATGCAATTTTGTGATCAACTTGGCTTGCAAGAAACGAACTTTTGAACTGATATTCCATGGAGCAACATCGTGGATGAAGTGCTCTACCGTCAAGGATTTCTGCTTTTCTGGTTCACATATCCTTAGATATCTGCCGAGGTAGCAATATCAGGGGTGGACAAATATATTTTCAGTCCAACGCCGGTGTTCTTCGTGATCATGAGGTTACCGTGGCGAAAAGCAGAGCTAGAAATTTTTCTTATCTTCATTATTAAATAAATATATAATTTTTTTAAAAAATTAATTATTAATTTATATATGTGAATTTTTGAAGTTTTAATTCAAATACACTACCCAAAATATTAAAAAATAATTTAAAAATACATAAAATTGAAGTAAAAGTAAAACAAACCCGCTATTGAAGTTATATCCTTCAATGTTTTGTGAAAAATAATTCATCTATAATTAAATTTGAATCAATATTATAATAACCCTTCAACCGGGATAAAATTATAATCTTATGTTAACCGGAAAACAAAGTAATTAAATTTTTTTCCTCTCTCAGTTCCTCCTTCATTAACTTGATTCTTCCTTATATTAGTATTTTATAAGTTAAACTTTGATTTTGTAAGTTTACAAGGTTATTCTCTTTCTTTTTTTTCTTGATTTTTTTTTTTTATGTTTTTCCCTTACTTCTCTCTCTCTCTCTCTCTCTCTCTCTCTCTCCTTTTCTTCTTTCTTTGTCTATTATGCTTTTGCCAAGTCGGCAACATATAAAAGGAAAGAAGAGCTTATTTGTTTTATTTTTTAATAACAAATAACCATTTTACTCTTAATGAGTCATTTTGCTTTTATTTGATGGTTTTTATTGTTAACACTACCAAACTCCGTTCATCCTAAAATTTTAATTAGATTTTATTCAATATATTTTAAGATCCCTCGTAAAATTTCAGCTCAATCTGATAGTCGGATTGAAAATTACATCCAATAATGTAAAACTGGTTAAATTGTGTTTTTTCATCAAATTTCTGAATTTTTTCAAAAATTCTGAAATTTTAATCCAAGTTAAAGCATCATATTACAAGGCTCCATGTAAATTTTTAAAAAAATTTAATAACTCAATCAAGAATTATGAATTTATTTTACATAAAACTAGTCAAAAAATATTAATAAAATCTTGACTTAAACTATAGCCCACTCAAGCCTTTATCATATCTCCGCCCTTCACCATGTCATGTAATGGACTCAAATCATGCAGAATGAAAGGAATAAAAATCAGTGCAAAAAATTTAACAAAATGCAAGCCAAGACCATAAAACTAATCCCGTTAGAAAACTAAGTGAAAATTATGTTTTTTTAAATTTTAAATTTTTTTGTTAAAAATTATTTTTACATATATTTTCAAATTTTTTAGATAGGTTAATGTTAAATATAATTTTTTTTTAAAAAATATTTTTTTAAATAAAAAACACTTTAAACTATTTGGAAACACTTACTCTTTAGTCGTTGAATACAATTTTATTTTTTTTTCCTGATAAGCATCTTCTTACGTATACAGTTCAATCGTTGAAATTTTTTCGACATTTCCTTTTCGTAAAGATGTCTCATTCGACATTGGCAAGGTTGTGGACGAAAGTAAGAACTCATAACAATCCAAATTCGATCAGTCAATACAACTGATAGATAATACATTTGTCTTAGCAACCACGAAATTGCCTGCTATATCATTGAAATTAAGAGCCAGTTTTGTAACCAAATCAGTTTTATTTACTCTAGTTTGAGGTTTTTTCAAAAAATAAAAATGGGTTAAAATGGGTTCTTTTATATATAAAAACTTGGACTCCAATTTTATTTATTCAGCGGATGATAAGTTGTCTAGCATACGAAGTGTCGCCCACTTATTGAAAAACAATTGGGTTGCTTTCTCTTAAAAAAAACAGAAACCAAGCACACCTGAGTTTCAGTTTTATTTTTTAAATAGTAATAAATATTTTTATTGTTTTTGATAATTTTCTTATGCTTCAAAAATATTATTATAATTTATCTATAAATGTTTTCATCTACTATTAGAATTCATTTCTAGAATAAAGTAAATGAGAATGTATAAAATAAAAATTACTACATGGGTAAGTTATTTGCATGTATTTTTATTTTTATTTTTGGTTTTTACTTGGAAGATTAACTTTTCATTTTAGTATCTAATTAGTATTAACAACTCTCTCTCTTTTTTCTTATCAATTTATATATTTTTAATTTCTTTTATTAAGCATAAATACATTTTTAAATTCATCAATTAAAAGAATATCGTTACAGTACCTTAAAACACGTCAATAATATCGACGTCTTATAGAAAATAACATGCATACCACCAACAAAAGCAGCCATCACTTTCGGCCCGGGCTGCAATAAGCTGTGCTGAAGTTATGTGGGCTGCTTAGTTTTTGTGGCCGAGCTTTATTCACCCCTCTAATTGGATTTAGCCATATGCACGTATCAGAAGTTTTATATATTATTATAGCAGTTATAATTTAAAATATTTTTTATTTTAAAATATATTAATATAATATTATTTTATTTTTTAAAATTATTTTGATATCAACATATAAAAATATATAAAAAATTAATTTTAATCAATTTTTTTAAAAATATTTGGTGCGTTTTCAAATAGAGTTTTAATCTGATGGGGTTGGGCGATTATGATGGTTTTTTTCCCTTTCTTGATTTCTTGACTTTGAGTTTTAGGATCAGCTTCCAAGAAGATTTACTAATTTTTGAAAAATACGCAAGAATTCCTTTATCATGGAGAGAAATATAAAGTGAGGACTCGAAGTTAAGATAATTTTTAGGATAATAAACTAAAATCACATAAGAAATGTGAAATAATATAATTTAAAAAATCAAAAACAAATCCGACAGAAAATACTATTTATGTTTATATATATATATATATATATATATATATATATATGAAGTCCATATATGCAGCTAACATACATATATAGCAGGACATAAAAGTATAAAAATAGGGATTAAAATTTGTCTCCTTCGACCCTCTCATGAATGTAGGATGTCTCAAGCTGGAAAAGCACTTTGGGAGACGAGGCTTCCATTTCATGTCCCTTTTTTTTCACTCGAGGATTATCATTATCATTTTATTTTCTTAACTCTTATTTGATGTGTGCTCGTTTCTTTATGTAGTGATGCTGTATTTTAAATTGCGTTTAGCTTGGAATATATATATATATATATATATATATATATATATATATATATATATATATATATATATTCAAGCCAAACATAATTTAAATAACGTAGATAAATTTGGGACCTGTGAGTCTCATCGGCATGTATCATCATAGAAGAATACTATTCAAAATTAATATTGAAGTTGACTTGAACACTTTAGAACTTTGAATTCCATGCATTTAATTAGTGCATTGTCTTTATCTTGTGCATGTTTGGTAAGGACTTTACCTCTCCTCTTTCTTAACAAATTCGGCCAAGTTTCCACACAGCTCAGAGAAGTGGAGTGTGGGGCTCCCATGTCTGCTTCTTGACCTTTGACTCTCCCTAGCTCTTTTCATCACCACATCTGGCATTAATTTCCCACAAATTAATTAATTAAATTACAATACACAAAATGAGAGCCCTTACACTACAATTGCCAAGAAACTACTTTGGCATTGAAGGCAACGAGACATGATGTGGAAAGTTGGTATACACGACATAAATTGTTACAGAAAACGACGTAGAATTTTCCATGCTATTGTTGACAATTGTATTGTAAATATATTTCTTTAATTTGTTTATTGTGAGTTGATATATGAATTATAAAGGAAACTACCCGAAAATTGACAGATGAAACTATTGATAGTTTTTCCTATTGATAGATTGCTTTTATTGACATAATAATTTCTTCCATAAAAACCAATGAAAATATTTACTCGTTAAATATCGAGAGAATTAAAATTGATATTTTTTTTTAAAAAAAGCAAAATGTACAATGAGATGCCATTTATATAGATAAAAATATTTACTCAGTATATACCGGCTTTGCAACCCGACCCTTTTATTTTATCACAAATCAATCTTTCATTATAAATCCAGCCATTCCAATACTCGATCTATCATCATCTCTTTTTTAATTCAAATTTTATTGAGAATTGTCCACATCAAGTAAATAAAACTATTCATTTTTTGTTTGAACTCAATTTTTAAATGTTAATTTTTATTGTATATATATTTATTTTATTTGAGTGTTAACTTATTTTATAACTTTTTCTCATAAAAATTTATTGTATGAATATATGATTTGTACATGTTAGGATTTGTTTGAGAGTTTAATAAATTGTATTTGTTTGTAAATTGATGAAATTTATTTTAAATTTGTGAGTTAAATATTTTATAATGAAATAAATAATAACTTATTTAATGAGTTTATTTTATATTTACCAACAAAATATTATCTAACTACCAACAGAATATTCTATCAGTAAATTAAAATATCATGATAGTGGAAGTTTTTGCATATTAATAAATTTCTTGTCTCTGTATGGAATATAAAAAAGTGCTGGTCAATATCTATATCTACACAAGATTAGAAATTTATGATAAATTTATTTCTCATAACATAATTTAAGAAATTTAATTATCATAATATATAATATAAATGGTTGTTAACAACCAAACCTATCTTCTCATAACTAGTACTAAATGATATTTTTTAAATAAAAAAATAGATAGATTAGGCAGGACGTAATGTTATTGGTTGTTAATTACTAATTGATGTATAATTTAATATAAGGTTTGACAAATGTGAAAGGGTGAGAAGCACTTACACGTCTCATGTGGCCCGGTACCGTTTTTGTGAGTGGAATTGATTTTGCTGCCGAGATCTATGATGGAATCATCATATTCACGATTTTTTGGGTTTATGTGCCACTAAATTAAGTTTTTTTCATCATCAACATAAATTTGATCCTTGCTTGTAAGAATTTCCCCCAGTGTAGCTAGCAGGGGAGATTAATTTTTTCTATTTTATATATATATATATATATATATATATATATATATATAAACAGGGGAGATTTCTTTATATTATGTACTGATATATGTGTGAGATAAATTCAAGTCCCACATGAAAATTGGTTTGGTGGGTCACTCGTTAAAAAGTATATTCAACTCTTCTTGGCCACTTCTTCGATATCAAAATTGCCTCGAACTTTCTCCATTCCCAACACCTCCCAAACCACTATATAAAGGGCGTCCAAATGGCTCACACACACGCACTCAAGAAAAATACTTACACAGCTATAGTATAGAAGTTGATTCATTAGCTTGTAACCATGGTCTATCAGAAGAAAATTGTGGAGGAGGTGTCTGGCTGGCTAAGAATCTTCGATGATGGCTGGGTGGACCGGACATGGACCGGACCGCCTGAGGTCAAGTTCATGGCAGAGCCAGTGCCTCCCCATGAGGAATTCATAGAGGGTGTTGCCATACGTGATGTGATAATTGATGAAAGCTCTGGCCTTAGTGTTAGGATTTATCTACCCCAACATGAACCTGATCACTATACAGATAATAGCGATAAGCTTCCTTTAATTGTCCATTTTCATGGGGGTGGTTTTTGCATTAGCCAAGCTGATTGGTATATGTATTATTACATATACTCTAGGCTTGCTAGGTCAGCTCCGGCAATTGTTGTCTCGGTCTACTTAAGGCTGGCCCCCGAGCATCGCCTCCCAGCTGCAATTGATGACGGGTTCTCTGCCCTAATGTGGCTACGTGCGTTAGCACAAGGACAGGAGTCTTATGAGCCATGGCTTAATAATCATGGAGATTTCAACAGGGTTTTTCTTATTGGAGACAGCTCAGGGGGGAACGTGGTGCACCATGTGGCTGCACGTGCTGGTCAAGTGGATTTGAGTCCAATGAGACTTGCCGGAGGCATTCCGGTCCATCCAGGATTTGTCCGGTCAGAGAGGAGCAAGTCCGAGATGGAGCAACCAGAGTCACCTTTCTTAACCCTAGACATGGTGGACAGGTTCTTGAAGTTGGCATTGCCAAAAGGGTGCACCAAGGACCACCCTTTTACATGCCCCATGGGGCATGCAGCACCGCCACTGGACAGCCTTAATCTGCCACCGTTCTTGCTTTGCGTGGCAGAGGCCGACTTGATCAGGGACACTGAGATGGAGTACTATGAGGCCATGAAGAAAGCTAACAAGGATGTGGAGTTGCTAATTAATCCTGGAGTGGGTCACAGTTTTTATCTTAACAAGATTGCTGTTGACATGGATCCACATACAGCAGCTCAAACTACTGGCCTTCTGGAAGGGATAGTAGAGTTCATCAAGAAGCACTAAAATTAATATTATGTAGCTCATTTAGTTTATAATTATATGTTTAAATAAGTGATCGTAGGCAAGGCATGCAGAGCTGGGATTCTACAGATCATTTTCTCCCATGTCCCTTGTTAATCAAAGCTGTTTCTATTCGCTTCTTCTATGTAATTAACAATATCGATATTGCTGCAAGTAACATATTGAATTATAAAGAGATCAGCTTCAATTTCATAATGAATTAAATTACATATAACTAGTCAGAGGCCCTTGCTTTGCTTGATTTCTCGAGAATTTTAACAACAATATCTTTAGAGATAATTGCATCATATGGATTTGTAGTACTGTTTGTTGTCGATAATGTCTCTAATTTGACGTGATATTCTTTTTTTCTCCTTTGATTAAGTTTGCTATTGCACCTACTTTTATAACTATTTTTATAAATCAATGCTAAATATTTCATGTGTCAATGCTTGTTTGATGACATTTATTACTTTCTGTTTTTAATCTTTCCTTCATCGTTAACTTATTACATAAAATTAAAAAAGTTTTATTCATTATTGACATGTGAAATAAAAAAAAAATCAAGAAGACACAGTGTTTCATTGTACAAAGACATGTTAGTACAGATTGCTATAATTAAATTATGATTTTTTCCTTCTCGCAAAAAACCATCACAGTAGCTAACAGGAGTAGAACAGTCTTTTTACCAGACTCATTGATTATTATTAATTTTCTTGGGATACATATAGGTATTTTTCAAATTTTTTAGCATAATAAAATTACTAAATCAAGATTTAATTAGCTAAAAAACATATATAAATTTAATTTATATTTAAATAAAAAAATTTTAAACTTAAACTTGAATAGATTTATATTACATTATAATTAATTTTTTATTAATTAGAATGAATAAAGTAAAATTCAAACTAGATCGTGATCATATAATCAACAAATCTTATATCATATTCAAAAATAATGTTAACCCAAAAACATGTAAGTTGACACATGTGAATTGATATTTTTTAAAATATAATTTATAATCCAAATATAATTTTCTATTACAAAATGATATATAATTGACTCCAATTAATCTAACTGACCCAACAATCCAAACTGTACCCAGCAAGATAACACTAACTGGCAAGCTTTTGACAGCAAATATTTAATTTTTTTATCTCTGTGTGTGTGTGTGTTGAAGTGCTGTGGTACGAGCTTGGCTGCATCCAAGTGGAGTATGAAAGCAAAATAATTAAAAGGAGGCGTAATGTGTGAAGCGTGGGTGTGGTTCTTTTCAGACTTCAACATGCATGCATGTATAAACTACACAGCTTTTTGATGGAGCAAGCAAATTTCACATGGAAATTGACTCGAAACTCCAAGTCAAATGCAGATATTGAAGAAGAGTGTCGTGACTCTTGCTATGATTAATCGTGTATTTTATTCATGGTGAGAGGCAAAGACAGCCTTGGAGGGTATATATGTGGGTCAGGTCTTGGCTATACATCCAAACTCCAAAGTAATTACTAATAATAAATAAATAAATAAAAACGTGAGGCCAATAAGTTTGTTCTTCGGCTCCATTTGATGTTGAAGTGATAAACGGGCCTCTTTCGCCATGATGGCGTGAGTACTTGTGTTCTTGGCGAGCCCTTCAAGTCGTTCTTCTATCAACAGATCATTGAGCTGGTCAAGAATAGAGATGTAACCCAGCTCATTTCATGATAGACTCATCAACACTCGAGTTACGGACTCGGTGTGTTAATTTCTAAATCTATCTAGTTTTCCTTACAATTCTTATCTAAATAACATCGTTATATATATATATATATATATATATATATATATATATATATATATAAAGAAATGGTATTATTAAAAATTACTAGTACTCCTAGAGCAGCTAGGCTCAGCTATAAATATACATTATCTAACTCTAATTTGATAGACAATATTGAAATAAAAGCTTTTTGTTCTTGTAGATATTTACAGGTATATTCTTGAACCCATACGTGTTTTTTCTTGTTTTCTCTCTTATACACAGTATTCATTATTATTGCTGCAAGTTTTTGAGAGCTCATGTTTTAAACAGGGCTCATTCTAATTAATTTTTTCTAAATTGAGTGTATCTAAGTTATGGATTTTAAAAGTTAAAATATAGTTGATAGTTTTTTAAAAAATAAATAGATATTATAATTTTTTTTATTAGATTATTTTAATTTCATGATCTACACTACAAATTTATTGAAATATATTAGGTTGGCTCGATTTTGATTATCAGAATTACAAGTTTATTATGCTAATTTTAGTTGATCAAGATTAATATTTTATATCATTTTTTATCTTATTTTATTATTTCATATTTATGTGCTGTGAATTAAAATTATATTATTTTTTAAAAAAAAAAAATATTTTCTGCAGATTATTCTTATCACTTAAAAAAAAAATTGATCTGTTTATTCTTGTTTTCTTTCTTTTCTTCGTGTAATTAAATGAAAATCAATTACGTCAGTCCTCCTTGCAACAATATGTGGTAGTTTTTAATTCTTTTTTTAATACAAGTCTTTATGGTTTTTATTGTGACTTTGAACTTTAGATTTTAAATTTAGGTATTTAAAATGTTCAGAACATTTCAATAAAGATGCTTTCATAAATATTAATCCAATCATTAAGACGAAATTAGTTCAAATGAGAATGAAACTAACAATCAACTTGATTAAATGATTATAAGTTTATAGATATTGTAATAACAAATATATAAATCTTAAAATAGTAGCAAATCTTAATTAGTAGACTTGAAAAACAAAAGGATTTAAACTAAAATAACCAATATCTCATACATTTAGATATTTTAATCGAGTCTAATAGATTTAATTAGTTTAATAAAACAAAAAAAAAAAAAGTTTCCCATATCATCTTTAACTGTAAAATTACATGAGATATTGAAAGAAAGTAATTTTATATCAATTTGGATATAGATCATTTATTTAATCTGATTTTTTTAAAAAAAATAATCTTGATACTCAAAACCTGATATGAGGACATTTCTACTATTAAAAGAGAGAGAAATATTTTAATTAACAAACAATTAGAGATTCATTATGGCTGTTATAATAATGTGATGTGCTGATGATGCTTAGCAATTAGTGCACTGTAATTTTAATCTGTCGTAATTAAGAGTATGAAAACCAAGGACCACCTGGATTAATAACTAGCACAAATTTTAGGAGCCGCTGCCCAGCAACAATCCCAGGAGCAAGATTAAAGACATTTGATTCAAGGTGAAAGAATCTCCACACAATAAATGTGTTCTTAGCACCACGCAAATAAACCCGAAATTAATCAAGAACTCCGGATCCCATAAAAAAATTATACAAGACGTAAACCTTGACGGGTGTGTTGATATTATAACACTAATCCTCAGCTCGGGCTAAAAAAAAAAATTGAAGGCAGAACCTAAAGCTAGGAATAATTAACCTTGAAAAATTGAAAGTGGAAGAACACCTTTCATGGCAGCATCACCTGGCATGGAAGGCCAAGGGCACAACCTCAGCCAAAGGAGTGGTGACAGGCGTGGGGCCCTTCGATGGAGCTGGAGAATTCCTGCACAATGGACAAGTAGCACTCATCTTCAGCCATCCATCAATACAATCAACATGGAAACAGTGGTGACAATCTGGAATACACCGTATGGTCTCCTTGGGCTGGTAATCGGACAAGCATATGGAGCATGGACCTTCATTGGGTTTGGGGAGTCGCCGGCTTTCACCCACCACCAACTTCGTATACGAGTCTATAATGGGCTCAGCAAGACCCACCACCACCGTCATTGGCTCTAATGGATTGCCGGCAGTGAAGTGCCGGCCATGCCCATAGCTGTTGCTGCTGTCATTACCACCACCATTATTATTGCTGCCACTGCCACTGCCACTACCTTTAATCCTTGTGCAAGCATAAGAAGTGAGCATTATAGTGGAAATGAGGACGAGAATGCCAATGGCAATGGCGATACCATAACCAAGGCCACTGCCCGCAGCGGCCGACGCTGACACTGGTGGAGCAACCGTGGACATGAGGGACTGAAGAAAGAGATAGAACAAGAAGTGGAAAAAAGCGTTGGATTTGAAAAGAGGGGTGATAAGAAGGGCCACCTGGTCCGCGGGAAAAAAATTAATAGAATGGGAACTTTGGAGTTAATGTTCAACGACTACTGCATTAAAGAAAAGTTTTAAAAAGCAGGCCACCATTTATGATAGTCATTTGAATTCTTTCTTGATTCTTTTGTAATTGTTAATTGATCAAGACTCAAGATCGAATAAGTTATATTCTCGAGGTTCTTGTGCTTATTTTGGAGTCCCTTTTTTATGACGATCCGAAGTTTGTGTCCTTTCGACTTTCTAGATAACACAGGAAACAAAAAAAAATGAAAGAAAAAATAGCATGATTGAAGAAGATGGCCTTGAAAAATGAAGGATAGATCTTAGATCTTAGGAAGTATTTGCATTTTGCTAGACCCTGAGTTATACATCTCGTGGTAGTGTTTTTAAATAAGAAAAATAAAATATAATTATAAGAGTCATGCTATTAAGATCAAGTAATTTAATAATATAATAAATAAAAAAATAACGGCATTAAATAAATCAAACAAAAAATATTTGGTAATAATTAACTATAAAAAATAAATTGCTAATATTATATTTTAAAACAAAAATTCATCGGAGACTTTCTGTTGTTCCTTCACGAACACTAATCCATTATCAAAAGAGTTTGCTAAGACAATTCAAATACCTCTAGAAAAGGTTGCACGATGACACCAAAAAAAAACACAAGTGTTGCTACAATAACAACCTAGAAAGTAAACCAAACAAAACATCAAGAAATAAGTATTTTCATGTCTACATTTAATCAGTTAATCCTATTTAATTTAATAAAAAAACACGAATAGAAAAACCAAAGATAACCTAGTTAAAAAAATATATAAAAATATAAAATATAAAAAGCATATAAAAAAATAATAATGAAGTCTATTCTCCAACTAAATGAACGTTTAAATATGAAATCAAAAGAACATGAACCTAAAAATTGATAAAAAAAAATCAAAACAAATTCAAACAAATATTTTAAAGTTAGATTAATCTCTCAAACCTGCAACCCTGAAATAATATCCTCGAGCTCAACCAAAAAGCTAAATTTCAAACCAGTTTTTACATGAACCGTCAGACGGGCTCTTACCAAGAAGAAGGAGGAGAAGAAGAAATGAACTTGCTGCTCTTTCTGCTACATAAACTGCAGGCTGGAAATATTGGAAGTTATTAGATGAATACAACTCCACACCATAAAGAAGCTTGGTGACGAAAATTAAAATGAAATAGAGAGAGATGATGGGCAGAGACCATGACAACTTCTTATGAAGTGAAACTGCAGTGCACTCTATTCTGTTCTTGGGAACTTAGACACAGAAACTTAACTCTTCACTCCAGTTGCTACATCACACTGAAGAACATTTGAATGCAATGCAGTTTTACAATCGCTCTCAATTCACTAAAATTAAGGCGAATTCCTTAATTGATAGCATGTACAGACTACAGAATATATGGCGAATTCCTTAATTGATAGCATGTACAGACTACAGAATATATGGCGAATTCCTTAATTTGATAGCAATGCAGTTTTATAATAATTTTTGTCCTCAAGGAGCATAGCGTGATGGTAAAAGGTTTGAAATCAGTACAGCAGGTCTTGAGTTCGAGTTAGGACATGCACTTCTTGTAAAAGCCTAGAACAACCGGAGTTTTACTCACTTACTTGGACCCACAAAATGCGCTTTCCGGGAGATGGAGTTTCTTTGAATCGAAAAATAAAATAAAATTACAGACTACAGAAGTATCCTTGACAGCTACAAAGCACGGAAGATGTATTTCGAGCACATTATAGCATCAATTATGGCTTTGGGATTGGTTTTTGGCATGAACTGACCCTATCTCCTCCCACATCTAGAGACAGTAAGTTTCATTTAAAATCCTACTTTGAGATGAAGCGAGAGGTAACTAATATCAGGACTTCTGGACTATAGTACAAGCAACCCAACTCAGAGGATGGGCAATCCTTAATTCCCAGCTAAACTTTTCCATGAATATCTATCAACTCTCAAATGTAATGAAATCACAACAGTGGATCGCTTCAAGGATGAAAACTGATTCATTTGAAACAACTGTTGATACATAGAGTTAATTCATCACTCCTGGAACATTACCATTTTCCATGAATATTTATCAGCTCTGAGTGTTTCTTTTCTGTATACAGTAACAAAACTTGAAAGAAGACAGACTATGGGAAAACATGAAGATAACTAGCCACAACAGAATAGATATCTGTCTGCCCTGCAGTATCTTTCTCAACATACCCTGTCCTACCACGAGTCCACGGTGGGAATATCCCGGCGACTTTGGTTTTCTCCCCAGCCAACCACCCCAAACTCACCATCCCAACCTACTTCACAACAAGCAAGACATCATTTCTCTTTCATATAGCAATGCTGTACGTTTACAAGCCTTAATGCACAAATACATCTTAGGGCTATAAGCCTATACTGTTAATCAGCCATTCCAAAAATATAAAAAATAAAATAAACCAGCTAGACTCTCTTTTCAACTAAATTATAAAATCAATAAATAAAGTAAATTATTTGAAGAAATTAACAAAACTATAATCTCCAAAGATAGGATTTTACAATCAAATAATGCGTGCACAACATAAGCTTTGAATTTTTTTTCCATTACAAAGTCATTACAAGAAGAGAAAAGGAACCCTTTTATCCTGGCTTTAGTATCTTGCCACAAATTTTCAATCAACAAAACCATAAAAAATTCCACATCCCAAGATCCTGAAGTCCGCCAAAGTGAGATTTTTCCCCTTTTCTTGCGTTATGAAATCATATAATTCAAGAAGAACAAACAAACAAAAAGTCTCCAGACATGGAAATATACACAATCTAACTTCTTGACAGCCTATAGACTCTTGGGTTACCAAGACTGAGTTAGCATAAGAATATAAGATAAGATAACCAACAACAGTTATAATTCTTGTGAACTGACCTCTTTTTCTGTGGCACATTCTTCAGTATTACAGTCAGAGTCATCAGAGGAAGCTCTAATAGTGAAAAGCTTCAAGTTTCTCTTGCTTCCATATGTGTATTTCTTGAAAAGTCTTTTCGAAGTGAGTGTGCAAGTGTTTGCTGATAACATTGCCTGTGAGGCACAAGTCACTTCCTTTTTATCAAATTGAAGGATACGAGGTTAAAGGGTCAGAAGATATGACCTCAAAAAGAACAACACTCTAGTTGGTACTCAGCGCTCAAGAACTTGTGGCTCTCGGGGTCTTGAAGGGGTTTCAGGGCTGGAGTTGAGTGAGAGAAATGAGAGACAGGGAGAGAGATTTTGGTGGGGTGTAAGAGATGTTCATGGGGATGGGTCTTTTGTGGTGGACTTTGATTGGTTACCTGGAACATGTTCTTTCTGGGGTTTGATTCTCTAAAGATGCATACACGATCAGATCAATCATATCATGACAAATAGAAGGTTAAGATTTTGGAGACAATATCAGATTATTAATTTTTTTAGTATATAATAATCCAAGTTTGGATGATTTACTTAACTGAGAAAAGATTTAGCAAGTAAGAATTTATCCTAAAATACTCAAAGTAATAATGAAGAAAATCGACACCTGCATGCCACTGAGAAAGACACTTCAATATTGAACGGAAATTCCAATGCAAGCCGCAAAACAATCTTTTAAAATTACAATCAACAGCTTAAAAAACTCCCAAAGAACAGGGCAGGG
Source organism: Populus tomentosa (assembly GCA_018804465.1). NCBI lineage: Eukaryota > Viridiplantae > Streptophyta > Magnoliopsida > Malpighiales > Salicaceae > Populus > Populus tomentosa. The sequence goes on along the minus strand of CM031969.1, from coordinate 2,555,855 downwards.
CCCAGCCTGCTAATGCTAAGCGACCTAAACGAAGACATGAAGATTTTCCATTCATTTTATCATCCCTAAAGATTAATCAATGATGGAATTGCCTTATTTTACCCTATTCCATCCCTCCACTGCAACCTCCCTCTCCATGGCTGTCCATTTCCTTGAGCTGCTACAGTCAGATGATGTAGGAAGTAGCAAGAAAGACTATTTCCTTGTCAAACTGAACTGTTTCTTCAACTTCTTGAACAGACCAGATTGTTTCGAGGGTGTCTTGTGTTTAAATTTCCTGTGCCTACCAAAAAATTCTCGTAAATGCAGATACAAATGCCCGTGATGCCAGCATGAGAGGCGGGAGTGTTAATAGTTGATGTAAGTAAGGTTCTCAATTCCATTCTATCTTGTCTAGATCGAAATATTTTATATTAATTTTAAAAAAATACAAAATAAAATAATTTTTTATCGTATTTTAAATCTCGGTCTGTTCTGAATTTTTCAGCTAAATTCCATTCGAAATGTTCCGGTTTCATTCCACATATTCTGTTCTGGTCTTGAAAAATCATTGAATTAAATTAAACATGATTCAATTTAATTAATTAAAACATCCAATTATAAAAAGCTCTTTTTCATTACTATTTTAAATAACAATGATACTAATAATAATATTGAAAATTATTATAACAATTTTCATTAACAATGATATTAATTTTTTTAAATTAGATTTATCACTAATATATATGATTTATATTCATGTTGTTTTTTTTAAGTTTATACTTTATAGGAATTTAAGCAAAATAAGGAATGCTTTAAATCTCATTAGCCTTGATAACATTGACCTAGCTTTATATTTAAAATATTTGTGTTAAAACATTTTAATTTCATAATATTTTGATATTTTATTTAAGTTAAATTACTTTAAGTTAAAGATCTATTTAATATTAACTATTTAAAAATATTTTAAATTTTAAAATTATATTTGTTTGATATTGTATTTCTATTGTATAATTTATAATTAATTTATCTTGAATTTGAATTTTATATATATATATATATATATATATATAAAATCCTGAAATGATAAGCGAAACACTTCAAAATTAAAATATTTTATTTTAATTAAAAAAGTAAAACACCTGCTAAAATGAAATTAACAACTTGGATGTAAAAAGACTAACCTTTCCATTGATATTACCTTGCTACGCGCAATCATTGCTTCTATTTTGCAGAAAAGGGACTTTTTGAGACGATGAGGCAGAGCCACAATTTTCCTTGTCTTCAACTTTCTTGATCTCTTCTTGGGCCTTCCCCCAAATCACTGCATAAAATCCTATGGCTATTATAGCAGCTCCAAGCACACTGCAATGGCAGAAAAGACAGATGATTTCAAACTAAACAACCCAGCTACTCATAAATATAATCCAAGATCAAAAGGGCCTCACATTCCAAGATCCAGAGCATCCCCAAAGCAGACGACACTTGCTGCAGCTGCGATGACGATCCCCAAGGGTGCAAATATAGCAACAAACACAGGACCTGTCTTGTGTAGACACCATGCTGTAACACCAATTTCGAATGCATTGCCCAAGATTCCCTGCTTGTTAAAAACGTTTACTCGCTGGTTGCATATTTTAACAATATTAAGCTAGGATTTGAAGTCTAAAGAAGCTGGAATCCAAGATGGGTTCTCTTTACATACCGAGAAGAGAACAGCAATCAATCTTATATTAGAGTTTAAGCTCCAAGCAGAGGGATCCCTTTCCATGACCACAGAAACTATTGAAGACAATATGGTCGAAAAGAAGAAGTGAAAAAAGACCACAATCAACTTTGCTGGGTACTTTTTAAGGATCAATGCCTGAAACATGAAATATATGTGGGAAATTAGAATTTATTGATTTTTTTCTTGAACTTTTAACTGGCTTCTTTTATCTTCATCGGGGTTTGTTAAATTTCACCTGTACTATAAGCCATGAAGAAGCCGTGGCACAGTCAACTGCCATGAGCAATCCTCCAAGAACCCAATTTGACTGCTGCAAGAGAACCTGATGAGATGACTTTGTAACAGAGGGTAGTGCCTTCAGAAGTAGGGGACCCTTGTAGCAAGTAACAATAAATGCCCCTCCAATTGATACTATGGTTCCCATAGATTTAGCTACGGTGCTGTAACTTTTCCAGTCAACATTTTCCATCCTGAAACAACCCAGCAAAAGCATTTTAGCAAAAACCTTTATAAAAAATGATTTCTAATTAAAACTAAAAACCTTTACATGAAAGGATTCTTAATTAAAACTAATATAATTAATAGAATCCATCTAGTATTAGAATTTCTAAATAATAAAACACAAATTAATTTAAAATCCTAATCTAAATAGAAAAAAATTAAGAATCCAAATACAAGAAGAAAAATAAAGGCAATCTTGTATAATAATTTCCGAGTTTTATTTTGAAAACCTTTTTTGATTTACAATCATGAGATTTTAATCTAATAAAAAATAGAACCTTTAAAATTTTTTATTAAAATTTTAGCTTGAGATTTATACTATATCTTTAACTTTTATAAAAATTTGCAAAACCTAAAAATCTTAATCATTAAATAATACAGTGAACATTTATTATGAATAATAATAATAATCTCCTCACGTCAGTACTGCTTATTTAATTCACAAATCTTTGAGAAAGATTTTGAGCTAAAAAACAGAAGGAAAACAATCAAGTCAAGCAACAAAGAAGTACATATAACCTGAAAATAATGGCAAGTATGAAGGTAAGACCAGGGACAAGGTTGAGCATAGCAGTGCCAAGTGTAGGAGAGCTGAGGTTAATGCCAGCATAACAGAAGCTCTGTCCCAAGCAACTGAGAAAAACTAGGGCAAATCAAACCCAGAAAAAGAAAACACAAGAAAGCTACAGAGTCAGAGGTCAATTCTAAAGAGAAGTGCAAACCCAAAAAGACCAAGCAAGAAGAATCCAGAGACAATTGACGGGGTGAGTGGAGGCCTCTCTGATGATCTGCCAGATAAAAGAGAAGAATAACAGAGTTATGTCAGGTGTACATGATTCCTTCACGGCGTGGGTGCTGAGAGATGGAGATGAGAACCTGTGAAAGAGAGAAGAAGTAGGGAGGAGGATGAGGCAGGCATTAGAGTAGAGGACAAAGACGAAACTACTGATGCCATTTGACATGGCTGCTTTGCCTAGTATCATACGCCCAGCTTGTGCACACTCTGCCATTACCATCCCCGCAATAGGCAGGACTGCAACTTTCCTCGCCATCTTCACTCTCTTTGTTTCTTAATTATCTGCTCTGTTGCGAGATTCAAAGTTGAAAATTCAGACCCTGAAACTAGCACGAGACACAATTATGGGTATTATGGCATGCGATAGCTGGTTTTGGTTGGTGGGAGCGTTATTTACTTCTATTTGAATCTTTGGCTAGTTGCTTCTTCCGTGACCATATTTATTAGAGCCCGACGACAGGAGGCGACATGATAAGATTCGGGTCACTTCTGTTGAACTACTTTTTTTAAAAATATATATATATTTAAAATAATATTACTTTTTCAGAAGAAAAAAATCTAGATTTTGGTTGTTGACAGCGTTATTTACTTTTACTTGAATTTTGATATGAATTAGTAGTCAATAAAAAAAAGTAGTGGGCTGGTTATCATGAATAAGATAAATTAATAACTTTGTATATCAAGCTATAAAATTATAATAACTTTATAAAAATTAAGTCAAAATAAATTATAAAGATTAATATTTAATAAATTCAATGTTAAAAAATAAAATTAAAAAAAAATTATTTTGAAAAAAAAATAACTTGAGTCGACCCGGGTTAACCTATTAAACCATAACCTGGATTATAAAACCGAGATTACCCAATAAAAAACAAATTATAAAATTAAATTTTCAATTAACTCAGTTGAAAAATAAAATAAAAAAAAACTAAGATTAACTATTTACACTCATGACTTAATTCATAAGTCATGAAATAGGGATACTTTTATAGAAAAAAAAATCAAAACAAATCTTGAAGTCTAATTCCTAATCAACTTAATATTTAAAAATGAATTTGAGAGGAAAAAAAACTTAAATTAATTAAGTTAATCTGTTAAACTTATGATCTAGATAATGAGATTGAGATAATATTATAAAAATAAATTGAAAAAAATTATAAAATTCAATCCCTAATAAACCTAATATTAAATGATATAATTTAAATTGAAAAAATATATATCATTACCCGTAAATAGTATTTTGCAATGAGAGGAGGTAAGGTAAATCCCCTCTTTTGATTTTTTTTTTTTGAATTGTTAATTTCTGCAGCAGTTGAACATTTTATTCACGAGACTAATTATGATACAAGAAGATTTGGGATAAAGAAATAAGGAGGAAAAAACAGTTACAAAACCATTAGAAATTCTGTTATAACCATACGCATCGTTTTATTAACATACAATATGCATGTCTACTTTTTCTCATACGCACCATTTTATTAATGTAAACAGAACGCACTCATGCCTATATTAAGGGCAGCTGTAACAAACAGAAAACACGTGAATTAGTATGAATAATAATCTGTTTCTCATCTCTCCCCCAGTCTTCAAATAATTCTCCCCCAATCTCTTATTCTGTTGAATCATTCCTCACCCGTAACACCTCATCAAGTGCAAAAACCCTCATCATACATTCTCACCCTCATCAAGTCGTATCACAGCTCTTATCTTCGAACCTTTAAACAATGGCTCATGACACTAGGTCTCAAGATATTAAGAAACTAGAAAGGGTGATAGCCACAGCCAACAAGGAACAAGGCCTGTGGAATGACAAGGTGGCAAAATTGCTAGAACAGCAGGGGCAACAACAATTGTCTAGCGACTCACGCCTCCTGCGTTTGGAAGAGCTTATCTCAGGTATTTCACTTCAGCAACATACACTATTACAGAAATTACAGATACCTGCAGGCGAGATCAGCTCTAATCAGGAGCATCCACGCAGCAGTCAAGAAGGAGCTTATTTCAGGAATGACTGGCAACAAGGAGGACATTTCAAGTTCCATAAACCTAGGCGCGATTTTCCATCCTTTGAAGGAGAAGACGTCCACAAATGGCTATACAAATGTAACCAGTATTTTGAGATGGAAGAAGTTCCCGAAACTGAGAAGCTCAAACTAGCTTCTTATTACTTGGATGGTATGGCCCTAAATTGGCATCAAAATTTCATGCGCAGCAATGGTGGGCAGATAGTAACCTGGAAAGAATATGTGGAAGGGTTATGTGGAAGATTTGGTGGTCATAAAGAACCCTTGGAGGAGTTAAAGGATCTAAAACAAGATGGCAATTTAGAGACTTACATCAGAGAATTCGATATGCTGTGGAATAGAGCTGAGATTGATGAAAGGTACGCCTTGATTTTCTTCCTTGGAGGACTGGAGACAGAAATCAAAAACCTGGTAAAAATATTTGAACCAAAATCCCTTAAACAAGCCTACAATCTGTCACGTCTACAAGAGAACACACACCTTTACAAAAAATCCCATAAACAAACTAGCAAACCACCAACCTCATCTCTTGGCAACAATCAGACATCCAATCAGCAACAATCTTCTTACAAACCTACTAAATTCCTTGAACCAGGCCCTCAACACTCTACCCTACCCGGGCTACTGCCCACTCCCCAAACACATAATGGAATCCAACCACCAAGAAGGTCTACCAGAACTTTTAGGAGCACCGAAATGGAAGACCGAAGAGCAAAAGGCTTGTGTTTTTGGTGTGATGACAAGTTTACACCAGGGCACAAATGCAGAACAAGAAGACTCTATTCCATATGCTTAATAGGAGACAATGATGGTGATGCAGAAATGGCAGGAGAACCAGGGCAAGGATCAGAGGGGCTAGGAGACACTAATCCACATATTTCCATGAATGCATTAGAAGGAGTTCCTGGGAGTTACACTCTGAAGGTGACAGGCCGGGTAGACAGACTATCAATCTTTGTATTAATAGACTCAGGTAGCACCCATAATTTCATGAATACCTGGGTTGCTAACAAACTGCAATGTGTCCTAACCCCTATCAACCCAGTAACTGTCAAAGCTGCCAATGGGGGAAGAATGTTATGTTCTTCAATTTGCAAAAATTTTAGGTGGAAGATGCAGGGAATACACTGTGAGGCTGATGTGTTTATCATGGAATTGAAAGCATGTGACATGGTTCTGGGAGTCCAATGGTTAGCCACCTTGGGGAATATCGTATGCAATTATAAGGACATGTGGATGAGTTTTGAATGGCAAGGGCAACAAACCACCTTAAGGGGGGAGGAACCGGTGAGGTTACAATCTCTCCATTTCGGACAGATGAGTGGATTGTTGAGCAATAATACTAGTATTGCAGGTCTCAATCTTTGCAGCTTAATGTTGATTCAAGACACTCCAAGTGCTGTGACATCCATCACTGGGAAGAATCTCAATGATGAGGAGAAGGCAGCTCTGAAAACAGCTACTTCACCTCTATCAGGACATCTTTGTTCCTGTGGCAGGTTTACCACCTAGCCGTCCTCATGACCACACCATTCCCTTAAAAGAGGGAGCCCAACCTGTTAACCTTCGCCCATACAGGTACTCTAGCCTACAAAAAGATACAGTGGAGGGTCTCATTTCGGAAATGGTGGCAACAGGAATTGTCCAACAAAGCCACAGCCCATTTGCCTCACCCGTGGTGTTGGTTAAGAAGAAGGATCTTTCATGGAGATTGTGTATTGATTACAGAGCTCTTAACAGGTTGACAATCAAAAATAAGTTCCCTATTCCCCTGATTGATGAGCTACTCGAAGAACTGACAGGAGCATCGGTGTTCTCAAAGATTGATCTACGCTCCTGGTATCATCATATTCGAATGAGCTTAGGAGATGTCCATAAGACAGCCTTCAGAACACACAATAGCCACTACGAATTCTTAGTAATGCCCTTCGGCCTCACTAATGCACCGGCCACATTCCAAAGCCTGATGAATGAGGTGTTTCGAACTTATTTAAGGAAGTTTGTTCTTGTGTTTTTTGACGATATTCTGATTTACAGTCAATCTTACAAGGAACATCATACACACTTGCAAACCGTCTTTGAAGTGCTCAGAACACACCACTTGGTAGCTAAGGAGAACAAGTGTGTTTTTGGTAATGACAGGGTGGAGTACCTCGGCCATATTATCTCTAAAGCTGGAGTAGCAACCGATCCAGAGAAGCTCAAGGCCATCAGGAATTGGCCACTGCCTCAGAACATTAAACAGCTGAGGGGATTCCTGGGGCTCACGGGGTATTATCGAAAGTTTGTTAAAGGTTACGGCATTATTTGTCGACTTACCAGACTCCTAAAGAAGGATGCAGTGGGTTGGGATCAGGAGGCCACAATGGCCTTTGAAACTCTTAAGCAAGAAATGATGCAACCTCCAGTCCTAGCACTACCTGACTTAAGCAAACTTTTTATTGTGGAGACTGACGCTTCAGGTGCAGGAATTGGCGCAGTATTAATGCAAGAGGGACACCTAATTGCGTTTATTAGCAAGGCCTTGGGGCCAAGGCAGCAGTCATTATCTACTTACGAGAGGGAAATGTTAGCAATCATCATGGCAGTGCACAAATAGAAGCAGTATCTGTGGGGCAGGTCCTTCAAAATCAGAACCGACCATGTCAGCTTGAAATACTTACTAGATCAAAAATTATCCTTTCCCTCTCAGCACTTGTGGCTCACAAAACTACTGGGGTTTGACTACAAAATTGAATTTCGTAGTGGTAGAGAAAATGTGGCAGCTGATGCTCTTTCTAGAGTTTCTAGCAGCGAGCTTCATGCCCTTACTCTATCCACAATTGACACTCCTGTACTGGAAGACATCAAACAATCATGGCAAGAAGATAGCAGGATCCAAACTATCATCCAAGACCTACTGAGGGATCAAGCTACACATCCTCACTATAAATGGAGCAACAACTACCTTTTCAGGAAAGGCAAACTGGTGGTGGGACACAATCCAATACTCCAGCACCAACTCATCTCCATGTACCATGACACTTCCTTAGGGGGACATTCGGGTTCAACAGTCACGGCAGCAAGGGTCGCTAGTATGTTTTACTGGAAAAAACAACAGAAACAAGTCAGGCAATATGTTAGGGAGTGCCCTACCTGTCAACGCTGCAAATCAGAAAATGTGGCTAGTCCAGGGTTGTTGCAACCTCTGCCAGTACCAACAGCTCCCTTCACCGATATCAGTATGGATTTCATAACATGCCTCCCTAAATCAGAAGGCAAGGAAGTCATCTTTGTGGTAGTGGATCGGTTCAGCAAGTATGCCCACTTCATGGCATTATCCCACCCTTACTCAGCTTATACAGTGGCGAAAACCTTCATGGATTCAGTCTACAAATTGCATGGAATGCCAGCAACCATCGTAAGTGATCGAGATATCGTTTTTCTTAGCAAATTTTGGAAAGAGTTATTTGCCTTACAAGGGGTCAACCTACATTATTCCACCGCTTACCATCCTCAATCTGACGGCCAAATCGAAGTGGTCAATAGATGCATAGAAGGCTACCTTAGGTGCATGACCGGTGATAATCCTTCTCAATGGTGCAAGTGGTTAGCATTGTGTGAATGGTGGTATAACACCAACTTCCATACAACCACAAAAACTACTCCCTACAGAATACTATATGGTTTTTCCCCACCCATACACATTCCCTACTTTCCAAAAGACTCACCCTTGGAAGCAGTCGACCATTACCTTACTACTAGGGAACAATTGTTGCAGACAGTCAAGCTCAACTTAACCAAAGCTCAGGACCGAATGAGGCACCTGGCCAATAAAAAGAGAAGTGATCGGGTCCTGCAAGTTGGCGATTCAGTCTATTTAAAACTACAAACTTATAGACAGAGATCCATGAGCCATTCACATCACAAGCTAGCTGCCAAATACTATGGTCCCTACACTGTCATCCAGAAGATAGGAGAAGTCGCATACAAACTGGAGCATACAAACTGGACCTTCCATCTTCATCCACTATACACCCTGTTTTTCACGTCTCTCTTTTGAAAAGAACCATGGGTAACCGGATGGTACACCACAGCTTACCGGACAGTCCACGGGAGCCTCTGCTACAACCTCAAATAATCATGGACCGCAGAATGGTAAAACGAGGGGCACAAGCAGCTACACAAGTTTTAGTCCACTGGAAAAGGCTATCACCCGCAGAAGCAACATGGGAGTTCATAGACGAGATCCAGTTAAGGTTTCCAACTTTCAACCTTGAGGACAAGATGGTTCTGAAGGAAGGAGACTTGATACAAGAAGATTTGGGATAAAGAAATAAGGAGGGAAAAACAGTTACAAAACCATTAGAAATTCTGTTACAACCATACGCATCGTTTTATTAACATACAGTATGCATGTCTATTTTTCCTCATACGCACCGTTTTATTAATGTAAACAGAACGCACTCATGCCTATATTAAAAGCAACTGTAACAAACAAAAAACACATGAATTAGTATGAATAATAATCTGTTTCTCATCTGTTCCTCACCCGTAACACCTCATCAAGTGCAAAAACCCTCATCATACATTCTCACCCTCATCAAATTATGATCTTGAAAAATATTCTCCTCGTTAGGGGAAAAAAAAAATCAACCCAACGCAGGAAGGAATTCTTGTATTTTAGAAATTTAAGTTTGAATAAGTCACCTTCAAGATTTTGAGATAACATTCCGAGGTAAGTAAACTATAGTAGAGATTGAGGAAACCACGAATAAATTGTTCACTCACTGCAATAATGTTATTTAGAGGAAGTGATCTTCCTGCCATCCACTGCCGGGCTTCTGCTGGCTAGAAGATGGGTATGTCTCGGAAAAGGGTCGGAGAGCTGTATTTATGGAGAATTGGCAATAAAAGCAGACTGCCTCCAAGACGGACCCCTTTCGACTTTCCAACTTATGAATTCAATTGTACCTTTGTTTTTCTCAGCACCGATACCTTCATTCATTATAAAGATGCAAAACAGTCAATAAAAATTGTTCCAGCCTAGTTAAAAGACCATATTCATCCATAAAACCGGGGTGGAGTTAGGTGGTTCAATTACACTCCTTCACTGACAGAAAGAATAAATACAGCCATTCTCTCCTGACCCAACATGCCATACCACCATATTTGACAACATAGTAGAAGTACCGATCAAAGATGAAAATATTCCAAGATGAGACACCAAAAGACTATAACACAATCTAGAGGTGTCAGTTCCTGTACACAGCTAAATGTATGTAATACAGTACGGAGCGAGTAGCAATTAGATAATATAATTACCATCAGTCAAAACTACATCAGGGGTGGTTCCTGAAGAACCCAATAAAGCAGGCTTCCTTAAACAGTACTGTTCAAACCTCTGCCTTGCATATTCCATGTAGTCAAAGTCAATTTCGTTTACATGTTCCTGTAAAATTAAAAACAGTTTCAGAGGACATCAGTGGTGAATATACAGAATGCATGTGTACAATTCCCAGAATTTCTGAATGGCATGCACTGTATGCAGCATAAGCAATGCAGTTAAAGCTAAAATCTAATTCCTGTACATAGTTCAAGCCATCATACATATCTGAAGTTGCTGTAAGAATGTCTAGGTTCTGATTAACAACTGAAGATCAGAAAGCATACCAATATTATCCCCCATAATCCCCAAAAAAGATGGCTCGCAAGCTTATACTTCTCAACATTTTCAAGTAGCTGCTCCAATTCAATGTCACCCGGTAGACCACCTACATCAAAAACCAATGGTTTGCCAAACCAGTGATAATAAAACAATTTTTAATTTGAGGTTTTCAGATGAGTTTCAGTTGACACGCAACGCTCAGTCATGACTGCTTGATTTAATACAAATGAATCCACTTTTGACCTCCACTAAGAGTGAGAAATTAAGAATTCAATAAATCATTAATGACATATTCTTAGGAGATGTAGAGTTTCTTGCATGTCGACATGCAAATGCAATTTCGGTTCTCATTGATGAAGATTACCAAGCAATAACAGATTTGTTTTCTGAACTTGTTTAGAACGACATTTTCAACAACTAATCTATTTGTATCTCACATGACATCCCTGAAGTTAAAAAAGCTAACAATGGGAGAACAAAAAAAAATGGTAATCATGGTAAAAGATTAATACCTGAGGAACTCAGATATATGTGAAGAAATCTTTGACGCTCCTCCAAACCTATTGTCAGGCTCAGAGATCAAGAAAACGCCTTGACAATAAAGGAAAATGAAAGCAAAGAAACATTAAGGACATTAGTGTAAGGTCACGCACCAGGGTATTTACTATAGTCCAAAATATGGGGTGTATCTGTATGATAGTCAGCAGTCATCTCACAGAAGTGGTTTGCTATATCAAAGGCAATAGGATTGTAACTTGCATACTCATAGTCCTGGGAAAAGAACAGTCATAAATCAACGAAAAATAATTAATCCCGCATTATGTAAAAGAAAATCATGAAAGAATCAATTCAAACCACTTAATTTGCGCAATTGAAGATAAGGAAAATTTCTATATTATCTCAATCTATATATATATATATATATATATATATATAAACTTTATTAATAGACTAGAAAAAATGTAAAAGGGAGGATAACATCTTGAATCCGCTAATAATTACGTACAACCATTGATGTCCCAGTGCAACAAAGAACAAGTTAAGCCCAAGTCAACTTTCATCCATAAACAGTCTTAAATACACAATGACTTCACAATTCACAAACTTTTGATCTATCATCCAGAAGTTGGAGGAACAAGGATAACCTAAGCATCTAGGTCATTTGAAATCTCTTCAAATTCATTTTACTACACATTAAGAAGATTAAGTTTGCAATGCATTAAAAAAAGAAAGTCACACTTTAGCACACAGAGAGCACACAGAGAAAGCATCAAGAACAGCTACAGGATCAAAGGATAGGAATAATACACATCAAAACCAGAAATCTACAGCAAAAGGGAAAAGTAAGAATACCCAATAGATCTTATTGGATCTTTATATAGAATGCCATCAGGTAACATATTCATAAAATGCTTTATCTATCAAATAAAAAGAGAACTTACAATTATAGTTATTGATCTTGTCTCTTCATCAATCATTACGTTGCCATATTGTAAATCATTATGGCAAAACCCTATACTTTGATCTCCCGAGAGTTCCTTTTCAAATAAGGAAATTTCATCCTCAATGGAATCCAAGCGAAAGTCTTTAGCTTCTTCTGGAGTACACAAACTCTTAGCTGTTTTGAGCCAATTTCTGAAGAAACAACTGAGAAAATAACTAATTGCAGCTATCAAAAGCAAAGAATATATAAAGAGGGTGACATATGCAACCTTCATTTTCCTTTATAACGAAAAAGGAGTTAGAAAAGAAAATAAAAGAAAACAACCGCAATCTGTGCCACAGAGAGACATCCTTTGGACCTGGCACCTCAAGACCATGAAACTCCTTCATTTTAGCTGCTATAAGAGCAGATATATCTGGATCATGCAGATCAGAGGCTGATAGCGTCTGAAATTCATATGGAAATGTAGGAAATGTTTGGTTAAGGAGGGGAAAAGTTATGATCGAACACATTAACTTCTGATTTATAGAAATTAGAAAGAAAAGGCAAACTATGGTTTATTAACCAGCACTTGTTCCTCCTGTTTTTCCTGGTAGAAGATACACGATTTCAATAATTAATTTAACATGTCTGTATTTGAGCAGTAGACACCAACACAATTTTTTCCAAACATTTGAAATATTAGAAGTGCAAATTGAAGTTGAATAAACTATCAAAAAACTCTAATAATAAAATTGAAGTTGTATTAGATTCCTTTAAGACCGATCATTTGATTAACTCAACTGCCAATCTCTTAAATCAAGAGAATTTTATAAAACAGCATGCATTCAAGATTCATGATAGCAAAGATACAGAAATAGGTGAACGTCAAAGTACCCGTGCATGGATGAACTCTTCAATCCGTCCATTTGAGAACCGCCCAAGTAAACAAGGTCCCTGCCCTTGCTTCGACATGAACTCAAACGTAAGAATCTCAGTGTCTCGATCAAAAAACACCTCCACTCCTTCACCATAGATCCTGACTACAACCTTACGCGACATATTCTGTGTCTTTGTTGGCCACTTTATTTGGAAAACCTCATTGGTCATTGCACCCTTTAAAGGGATCACTTGCAATGAATTTGCATCATCAATATCTTCCCACTTGGATGCCATCGATTTCAACATCTCCTTTGCCTCTCCTGGTATCCTATATTCTTTATTGTTTACAGGATTTTCTACAGGACCCATTGCCAAAAATCTCCACACAAAAGACCCTAACTGAATAAAAACCACTCCAGCAAACCAAATTTATTAACGGGAAATCGTCTGATCTGAAAACACAAAGAAAGAAACAACCCAAATTACCAAGGGCAATTAACTTCCTTTTCAAGACCCATGTTCATGAAATCATCCCCACCACACATATAATGTATAAAACATTATTAACATTAAAAAAAAAAAAAAAAGAGGATAAACTTTTCAATCAGACTTCTCTTTACACATGCACGAGCCAACAGCACACGAATTCAAGAAAATTTGTGCAGGAATTCAAGAAACATAAAAAAAAAAAAAGATGGCAATAATTCATTACAAGCAAAATTGGAAGATCCCATCTTAAATTCAAGAATATTGATCCAAATTAAACTTAAAAAACCAAATTGAGAAGGCATAAAAAATGATGTTTTTTCATGTCAAACGTTACTTTGAAGCGCGGCATGACCTCCTAGACAAACGCACTTAAGTCTCTGTTGATGCACAAGCTGTAGACTAGAAAAACAAATACAAAATTCCATGTTTAAGCCTATAAACAATATAATTACCAGACTTTCAACAGATTATAATCTCTTCTTTACAACTAGAAAATCAATGTTTCAATCAACTTGTCTTTAAAATCATCAATCAATCAATCAATTAAACCCTCTTTTTAGTAATCTAATCGTTGCTACACCATACTATAATTCGTGCAAAGATTGTTTAACAGATAATTATAAAAATAGCAAATCAACTAAAACAGAATTCACCTTTTAATCGATTATTTTTCTTTCTATGGTAAGTTGTTGCATACGAACAGTAGACAATCGCAGTGGAGAGAACCACAGAGGAAGAAAAATGATGTGTTTCGTGCTCTAATATTTCAGTTATAAATAAATCAGTAGAATTGAGCAGAATTGCGGAAGAATTACAGGGGAGGGAGGGATAATGGTTTTTAAAATATAAAAAGAAATGTTTAAGGGAAGATTGAATTTGAGCCATTGGATTATTTCGAGTCCCGAGACAACCAGAGGACTGTTTTGGATTTTTAATATAAAAAATATTTTTTAAAAGTATTTTTTTTTATAGATTCATCGTGTAGGTATAAAAAATAAAAAAATAATAATAAATATTATTTTAATATATTTTTAATTAAAAAATATTTTTAAATTATACAGTTCACCTGAAGATCAAACACATATTAATGATTAATGATATGGATTAGGTTTTAAGTTATATTTGTTTGTGCATTTAGAGTCTGTTTGGCAACGCGTTAACGGTTGCGTTTTTTTAAAAACACACTTATTAAGTGTTTGGTTATATATTTTTAAAAAATAAAAAACATGGGTCCTACCATTTATATGCGGCAGGACCATGATTTTGGCGAAGCAATAAAATCTTGTTTTTTTCATAAATTTCAACATGTGGTTGGAACTCTCTAGATATTAGTGGCTAATTACGTGCACAGTGCAAGTGAATTGCACTGTGCACGTGAACAGTGCAATTTGCTTACATTGTTCGCGTGAGTTTTTTTTTTTTTTTTTCTTTTCAATATGTTTATTTTCTATACATTTTTTTTAAAAAAAAATAGTTTAGAGTAAATTAAATTTACTTCTATTGCCATGTAAACAATATTTTTTTTCCTGAAAAACTAGTGTAGAGTAAATTAAATTCACTCGCACCGTAATATCAAATCAATTTTATTCCTGATAATATTTTATTATTTTATCTAATTTTATTGCATGCTTAAAAAATTATAGAAATTATAGTTCTTGTCGGATGAATTTTGTACGCAATGGAATTGTAGATGGTTTAATAGAATAATAAAAAGTATTTCATATAAAGTATTATTTATTTCATGAAATAATAACAATAGTTAAATCTACAATATTTAAATTAAAAACCATCAATATTAATATATATATTTTAAAATTATTTATAATTTTAATTTCAAAAGCATTCTTAACCAAACACATTAAACTACTTTTTATTCAACCTCAATTTCAACCACAGTTTTAACCAAACACCTATTTTTTCAAACCAACCTCAATTAAAAGTACTTTTTATAAAACAATTTTTTTAAAACCACAACCACAACAGCTACCGCAATACCAAACACACTCTTAGCCTTAATTATTATTTTTTTCCGACATATTTATGCAATATTTGGTATTATGATGTAATACATTTTTTAAAATATATTTTATTTGAAAATATATTAATATAATCAAAATAATAAAAAAATTACTAAAAAATTATTAATTTAATACTTTATATATATATATATATATATATATGATTACAATAAAATCACACTTTCAAATAATATTTTTATCTTAAGTTTTTTAAATTAATTTTTTCGGATTTAATAAAATTAAAATTTGATCTTATGTAAGGTTGCCGTTAAAGTTCTTCAATTTACACATATTTATCCTCAGTCTCTATAATATTTTCTTTTCTCGATGAGATAATTATTAACAATATTCTAAAAAAAATGAAAAAAATACTGTAACTTTCTTCACGTCTTTTGTTTTTATTATTTTCCATGCCTTTCTGTAGCTTTTCACATGCTTTTTTTTTTTTTTTTCATTTGTTCCCAAGGACGGGCAAAATCGAAATAGCAAAACTCTTGGGTCATCTCAATGGGTTAAGACCACACGTTTCTCTGTATCATTATAGCTTTTTTTTTTGGTTGATTTTTTTTTTTTGTATTTCATTTTTTTTTCCTTTTTTTTCTCCATATTTTTTTTCCTTTTTTTCCCTTTTTCGGGCTTTACATTTTTTTTCCCCCAAGATTGTTTCTTTTTTATATATATATATATTTATCGATTTTTTTTAATATTAAACTGGTTAAAAATTTAATTCTATAGTTATTTTTTTAAAATATTATGGATTACTACAATGTTTCCTTACATAACTTTCTTCTTTTTTTTTATGAATTTTTTTTCCAAAATGTTCTTTATCGATTTTGCTTCGTAGTTTTTTTTTAAAAAACACTGTGTATTACTACAATGTTTCCCCATATTATTTTTGTTTTGTTAAAGTGTTTCCCCACATGTTTTTTTTTTAAATATCTTTGTCAAATTTTATTTTTTAAATATTGTGTTGGTTGAGAATTTAATTTTAACTTTCTCCACATTTTTTTTTCTTTTTTTTTGCTTTTTTTTTCCAAAATTGTCTTCTTCTTCTTTTCTTTAATTTTTTGTTTTTTTTTTCACAATTATTTTTGTTGATTTTTTTTTTTAATATAGAGCTGGTTGAAAATTTAGTTTTATAGTTTTTTTCTTCAAAACATTATGGATTGCTATAGTATTTCTCCACGTGATTTTTTTTATGATTTTTTTCCAGAATTGTCTTTGTCGATTTTAATTTTTCATATTTAGCTGGTTGATAATTTAGCTTTGTAGTTTTTTTATTTAAAATACTGTGAATTGCTATAGTGTTTCCCCACATAATTTTTTTTTTATGATTTTTTTCAAAATTTTCTTTATCGATTTTATTATTTTTAATATTGAGCTGGTTGAGAATTACAACTGTAGATTTTCTTATGAAACATTATAGATTGCTATAGTGTTTCCTGCATGGTTTTTTTTCCTTTTTTTTTTGTTATGATTTTTTCTAAATTTTTCTTTGTTCATTTTATTTTTTAAATATTAATCTAATTAAAAATTTAGCTTTGTAGTTTTTTCCTTGAAAACATTGTGGATTGCAACAGTTTTTTTCCATATATTTTTTTTTATTTTTCTCACAAATCTACAACAACGCACAAACATGCCGCAAACCGGCAGCATCATGCGGGCATGACATCTAGTGGAATTCTATTTATTGCAATAGGTTCATGACTTTATTGTCTCATTGTTTTGGGATAAAATAGTTTTTTCATCATGAAGTAAATATTTTCTTTTAAGATTATTTATATTTTGATAGTTATATTTTTTGTTGTACAATAACATTATTAATATAACCCTTAAATAAAATAATTAAATGCCTTTTATATGAGGGTGTTTTGTATTTCTATATTTGATTGAACAGTATAACAACCACATTACCCTTAACATTCAAATTTTTTAGCCTTGATTTCAGGGGTTTAGATATAATTTCATTATGACTTGTTTGTTATTGTTATTTAGTTTTAAGGATATTTTTTTACAATTAAAATAAATAAAAAAATTGTTGACACGTGTCTCGCACATGTTAACTGCTTCACCGTCTTATATCGGCACGTGCAATTAGCTTCAGTTGTTGTAACGGTGATTCTTTCGCATCATTTTATTTATCTCAGCATCCTTTTCTTCTCTGGTTAGCGCATGTATAGTGGTTCAGCGTGATTTCATTAAAAAATGTTTTTTTTTTTTACTTCATTTACTTCTTTTTCTTCCTTGAATTGTGTATTGGTCATACCAAAAATCATATCAACCCTTGAAGTTAGTTTTTAATTTTATTCAATCCCTCTTCTCTTATTTTCTATTGTTTTATTTGTATTGATTATTTATAGTTGGATTTCATTTTAGATTTCATCCCCAATCATTTATTTTTTTAATTTGTTTTTAAATTTATATTTTTTTCTTTTAATTGCTATTTTTTTTTCAATTCCACTCCTGAGCATTTATTTTCATTTATATTTTTATGTCAAATTTAATTCTAATTCTTTTAATTTTTTTTTTTATGAGTTTGTTTTTGACAATTCCATCCTGAACATTAAATCCTCTCTTGCGACCCGTAGATTGGAGTTTTTGCCTTGATGTAAGCATTCATCAGAATCTCAAATGGCTTAAAACGGTTTGTATAACCTATCTCCCTCATGCTTTGGAACAAGTTCTCCGTACTATATATGTACATCACCTCGTTTTGCATACTGCTCCATGACAGCAATGTATGCTGTGAAGAAAGGCCTCCTCCCCCTCCCCCGAGCTGTCTAAGTTCAATCGGAACGAGCTGGATTAAATTTCTAAATTTTTTTATTTTTTTTATTTTTTTTATTATTTAATTTTAATTTTATTCTTTTATAATTAGTTATTAAAAATATTATGATTTATGATAATTTAGGGGTTTTGATATGAATATGCTTAAATATTTTTAAAATAAATATTTAAATTTACTAATTTAATCAATTAAGTGTTTTTTTTCTTCTTATAAAGAAATAAATTAACATTCATACAAAATCACTATTATTTATTGGCATCACTTACATTGACAGAATAATTTATTGAAATTTAATATTTTCACATAATTTAATCAACATACTTATTATATATATATATATATATATATATATATATATATATGAATTAAAATAGATTTTGATTTTTATGAATTAACGTGTATTTTTAAATTAATTTTACTTGATATAAATTAATATATATGTTTTGAATTGATTTCTAATGCATTTTTATATAATATAGTATTTATTAATAATTTATTCTTTCATTTAAAAAAATCTGGCTCCACTACTGGCTAAGAGTTGGGTCACTCAAGATCTAGATCAATCTACAAAGCTAAGTTGAGTTTTATACTTATGCTAAGATCAAGTATCATGAAAATGTACATGCATTGATGTAAATGTTGATAGAATATTTGAACATCAATTCTTTATACATTGATTCAAATCAGAAAATTAAGATCATATCAGTTAGTCTAAAGTTGCTTTGAGAGATGCATGCATGCCCCATTAATCAATAGTCTCTGCAAGAGTTGGGAATTTTAACACACACGATTAATTTAATTTGAGGGCTACTCTGTATATATATACTTTTCTTCCATTGTTCTTTACATTTACTCTCATGAAATGATGATCAGTTAATGTGTTACGTACAATCAAGTTTTACATGGTTGTTTCTGCCTTTTTTCAAAGGGCATGACAAGATCTCTAATGGCATTTCACGTCCCCTCAACCCTAAAATTAAGTCCCTAAGAGTATTAATGTGACAAAAAGAAAAAAAGAAAAAATTCCCTGAAAATAATCACCCAAATTAAACAAAGTGATCAGCCCTTCCTCCCCCAGAAACCAGGCCACCCTCGAATCCGATAGCAGAAGATTTTGTCTTGCACTTAATTCTCTGGCTGTCGAACTTTTCCCGTAACCTCCATCAACAGTTTCATAACTTGGCAATTCATTTGCACCAAAAGATCAACTCTATAAACCTTCAGCAGAAGGATCAGAAGGTATTAATCTCAATCGTTAGAATTATTACACAAACATGGCCTTACCTTTCTGATCAAATCCTGACGAAGAATAAGCTTAGTTCTGGTCCATTGTTTCCGTCAGGATTCAACATATAATAGGTCTCTGAGTCTTTGGACCCTGCCACACGTTCAAAGAATGCCCGCATGTACGTTAATTCTCCATCTGCAGGCTGATCTGCTCCATCTCCTGTAGGTATTACACCAGCTCCCATTGAAACAACACGCAAGGTTTGCATTACATTTAAATCTTCATCGGTTGGCTCTCTCTTGACCGCATAACCACACTTTCTACCATTACAAAACAATGTCCATATTGGCTCGTCCTCAATCTTGGTCTTATCATTTGCCTTCTTCTCACATTCTAAGGCAATCCTAACAAGCCCCACTCCCATGTCTTGAAGGAGTTTTCCTGTGGGAATTGTGAGTTCAAGCAGTAAAAGAGGTAGGGACCCGGGGCTTTCTTGGATGGCAAGACTAACCCTGGCTTTCCGGTGCCCAAACAGGGTTCCGGTCATGCGGGTCCCACCAACGTGCCCGTCATGGAGGCGGTTTCCGTGGAGCGAGACGGGGATCTTGCATGCTGGAGTGATGATAGGGAATGACCGGAAAACAGCCCGGACACGGCGGAATATCTTATTGTGCTTTGATGAACCTTTCTTGCCATTTGGTTGATGGAGGGAGATAGCAGGCTGGATTGGAGACATTGGGTTCGTCATTCCAGAAGATGGGGAGGTTGGGGGTGATGGAAAGGTCGATGGCGACGGGGACCGAGTCTGTACCGGCGTGAGAGGATATGGCGGGGTTGATGGCGGGGTTGGCATGATGGAGGCTTGTAAGTCCTTGGTGGGCTTAATTTGGTAGGCTTAGTGGCGGTGGCGGTGGCGGTGGCGCATATATAAGAAGAATAGAGTTGAGGCATGCACGTTCAACTAAGGTGGTTTGTTCTTGATTTTCTATATATTTTCGTGAGGAAGAGTTTGAGACTCTCTTCACTTTTTGTTCTTATATTACAATTGATTTATGGTTAAGAATTTCTAGTTCTGTAATTACCCTAAAGATAGTTTGATAGTTGTAGTTCTTGGATCGACTGCTGGCAAAGATCTGATGCTTCCTTGAAGCCATTGAATAAATAGGCTAATCTGGTAGTTCTTTTAGCTGAACAACTTGAAAACTTTGCTGCTTTTGCCAGCGAAATTATCAATATATTTGTTAATTTATTACATATAATTGAATGATGAATTGGTAAAACTCTTACTTGTTGGTTGATTTTACCGAATATATCTCTAATTCTACCCCAATTTAAAATAAATAAATAAGAAGTTAATCACATCCATGTTAGAGGATAGTTGCCATTTCGAGGAAGAACTCGGAAAAAAATAAATTGGTTCATGGTTTCTCAATAAATTTAGATAAATTATTTTTATTAAAAAATATTATTTTATTTTATCTAAAATGAATTATTATAATTAACATTGTCATCAAGTATAAATTGAGTTTTCTCAAGTTACTAAATGTGACTAAATTAATTTTTTTTATTCAATTTAAAATTTAATTTAAAATAGATTTCAAATCTTAAAATTTTTAAATCAATCGGAAGTCTTGAAGATTTAAATATTTACCCAAAAAAATGTTTTGAACTGGACAGTGTTATCTTGAAGATTTTGTTGCTTATGCATAAACACTTGGATGCTTAATTAAAGCAAAATCTGGCCTAAAACCATCTTAATGGTTACAAGCAGAAAAATAATAATAATAAGACGAGGAAGAGAGAATTTGAACTGAGTTTAGCTGTTTGAGCCTGAAGGCTATATTTTTTAAAAAATAAAAATTGCAGTACCATTACTCTGTTGCTTTTTATCATCTATACAATTACCCTCAGGATTCTTGTTTTTATTTTTATTATTTTTGGTTTGGCTGGCCTTATGGCTGACAATTGCATTAATAAATTCACAAAACACAGAAGTCAAAATAAATTTAAAACGTAAAAAGAAAAAAGAAAGGCAATTTCCTTGATGGAAAAAAGCTTTTGAAATGTCTATTCTTTTCGTATTGTTTTCCTGAGTCGAGGGGAAAAAAACAAGAGGAGGATTCCGGCCGTGAACAAATCAATGTCCTTTCTTTGAAAAATCTTGAATTCGAACATCTCATTGAAAGCCAATACAACTTGATTTAAGTTGAAGACACAGATGGATATTTACAGCATGCAGTGAAGAAGACGGACAAGTCTCAAAGACATGGATCAGTAATTTGCTAGACTAGTAAACAAGAACAACAAATGCATTAGCTTGTATGTCACTGCTTACTGAATCCATCTGTATATGCACCTACCAAAACTGAGCTGAGTGGATGCAGCAAGTTATCCGACCTAGCACCTAACCATGCATACTAATTATACATAAATCCCTGGTATATACATATGAGATAAGCACTTCAAGAGGATCTTTCAAGCTTTTTTAGATGAGTACAATACTTATTCAAGGATTGTTGGCTTCGTCCTACTTTTGAAAAACATTACTATAAACTTAGAAAATCTTCTCTCAGGATTTCTTCACATATGCTTGCCTGGATTTGCTCTTATCTGTCGATATCCATGACCAAGGATTGGAACCTCAGCATCACCTCGGAAACTTGGATAGGAAGGGAGATCGTGGCCTTGAGGCTCATTCCAGCGGCAATTTAGGGGTTTTGTTTCTCTGGAAATTCCTTGCTTGGAATTTACTGGTGCTGAGACAGGAAAATCTCGTATGTTTAGGTCCATCTTACTGAACATGAGATTTGCAATGGCTCTGTCAATGGCATTGGTCTCCATTTCGATTGTCGTCTTTCCACCAGACCTGAACATGAAGCTCACTTTCTTATCAAGATGGCTCGATTACCAATGCATTATACAAGGACATATGCAGTGAAGTAAATGGAACTCAACAGATGCTTGATCACCCAAATACCACTGATGTGATGCATTTTTTTTGTTTGCAGAGATTTACATGGGAGTTGTCACTTTATGTAATTACTTCCAGATGCTATTAATGTTGAATCCTAATTGATATGAGAGCAACATGAAAGTGGTATATGTGAAGATAGATAATGTCAACCATTTACCAAAAAAGTTCAGGGTACGCTTACCGGTTAACAGCTGATAAATATATAACAAATTCTCAGGATCAGTTGGAGACTAACAGAGATAAGAGCTCTGGTCATCAACCCATTTCCAGATATACTTCTATTTTGATTGTCAGTACTTGACAGCAAATCAGTTTACGAGAACAACCTTAAAATATTAAGGCCTTAAATTATAATGAGATAAGCATTCTAATTTTTTTTTATAAAAAAAGTGGGATAAGCATAGAAAGATTATAAAGCATTAGGCAAATATTGTGCAAGTACCCCATTTTCTCATCTTCGCCGGTACCCGGTGTTTCCATGGACAGGTCTCCATTTTGATCCTGTTTTATTGGATGTTGCTTTGAATTGCTGGCTAGCCGGTACAAGGCATCACGAAAGCAAATTCTAGTCTTATCATTTAACTGAAAAGAAAAAAAAATCATTAGGATTTGCTTTTGCTTGTTAAAAAAAGGGGGCTCTTAGGATGTTGTGTTATACCTGAGCCATAACCATTTCTAGCTCCTGTAGCGCAGATTGTTGAAGAGATGTTTCCTCGTCAACAAGTCCAATCATACTATCATGCTCAAAAGGTACCAAGACATTAACCAGCGATGCCTAGAAAAAACATTACCATGATTAGTTGAACTTGCAAGTCTCACAAACTAAAAATCTTCATTGGAACCAATAGGCATCTGTCCTTGCATTTCTCTCTACTCTCTTGCTATTCGTCACAGGCAGTATGTGTATATAGATGAAAGCAGAATGCTAACTAAGATCTACTGTTATGCAAAAAAGGGACAACCGACATATAAGGTTATTAATTTTCCAGACTACACCAGAACAAGTTTTTAGAAATTCAACCCACTGTTCAATGGCATGGGTGTTTGGAGTCGATGTAGGCTAAGCATGTTTTGAGAAAGGAGTTTCTTGAAGGAAATATAAGCCAAGTGTATAAATATAGCTAGTACCATTATATGAGCAAACAATACATGATGAAACAAATGTTGACTCATACAAAAAATTGATGAAATAAAATTTCCAAAAGAATATAGAAAGCATGCTATGGTCATAACCAATTAGTATTTATATCACAATTAGCTGAGATAATGGCAGGCCTAAGACACTGAGGCCTTGACTGCCCCATTCTCATCTAATGGGCATAATTTGCAGGTGAATATGTCTAATTTTCATGTCTGGAGACACACGTGTGTGACAACAAACAAAAAAATCTAGGTCAGGTCTAAACAAGGCTGGAGCCTAATTCCACGTGCCTGTGGTTTCTTTGATGATGTTTCGTCCAAATATGTCCATGATAGGTGCATGAAATTAGACTCAACCCTTGTGGATTTAAACGCCTCCTATGTTCATGATACAACAAACAAATTTTACACAGAATGTATCCCAGCAACAAGCAGAGCTGAATTCTCTGTGTTGCCAAAGACGAGAGTAAAAGAAGTCATTCTCCTAGAATGATTAAAATGGATATCTTCATAAGCAAGAAATGAAAGAACCTAGTCAATATTATTGTTAAGATAGGCGAAGGAAACGGGAAAAAAAAAAACCAATATTTTTTCTAAACCCAAATCAAAAAGCTCATACAGAACTATGGATTAAATTGTGCTAGTTCCATAGAGAATAAAAAAAAATGTGCATATGCATGTATACCTACAACAATAAAACCCTCTCTTCATCCAAGAAACAAGTACAGGCAACAGGGCTAGGGTCTTTAAAGCTTATCAAAGATTTAGTATGAACCATGAATTTCATTATAGGAAATTTGTGAAAAAGATATGGCCAGTCATTGAATTAAAGGTAATAAAAAGATGGAAAATCTCACCTTTACCGGTGCCAAATCCTTTTGGTCTGAGTTGCATTGATTGAAGTGTGAAGCAGCAACTTCACCTTCCTCCCAACTTAATGATGGAGAAAATGCATGTGTTTTGAGATACTTTGAGCTTCCCATGCCATGTGCATCATTCGAGATACTTTGCAAATCTGACATCGTGTCTGTGAAGCAATTGTCAGCAGATGCCATGCCACATTCTGCTTCGGCAGAAAAGCAAAACGAGCCGTTAAGATTTTCATTCCTGGGTAGATCCTCGAGAAAGGAACTCCTGCAACAAATGGAAATGAGAAAGGATTAATAAGATTAACAAGGAAGCATCATATTTGATAGAAATAACAACCACATGTAGGGAGATGTTGGGCACCCCATGGATATTGAATGGCTCTATTATGTCACATGTAGCTCTGCAGGCACAAGAGATTGCCATATAATGAAGGTGGCACAAAGATAGGTGCCATCACCGCAAATACTGGTATAATCCATTTGTAGGAACCAGGAATTCTAACCATTTTGTCATGATGGATAGTAGTGTTTTAGCGTACACAACTAAGGGAGCATTCGATTTCCATGGGGTGTCCGAGCATGCTGCTAATCAATATGACAAGCTACAGCACATTTGATTCTACATGATTTCTTAAAGGCATTAAATTAATCCCAGAAGTTACGCTTGTACAGGAAAAATTCATCCAGTTGTTCGATTTCTGAAAGATCATCAAGCTGGTAATCTGGCTGGTCACATGAAAGAGCAGTCTGGGGAAGTGACTCTTCAGATAATCTTCCACTGATGCTTGAACCACTTGACTGATCTTTACCATTGTAGAAACTATCAACTTCTTTGCTCAAAATTTCACCATTGAATTTGAGTTCTTCCCCAGTCAATTTTGAATCCATAAGAAAGCGTTTGTTAGAAAACTCGTGACTTTCTGATGCATCTGCACACCATTTCGACCAACTCTCTGGTGATGGAAGCCTATCATATACTTCTCGATCCTCTGGAACCACAAAATCATCAATACCACTTCCAGAATACCACTCCATGAGATTTTATCTGCAGAAAAAAGAAAAGAAAACAATCCCCATTTTGTCAAAAAAAGGTACCATAAAGATAAAAAAATATAATAAAAGTAGAAAAGCCAAGCAATACAAACAGTTCATATCTAATTCAATATCAAAGAGTACACCTAATTTTATTACTAAATCCAAGATTTTGAACAAAATCACAATTGCGAAGAACTTGTTTTATCATACAATACAAGCCTGAATCTTTAACTTCATCAGTTAAGTGGAGCTGCAGCTTCTACCTTAAAACTAGAAATAAGCAAGTGAACTGCAACTAATGATTTTGATTATTCCAGTTCCTTTCACTTCCCACCAACCAAAAACTTAAAAACCGATAGAATATCAACACATAGACAAAGTATCATAATTTATCAACCAAACAGAACAACCAAGACCACATAGCATAAAAATCAACCCAAAGACCTCAAAAAAAAAAAAAATCATAATCCACCAACAAATTGAAGAGGCTTAAAGAAACAAATTGAAGAGGCTTAAAGTAATTATACTAAAGAATTCAAACTTCAAATCATGAGTAAGAATCATATAAATACAATCAACAAAACAAAGAGAATGAAAATCAAACAAAAGTAATCACACACAAACACATATTCATCATAACATGCATACATATCTCACAAGCCAAAGACTAAAACTTTGACACTATAAACCGAACTAAATATACACAATAAGCATCAAAAGAAGAAGAAAAAAACCTTGAGATTGTTGGGTGGTGGGTTTTGATTAAGAGAATGACCAAGACCCAGTTGCTAATACAGAGAAATGAAGCAGCCCAGATGATAAGAACAGCAAAGAAACGATAAAAAAATACAAACTTTGATGGAGGTTTTTGTTGCCTTGGAAAAAGATTAGTGCTTTTCGCTAGATGTAAAACAGAGGCGGCCCTGTTTTCCTTTGCAGCACCTTATAGTAATATAGTTTGCAGAGTAGGGAGAGAGAAAGTGAGGCTAACTTGTGTAGAGAGAGAAAGTGAGTAGTGGCTGAAAACTTAAGTTGAGATTTGTGGCTGAGAACCTCCATCAAAATCTGTACTCTCATTGGTCCACGTATCAGAATCTGGACCCACCAAATTAGAAATCATGGTCCTGGTGTTCTGCTTGTGATGCGTCCAAGTAAAGTAATCCCCTTTGAAGACTTTTCCTTTCTCGAGCAAAAATAGTTAAATACCCTTCTTTTTGAATAAGAGGCCAAAGCTCTCTACCCGCAATGGCGGACGTGGCTAGATTGGTCTTTTGCGTGGATGGTTTCCAGGGACCCCACGTATCGCTTCCCTGATGGGTTTTTGGGGGTACACGTGGCAACATGCAATGTCTTTGATCTTGACACGTTGCATTGAGCAGGGATCTAGTACAGTGTTAGCTGGTGTCAAGGATGGGTGAGTTGCCTTTAGTACAAGAAGACAAGAGCCACAGAGTTTCTGCAGTTTGTGTGGTACCGAGGTTATGACAAACTCCGGGGACTTGTATGATGATAATGATGCAAATTGTCCCAGGTTGTTGTAAGAAAATTGGGATTGGACCGAAATGGCACCGACTAATATTTATTTGGTGGTGTCCAGGTGAAATGTTCCTCCAAAACCTGATGTTCATTTATTGTGCTGCGTTTGAGCATTTATCCTTCTCACCACCACTTTGTGATCCTATGCATTGTTGGATTCTTGAAATTTATTTCTCCAATATAGTAATTAGGGTTCGTGTTTTATTGCTAAATATTAGAGTAATTCTTTTCATGAAAAAATTTGAAAATACAGTTTTTTTAAAAAAAATATATTTGATTAGTGTTTATATAAGTTTAAATCTATAAATATTCAACAAAAAAATTATGCCAAACATGTTTTCAACATGGATATAATAATAAAATTTTAGCATACATATTAAGTATATATTCAAAGTTACAATTGATATAGATTAAAAGTTGTACCATGCATACTAATAATATAAAATATATAAGTTTAAATTAAAACTTGGAAGGATATTTGTTTATTGAAACACTTTAAAATAATAAAATTTTTATTGTTGTTAAAAATAAATTATTTGTCCTTAAAGGTTTATTGCTCCTCACTTTGTGCAAGTAGAATATTTGTAATAATCTTCTCAAGATTCTAACAACATCACCTTAGTTGATATGCAATTCTAAATAAAACTTTTGAATTGAAATAAATGTACTCAATAATCTCTCAATAAAATGAATCTAAGCTCTGGATCTGGAAGAAAAACTAATGTGTAAAATGAGATCAACAACACTAAAATTGAGGTGAGGAAGAATGTGTAAAACAAGAGAGAATAAAAAATTATGTGAAACTCTTCCTCCACCTTATTTATAGTAGATTTTGAAATCTAAAAGGATAAAGAATTAATTTTGATAACAGCTAGAATAATTTCTATTATTACCAATTTTGATTAGCTACCATAAATCTAGAATTAAATCTGATTTTTTTAGCCATAAATCTAAAGTTTTTTAGCTGAAAAAATTGTTCAAGTTTGTGAAAAATGCTTCTAGAATAGACTATTCAAGTCCTTATATTCATTGGAATCTTTTAACAAAGTAAATCTAAACTCTAGATTTTGAAAAAAAAAAAAAAAAAGTTTAAAGTGAAAAGAAAGATATTAAAACTAAAGCGAGGAAGAATGTGTAAAATCTAAAAAAAAAATCCTTATGTAAAACTCTTCTTTCACCATTCTCTATTATAACAGATTTTAAAAGTTATAAATTAAAGAATTAAATCTGGTAATAATCATAATTAATTCGTACCATTATCAACTTTGATTAACAACCATAAATTCATAATTAAACCTGAATATTTTGACTATAAATCTTAATTTTATTGGGTGATTGGTATTTCCTGGGGACTAATCACCCAAGAAGCATGGGACCCACCACCCAAATACCTTGGGTGCTAGCATGCCTGGCACTCATGCTGTGCTCCAGGCTAACACTCTTTATAGGCTCCGGTACGTGCTCAAGCTTAACTACCACAAGCCCAAACAATGTGTTTGAGCTCATTTTTCATCCATAACATACTCATGCAACTTGTCTGAGCCCAATATTTTTTTGAGATATTGTTTAATTAATCTAATATTTTATTTTATTAATGTTTGTATAAGAGATATTTATCCATCATCAATGCATGTGTAAGAGATATTATTAAAGTAAAATTACACTTCATCACTTTCTCTCTACAAAAAAAAATAACTCGTTGACTATAAATACCTCATGAATCCTTCGAAATTAAGGTTTACAATCTCTTTATTTTCAATATTTTTTACATATATATTTTTAATGTTTATCTATCTAAAATATCATTTTACTTTTTTTCTTTACAAAGATACTTATTTAAACATCTAAGAATTTTTATATTCACCAAAAGATGACATTTTACAAGTTTCAGTTTCTAGCCACCTCGGCTTACTAGGCATCAACCATTTACTATCAGTTATTTTAATTTATTAGACACTAGTTTTCAGCGACTTTATCTATAAAAAATAATGAAAACTGTTATAATTAAAAAAATCAGTCCACTATATAACCCATAAACCTTATTCCTAACTTATCTAGAGTTTTTAGGATATCATTAAGAATTGTGCATGACACAATCGAATTGTCTTCCGATCTCTACAGTCCACATGAATTTAAAGGCTTGAGATCGGTGACATTGCTAGACTTGTCTCTTTCCGGAAAAAATGCAGCAAATTCCGAGTTTAATAAATTGTCCACAAACAAAACCATATCAAAGTTTAAAGAAAAACACATGGATAAACACAGTATCCTCCTCCATTCCTTATAGTCCACTCAAAATCAAAACAACATGGGATGTTTAAGTTGATATTACTTGCCTTTTGTCCTCACCATGAAAATGCATGCGATTTTGAGCTAGACAAGTCGTCATAAATTGTTATCATGTCCAAAATTAAAGAAGAAAGACATCAATTTCACACACAAAATCATCAGCATTATGTTGCTTTGGGTTTCGTATCTATAAATGGACTAGCTCTAAATCTTCCACCTCACTGAATTTGGTATTGGTAAAAGCATTTAGCTTAATTGATAGCCACATCTTTTCTCAATTGCAACATATATATATATATATATATATATATATATATATATATATATATATATATATAATTAAATTTGAATTCGAATCTCCCTTTTTCTATGATTATTACTTGATTTCATGCACACAGGTCCTTGTAAATTGGGATACCAATGGAAACATTCTGGGGATCAATATTAAAGAAAAATCAGAGAGAGAGGAAGAAAACATTGCATGGTTTCAAAGCATATAAAACAACGAACTATACTCACAATTGTACTCTCCATAAAAGAAAGGAAGAGCGTTTTTGAGTTCAAATCCTTCACTTATTATTATTCAAAGAATCAACGAAGTTAATTTCAGAATCCTGCCTTAACATTCAGAACCCTTGAGCAATCTCCAAACAAAACATCTTTCATGAAATAAAAGCTTGGACTAAAAAAGATAGCTTTAAAGTAGGATAGATAATTTTCTCGATTTCTTGTAATTGGCCTACATGTTTGATGAGGTCCAATTAAAACCCCACAAGAATCATCTTTTTTCTATAGTTGATGAATAGATTGGAGGATGGGAAAACTGGATTTGAGTAGCACAAACATATGCAAAACAAGTTTTCTTATTAGACTTAGGAGCTTCCAAGTAGTACAAGAGGAATGAAGTTTTAGATGTTGTATTGTGTGATTATAGAAAAGAAAATATGCTAGATACTAACGTAAATCATTCTTTGAGCTTCCCCTAACAATTTAATTTTTTAAATTTAGATAATTATTTAATTAATAATCAAACAAACACAGTTTGAGTCTCATCATCTAGTTTCAAACCCTTCCATGCATTAGAGAGTAACACAGAATAATCCTTAAAGACTCGCCTAGCAACTTTAAACATGTAGTACTAAAACGAAGAGCAATATTTGGTACCTGATGCAGAGATCAAACAGACAGCAGGATCCCCGTTCATGTCCAGATACCCTATTTATCGTGTTAAATCGCTAAAGAGAAGTTCCCCTAAGAAATAATACCTCTACAGGCATTAAAAAATCAATTTTTATTTGATGAATTCACTCGGAAAAATCAAAGGACAGGACCAATAGCATTTTGGAGGCCACATTAAAATTTATAATTTGGCTATTTCCCTTTTCTTTTTGTAAAGGAAAGAAAGCTTGGTAAGAACAAAAGAGAAATGTTGCAGCTGAACTAATCAGACTAAACAAAACTGATGGGGCGATAGGGGTCTGAACTACTGCTAAGTGTAATGATTCAACGTAAATACAAAGCCCACTGTATTTAGATCAGAGTCTATTGGTACTTTCTTTTGCAAAAGCAACTTAGACACCCAGTATTGCGGGAGTGAAAACCCGCTCCATGATCAGCCAACTGCTTCTAAATCTACCTCTGCATCTGTTTCTCCATCTATCATCCCTGCCTCTGCTTCAGCGTCTGCTTCTAACTGGCCAGCCTCTTGACCACCATCCGTGTCAGAGCCTTGCTTTTGATGTTCATCTGGTGTTGGAGTGCCGCTTTGTGAAACACTGCCAGTTGTGGCTGTGACATCAGTGTCCATTGGTGCAGCAGAGGCTTCAAGATCAATTCTAATTCCTTCACCGTCAATCTCGCTTGCAGGTGTTGATATCTAGCAAAAGACACTTGCTTAAAGACCAGAAAACAGTGTCCTAACACATTTGTAGAGATTACCAATGTTTGAGACTGCCTGTAATTCTCTGTATTATTTGAGCTTTCTACAGTCCTAGTTTGTTCCAAAAACCTCATCTCATATCATCAAAGAGTAGGCCAAGTGCCAGAATCTGATTAATAAGATTCCCTTGCAACATGAGACACCCTATTGTGGCAGTAAGCAACGTGCTGAAAACTAGAACAGTCAACCCATTTCTGTCAATCAGCCTATTGCAGGTTATAAATAGGAATTTATAATTTCATTAGGAAGCTGCAATTTTTTAGACAGACAGACACTCAAGCTTCAAGCAGTTAAAACAATCTATTTGGAATCCCAACAACTCAAATCAATTCTCTCAAATGATTGCAAGCCAAAAAAACCTTTTATTTCTATTAAGATAAACTAGTTCAAATAAATTGTTACAAATTCACATTTCCATATGGAACTAGAGAGCTTATGTTAAAGACAGATACCTGATTATCTTCCACTTGATGTAAAGCACCCTTTGGCTCATCCTTTTTGGCACGTTTAGACCTGTCATTAGGTTTAGCTTGGTATTTGGACCGGACATCCGGTGGCAAGAGTTCTAAAGGAACAACTCCTTCAATACCATGGTCAGTAAACTGCAACAAAATTCACATAGATTCTGTTAGCCAATAGATTTTATGAAAAAAAAAATACATTAGAAAACTTGGTTGCGATCATACTCGAGAGAAACCATCCAAATCCTGCCGAGCAGAGAAACGAAGACCTTTCCAGCAATAAACCTGGGACAACAGAAGTAATTATAATTTTTGCGGCCAGTAATCCACACTTCTCGTCACAAGAATTCAACTTGCAGCAACACAGTTTACCTTTAAAAGGAGCTAAAATGAGCAGTGAAGTGTGTGCTTATTGCTAGCGGATCACACTAAGTTCCTACTTTGACATAAAATTCAACACATCACAACTTAGGCAAGTATATGAATTTTGGGTCATCCATGACTTTATCCCATCATTCCCATCCATATCTCAAAAAATAGATATGATATGATTTATTAGCATGACTAACCTTGGAGCCACATGCAACTCAATTGACCATAAAGCTCAGAGCAGATGTGGATGATCCAATGTTGAAACAGATTCCATGCAAATGTATTTACTTTTATTAAGCTGGATGATTGATACCAACAAAACAGCTCTTCACTAAATTATTGGAGCATTTATACTCGAGTCCATGTATTCACTTTTAACGGGAAACTAAAAAGATGTGTTAGTCACAAAACCATGAGTGTCCTAATTGTCAGGCAAGACACCAATCATGATACCACTCCCTGGATCCTTTAGCAGCACAGGCAAATGTCCCTCCAAGATATGAATTAACAGACCATAATCAAATAAGGTTCAAGTCAAAATACCGCAAATCTTTTATCCCTCCCTCCCTCCCTCCCTCCCTCTTTTCATTTTTCAATCCATGATAGACCTCTCTAGCTACCCATTATTGTCTTCTAGTTTAGGTGGTCAGTATTCCTCAAAGACATCCCTTTAACATCCTAATACCCTTATTTATATCCCATTATGCAATTTATATTTTGTCTTTCATGCTCCCCAGAATTTATAGAATAGTTTACATTTCAATCGTTTCCATATCAAACTTCTACACCGATTCCCTTAATCTTCAAGAAATTTATTTTTTCAGCCCCAAGAACAATATATTCCAAAATTAATTACCACGTTACAAGTGATATCAGATAGTAACATTTAATAGTATTACTTGTAGCTAACCACAATGATAGAAAAAGTAAAATGACTCAGTACCACCATAAATATGGAATAAAAAGTTCTGTTTTATCCAAAGAAAAAAAAATGATGCTCTAACATCTATTCTATGAGCTAAAACACACCCGGTTATTCTTGTGGTGATATTCAGCATCTATTCCAGCTGATGGATCCATCTAAAAATTCAGTAAAGAAACAAACTTATTCAGATAGCTGACATGTCAAAATCTGTATAAAAGAAAAGTAAAAATAAATATCAGGTTATTAATTTAACTTGGAAAGGCATATTAGGGTGCTTACATCTTCTGCCAATGGTTTCCAGTAATCTGTGATAGCAGGAGTTCGAACACGTTGAGGATCAGTCAATGCATTCTGGAGAAGTTAAAAAAAAAAAAAAAAAACCCTGTATTAAGTTGATGATCTAGAAGTATTAAACAAGCACAATATCAAATAACATCACAAAAGAACAACAGGAAAGAAAGACTATAAATTATTTGGGCAATCACACCATTATGAGCTTTTTTGGCATTTTGACCACAAATATCCATATAATTTATCATGCCATAAATTTAAAAATTCAGTAATGCATTATACCGAGAACACAATGCAATGAGTTTTGCTGTTAAATGAAACATGACAGGACAAGGAGATGATCATATGACAAATCATTTGCATATTGTAAACATCAACTCAATCAGTGAATAAGACCAACCGGATTCTGATCTGCCCACTTCCACAATTGAGAGAGTTCTTTATTTCCTAGCCTCCACCTTGGCCTACTGGGGGATTAAGAAGAGCACACATGATTCAGAATAATAGATGAAAACTTTGAACAGAAATGTAAAATAACCATCAGGGGTGAAGAAGTATACAATGGGGAAAAAAAATTACAGGAGTCCTAAATTTGATTTTCAAATAATGAGTTGGAGGGCCATCAATGTAATTAATGCCATTGCAGGGCTCAATGTGTTTCACTGTGCACACATTTCCCCTCATTTTCTAGGTCAAAAGACAAACTTCTGGTTTAGATTATGGGTAGGCAATTATAAAACTACATTTCCACTGTTTTTTCTTTAAAAAAAAACATTGTAATCCGCAAAAGAAAGCTAGGTGTGAATAAGTAGGATTAGAGGTGTTTACAACTTTATCAACCATAAAAAATTTCAATGTAGACCACTGCAAAATGACTTCCATATTGAACCACATATCAGAGCTTGTGAATTCATATTAGCTGTTTAGTTTTCAAAGTTATAAGCTTTAGCTAATTATTTCATTAGTGATGCAGATGCGGCTTTATAACCAATTATATGTATCCAATAAAAAATAGCCCATGCATAAACACTTGAATATTCGAAGGGCAGCAGAATGCTAATCAAGTGGCTTGCCATCCTATTGTCTTCAGCATCCTTCTTAGAGCACATTCCTAAAAGTATATAGTGTCAAGCATGAAAGGAAAAATGAAGCAGCCAACTTGCATACCGTTTTTTACCTCCATCTTGGACTGTTTTATTCTCTATTGGCTGTTTTTCAAATGGAGGGCAACCATCACGTTTCCACCACAACTAAAAGAATGAAAACGGTTATTATTCTAAACAAAGGTCATCTCACAACATAAGCTACAGATATGCATATCTGATATCTATAAAGGGAGAGAGACATAATAAGCATATTCTTACCCAATTCTTTTCACGTTCTAGTATATGCTCAACCATGTGAAGAAAATCTTTCCCTTTAGGTGGAGTCATTTCAAGTAATTTTTTA
This sequence comes from Populus tomentosa, assembly GCA_018804465.1. Lineage (NCBI taxonomy): Eukaryota > Viridiplantae > Streptophyta > Magnoliopsida > Malpighiales > Salicaceae > Populus > Populus tomentosa. Next base: position 2,521,071 of record CM031969.1, on the reverse strand, counting down.
ACATGCTCCTCGCGAGATCTTATTTCTTCTTTCTGGAACAAGCAGAACGAAGACAGTCATAACAATCATGTCATTCTATCCATCCCATATATGCATTATTCTCTAGTAAAAAATAATACATAATTCTAGTCAAGTAGACAAGAATACAAATGAGATAACATTGTACAAGGAGGGTGGAGTTCTTGATGAAGCAGTTCCTTTTCTCTCAAAGGGAAAATAAAGAGCACAAGGAGAAGAGGGACAGAAAGCAGGATGATCTTATATACAGACTGCAGAACAATGCAGGTTCTTCAGAGCACACGGTGCAGTAGTGTTGTGCACCAATTATGTACAAGTAAAGAGCAGAAAGAATCAGCAAGAGGTTTGTGGGGAGAACGAGGCATTCTTAATGCAAGAGAATGCATGTGGCAGGAACGTGCCTATATTGCAAGCACATAAAGTTGAAATCGAGCAGGTTGCCTCAAACTTTTGTCACCAATCTGTTTCAATTGAAGGCATCAACCAAAGTTTCTCAAGATGTGCCATGCCATTCTCTTATTTCATATATTTTATTGCTACTCTCACCTTAGGAGTTTTCTTCAAGCACAGCTTGTGCACTTTTATATAACAAATTTGGAGTCCCCTCTCTTCTTTCTCTCTCTTTCTTTAAATTATTAATCATAATTGAGAATGAGACACACGCTCCTCTCTTTATATGCCATGCGAAGGTAATGTCACTCTCAATTTTGTTCTTACAAACATGAAGTGCATGGAGAAGTTTGCTTGCAAACCACCTGTTACATCGCCATGAAGCATTCTTGCTTTTATTGTGATTAGTAGAACGTAAATGCTCAGCTTGATTAGTTATGTTAATTATGCTATTTAACTATCATGGTAAGATTGTCATTTCACATTCTCATTATCATCCTTGATGTGTAATCAAGAGTTACTCAGATTGTTGTTATGATTGCACTAATCATTCTCTTTGTTTGGTTTTGAATTATCAAAGCAATGTGGATTTCAAAGTACATATTGTCTGTAAAGAAATATACAAGCAGGAATTTAATGCTGGTAATATGTTTTTGTTTCCCTTAAAAAAGGTTCCTAAAAAGGGAGCAATGGATAGAGAAAAACATTCATATTTCACCTAAGTCTCCCTAATTACCCATTTTATCAAGTACATGCACAATGCAATGCCTTTGCACATCTAGAATCTGCCACATGTAAGCTTTAATAACTTCACAAAAACCAAGATAAAGAAAAAATGGATACTTTCCAGAATTTCATCCTTGCCAAACAGTTCAAACATATGCTATGAGAAGAGTAACACATGCATGAAGCCCTCAATGTTTCAACTTTTTTGGGACGTTGATGCTAGAAATCTCAAGAGAATTTGATTAAATGCAACAGCATCAAACTCATGCTTTCAGAATGTTCTGGAAACCTAATATTCAAACAAGTGCATATATCAGAACTTCAAGGATGAAAATAAACAGTGGGCACAACACAAGCATGAATCAATCTTGCATGCGTGAGCACACAAACATCCAATTCATGTGCATGTGTGCAAATAATTGGCATATTGTTGTATAACTTACAAAATCAATAATGAAACAGCACTAACCATGCTTTCAGATGTTAAATCTTTGTCATTCTTTCCAGGAGCCTGCAAAAAAAAAAAAAAGAGTTCATCAATTAGTGAAGAATACAAGTGTAGAAAAAGAAGACAACAGATTAAATAAAGAAATGAGAAGCACACAAAAGGCTTTAATTAGATAATCCAGCAATAATTACCTTAAGGTAGTCAAACAGTATGAGACACTGCACAAGCACATGGCGGCGAAAACTTGGATCTTTTAACTGGAAAATTAAATTAAAAAAAAGTGATAAGCTAAACATTAGATCAGGATGCTCTCTATAAATTGTTCAGCAGCAGTTTCCAACACCAGTCACCTCTAAACCCATCAGTTTACTGCTTGTGAGATACTTTATGTTAAATGCTGCTGCCTCTTCCTCCAAATTGTTAGCATCTCCTTCTTCCTCACTCAAAGGCTGAGCTTCGAAGGTATTCAAGACAACCTATATATCTCAAAAATTAAAAAATCTTCATTATAAAGGTAATAAATTTGGTAGAATAAAAGACAACATAAAACTCATTGAAAGATAAAAGTCACCATCAAACTCGATGAGAATTTTTGCCACTTGATAGGAGAAAGAGTAAGGGAAGGGTCACAGAAGTACTCCTGAAAATACAAGCAGACAAATTCATTGGAGTAGTTAGATCAAGTAGCAGTGAAACAGAAGAAAACATCACTTAGAGAGAAAGGAAAACAGCTATCAAACTCCTAATGATAAAATAAAATAGGTCATCTTTTTAGGGGCACCAAAATCCTAATAGTTCTAAGCAAGAGAAAAAAAGGAAAGTCAAAGAAGAAAAGCAAACCGAACATAGTAGAGAACTCTTAATTAATTTTCTAATTTCCTCAATAAACCACAAATCTTTAATAATATTAAGATTCCTACATAAGAAAATTCTTAAATAGACAAGATTTATAAGAAAAACTAAGATATACAGAATAAAAGGTCAAATTAAAATAATTTAAAATTTTCTGTTTTCCTTGCATATTTTATTTCTTTTCCCCATAAGAAGGAGCTAAATGCATGATTGTGTTTCCTCTTTGAATCAATTATCATGGATAAGTAGTTTCTCACATAAATACCACCAGATTTTGTAATAGAGTTTTTGACAGAGTATGTTAAGCATGTGTTTTGGTAAAAGAGAATGCAATCCTTTTCTAAACTAACAACGATTGTAGAGGCAAGGTCTACCTGTAAACTCCACAAGGTTTTATAGAAGTTGAAGTCAAGAGAAATGGCTGCAAAAAAGGGACAAAGAGTAGCACATACAATCCCACAATAAAGTTAGAGGTAACGGACAGCACAAGTCAATACAAAGTTCACTGAAGTTTTCTGTAGCTAAGATGTACCAGCTGGTGGCTCTTTCTCATATTTAGTCTCATTTGATGTGTTGAAAACTCCTTTAATGTTTACAGCTGCAGCCATTAAGCAAACCAAAGTAACATATTAATCCAACGAAAGCAATCTCTATCAAAATACAATAGCTGAAAATAAATACATACCTGAGCGCTCAGATAGTGGAAAAAAGTGTGCCAGAAACATAAGAATTCGTCCACAAAACACGACATCATTTGCCTGTAAAGTTAATATGTTAGAATCAAACATTAAGGATACAGTAGGTAGTAGCCCCTATCAAATTTTCCTTTAACCGAAAAAAAAGAAAGAAAAAGGGAGAAGGGAAAACAATTAAAAGAAGAATTTATAATTGTATTATTTTAATTCAGACAAAGGCAAATCTGACTTTTTGTTCAAATTGCTATGGATGAGCATTCTTCTGTTTGCTTCATTATGAAATTCCAACCTACAAAGATCATCTAAAATAACTTAACCCCACCAAGAATAAAGAACAGAATCAAGAGCTAAATCCACATTTAACGTTACCTGAAAATCACTGTTGGACACATTCTTTTAAGTGAAATAAAGAGAACAGTTGTAAATCTTCATCCAAGATTCATAATAAACAGCTTTTACTCTCTAACGTGATCAGGCCAAACCAATACAAATTCTTTTGTTGGTATAAGTTTGCGCACAAGAATTATGCTTATGTATGCATTATATATTGATGGACCAAACTACCTTTGAAAGGCGACGGAGAAGTTGATTGCATGTTCTCAACATTACAAGTTTTCCACGAGCAAAAAGTTCTTGCTATATGCAAAGCAGCCATCAAAACAAACACAACTGTTAGTGGCGATAGAATATGCGGGACTGGTGTTGGAGAGTCTAGTCAATATCATGGCATGGATAAGAAGATAAACAAAAATTTGGAACAATTTGAAAGCATATACCTTTCCAAGTATATCTTGCTTACTCTCTATGTAACCAAAAATATCCTTGCAATTTCTCATTGTAGACATTTCTGTCAAATCTTCCAACAACTGGAATATCATACCACCCTCAATATGTTCTCTCTCACATAGATATAGAACAACATCTGGCAGCACCAAAAAGAAGTTTGAACTTTGAAATGTAATAATGAGATAATAAGATATGTGCAAAAGATAAACAACTTGGTGCTGCCACAAGAATCAGAGACCCAATAAAAAGTAATGAAACATCTACATCATTGGTTCAAGCTCTATTCAAGTTCACCAAAAGAAGTCCTTCAGATTGATTAAAATATACAATTATAAATAAAAAGACTAAGCCATCACCAGGTAGGATACTTGGTCACTCACTACAGAAATCATTTACAAATTCAGACAACTTCTAGGAGTCTCGTCCCGGAGAAAGAATAGTTTGCTAATGAGGGAGTTTCTAAAACATTTGTACTTCAGGAGTCTATAGCTCTTGCATCAATCCTTTCACAATCCAAGCAATAGTTAGAGAACTGAATGAGACAAGTCAAATTAACTCAAAGTTGATCTGAACATCACAAAGATGACAGTTTTAAGGATTTGCAAAACTCTTTCAAGCTCCATCATCGAAACCTAGTGTGGGAGAATTTTGTACAAGTTTTGTTTACCAAATTACATTTTAAAATCATTAAATTTCTATAAGGAAACGACAAAAATTTCTATCAACCAGCACTCCAATAGCTTCATACATTTGTATACTGTGTAGATATTTGTTCAGCTATGTGACTACTCTTGTTTGTTTTGGCTGTTCAAAGACAATCCAAAATGAAACACCAAATTTGTAAGCCAGCTGGACATAGATCAATTCCTGAATAAAGTACAGCGAATTCCACAATTTCTTACAAGTCTAAGAGGGAAAGAACTGATAAGAGAAAAAAACCTCTTGCATAACTAAGCAATTCTATTTTGCATGAATTCTCTCAATCAACTAAACCAGAGCAAGCCAACACAATAAGAAAGCTCTCACAAATCCAATTTTCAGGTATTTATGTAATATTCTGCATCCAAAGGAGAATGCTCAATCCTTCCAGCTCAAAAAGATTTCCTACTACTGAAAAAAGTGAGACCAAAAAGGCAATGAAATCACATACTTTTTATTAATATCCATCTTCCACGACTTTGATCCTTGTAAAATACTTTACCAAATTAAGAACAACATAATTCAGAATCTCGGGCATGCCTGTGCACACTCACACATAGAGGGACTAAATAACAATTAGCTTGACATGTACCTAGTAAACGAGGAATTTGACCCTGAGAGTTTTCTTCATCATCAATTGACTTCCCAGACAACATAATTTCCTCCCCCGACTGTGCAGCAGAAGACTGCAGCAAAAACAAAGGCAAAATCTCTCAGCTCAACAAACAGAAACAAGCAACAAGAAATGAAAATCACAATTATGCCTATATCTGTATATAAAAGAACATACTACAAGCTCCTGAAGCAACGTCCGCAGCATATTCTCCAACAATTGATTCTCATCTTGCACCAATTTAGTTTGCTTCTAAAATCATCATTCAATTAAGAATTAATACGCATTCATGCGTCAAAACCAAAAACAAAAAGATTCCAAATTTATTAGTCTATCCATATTGAAATAAATAAAAAGATTGATAAATCACCTGAGGTTTAATAAATTCTTGAACAGTCTTAAGAGCAAAAGTTTCAACTGGGCCAGGCTGCAATATAGCCCTCCTGAATTCTTCCTAAGAAGCATAAAAATAAAACCACCATAAATCATCATTCAAATAGAAAACAAAAAGGAAACGACAGTATAATATTTATTAAAAATCAACAAGATGTAAAGTCTTCAAAATTTTGAAATTTTGAAAACCTGTAACTAAAATTAACGACTAAAATCACAATTAGGTTACCGATTATTCTCTATTTGACCATTTAAATTGCGATCAAAAGTTGATTAAATTTCAAAAAAATATGAAACTGAAACCCTAACAAAAATGTCAAAAACTACACCAAAAAGAAATTAAAAATGCACAGATTTAATGACAGGAAAAAGAAGAAGAAATCGTTACCATGTTGAAGAGTTTAACTACACTGAAAGCCTAAAAATCACGAACCGCACTGTACTTCGTACTGGCAAGTGATTTTGGTGCGGTGAGTGCAGCTGAAGGAAAGAGAGGGAAGCAGCTGTGTCAAGGGAGCAGCAGCCCAAGAAGAAAGAAGATCGAACTCTTGAGTCCGTACAAAGACAGGCCAGCTCGTTAGTCTTGGGCTTTGTCATGGTACAGGGCTTTGTCTTGGTCTTGGTCTTGTAAATGTCATACAAGACTGGTCCGTATTGTTGTTTTCCTCTTTCATTAGGATTTTTATATATTCCGTGTCACAAACGGATACCAAGATCCCTATATATATTCACTCAGCCAGCCTCACAATTCTCAATCCAAAAACTTCCATCGATTCCTTTGCCGTGTTCTGTAGTCTCTGGTCATCAGCGATCTCTCTTCTCCCAAGCCCCTTTTCTGCACAAACATGGCTCGTTATGTGATTTTTTCGATGGCCATCTTTCTTGCCTTTTGTATGCTGTCATGCAAAGCACAGCAACAACCATGCGCAGCCTACAAATTTTCGAACAACAAACAGTTCTCTTCTTGCATTGATTTGCCTGTTTTGAGTTCCTCTCTTCACTGGAACTACCATCCATCATCCAACAGAGTTGATGTTGCCTTCAGGCATACTGGTGTGACTGATCGCAGATGGATTGCTTGGGCTATCAATCCAACTTCAGGAGGGATGATTCGTTCGCAAGCGATCGTTTCTTTTCCGAGAACGGATGGAGGACTTGCAGTTTATACTTCGCCGATAACAAGTTATGGAACGCGATTGGAACAAGGAAATCTTAGCTTTCCTGTCTTGGACTTGTCTGCTTCTAATCAGAACAATGAGATGATAATCTATGCAAGCTTGGAGCTCCATGGAAACATCAGTACAGTCAATCATCTCTGGCAAGTAGGTCCAATGTCTGAAAACACTCCAATGATGCATAGTGTTGCTCCATCCAGTCCCAATGTCAAATCCATGGGGAGTTTGGACTTCCTTTCCGGAAGGATCACAACGACAAGAAGTTCTTCAAGCACACTGAGAAATATCCATGGAATATTGAACACGGTAAGCTGGGGTATTCTAATGCCTATTGGGGGCCGTCATTGCAAGATACTTGAAAAGGTTCGAAGCTGCAGACCCTTTATGGTTCTACTTGCATGTTAGCTGTCAGCTGCTGGCCTATATTCTTGGTGGTCTAGCTGGATTTGGGAGTGGGATATTTCTTGGCGCAAGGTCTCATGGAATTGAACATAGCTCTCACAAAATCATCGGCATTGTCCTCTTCTGCCTTGCAACAGCACAGGTGTTTGGTGGTCTGGTCAGACCTGACAAAGACAGCAAGTATCGCCCCTTCTTCAACTGGTTTCACTTGCTTGCGGGTTGCTCAACACTTATCCTAGGCATATTCAACATATACAAAGGATTTGACATATTGCACGCTGCAAAATTTTGGAGGCTGGCCTACAGTGGTGTAATACTAACTTTGCTATTGGCCACGCTACTTTTGGAAATATACACAAGGTGGTGCATGCCAGTAGCTAAGCGTTCTATGTCAGATACGGTGGACAACAACACATCCACTGTCGTTGCAGTGGCTGCAATGGAGGTTTAGATTTGGGAATCGCAATGCTGCATTGGGACTTGCGATTAATTGAAAGAGATACTTGTCTGCAGCTGATCAAGGTGCACCACAGGTGTAGGAGGTTTTGATGGAAAATATTTGATTTACAGCTCATTTTTATATTGAATAATTATTAATAATAATTGAATCCCTTTATACTGATTCTATTTGGAATCACTATATGTTTTTTCCAACTCTGCTATCACATGCTGTCCTGATCTTCTATGTAGGACATCTTCATCAATTTCCTGATCTTCTATGCAGAACATCTTCGTCAATGTGATCTTCTAATCTTTATCATTAGAAATACAAAATAACCGTGCTCTAATATCTCATATTGTTATGCAGTTCTCTAGTCCAGCGAGAATAGTTGTTCTTCGTTAAAATTGAAAATTTACAAGGCCGTGTGATACAGGATAAAAACTCTATTTCTCCCAGCGTCTCTCTCCAAATTTTTTCTTGTCATGCTTGGTCCATACTTTCTCCTTGTGCTGTTGATTTGAAAATTTGTTCCTCTTTGCTCAGAACTAAACTGTTTATCCTGTTTGCTACAAAGGATGTCCCCAAAATTACGCCAGAGACCCAAAAAAAACCATAAAACACATTTGGTTAGAAAAGTAAATATAAAATAAATTTATATATGATTTTTGAACGAATTTTTGTACTTAAAAATATGTATTCTACATCCATTGTTTTGTTTCTAATCAAACACCGTTACCAGTTTAATTCAGCAAAGGTGAGCAAATTTTTTCAAATCAACATGTTCTATCAAACATTGATAAATATATATATATATATATATATATATATATATAGCATAAAACTTCAAAAGAAAAGGGAACAAAATGTTTTCCCACACAACATACAAAGAACAAAAAATTGAGACAGTGAATACGCCCAAAATCATCATCTCTCCAAAATTTTGTAAGCGTTAATTTGCATTGGCACTATTTGGCGTTGCCATGAAAACAATTAACATCCAAGCACTCATACAATGTAAAAAAGGCACTAACTCCATCGGATGATCTTTGCTAGGGTCATATATATCGGTCAAATTCTAGCAAGTGAAACATCATTAAAAGGCAAGATTGATGTCAACTTTCCTCTTACTTTGGAACTATACAAGCATCTTAAAGCAATATCAGATTGATGCATCTAAAAGGATCCAGAATGTCGATTAATCATAGGTTCAATCACTCAGATTTATCTCTATTCCCTGAAGCTGCTCGCGCTAACTGTTTGAATATGGGAGAGTATTTGTGGTGCCGGATGAACATGATCAGCAGAAAAGAATTGGCAGCCAGAAACACTAAGCCTGCCAACCAAAGCTGGAGGAAAACATTTTTCCCCTTAAATTCAAGTAAATAACCCCACAACAACCAATGGGTCTGAGCTCCCATCCATAGAAGTACACAAATTAAGCCTTCCCACTTCAGCTTCATTTTGCTCCATGGCAGTATTAGAGGCAACAAGCAAAAAAACCATACAAAGTACTGTGCGGTAATTACCTGTCAACCAACATAAATGTGACTTAAATCAAATATGGAACCATATTTTTTTTCTTTAAATACTAATAAAAACATGATTCTAAGAAAATTTGATGAGTGTTGTTGTCACCAGAAACTTGATTTACCCCACGGAGAGGGCCATGAAGATAAACAGATAAATAAACGGAAAGCTTGTTCGACAAACAATTAAAAGAAACGAAGCATGCAAATCATGTGTTCTGGTACTTAATGGATGATAAACATAGCAAATGGAAGTTCAATAAAGTTGCAATAAGTGACTGAAACGAACCTTATTGAATGCCACAAAAGCCACTGTCTGCAAGAAAAGGCAGAATGGAAGGTCTTGAGCAAAGCGAATAATAAGAACCAGCTGCACTATCAATTGGGGCAAAAAAGAGATGAGCTTCTCCACTACTGAAAATTCATGTTCAACATGGAGATATATGTGATAGAAATAGATGGAAAAATTATGTCTTGGATCTGTACGAGTGAGATGGTACAGCAACGCCTCATTTAAAAACTCCCATCTGTATAAATAGAAGAAAAGACCAGTACATAGCATGAAAACAGATCCCGAGACCATTGCAAACATAATTCTCCCTCTTGTAAATATGGTTTTCAATGCAGTCCATACACCATATACTTCAGATACGTCTTTGCGACCGTGAGATGCATTATCTTGGCTAGATTTCCAATTCACAAGAAGTGGCTTCTGACCAGATTGGAAGGAAAGCGGATCAAGAACCAGAACTATAGGAAGAGCATAGATTATGGGATAAATCCTGAAATGGACAACCAATCCATACCAAAATGCAGCTTGGATAACATTACCTGCATGACAGAAAATAGTACGGTATCAAGAGAATTGGATATCTAGATGTGCTTGCACCGTGCAAATACCAATCACAGAAAACATCACGAAACATTGCCTCCCCCTCCCTTATGTGCAGGAAAAAAAGAAATGGAGAGGAGCAACTACCCCTAACAATCTAATTTTTCTATATGCCAACATTAAGCATTATATCTTAAGACTCTTGGGGGGGGGAAGCTGGGTAAAGAGCAGAGCACACCCTAAAACACTACAAAGAATCTAGCAAACACAGACAACATATCACTATCAATTGGCATTTTCTTTAGCATCTATATGTGTACATTAAAGCATTTACATCTTAAAAAACCTTCACTTCTGAAAAAATAAGAGCTGGGTAAAGAATCGTCGTGTTAGCTGTTGAAAAAGGAAAAGTTAGCACTTCAGAGTGAGCAGAGCACTCCCTAAAAAGAATCTAGCAAACCAAACCACATATCACTATTATTTGGCATTTTGTTTAGTTTTCGTAACCTATTGCCCCTAATCTCTCCAATAGTAGTTAGAACAATCAAGCCATCAAAAGTAGGCGACAAGGAGTTGTCTATCACATTTCATACCTCAAATTGAATCACAATTTCACGAAACAGATTGATAGATAGACGCTAGTTGAATTGAACCCACTTAGAAGTATCAGCTAGAAACACATACAATAAACAGGTTACATCTATCCCAGGAGAAACCACCATACATTATCCATTTTTCAACAAGAATACATAGAAAGAAGTAGAAATATACCATTGATAAGACAGATAATGATCCATAAAATCATGGCACACACGATAGGCTCGCAGTTCCCACGGGTTCCAATGGTGAAGGTAAATGGATTCAGCAGCCATACCATTACAGAATACAAACACATATCCTCAGGGACCTCACGTTTCTTCAAAATGTACTGAATAAATGACCCCACAAATAAATCTGTAAAATCAAATAACATAAAGCTATAATTTAAAACGAACCCAACGTTTAAAACCAAAATCCAAGCTAGAAAAACACGCGAGATCATTCAAAGTTCGAATCTTTTGCATAAACTATTAACTAAAACGAACCCAGCTTTCGAAACCAAAATCCAATCAAGAAAACCACGGTAAACCAATTCAAAGTTTGAAACTTTTTCACTTTACCTGCAGCAGAGAAGATGAATTTGCCCCAGGAACGATGAATAAAAGAATTGGGTGTCAATAAAAAGGCAAGCAAAGGTGAGTATCTATAGGTAGTTCTTTTATAAGGAGATTCACCATTAGCCATTAATGAAGCAGCATCAGAAAATACAAGGTAATCTACATCTGTGTACCTAACTTCCATGTGGGTATCTTGCCACTCTCCGTACACAATAAGAATAACACGAAAATGGCTGAGAGGAGAAGCAGGGTACGGATTTTTAGCCATTTCATTGCTGAAATAGAAGACAAGAAAGATGATCTATAGGGTCAGATGGAAAATAATATAGAAGTTGAGCGGTAAGAAATGGTGTTCGCTGTCACTGAAGGTAGCAGGAGAAGTCTATAGCATTGGGTGGTGTGTGAATCTTGAAAGCCTGTTTGGACTCGCTAATGTCATATGTCACTACAGTAACACAATTCTTAACGGAAGCGCATGTTTGTTTTTATATTTTAAAAATATTTAAAAAAAAATTGAAATTTTTAAGATTT